>CM036594.1:730000-1330000 GCA_020745705.1 Hemiprocne comata | reverse complement strand
AGCTCAGCAGCTCCTGCCCTCCTGAGCCCCAGAGGGTTAGACCTCGTGGGAGAGCATTTATGGGTACTGTGCCTAGTAAAGGTGGGAGGAGAGGACCTAGTTGTAATGTTTGAGTAATTCTGTGGGAAATCAACCAGGCCTTTCAGAATCAGGAGAATCATGGCTTAAGGAGAACATCTTGATGAAAACCTGGTGATCTGAGAAGTAGTAACTTCTGAAGAGCTGTGCTTATTCCTTTGTTGTGGAAAGTGACTTATTTCATAGTCACAAACTTGGTTTTGTTTTTACTTTGTATCAAATTCCCATCTCCTTTTGACTTCAGACTTTGAGAGCAACACAGTTACTGCCAGAAAGTTTTCAGATGAAGACTTGCTTCATGTCAATTGCAAAATTAGAAACATTTTTTGACAATCCATAGCCACCTTTGTGTCAAGCATTTGGAGAAAGCTTTTTATGCCTAATCCTAAATCCAGTATTAGTCTGGAAAATTATTAGATCAGATTTTATAACCTTTTGCTTTCATAGACTTTTGTCACTGTACCAGCTGATTAATAGGAGCTCATTCAGTCAGGCACCTTGATTGGCTTTGGAAGGAATTTTGTCCATCTTATTTGTAGTTAGTTTTTGAGAAAATATCTAATGGCTTTTTCTTGTGTGTCATCTTTTGACTGTCTGGGAACAAGAGCAAGTCCTGGCACGGGTTGCTCTGGGGTTAGCTTTCCTAGTCATTATTCCTCAACCCTGAAAATGCAAACAATGGGCACTTCCTTCTTCGGGAGGAGGAATCTGAGTCATCCAAAGCGTTTAATTTTGGAGTGGGTTTGGGGGTCTTGTGGCTGAGGGAAGAAGCAAATGGATCTGACAGTTGATGTGGGTATGCAGATGTGAAGCTGGGTTGAAAGCAGTGATTGTGAAGCTGCTGCCCTTTTCATAGAACACTCTGAATGTTTCTCCTTTTCATGCCTTACAGGAAGCAGGTTATTGATTGACTTACTGACAGGTTTAAGCTGAAGTGGAAGGAGCAGGATACAATTCTCCTACAACAGCAAGAGCTGCAATATTCACGTTCTTTTTAAACATAGTTCTATGGTTAGCAGGTGGTCTTTTTGAAAATTAACTGTATTTCCAGACCTCTGGAACAGGAAATATTTCTCTGGGACTTGAAGGACACAATTTGGAGAATTCCTCTCTAGGGAACTTGTTTTCCACTTGTGTCCTCTGACCTTGCAGGGAAATCTTCCATGATTTTTCTTCTTTTTCTTTGCCCTGTTCTGTCTTCAAGGCCTGGTTATTGCAGGATGCCCTCCCTCAGTGCTGGCTGTGGTACTAACTGTGTGCCTCTGACTGCAATTTTAACATATATATATACAGAGAGCACATCTTACACAAAATAATCATATCAGTCTAAACTTCCAAGTTATTTTCCAGCAGTGCTCTCAAGGTGTTTTCTAGTAGCATGGCAAAGGACTATTTTTTATTTCCATCTCATGGCTTCTGCTTTCACCTTATCCTGAGAGTTGTGTGCAGAGCAATGGCCTTGGTTTGGAAGTGTTTCCACTGCCTCGTGCTTAGTAACAGATAGTGGCTGGAACACCCTGCCTGGCTCTGGAGCAGAAGGGGCTGTGGGTTGTGGTGGCCCTGGAGCAGAAGGGGCTGTGGGTTGTGGTGGCCCTGGAGCAGAAGGGGCTGTGGGTTGTGGTGGCCCTGGAGCAGAAGGGGCTGTGGTTTGCTGTGGGTCCCTGAAATCAGACTGACCTTCAGTAAGGTTCTGCCTTGTGCTGGAGTAGCAGCTACAATGATTTGCATGTTGCTTTTCTAGTTTCTTGCTGTAGTGATACTGAAGTAGTTCTGGCTCCGTGACCCCCTCACGTACCAAGTGATGGCAGCCATTTACATACATCCTTTTCTGAGTTAAACATGAGCTTCAAGGCTTATAAAATTTAGCTGTTTAAACAAAGAGGAACTTGTGTGACTGTCTGAGCTTTCAGAGCTGCTTCTGTACATGTAGGTTCAGCGGGTTTGAATCCTCACAGTCTCACAGAATCACCTTGGTTGGAAAAGACCTTCAAGATTATTGAGTCCTGAACTAAACCCTATCCCCAAGTACTGTGTCTATAAGACTCTGAAATCCCTCCAGGGATGGTGACTCCACCACTGCCCTGGGCAGCCTGGTCCAATGCCTGACAACCCTTTTGGTGAAGAAATTCTTCCCAACATCCAATCTAAACCTCCCTGGCACAACTTGAGGTCATTTCCTCTTGTCCTGTCACTTGTAACTTCACTGAACAGCCCGATCCCCACCTCTTTACAACCTCCTCTCAGGCAGTTGCAGAGAGTTTGGCTTTCAGAGGATTTTATTTTGGGCAATGTCACATTCCTTGGGAGGGCTGATGCAGAGTAGTGTTTGACACAGTTTCTGATTATTTAACTGTGAAGAACTGTGAAGTTAAGTTCTTACAGTAGAAGCAGTATCTTTATGAAATGTTTTTAGGTGTAATCAGCTCTCATTTGAAAATGTGACTCCTTTGTTCTGTGTTGGGCATGAGTCCTGCTGCAGAGGAAGAAAGGGGAGACGCTTCCTTCTTTGTGCAGCAGCAGGTGTCGTGCTGGCAGGCCCAGCAGTGCAAAAGGTTGTGAAGGACAGATGGCCTCTTCAGAACTGCCTGAGGTGCCTGTCACCTGCTGAAGAGATGATGATTTTCATTGCTCTGGTCAACCAAAGGCACCTTTCGCTTTTCCTCCCACAGATTTCAAGAGCAGGGCTCCTCAACATTCACGAGAACCCTGTGGTCTCTCAGCACCCATAACTTATGGTGTCCTCTTGACCACCACTTTCATTGTGTTTTAGATCAGAACTGGCAGTTTTCTGTAATACCTGGGCCTTCCTTGGGCATCTGCAAGACAGAGCATGGCCTTTCTGTCTCTCTCAGGCCCTGTCTCATTTGGTTTGCAGAACAAGTGGTGTTTGTAACACCCTCTGTGTCCCTGCCTCTCTCTTACCACTACACTGTCCAGATTTTGAAGGAAAAGGAATTTTTAACCTTCTTTGGGGCCACTGCAGCAAAGTTTATGGAGGTAGAGGCAGGAAAACAAGGAATAGATTGAAAAAAGTATTTGAACTTGTCCCTAGCCTCTTTCTCCTCACCCTAAGCAGTGCTTTAGAGTAATCCATGAGTTTAGGTACTCTTCTTGCTAGCGTTTGTGATGCCTCTTCATACCAGTAGAATTGGAAGGGTGACTCCCATGGTGCATGTGCTCAGCCTTCAGCTGGGCTGTGCAGATTGATGAATACCTCACTTGGTGTTGGGGAAGGGATGAGAGGTACATCTGTGCTCTGTTTCACATCTCTGCCAGTCCTGCAGCTTGGAGAAACGTGTCCTGTGCCTGGGGCAGTTCTTCCACGGGGTGTGTGGTGCTCAGCTCCTGTCTGTTCCCCTGGATCCTGTCCCTTCCTTGCTCAAGCTGCAATCCTGCACACAGTGTTATCGTGGTGCTTCTGTTGTATTTCAAATCTCTACTCTTCGTTCCAACAGTCCTCACAAAGCATCTCTTCTTCCTCCCCCACTCAAAAGCAGTACAAAACCAGAGAGAGGTGGAGAAAGCAGATCCAGAACATTTGTTTTCTTAGCTGAACACACCAAGGACAGGCAGAGGGTTATCGGTCCTGACGTGCAAGATCTTACAAAGCAATTCTTACTCCCTCGTGGTGGAAGCATGGGAGAACTTAGCAGCAGCAGAGGGGCCTGTTGGTTGTGTGCAGGGGGGCCAAGCCCACCTCCCCAGGGGCCATGTGGGCAGTGGCACTGTCCCTGCAGCAGCTGGGGCTTGGGAAGGGAAGGTCTGTCACAGTGTGGTGACTGCTACTGGTTCCTTGAGGAGCTCCTGAGGGAACTGAGGGTGTTCAGCCTGGAGAAAAGGAGGCTGAGGGGAGACCTTCTCACTCTCTACTACTGCCTGAAGGGAGGTTGTAGCAAGGTGGGCTTGGTCTCTTCTCCCAATGAACAAGCGATAGGACTAGAGGAAGTGGCCTCAAGTGGTGCCAGGGGAGGTTTAAATCAGATAGTAGAAAAAATTTCTTCCCTGAAAGGGTAATTAAACACTGGCACAGGCTGCCAGGGAGGTGGTTGAATCTCCATCCCTGGAGGTGTTTAAGAGATGCATAGATGTGGTGCTGAGGGTCATGGTTCAAGCACTGGCCTTGGTAGAGTTGGGTTAATGGCTGGTAGAGTTAGGTTATGATTGGACTGGATGATCTGAAAGGTCTTTTCCAACCAGCAGGATTCTGTGATTCTGTGTGATTCCTTATAAAGGGCTATGGGCACTAGAACTCCTGAAGCATTTTAACTGTGCAGCTCAAGACACAAGTTCATTTTCCCTCCAGCTTCTGGCCTTTATCAACCAAACCAAGTGATAAAAATTAGGTTAAATTACCCTTCCCAGAAGCCTGTGTTGGGCATTCGTAGTTGCTGTTCCAATCAGCATACAGGCACACACAAGGCTCAGAAGGTAGAGTTCATTTTCTGCCATCTTCCTTGCTACAACTTAACCAACATTGCAGAATAGTAAAAGGAAAGCTAGATGTTTCTTTGATTTTTCTAGCAGTTTCTTCAGTTTGTGAGTCCTCTGCATTTCCATATTCCCTGTGCCTGTTTTATACTTTTAAAAATAATTCTTGTATTTCCCAGCAAGTGTCCCACTATCTCTGTCCTAACATGTGCTATTACCTTGTAAACTCTTTTTTTTAAGAACTGAACTGTAAGCCTGTGAATTATTAACGTCCCCCCAGTGAATTGTATATGTAAATAATTGCATGAAGTTGATTTTAATGATTGCTCTTTCTTTCTCTTTAATTTCTCACTGATTGTTCTGCTCTAGATCAGAACCAGGCCCTCCGGCTGTGTCTGGGCAGCACTGCAGTTGGGGCCCAGTACGGGGCCATCTCTGCTCTCAGCATCAACAATGACTGTTCCAGGCTGCTGTGTGGCTTTGCAAAAGGACAGGTAATTCCCACAGGATGAGACAGCCCAGTGCTCTGTCCCCCTGCAGTGTCTTACTGAGGGTGTCACCTATCCAGAGGTGACAATTGCTCCAGGCCAAGCACGCTCCACATGTAGCTGTGTGCCAGTTGGTTTTGTGCTGAGGAGCAGCATGCATGGTTGCTCTGCCAAAGCTTTATTGGCCAGCCAGTTCCTGCATCCAGTGAGCTGACTTCTGTGAAGGAAGTGGGGAATGCAGGACATAGGGAAGGATTCAGAGAATCATGGCTTGATGGGACACAAGTCCTGCTCCTGATAAATGGAAGTGTGCAGTGGTACACCAGGGCAACCAGCTCAGTCCTGCTGGGTCACTTCGTGAGATCTGTGCTTTGTAATGAAAGCTCTTTTTTACTGAGGTGGTGCCTTGAAGTTGTTGAAACTCATCTCTAGCCCCCAAGTTCATTTTTACCTAATACCTTATTTCTGTTGTATGACAGAAGCTTTGTAGCTTTGGAATGCAAGGAAAAAGGGTTTTGAGCCTGTTGTGGTTTTATGCCCTTTCTCTGAAGAGAAAAAGCAATTCCTGAACAAAAGTTGTAAGGTTAAACTAAACCACAATGGATAGAAGTTAACTTGATAAAATTGAGAGGTCCATGGAATACAGAGGCTGCTTTGTTTCTTTTTAGTTGCATTTCCCTTTGCTCCTTTGGCTTTCAGCTTCATTTGAGATAAAACCCACTGCAGTGCCTGTGGTGGGGCTGAAAGACAGACTGCTCCAGACCATGTGGAGATACAGATTTGGCCCGTGCAGAGCAGTGGCCAGTTTGAAATGATACTCAGATAAAAAATTTGAGAGCAGCAGTTCTGAAACATCTGGTCTACAAAGCTTTGACAGGTGATTCATGGAACTATATAAAACTTCCATTACAAACTTTGGTTCAAATTCTAATCTCATCTGGGTGAAATATTCCTCAGTTATGCTTCTTAGTTGAGAAATTGCCTGAATTTAATATCCAGGCACAAGCCAGGGTCTCTACTCCTACTTGGCCTGTCATGCTGAGCAGACACAGGAGGAGAGGAGTGACAAAGCTCATGGTAGCTGTGGAGATGCTTGAGTTTTGCAGAGATCCTTCAACTGGTCACTGGTTCTGTGGGAGAGAGATGCATTCAGCCACTTTGTAGAGTGTTGTGTGGGAGCAAAGTTGTCCCACGTTCTTTAATTGTGGTGTCAGGCAGCTGTGAGGTGAGGGGGTTCAGGCAGGAGGTGAGAACTTGCCATAGAGACATGAAGATAACACTAGTGTTGTCAACGAGAGCATGAGCAGATAAGCAAACTCCGTGTAAAAACTGGCTGGGAACAGTTTTTGAATCACTTTTGTTTGCTGTGAAGATCTTACCTAGGGTGATACTTGGAATGTAGGGATTTATTGCTGTACTAACACACAAGGTGATGGAGAGAACCCCTTGGCAGTAAACATGAGCACTGAGATCCATCTGCTTGCAGATCACCATGTGGGATCTGGCCAGTGGGAAGCTGCTGCGGTCAATAACAGATGCCCACCCACCAGGAACAGCCATTTTGCACATCAAGGTAACAAACGCTAGATGTACTCCTTGTATCTGCTTTGTTTTTTTCTTTAAAACACCCATATCCAGTCAGATGTGTTGACTTTCCTTGTGGGGTACTTTTAAATGTACAGGTGAGAGCAGCTACCTAGGAGCCTAAATGGCAATAGTGTCCAGAGGTGACAAAAATGAGCAGAAATTCTATTTTAAAAAGAAAACTGAGTATTTTGAGGGCTGAAGTAATCATATCAGCTGTGAGTTGTGCTATAACAAACAACAGTTGTTGTCTGTTAAAATTTTTCTCTCTAGTGCCAAAATCTGTGAAGAATGAGTTGCTCGAATATGTTTCTCTAAAACCTGCAGTGGTTTGAACTGGATACCTGACTTGCCAACTTTAAACTTAAAAGAGCCTGAAGTGTAGAAATTGGCTCCTGTCAGTGGTTTTCAAAGAGCTTGTTGGGAATGTTGGGGTGAAAGAGAAGTCATCTGTGGCTTCTTGCTCAACACAGTGCTGTTGTCAGAGGCAGCAGCTCATACCTGAGTTTGTGCATGGCTGTTTTGTGCAGACCTCTCCTACCAGGGCATAATGCTCTTTGGCAGCCTGGTCAGAGCAGTGACTTGGGTGCATCACCCAAACTCTTCTCTCTCTTCTCCTTTCCTGGACCTTGCTGAGACATCCCAGTCCCCTCAAGTGTCACACATGGAGCTAGTTTAGTGGGGCTAGTGGGGCACATTGCTCAAGGACAGGTGCTCAGGTACTGGTTGCTCTGACCTGGCTAACCAGGTATTTTGTGGGCATGAAGATGCCCCCTTACTGCTGCATCTTCCACGCTTCCATCCCTGTGCATAAAGATGAACATCCTTTGTGCCAGGCCCTCTGGTCCTGGTGGCACCTTCTCTAGCTCATGACCTGAGGAGTGCTCAGACACTGCTGTATAGCCCAGGTGCTTGCACTGTGAGATGCTGGGTTGCAAAGTCCTCCAGAAGGGTTCCTCAGCTGTGGATGTGACCCCTTTTAATCTGGATTATTTGCTCCCATGAGTAGTTCTGGATGTTCCTGGTTTTGGTCTGTTTGTGACTGCAGCCTGTTCACCAGCTCTGGCACCAGCTCATGGGCTTGAGGCTCTGAGCTGTTCTGGTGGTAACATGGGTTTTGGTGTGCTGTGCTTCTGAACTCCAGTAGGAAGTAAGGGGACTTTGGGAACAAAATGGATCCATGGAGCTTCCTGAAGAGTTGAAGATGAAACACACAACCTTATTTTTCTTACACATCATAAACCAGCCAGTAATTGTCTCAACTCTGTATGTTAGCGGTGTCTTTCTGGTAGGTACAACACCTGTACTTTTGTGTGCTGTTAGTAATGCCATAACATACATTTTTCTACCAATTTTTTTTGTAGTTTATTGCTTAGAAGCACCTTTAATCTCATTATCTGCTCAGTTTACAGATGACCCGACGCTTGCAATTTGCAACGACAGCGGAGGCTCCGTATTTGAACTGTCGTTTAAGTAAGACAATAACTCTTACATAGTCAAAGAAAGTACAATAAACTAATGCTGGGTTGTAGTTTCTAAAACCTAAGCAAAAAACTCCATTGAGCCAATATTGGAATGCTGAAGGTGTAATTTAGGGCTGCAGCGTAATTTCACAGCTGAAGCAAGATGCCATCTGGCAGTGAATCATAGAATCATGGAATGGGTTGAAAGAGACCTTCAAGATCATCTAGATCCAACCCCTCTGCATGGGCAGGGACACCTCCCACTAGACCAGGTTGCTCAGAGCCCCAGCCAACCTGCCCTTCAACACTTCCAGGGATGGGGCTTCCACAGCTTCCCTGGGCAACCTGGGCCAGTGTCTCACCACCCTCACACTCCAGAATTTCCTCCTCATGTCTCACCTCAATCTCATAATAATAATCTCATGTAACAGTCAAAGAACAGCCCAAGTGGTGAAGGTATCAATGTATTGTCCAGAATCTTGGCATTCCTTCTGGGCTCTTGGTAGTTGGAAGGAAAGTGCTGCCTCTGGTTTCATCAGTGAGAGCTGCCCTGCAGCAACTGCTTGTTTTCTTCTTGGCCTCTTCATAAGCAAGAGGGACAAGGAGGAAGAATGGAGCCTAGGAAATCTCATCATATCCAGGAATTGCCAACATTTTGCTGTTAGATAAGGTCTTAAGGAATTTTTTTCTGCATCTGAGCAGCTGTCTGGGACTGCTTCCAGTCATACTCTGAAGTCATCCCTGGAGCCATGTTTTTAGGAACAATGAAGTTTCAGGCTTGAGATTTTGTGAGGCTGTTGGGCTGCTCTCTCCTGGTTAGCTGGTCACCAAGCTGCTCTCTCTTCTTTGCAGGAGGGTTATGGGTGTGAGAACGTGTGAATCTCGATGTCTCTTCAGTGGCTCGAAGGGGGAGGTTTGCTGCATTGAACCCTTGCATGCAAAAGTTGAGCTGAGAGACCATCCCATCACCCAGTATTCTCTGCTGGCCATGGCCTCCCTAACCAAGGTAACTTGCTGCTTGCAGAAGGCTTGGTGTGAGAAATCACAGAAGAGACTTTTTTTCTCTGGGATATACTCAAAACATTTTACTTTGCCTTTTTGTTTTTGTTTTTCTTGAAGATACTTGTTATTGGCCTGAAGCCCTCTCTGAAAGTGTGGATGACCTTTCCCTATGGTCGTGTGAGTAACGAAGCCAGGTGCTGGCTTTGTGCATTATGGCTGCAAACAGCTCCCAGAGCAAAGGGGATGAGATTAGGACCAAGTGGTTGGTATCAGTCCTTGATCAGCATGCATTGAACTCTGCACTGTGGGATTGCAGTGATGGTCTCCTGGTCTGAAGTGTGCAGCTTGTGGGCAGGGAGGAGGTGAAAGGGCTGCATCCAGCTGTGCCTGTGGGAAGATGCTGGATTTCTCCAATAAATAGGAAGGGAGGAACACAGGAGCCCCTCAGCTCCTTGTCTTCTCTGCTGCAGCCTGGATGCACCCACAGATGGGTTGTTGACCTGATTGTCACCTTAAGCAAGGTAACAGTCCATGGTGACTGAGGACATTGCTTTACATAAGGACCATACAGTAGAACCTTTAATTGCAGGGAAGGAAACAAAGTGGAATTAGAGCACTAAACAGTGTTAGAAAGTCTGGATTATTCACTTTCACGAGTTGCTGGTATAATTCCTCATGGAAAAGCAGCTGGGGGAAGGTGGTGGATGTGTTAGGTTGGGAGGATGGAGACAAGCTGCAGCTTGTCATAGTCCACCAGTCCATGTGAGACTGGATCTACATTAAGCAGCTGGGGCACAAGTTTGGTTCTGACTGGCCATCCACTTGGCCAAGAGACACACGTGGCCTCTAAACCGTGTGCTGGACCAAAGAGCACGAGCTGCTGCAGGAGCTGTCACCAGACCAGGGCATGGCTTTGCAGCCTGTGTGTGTGCATGGCAGAGGCAGAGGGCAGCAGCTGATGGACAGGGTGTGTCCTGGAGCTGAGGTTCTGCCTGGCCTGCCTTAAATACTGGCTGTGCTTCTTGTCTGACAGATGGACCCTGCTAGTGTCCCTCTTCTGGCGTGGCACTTTGTGGCTGTACAGAGCTCGGTGAACCCCATGCTTGCATTTTGTCGAGGAGACGTCGTTCATTTTCTTCTGGTGAGTCTGGATGTTCTGTGCTGCTTTTCAGATGGTCCCATCTTATTTGCATAGTCAGTGGACTGAGCTCTGTCTCAGTGAAGGTTTGGTGTCTGCATGTGCTGGGATGTCGGGGAAAACAAATTCAAACCTGCTGGTTGTTGCTCTTCAGCAAGAAGTGCTGCCTTTCCCTGAGAATCTGGAAATAGGGGTTTAATGCATTCCACAGGTTGCCCAGGGAAGCTGTGGAAGCCCCATCCCTGGAAGTGTTGAAGGGCAGGTTGGCTGGGGCTCTGAGCAACCTGATCTAGTGGGAGGTGTCCCTGCCCATGCAGGGGGGTTGGATCTAGATGATCTTTAAGGTCCCTTCCAACCTGAACCATTCTGTGATTCTGTGAAATGTAGATTTGCAGCTTATCTCCTTTCTGCTGGAGGTGGGAGGATGTGGATTGTTTTCAGGGAGATCACAGGAACCCAAGATACCATTTTATTTGTTGCTTTAAAACATGAGTCTGGAAAAACTTGTGCAAACTACTAAGAGACAGCAGCTTTCAGGTCGTGTTGGCACGTGGCTTCAGGACATGCTGCTCGTGCTGTTTAGATCTGCAGAAGTTACACCTGCAGATATTGTTGCTTGGAGATGATTTAATGTCACATCCTGGCATGAGAGCAGTGCTCAGGCTTCGGGAAATCCCGCACGCTGACTTTGGAGTGCCAGGTTTGTTTCCCACTTCTGCTGTGATTATGGACCTTAAGTTTTGCTCAAGCTCCCAGACATTGTGTTGTCTGGATTGAATCCTCTTTCTCCTCTCTCTTCTCTCTTGGAAAACTTGGGGAGAAAGAAAAGTGTCTGTGTTGAAGGTGAGCCTGTCGTGTTGCCCGTGTCCGGGTGCGCAGTAGCTCTGCACCGATCCCTGTTCCCCTCTGGTTGTGACCTGCAACTCCTGTAGTGCAAATTAAGGATTTCAAATTCCTCCAGCAGAACGGTCCTGGTCAGAGCCAGTTCCCTGCTCTTTCCTCACCTACATGAGTGCTTTTGAAAGTAGAGATGACATTCCGTTTGAGAAGTGTGTGTGCTGCTGCTGCACCCTTGGTCTGCTTGTCTGAGGGCAGGTCCAGCCTCCTGGAGTTGGTGTCATCTTAGAATTGTGGAACGGTTTGGGTTACAAGGGACCTTAGAGATCATCTGGATCCAAGCCCCCTGCATGGGCAGGGACACCTCCCACTAAACCAGGTTGCTCAGAGCACCAGCCAACCTGCCCTTCAACACTTCCAGGGATGGGGCTTCCACAGCTCCCCTGGGCAACATGGGCCAGTGTCTCACCACCCTCACGGGGAAGAATTTCCTCCTCATGTCTCACCTAAATCTCTCCTTTTTCAGTTTTAATCCATTCTCCCTTGTCCTCTCACTCCCTGTCCTTGTCCAGAGTCCCTCTCCAGCTTTCCTGGAGCCCCTTCAGGCACTGGAAGGTGCTCTAAGGTCTCCCTGGAGCCTTCTCTTCTCCAGGCTGAACAGCCCCAACTCTCTCAGCCTGTCTCCAGAACAGAGCTGCTCCAGCCCTTGGATCATCTCTGCAGCCTCCTCTGAACTCACTCCAGGGAGGCTGAGCTGAAGAGAAGCTTTGAGTTTCAGTCAGCCTTGGGTGATTTCTCTTTTAGGTGAAGCGAGATGATAGTGGTGCCATACACGTCACGAAGCAAAGGCAGCTGCATCTACACTATGACCTCATCAACTTTACTGTAAGTTTCAATCTTATAGGATGGTTAATTTTTCCCCCACTAGTTTTCTTGTAACTCTCTAGCCCTCGGTTCTGTACAGTGTAAGAACTGGCTTGTGCTTTATTTGGAGCTCTTGAACTTAAACTTGGGACTGAGTGAAAAAACAGCACAGGTGAAATAAGTAGTAGCAAAGGGTGAAAAAGCAGCAGCATGCAGGTAACAGTACTGCCCTTTCTTGGAAAGGGTGGGGAGCAGCCTTGTTGAGGAAATGTTTTCAAGAGTTAGAGGGAATCTGGCAAGAAAGATTTTTATTTTATTACCAAAAAAAGCAAATTCTCTGTAATTGACTCAGTAGAATTGTCTTGTTAGCACATACAAGTGCTTGCTAAAGCAGGGTAATTGTTTGCTGCTTTTAACAACAACAACATGGCTCAAATCTAAAACCCATTTGCAGAATACAGAGAATAAAACATGCAAGACCAAATCAGATACTGACATCAGCGGAAATTTGAAGCTTGTGAACAAATGTGCTTGGCTGTTTAAAAAAAACAACTGTAAAAGCCATGAAAAAAATCTTGGGTGGGGTTTAGGACATCAAAGTAGAATATGGGTGGCTGACAGGCTTTGAGTGAAACTTAGATGTACTTCCTAATGCCCCTTGATGCCATATGTACCTCCTGAGGGGTTTGAGAACAGGTGTTGCAGTCATGTTTTTGAAACCTTTGGATAGAAAGTGTGCTGGAGCATAAATAGTGCACTGAGAGGGCACAAACTCTGCTGGGTTGGCATTTGTCTACAGGTGTTCTCTCTGAGGAGAGGGTTCCTTTTTCTCAGTGTTAAAGCTGATACTCCAGAAGGAGCCTTCCTGTCTTTACCTTTGGAGTTATGCATGGGTGGTGGTGTGAAGTGACCATGTGTAGTGACAAAGCTACTTGCTGTCCTAGAACTTCCTATTGTCACTCAGGAATATCTCCAAAGCCTGTTTAGTTGGCCTTTAATTGTGTCTGCATTGATGAAATCTGCCATTGGTGGCTTTTTCAGTGGATAAACTCACGGACAGCAGTGCTGCTGGACAGTGTGGAGAAGCTGCATGTGATAGATCGTCAGACACAGGAGGAGCTGGAGACCATAGAGATGTCAGAAGTTCAGCTCGTCTACAACAGCAGCCACTTCAAGTCCCTGGCCACGGGAGGCAACGTCAGCGAAGCTCTGGTAGACACAACTGACCTGGTGGTGTTGGCTAACTCTGCTTTAGGCATGCCTCAGATGGAAGCCTGGAGCTTTGGAAAAAGGCTTTTTTAAAGTGTCTCAGAAATCACAGAATCATTCTGGTTGGAAAAGACCTTCATAGAGTCCAACCATAACCTAACTCTACCAACCAAATGATAGATGGTGTTGATGTGGCCAACTAACAGCTCATGTTTCCTTTTGTGTATTGATGTTTTTAGGAGCTGTTTTAAGTGACCAAGCTTTGGAATACTCTGTGGAGGAAACGAGCTGATGTGCTTTAGTCTTCAAGAGGTTCCTGTAGCCCTTTCTACTCCCTATGCCCCAAATCCTGTGCCCAGGCAGTACCTGCATTCCCTGCCCTCCTCTCAGACATTGCCATGCAGGGTAGAGAGGCTGAAACATAATACCTGTGCTTGTAGGTGCTGCACTTCTTCCTTGTTTGAAGTAAAAAACCAAAAAACAACCACAGTGGTGGAAGTTGCAACACTTCAAACATTGTGTTTTCTACTTTTTCCTCTTTTGATTGTATGTCTGTCTTTTATTTTCACTTCCATGCTGTTTGTTGGGTTGGGTTGTGTTTTTTTTTTTTTTGGACCCTGGCCCATATGGTGTCTGGACATGTTTTATTCCTGAAGCAGGTGATAATTTTAGTGGCTTTTTGACCTCTAGTGTAACCCCCCTGCCTTGTGCAGCAGACTGATGTGGTATTTGTAATTGCCACAGCATTGGGGAGGTTTTTTTAAAGCTGTGGTGTAAAGACAAGTTACTGCTTTCAATAGAAAAATCAGTTTGTCTGTTTTGGAAACAGTTTGCCTTGCATTCAAGCTCCCCAGGGCTGCACCAGAAATTCCAGAGCTGGACAACGTGGTTCCTGTTCAGTTCTGCCCAGTGAGACTCACTGGCCTGAACTGGTAGCAGGAGGCTCCTGTTGGTCTGTAGTTTGGCTTGGCAATTCCAAGCCTAACATATGGTCATGACTCAGCTCCTGAGGCCCAAGGAGAAATGCCTTCCATGCAGGATGGCTGGGTTCCAGAAAAAAGACCTCATGGTTCCCCTTTGAGCTCCAAGGAAGAGTGTGGTGTTTCCAGTCAGACTGGCCAGATCCATAAGGAGTCTTTGCAGGCTTTAGATCCACATGGCTGCTGCTCATCTGCCTTTCACTGCTTTTCCTGCTGCACACTGCTAGCATTGCTGCCATCCTTCCTGCTGCAGGTGCACGGTGAGGAGGAGAGTCAGAAGGTGGAATCTAGTCTAAGGAGTTCGCTTTGTACTCCCTGCCACGAGAGCTGGAGTTGCCACGCACACAGAACACAGCTAGGGGTTGGCACTAAGGTGGTGTGTGAGCTCCCCCTGCTTGGATGTGTCCTTATTCAGAGCTTCTCACTCAGTTCCAGAAACTCTGCTGCGTCCTGTGAGGACTTCTGGTGATTTCCATCAGAGCCAGAGACACGGGGCTTGAGAAACCAGTGGGCCCAAATAAATGCTGCCTGTTAATGCTATTGTGAGGCTAGAAAAGACCCCTAGTTAATTCACCACCAGTGGGTGGCAGATGAGATCTGAAGTCTATAATGCCACTGATATACTGAGGGTGTGAAACAGGCTGTTTTTTTCCCTGCATTTCAATAGGAACTACAAGACAACCTATTCCAGAGCAATGGACAGCTTCTGATGGGAGGCTTTTGTTTCATGGCTCAGAGGATCAGAACTACACCTCATCCTGTGTTAGTTCTGCAGACACTCTAAAAGGCCAATCTTAGAGGAGGCTGCTACTCCCATAAGAGAGAATCTAGTTTCAGAGATGCCTGGGTTTGTGGATGGGGCCTGTCAGACCCCATTCCTCTACTGCAGCACCTGAAGAAGGATGCAGGGAATGAATGAATATCTGCTGCTTCAGGTTCTGTGCTGAGCAGGTTGAAGTGTTGTTTCAGCAGTCCCTCAATGGACACTTTGCAGCAGTGGGAAGAGATCCAGGAAGCTTCCCTACCTGGCCAGACTGAGGGAAGCACAGGACAAACAGCTCTGCCCATGCCCTGTGGTAAAAGCTCTAATTTTGATGTGATCTCCATTTCTCACACGTGGTGCAAGGGCCCTAATGCAGCCTTTTCAACACTGGCTCCTGGCGTTCAGACTTGTGGGGGAGCAGCTCTCGCTTCAACAAGGTTCTTGCCATCTGTGTCTCTTGCACGTTTGCTCTTGAGGAAGGTGTGTGAAGGAGCAGAAGGCAAGGAAGGAGCCCCTGTAACATTTTTTTTTTATCTGAGGGTGGACACAGAGCACTAGTACTGCTATTTCTGGGTCCTAATGATTCCTTTGTGTTTTGTGGGCAGCTCAGGAGCACTTCCAGCTGCATTCACAAGCAGGGACACGTGACAGCAGAGCTTTTTACTTACTACTGCCCAGAGATCTGTTTTGTTTTCTCCCAGTCCTCATTTTGATTGCTGTCTCTAAAGTTAAGTACATATATATATATATATATATATATGTTTCTTGGGAAACTTTGTAACCATGAGCCAGCAATGTGCCCTTGTGGCTAGGAAGGCCAATGGCATCCTGGGGTGCATTAGAAAGGGTGTGGTTAGTAGGTCAAGAGAGGTTCTCCTCCCCCTCTATTCTGCATTGGTGAGGCCACATCTGGAGTATTGTGTCCAGTTCTGGGCCCCTCAGTTCAAGAAGGACAGGGAACTGCTTGAAAGAGTCCAGTGCAGAGCTACAAAGATGATTAAGGGAGTGGAACATCTCCCTTATGAGGAAAGGCTGAGGGAGCTGGGTCTCTTTAGCTTGGAGAAGAGGAGACTGAGGGGTGACCTCATCAATGTTTACAAATATGTAAGGGGTGAGTGTCAGGGAGATGGAGTTAAGCTTTTCTCAGTGATGACCAGTGATAGGACAAGGGGCAATGGGTGCAAATTGGAGCATAGGAGGTTCAAGGTGAAGATCAGAAAAAACTTTTTTACTGTGAGAGTGACAGAGCACTGGAACAGGCTGCCCAGAGAGGTTGTGGAGTCTCCTTCACTGGAGACATTCAAAACCCGCCTGGACAAGTTCCTGTGTGATGTGCTCTAGGTGACCCTGCTCTGGCAGGGGGGGTTGGACTAGATGATCTTTCGAGGTCCCTTCCAACCCCTAGGATTCTATGATTCTATGATGACAACAAGAAGCAGTTTGACTTGCATTTCTGTTTTTTTTCCTGTAGGCATTGGTTGGAGAGAAAGCTTGTTATCAGTCGATCAGCAGCTGTGGTGGTCAGATCTTTTACCTTGGAACTAAGGTAAATGTGGGGAGTTTTTGTTCAAAATACACTGTTGTGGGTAGCCCATCTTCTGGAGAAGGGCAGTTTTTTATTCTATGGAGACAGGAATCCAGGGTGGGTTCTTTGTGCCCCTATGTCATGGGATTAAGGAAATGTGCAATCATTTGGTTTTAACCAAGGTATGGGCTAAATAAGATATTGTCATAGTTTCACAGAGCCCTGGTTGATGCTGCCTGAGGGTAGAGTTACCATTACCTCACTGACATCTCCTCTGTCCTAAGCTTCAGTTTCTCTTTCCTAAAAGTGCTCATGAGTAAACAGAAGAAAATAAGACAGCAGGGAAAACTAGACTCCCTTGCATGGAATGATAAAAGGAGTATCCCAAGTCACTTTTCCTGTCCTGCTGTGCAGGCTGTGTGTGAAAAGGCCAAGTGAGGTGGCCTGTAGGATGGCTTATGGATGTAGGGGAAGAAGTGAGGGGGGTCCTGGAGCAAGTGGGTTGTAAGGCCATGTGAAGGATGGTTTCTGTTTAATATAAGTATCCAATATCTTCCTGCCTTGCCAAGCTTGAGGATTGCTTTACTGAGCTTCATCTCTACCCACGTGCTCTGGTGGCTCTGTGGGACACCACAGACTGCACGGGCAACTGAAGTGCAGAAAGAAACTAATAATATTGTTTTTTTCCCCCTGTTGTAGTCTGTTCACGTCATGACATTGAGGAGCTGGAGAGAGGTAGGTTGAGAGGAAAGCTGTTCAGCTTAGTGGGTTGGGATTGCTTAAATATAGGTGGAGGGAGGGAGGGAGGATGGTGCAGCACTGTGAGCCCCCCCAGCTGGCTGGAACGGGCAGGCTGAGGGGAGACCTGGCTCTCCCAGGCCAGGCAATGATGTTTCAGCTTCTGACAAGGCAGAGTTAGTGCAGGGTGTGACTTGGGAGAACTGGGTCGGAGTCAGCCTTCTGGCTGCCAGATGAGCACACAGGAGTGGGAGGTGATCTGTTCACTGGATTTTGTCTCTGGCTACTGCAGGAACTACATCATAAAGTCCATCAAAGACTAACTAGAAAGTTAGTTGGATTTTGGATCTTTGTTTCCTTGGTAGAAGATTTTTTTTTTAAAACATGATTTTTCTGACAGCTGAAACCCTGTCAAGTTCCACACTGAAGTTCTTAGTTCATGTCTATTTGTTCCCATCTTCTTTTCACTTGAGTGAAACAGCCCTTTCTCCTTCCTGTACCATCACTTTGCTCAGTGTGTGCATATTCTCTCTCAGACTTTGTTTTGCAAGGCTAAGCAAAGCTTTCATCATCCTCTTGTAGGATTACTTTCCCATTCCCTTCTTTTTTCATGCTCACTGCTCTCTGCACCTGCCTTCTGCTTGCCTTCCTGACCGTAGGCAAACACCTTGGCCCATGTTACTCTAGGTGGGGCTCACAGGTGCCATGCACAATGTCACCTGTTCTTCACTGTCTCTATTAGCTATGTCATTCCTCATACATCCTTGGGTCTCGTGTTGCTGTTCCTTGGGTTACATGATGTCAGTGGCCCCAGGCACTCTGGATGGTCACCAGTCCCCCCAGCCAAGCTCTGGGTTCTGCTCTAAGCAGCTGGTACCGTTGGGTTGCATTGTGCCCCTCACTCAGCTGCAGGGGGGATCCTGCTGCTCTGTCTGCTCTGCTGGCTCACCCCACGTGCTGACAGTTGGTCATCAGCAAACTTCATTAGTAAATTCAGCTTATGCCAAGTCACTTGACCAAGCTGTTGTGTAGAATGGGAGCTTCAAGGCTGATTCTCAAGGAACTCCAATAGTAATTCTTTCCAGTCTCACATTGCTCCTTTAGGCTGTGACCTTCACTGTTTTTCCTGATTTATGGTTCCTGTGCTCATCCTACTCTAAGCTCCTGCATGTGATGCTGTATCAGGACCTTAAATAAAATATGAATGGTTCAGCTCTATTGAACATTTTATACAGTTGCTGCTTTTGGTTTTCAAGATCACTTCCCTCTGCTAGTCTTCTCTCCAGCCATTCACTACCAACTTTGGTTCAGTAAACTGTTAATGAAAAGTCTTCCTTTGACCAATGATGTAATAGAATCATGAATCACAGAATGGTGAAGGTTGGAAGGGACCTTAAAGATCATCAGGTTCCAACCTCCCTGCCATGAGCAGGGACACCTCCCACCAGACCAGGCTGCACAAGCCTCATCCAACCTGGCCTTGAACACCTCCAGGGAGGGGGCAGCCACAGCTTCCCTGGGCAACCTATTCCAGTGTCTGACCACCTTCATGGTGAAGAATTTCTTCCTAATAGCTAACCTAAATCTACCTTCTTTCAGTTTTAGTCCATTATCCCTTGTCCTATCCCTACACTCCCTGATGAGAAGTTTCTCCTCATCTTTCCTGTAGGCCCTCTGCAGGTATTGGAAAGCTGTTTTTCCTAGAATTCAGCAGTCAGTCACCTTATGTGTTCTGAGCCAACCTCCTTCTGAATGACTGCATGGTTCCTGTTGTACTGGAGGCCTCTTTATTGAAAGGGTCTTACTCAAGAGCTGTAATCAAGTATCTGAAGTGTTAGGGTGTGAGGCTGAGGTTTAGTTTGTGCCATAGCACAGAGTGCTGGCCTGAGGCTCAGGATCTCTCTTCTCTCAAGCCATACCTTAACATTTTGACCTAATGTAACAAGAACAGTGGTACTCGACCTCGTGTGTTAATGATTCCTTAAGTAGAAAACACTTGTGACCTACTTCAGTCTTCTGTGCTGCCAGAAGAAAATAAAAGGTAGGATGAATACACCTGTGTGCTGAGAACATGGCAGAGTTTTTTGTTGTGCTCTTAAGTGATGAGGCAAGGATAGGGGATGGGAAATGTTGGTTATGATTGCAAGCACTTGCTCATGCTCTGGGTATCCATCTGTCAAGCACCGAACCTAAAATGTAACTCACAGGGACTTGGGGTATTGGGGCCTCACATTTCTTAGTCTTTTTTAACTGTCCAGCAGAACATGTACATATGAGAGAGTATTTTTGAGACACTGTCCTTTACTTCTGAGGTTTCCTGTCCCCTTGTTGTCACAATTCATGACCCACTACTGGGAAATGCTGATCTTAAACGTGAGGGGATCATAGTTTCTGTAATACTAAGCTCCAATATTCCTTGTTCTTTTAGAGGGTTGACCACCTTCTGAAACAAGAGCGTCTCACTGATGCCCTGGCTCTAGCTTGGTCTTTTTATGAAGGTAAAGCAAAGGCCGTAGTAGGTAAGTTTGGGTTTGGTGTGTGTTGGTTGGTTTTTTTTTTTTGACTGAAACCACTAGGGAAAGTTTTAAACCCAGGCTTGTAAGAAATCACTTTTTCAAGGGCGGGGGGGGGAAAAAAGGGAAGAGGATTAAATTTAGGAAGAGAAAGCAGGATGTGCTGCTTTGGGTTTGGGAGAAACAGCACCTTTATATGGGTTGGTTTGGATTTTGGAGAGTCATAGCCCCTTGAGCAGCCTGCTGTTTTCCAGTGAAGATCAGACTTGCTCTGTGTTGTGACTCCTGTCTGTTGTCACTTTGCCATGAAGGAGGTGCTCCCAGGTGTTGAATATCTTGCTAAAATATTCCTGAAGGTCACGTGTAACCCACAGGTAATGGTCAGGGTGATGTTGTGTCAGCTCTGCCAAGCAGGAACAGTCACTCATGTCTCATCTGACTGTGCAACTGACTGAGAGACCTGCTGGGGTTTGGCACCATGTGTCCTGTGGAGGAGGATGCCTTGTGAGCACATGGCTGGCTAGGAACAACATGGGAATTCTGCCAGAAACGGCTGCTTGAGCAGCCTGATTTGTACTGGACATGTTGACTTTTCAGCAAGCAACTTCTGATGGGTTTGACAGTTGAGACTCTAGTTCTTCCTGCTCTGAAATTGCTGGTGCATGAAGAAATGTCTTGTTTTAATGCACAGATATAATACAATTAAGCAGGCAGCTTTTCAGTATTCAAAGAATTACTGTCTTTTTGAGTTGGCATTTAAGAATTTTTTTTCCTCTTTTAGTGCACTTCCTTCAGCTTCTTTGCACCAAGGCACCCTCCAGCAATTAGCCCCATGTCCACAATCTCTGGCAGCCCCCTGTTAATTGTTCTCTCCATGTCAAGCAGCTCTCAGGTCTGTTCTTGCCATTCCTGTGCTGGAACAGTCTTTGCATTGGGAGAATAAGCTCTTCAGAAGAAGAGTGGGCTAAAAGGAGGACACCAAGATGTGTGTTTAGATACCTTGACCTCTTTGTCTCAATGGTAACAGTGGTAGCATCTGAACTGTGGGGTTTTTATATTTCCACTGGTAGCTTAGGTGAGAAAACCTTCATTTTATTTCACCCTCTCTCATTCTTTCTAGGCTTGTCTGGGGACACAAGCAAGCGAAAGGCAGTCATTGCAGACAGAGTGAGTCACTCAGCTCTTCCTCACTGAATTGTCATGTATGCTGATGTGATACTAACTGTGGTCCTAGAAGGAATGTCTTCTGTCCTCCAGAAGCTAATCCAACTATAGAATGTGTGCATGTGTTTCTCTTGCTAAGGCTGGGAGCAGGATTTTAGAAGAGACTTGGAAAGACCTTTTGGGTAAAGGTGGGGATAAAGTCTGCAAGGTTAGCAAAGCAAAATGGGACACTGTCATCCAGGCCTTGGGATCTCTGGTCTCCTCACAGTGGAGAGAAACCTTTTTTGAAGGTAACTTCAGAATTTCCTGACCTTTGGTTGGTGAGTGTCCATCAGTAGGTACCTTGCTGTTTCTTAGATGGAAACTTTGGTCCCAGTAGACATGGACATGAAAGAAACCCTTCAACTGATCCTGGTCAATTGTTCCAGGAACCTTTTTCTGGGAAGGGTATGTTTAAAATACAATTATTGCAAGAATTATTCAACTGTACTTCATTCCTCATGGATATTTTATTTGTAGGTAAATAAGTTTTGTTGTTTAAGATACCATAACTTCAGCTTTGGGTGAAAACACGGCCCACATGAGCCTTGTGCTTCAGGATGTGTTCATCTGCCTGAAAACCTGCTGGCAGCCTGGCTGCCCAGTTTCTCAGTCAGCTGAAGTTGGTGTAGGCCTGCAGTGTCCCTCTGAGCCACTTCTGTGCCATGTCATGCCATTGCCTCTTGGCAGCCTCTTCCCTCTGCTCCTTCTTGCCCACAGCAGGTCATACCCAACATGGGACAAGGGCTCAAACAGGAGTTTACAGTGCAGCCAGCCCCCAGTCAGCCCACTACATGTGCTACCAAGTAGTGTCTCTAGTGCAGGATGTGAGTGAATTTTCTTGTTTGTTGTCCTTCAGATGGTTGAAATCCTGCTCCATTACGCTGATCGTGTTTTGAAGAAATGTCCTGACCAAGGAAAAATCCAGGTTATGGAGCAACATTTTCAGGTATGGTGCTGCAGAGGACTCTTGTATAGTTCTTTTGAATGTTTTAATCAGTCTTTGCTTTTTAATGAAACCAGGAGTCAGCTGTGGTGAGGAGAGCAGGTGAGGAGGTGCACGCTCTGTCCTCTGCAGAAGTGGGACTAGAGCCTTTGTCCATATGAACCAGCATAAGGGAGAACCTGTAACTGTGCCAGCCACCAACTGCCTCAAACATCACCTTGATACTGCTCTGTGTTGGCCAGGCTTCATTTTGTGCTCTGTAGGACTTGCTATTTGGCAGGATTTGGGCCAACCCCCACAGCTGTTTTGTGTTCCTTCCGCAGGACGTGGTGCCTGTCATAGTGGATTACTGCCTCTTACTGCAGCGCACGTAAGTCTGGGTGTGCAGACCTGTCCCCCAAGCTAGATCACCAGCCCGTGGAGTCCTGAGTGCTGCCTCCTGTCATCTCACAGGGTTTGGAGAAATCCTGTCACATCGTTGTCACATCATATATCACATCAGGGTTTAGAGGAATGCTTAAAAACTGATACTGAAGTCGGGGGACTCAGTGCTCAAAGTGTCTTAAATTTTCATTGATGTGTTGAGGAAGGCAAGTTTGCTTCAAACTGTTTCCCCCACAGTTTCCTCTGAAGAAAGAAGCTGCTTTGGTAGATTTTCCTGTCTTCATCATTTCTTCTCTAACAGCAGGTTTTTTACTGCAAAATCCATAGCTGATTTATTCTGTGTACCTGCTCCAGTATAGGAGCTGAACAGGGGATTTGGTTGCTGAGCTTGAGAAATAAAGAGAAAATGGGGGTTAATTTGGAGCCCTCAGAAAGTAAACAAGTAAGGAGATTTTAAGAAGATTATTTGATAACTCAACACTTCTTTCCTCCTAGGGATCTCTTATTTAACCAGATATATGACAAGATGAGTGAGAATTCAGTAGCTAAAGGCATCTTTCTGGAGTGCTTGGAGCCATATATCTTAAGTGATAAGCTGATGGGAATCACAGCTCAAGTGATGAAAGACTTGCTGCTTCACTTCCAAGACAAGAACAGGTTGGAAAACTTGGAAGCCTGCATTGTGCATATGGATATCACCAGCTTAGATATACAGCAGGTGAGCTGTTGTCCTGCCTGCTGTCCTGAGTTCCTCTGAATAAAGGACAACAGGCCCCAGGTGCTCATGCAAACTTCTGCTTTTAAGCACAGCAAACCATGTGGAAAACAAGGTGTCACCTTTCAACTGACAAGTCTTGCATAGTCCAACCCGTTCCTGCCTTCTAGTCACTAATTTGGAACAGAACATAGCCCTGTGTCCCTGGGATCACATCCAATGGATGTGGGAATTATTTAGCATGGCTGTGTCCATTCTGTGACACCCATGCTCCTATAAACATGTTTTACTCCCCCAGTTTGTGTCCTGGAATAACCTGATACACCAGCAGCTGAATGTGGTGGAAACTGCTAGTGGGTCAGGATTTGGCTGATGTTGACAGTTGTCCCTGTTTGGAATCATAGAATCATGGATTGGTTTGGGTTAGAAAGGGACCTTAAAGATCATCCAGATCCAACCCCCCTGCATGGGCAGGGACACCTCCCACTAGACCAGGTTGCTCAGAGCACCATCCAACCTGCCCTTCAACACTTCCAGGGATGGGGCTTCCACAGCTTCCCTGGGCAACCTGGGCCAGTGTCTCACCACCCTCACAGGAAAGAATTTCCTCCTCATGTCTCACCTAAATCTCTCCTTTTTCAGTTTTAATCCATTCCCCCTTGTCCTCTCCCTCCCTGCCCTTGTCCAAAGTCCCTCTCCAGCTTTCCTGGAGCCCCTTCAGGCACTGGAAGGTGCTCTAAGGTCTCCCTGGAGCCTTCTCTTCTCCAGGCTGAACAGCCCCAACTCTCTCAGCCTGTCTCCAGAGCAGAGCTGCTCCAGCCCTCTGAGTATCTTTGTGGTCTCCTCTGGACTCTCTCCAGGAGCTCCATGTCCTTCTTATGTTGGGGGCTCCAGAACTGGACACAGCACTGCAGAGGGGGTCTCACGAGAGCAGAGTAGGGGAGGACAATCACCCCTCTACTGAGTTCCTTACCTCAGGTCAAGGCTGTTGGGGAGCTAAAACCCAACACTGTGTTTGTCCCTGAGGTGCCTGCCAGCCTGCTGTGCTCAGCTGCTTGCTCTTGCATGGCAAAGTTAGCAGAGCAAGGAGCTGTTCCTACTGGGTTGTCCTCTTTCCCTTGGCCAGGTTTTATTCCCACAGTGTGGCTCTCCATTCCTAGGAGGGAGCTGCTTGAGAGCTTGACAGAATGGTTCACTGACCCAACCAAGAGGCCAACTAGTGCAATAAAGGCTTTGAAGAAATGACTTTTTTAATTCCTTAACCTCATGCAGGTTATGGATGATAGAATCTCAACAGTTAGATTCCTTGTTTCCTGTGTGAGCAGAGAGCTGGCTGCTCCCCTTGGGGTCCTTGCAGAGGCTGTTTCTGCAAGTGGAAATTCTCCTTCTGCTTTAAATCATCCTGTGGAATGATGCAAACACAGGGGCAGAGATTGTGGTGGAGAGACTGGGAAGTGAGAAAACAGGGAGCTAAGAGCAGCTGTCTCTGCAGTGTGCTTTGTTTGCCTTGCAGGTGGTTCTTCTATGCTGGGAAAACCACCTCTACGATGCCATGATCTACGTCTACAACAGTGGGATGAATGACTTCATTAGTCCCATGGAGGTAGGAAAGCTGCTCAGTGCAGAGATTTGTTACTTGTGTCTTCAGCACACAGTCTGAGAAGCAGCATTTCAAACCCAATCTGTTGTCTTCTCATTCAGTGTGTATATATTCTTGTTCTTCATTTCAAAGTAGAAATCTCACATGATATATGCAGCTTATTTGACTAGTTGCAGTAGAGGAGAAAAGTAATTTGTAATTACTGTGCTTTAGAACACAAGTTTCCCTGCTGAGGTAGCAGTGCTCTGCAAAGTTAGAGCAAGGAATGTGGTTGTGTTAATAAAACAAATGTAAATCAAAAGCAGAAGAGAAGAACATGGTGACTTAAGGAGTTTGCATTGCAAAGCTGCCAACAGCGTTGGTGCTGGTGCTGAGCCTGGCCTGTGTGGTGGGACATGCTGAGGAAGCACCAACTCTGCACGGTGGGGTTAGTGGGGCTGTAGGTGTGAGAGGTTCTGTGAACACCTCGTGCTGTTTTCCCTTCATACTCTGCTGACACAATAGGATATTAATAACTAGTTAAGAGTAATGGAGACAAAAGGTGAAGTTAACCTGTGTTCAGAATTGAGAAAAGAACCCTACAAACAGTCCTTGCTTTGAGACAGGGTTGGTTCTTAGCACTGATCATAGAATCCTAGAGTGCCAGGTTGGAAGGGACCTCAAGGGTCATCTGGACCAACCTTTCTAGGTAATAACATAGTTGAAATGAGATGGTCCAGCACCCTGTCAAGCTGAGTCTTACAACTGTCCAATGGAGGGGAATCCACCACTTCCCTTGGGAGATTATTCCAATGTCTGACTGTCCTCATGGGGAAAGATTTTTTTCTGGAGTCCAGCTGGAATCTCCCCACTGCAGTGGGAATCTGCCCCACTTGGGGGTGATCTGTCAACAATGAGCACTGGACTCGAGGTGATGCTGTAACTGAGAGCCCTGTTGATGGTGCAGCTGGTGACCCTGGAGATGTGCCTCGTGCCAGTTGCTCTTGAAGTCTGTGGCTGTAACATCAAGGTGTTCCCTTACAGAAGCACTGCTGGTAATTTCTCAGTAGTGCTGGAATAGAGACCTGGGCCTATTTGAATGTGGAAATATTTAAACTGCCCAAATTTTAGTGGTGGTTTTTCTCAGGGAGGAGACTTCTTGGGGGGGGGATGATTTTAAAAAGGACTCCTGGAACTTTTGCTGTCTGAGGACAAATAACTTCTGCTGCTGCCTCCATACCCAAACTGCAGGCTGTCTGGTGACTCTGCTAGGTAGGCTGAAGGTTTGCACAGCCTCTGGTGGCAGAAGGTTCAGGACCAGGAGGTGGGGCTGGTCACTTATGCTCTGTTACTTCTGGGACTACTAAACATGGCTTTTTTCAGTGTGGCCTGTGCTTGGGGTTAGAACTGGTTGAATGAAGGCTGTTTTTTTCATATGTCATAACATCAGCTGGGAAAAGCATCCTTTGCCACATCTTGGTGTCCTCTGTGCCTTTTAATTGTAAACCATGGTGAGGAAGCAGTTCCTGTGGGGAAGATGCCCCCTCGATCCCTGCTTTAAAACCACACAGGGTCTCTGCTTTGAGCTTTCCCAGCTGCTTGGTCCTGCTGCCTTTCTTGTTTCAGAAGCTGTTCAGAGTCATTGCTCCTCCACTGAATGCTGGGAAGTCTCTCTCAGGTACAGAATTCTTTCTCTTTAAGGATTTCTAGTTTTGATATTTGATGTTTTGAATTTTAGAATCACAGAATGGTTCAGGTTGGAAGGGACCTTAAAGATCATCTAGATCCAACCCCCCTGCATGGGCAGGGACACCTCCCACTAGACCAGGTTGCTCAGAGCCCCATCCAACCTGCCCTTCAACACTTCCAGGGATGGGGCTTCCACAGCTTCCCTGGGCAACCTGGGCCAGTGTCTCACCACCCTCACACTCCAGAATTTCCTCCTCATGTCTCACCTCAATCTCCCCTCTGCCAGTTTTGATCCATTCCCCCTTGTCCTCTCACTCCCTGCCCTTGTAATGTCTCTAGTAACTTCCAACAGGGATGCAAAAAGGAAATAAATACCCAATGTAAGGGTCTTGGAGAACAGAGAAGTGCTCTAGTACTGGCTATTGTGTGCAGAGCTGCTCTGCTTCCTGCCTGTGCACGTCAGATGAGATGTTTTGCCAGCAGCTAGAAAAAGGAATTGCATCTTCTAATGTTTCTAGTGAGTAAAAGGTGACAGATCATTTTTGTTTTGTAGATGAGCAGGTGATAATGGGCAACAAGCTGCTTGTATATATAAGGTAAGTTCCTTTAGAAAGTGTGTGGTGTTCCCTAGTGGTGACACCAGATATTTAACTCACTGTGGGTGCATAATCTTACGGTGTGTTTCCAGGTCTGAGAGGCTGTGTAAAACAGCAAGGGCTGCTTTGTGCAGCTGACTTAGAGCTACAAGGGCTCCTTGTTACACGGGGTGGCTGGGACAGAGCTGGAGACTTAGCACCCAAGTTACTGCTGATATGCCAAGGCCATGTCTTTAGAATTTGGTTAGAGTTCTCTGTGCTGTGTGTGACACAGGGATCCTTGCCCAAAGGCTGCAGCCTGCAGAGCTGGTCTAGCCCTTTCTGTCACACCTTGTGGGTTAGCTGAGCTCAGCTGCTGCTCACTGTCCTGCCTGTCATCTGCAGGGGGTCATTCTGAGATTGCACCATTAGTGATTAATTAGTGAGCTCCTCTTTCTGGAATCCCTTCAAGAGAGTGAGCATTAAAGTCTGCGTTACTCTTGCTCCCTAAAATGTGGGAGAAAAGGTTTTTTTGTGAGAATTTCTGCGTTTCCCTTGTTACTTTTCTGCTGTGGAATTCTGCATACCTCAGAATTCAATTCCTGCAGGGCATTGGCTTATTGTGTATGAACATCAGTGCTGTCTGCTTTCATGTTTTACCAAATAAATGTATTTGGCTTGTTTTAAGAGCATCCTGAAAACTTAACTAAAAACATAAGCTGTTTTCCTCAGTCTCTTTGATTTCAGGAGGTATTAAAAATGCCTTTTCCCTCCTTTTCTACAGCTGCTGCTTGGCAGGCCGTGCATATCCATTGGGTGATATTCCAGAAGACCTGGTACCTTTGGTTAAAAATCAGGTGAGCAACCTTTTGGAAGGAAATTTTCCTGTATGAGGTTTAGAATAATCTGCATGTGTCTTATTTCATGGGTTCCTGGTAGAAAAATATGAGCAATCTGAGAGCTGTGTCCTTGTGATATGAGGATATACCACTGTAAATATCATGTACATTTTTAAAGAATGAAATCATGGAATATGAACATTTCTTTCAGCTGTGAATAGGGGTTAGGGAACAGAGTCCTTAGTGGTGCTAACTATGATTGGTTTTTTCCTCATTCTTTACCACAAAGTTAGCAGCAATTTGTAGCTGTCTCCTCTTTCTACACTTGACTCTGATGTGTCCAATATGGGAGGGTGTTCCCTGTTTTCAAATGCATGTAACATGGCATTGACAGGAGTAGATAGTGAGAGAACATCAAAGAAAACATGAACTAAATATTCCTTCCTCTCTTTGGGCTGTTGGTAAAACTTCAGTTTCTGCTGAAGTTTTCCTGCCTCAGAGGTAAAAGTTCAGCAAAGGCATTTTCTACATCAAAGGTCTCATTAGGTTAATTTCTGTCAGTCCTTGCCCTGGTATCTTGTCACCATATCTTCACCTCTGAGGCTTATCCAGTCTCAGATGTTCAGGTCCATTTGTTCCTCTAGGTGTAATTCCCATCTGCAAGGTGGAGATAATGTGCCCTGCCACTTAAATCCAGATCACTCCTGCCATATCCACAGATACGTAGTCAGTGGGTGGATGAGATGGAGTCTGCTGTGACTGCTGGGTTAGGCACTAGTAGGTAGAAATATCTCTGCTGAGTAGCTCTAGGTTGCAGGTTTCTCTGAGGCTTCTGGTTTTATGGTCATGATTCTATGAATGTGTGTTCATAATTTATCAGTGTGTGTTCACTGCTTGTCGTGACATCAAATATTCTAAAGACAAATTTTCAGCCTTGTGATGACTGCAAGTATTCAGCTGAGGTCTGGAGCACATTGTGATCAGGGGCTCCAGACTGTGTCCTTGTAGCTCTGGCTGGTGGGGTCAGCCAGCTGCCTGTTGCTGTGCTGGCTGCTCCTCTGCAGGCATCTGGGGGCTGTTGTTTGCCAGAGCTACTTCAGAGGCCCAGGGTGCTGTGACACATCTTGCCTTGGGCTTATCTCAGGAACCCCTCGAGAGCCTCCTGTGGCAGGAGGGCAGTTCTGAGCCTCACAGAACTGGGTAAGATGTCTTTTGGAACTTGGAGAGAAAGTAGGATACAGTCAGATCTGACCTTAAGTTCCTGTATCCCAGCATTTGATTCCAGCTGATGTGATTCCAGCTTTTTGCACCGGCTGACTATCCAGCTCTCATTCTTCTGTTGTTCTGCCTGATCCCTGTAGGAAGAACTCTGACCTAACATCCAGCTCATCTTCCCAGGGCACTTCAGGAGCAGCAGCTGATGCCTTAAGGCTGCTGTGTGCTGCTGGTACCCTGTGGCAGTGCAGGCTTACCCTGCTCTCCTCCTTTGGAACAAGGTTGGATTCTTGAGCTGCACCGCTTCATGTTGTTCTGTGTCACCCTGTTCAGTGGACAATCTTCAGTGGATTCATTGCACTGTTCCCAGTCTGTGACAGTAGCTTTCACATCAGGAGAAACAGCCTTTTTCCATCTGGATTGTCCAAGAGATTGGGAGGTTGTTTCAAGGCAACAAGTACTACTGCAGATGCCTTATATATTTTGTTCAGGGCAGGTGGGAGTGAGCATGTTCTTCATGGTTTCATCATAGGTAGAGAATTCCTGGCTAACATCACAGTGAACTTCCACCAAAAGGGTGACTCGACATGCTTTACATATCAACATGTCATGAAAGTTGGCTTGGTCACTGCCAAGTAATTCTCCTTAATCATTATTTCTACCAGAGCCCTCAAGCTGACCATTTCTTCAAGCTGTGTTAGAAGCTTGGCCCAAGGCAAAGCCTAGCTCCTTTGGACTAATTTCTGACAACTTCTTAAAACAGAGGCTGCTTCTGCTAGTCATTTTGAGCTCATCAAAGTCTTTCCTGAGTTTCTGGCCAGTTTTACCACAGTCATTTTTTGGAGTCTCTAGAATTTCAATTTAGTTTCAGGGTTTTGGTAAGAGGAAGCACTTTCTGATTTGCACTTTCTCTTTGCAGTACAATGGGACAGAATTTTTTGGTGTTTGTTTTTGGTTGTGGGGTGGGGTTTTTGGTTGTCCCCTGCACACACTAGAGCTGGCACAGCAACAGGCTGTGGCTCAGCTTCTCCTTTTTATGACCTCTGATGGTTTTCCTGAGAGCTTGTAATGTCATTCTGTCTGGATACTTGACTCCACTCCAGCTACAGTCTGGTTTCTTCTGTTTTCTTAAGAGTTCCAAGCTGGCAGGGGGATATTAGGTTCAAGGAGGCCAACAGAGAAGGTTGTGGCTCTGAAAGTCAAGCTGCTGACTCCTCCTGGCTTCACTGCCGTGGTAGTGACAGGAAAATTAACTCAGAATAGAATAATATCATAGAATCACAGAATGGTTTGGGTTGGAAGGGACCTGGATGGGCAGGGACACCTCCCACTAGACCAGGTTGCTCAGAGCTCCATCCAACCTGCCCTTCAACACTTCCAGGGATGGGGCTTCCACAGCTTCCCTGGGCAACCTGGGCCACTGTCTCACCACCCTCAGAGTGAAGAATTTCCTCCTAATAGCTCACCTCAGTCTCCCCTCTGCCAGTTTTAATCCATTCCCCCTTGTCCTCTCCCTCCCTGCCCTTGTCCAAAGTCCCTCCCCAGCTTTCCTGGAGCCCCTTCAGGCACTGGAAGGTGCTCTAAGGTCTCCCTGGAGCCTTCTCTTCTTCAGGCTGAACACCCCCAACTCTCCCAGCCTGTCTCCAGAGCAGAGCTGCTCCAGCCCTCTGAGCATCTTTGTGGCCTCCTCTGGACTCTCCAGGAGCTCCATGTCCTTCTGATGCTGGGGGCTCCAGAACTGGACACAGCACTGCAGGGGGGTGTGGTTCTCAGGAGAGCTAAGCAGACGGGGAAGATCACCTCCCTTGACCTGCTGGTTGTGCTAACGTGTCACTTCCTGAGAATGGCCAGGAGATGTCATGCCTTCCAGTTCTCCATGGGATCCTAGTGTGTCTCCTGGCACACCCTCACCAGTGCAAGCTGCCTGCAGCAGCTCCCTTCCTGCTGGGAGCCAGATCTCTTTTGTGCTGGGGACAGCTGGAGCTGTCACTGCCCTGTTGGGTGCCTGGGAGGCTCTGACCACCTCTGTCAGTGGTTCAGTACAGGGAGTTACTTTCATTTTGAAAGACATGCTCAGATTTCAGGAACTAGAAAGCCAGTGGAGGAGCTGCTGAGTTGAGCAGGCAAGCTTTGCAGCACTGAGAGCTTTGTGCCTCAGAGTGAGGAGGCAGATTGGCTCTTCCCAAGGGAACTGCTGGCAAGGAGAGGAGCTGTGCCCTGGATAAGGAGTTGCACAGCTTCTGAGGGGAGCTGCCAGGGAGGGGAGGGAGGTACCTAATTTCACACACTTCATTCTGCAAGGAAAGCCTTAATTTTTTGCTTGATCTTCAATTTTCCTTCATCTTAAATTGAGTGGTGAGTCTAAGGAGGGGGGAGGTTTTTTCCTGCTAACAAGCAGCAGCAAACACCATTCAAGTAAGAACACTGGTGGGCTCCTGAGGTGCTTGAAAACTTAGTGCAAAGCAGGTAACAATGCTGCTTTCCCACCTGCTATCAGTTACCTGAACTCTATGGGATGTCTGCTATGGTTTTCTGCATTTTCTTTGCAGGTCTTTGAGTTTCTGATCCGTCTGCACTCAGCTGAGGGACCTGTGGATGAAGAGGTCTACCCTTATGTCCGTACCTTGCTGCACTTCGACACTCGGGAATTCCTGAATGTTCTTGCTCTGGTAAGAGGTCACTGATCTCCAAGGGAAGAATGCAACACCAGCCCTTCCATCATCTGTGATTGCACAAACTGTAAGATATCTGTTTAAAAGTTTGTGCTTTGGCTAAACCAGGAGTCACTGGCTTGATGCAGGAACAGTTTTGGTGTGTAAGGTATCAGAGGAGATGACAATAGTCCTCTCTGTCCCTGAATATAAATTGATGCAAGTGACATTATGCAGTGAAGACTCTGGTAACAGAGGCCATCTTTAAAGCACAGGTAAAACAAGAATAATGTATTTGTAAAAAATGTTTTTAGTACCTACATCTTTCTCCTGTGTAAAGACTCATTGTTCTCCCTCTCCAAGTTTCTCGAATTTCCTTTGTCTCTTTGGACCTGTTAATTTTACCTGAATATGTAAGAACCATTTTGTGAGTTACAAAAGAGCAAATTCGGTCTTGGAACCTGCTGCTTAGGTGTTGTCCACAGAAGGGGCTGAAAGGCATTGTCAGCTTTGTGATGTGGCTGCTGCCTGGTGGTTGCTTGCATTTCTGGGGTGAGCAGTGGAGAGCATTCTTCTCCAGGTGTCAGTGTTTTGCCTCTTGCAGACTTTTGAAGACTTCAAGAATGACAAGCAAGCTGTGGAGTATCAGCAGAGAATTGTGGACATACTTCTGAAAGTGAGTCTGCCTAAAAATTAACCTCTGTGTTTGCATCTGACCGATTATAGACGACACTGCAGTCGAGCCTGTCACTTGGATGAGGTGTTTCCAGTCCTGCCCTGGATCACACCTCTGAGAAGGAGGGGGGCTGGAGCCTGGATTCACCTCAGCCAAGGCTGGCTGTTGGATATTTGCAACATATGATGACAGAGGGGTCTCCTTTTCTTGTCTGTGATTCCACCTGGGTTGTACTTTGTTGTCAAATCTCTCCTCTCTGCACTCCTAAGTTTATTTTTATCTGCTTCTCATTGATTCCACTCCCTGGTTCCTTCAGAGCAGGTAAAAAGGTCCCAGGAATCCCGTGCTTGGCACGGTGCCAGCGCTGTCCTGATGACACCCTGCTCCCTGTACCTGGGGACACTGTTTGGGGTGTAACAGCCCCAGAATGACAAATTAGCAAATGGGAGAGGAGAGGAATGTCAGAGTTCTCAGCCTGCTGCTCTAGAAACCCCCCGTCAGCTGCAGCCCCTGTTCCCTAACAATGAACATTCTCATGAAGAGCTGTCGCTGCCGAGTGCTGTTTGCTTTCCCCTTCCAAGCATGAATAAGGAGTAACTCCACTTGGAAGCTGTTTATGTGTAAACATAAGTAGTGTTCCCTGCCACTGTCCCCGTGGGTAGCTGAGAGCCAGGGCACTGGTGAGGGGACGTGGTGCCAGCGGTGCTGGCAGGGATGTCACCAGCCCTGGGCTGGGTTAGCCCAGGCCCCTCGGTGTCTTTAGCCACTGCCAGCAGGAGGTGACACCCTGCAGCTGTGCTCCTGGGGTGGGGTGACTTCTGTGGCACTGCTGGGTTGCATGGAGCTCGTTACAGCCCAGCTCTGCTGGACACGGAGCAGCTGAGCTCTGCCCACCACAGCAGAGCTCCACCCTGCTCCTGGAGGGGAGAAGGAGGGTGGTTGTGAGTTGCTGCAGAATAGATGGACCTGCAGGCAAACACTTCACTGTGGCAAGAACTCTCAGTGCCTTCATCTGGAATCTGCTCTCCTTTTGGATAAAAATGAAAAAAAAAAAAAAAAAAATCCTGAAACTTTTAATTTGAATTTATGAATGGCAAAAAAAATACCAACCCACTTGGGATATAGGCATGCTTGTAAAACAGTTTGGCTGATGTAGACATTCTGTTAATGCTGATCTGAACTTTGCCAAGTGTTTTTGTCTTTTGGCCACGTGGTTGGCCAAAATGAATAAACCACCCCTACTGTTTTAGTGAGCCAGATATTTCATGCTATTAGCTAATATTAGCTATTACCTTCCTGACTGGGCTCCTGGATGAGACAGCCTTTTAAAACAGAAAATGAAGATTAAAAACGAGTGATGGCATTAGCTGATGTTTGAAATAGAGCTCCACTTGATTCCTTAATGTGTCTTACCTGTCTGCCTCCACTTGTGTAAGAAGCATCTCATCTCCAGGGATCTGGAACTCCAGGTTACTTTAACAAATGAGTTGTATCTCCCAAGCTTAGACTGAATGAGGTTATAGGCTGTGAGATGCTCCATGTCTAGGCCCTGCTAGAGCAATTCCTGGATGTAGGCTGACAAGTTGTGCAGGTGATGGATTTCCTCTGAGCTAAACCCACTGCTCTTAGAGGGTGACTCTCCCAACAGGGGCATTTCACTTTCCCTTTGTGTTTGGGATTTTTTTAGATGCATGAGACTCCAAGTCAGGACACGTCACGCTCGTTTTCTATGTGAGGCAAGTGACAAACACTTCCCAGGTTTCAGATCCCTTTCGTAGTGACTCTTAGACATTCCATTTTTCTGTAATTTCAAGTCAGCACAGCCACAAGTTTCTCAAAATACTCGCAGACTTAACAGCTAATTTAATCTGAGAAAAGAAACTTTTCCCCAAACCTGCAGTTGTTTCTTAGTCATTGGATCAGTTCTTTTGCAAACCACAACTGAAGTGCTGAGTGCCTGGGGCTTGAAGTGAAATGTATCTTTTTTTTTTTTTTCCTCCCATAATTATTGATTTAATCCTTTTTCCTCATGTGACATTTCTCTGCTCAGAAGCTCTGTACATGTTCAGTGAGCAACACACACTACAGAGATGGAGATAAACCTGGGTGGGGAGCCCCTTCACACCCCAAAATCAGGGCCATGCAAGAGTGCCTCCCTTGAGTACATGGCAGAGGATGAGCCTCTTTAGCTTTAAGTGGTTTAGCAAGGACACATCCACTGGCTGTGTCTCCAGGTGACACAGTTAAATGCCATAGAAGGTGGTTTATCTTTTTGACCTTCAGAATGGACTAACACCAGGAGGTGGTGTATATGTCTGGAGTGGGAGGAGACATGGTGGCTGTACAGGGCTTTCTCATTGCAGTGCCCTGATTGCTTACCCAAAGGCAGCTCCAGAATCAGTCACTTGTGTTTTTTTTTTTGTTTTTCCCTTTTCTCTCTCATGCTTCTCAGGTCATGGTAGAGAATTCTGACTTCACCCCATCACAGGTTGGCTGTCTCTTTACCTTCCTTGCCCGCCAGCTCGCCAAGCCCAACAACACATTGTTTGTGAACAGGACACTTTTTGACCAGGCAAGTATTTCTTTGTGAGGAGTGGAAAAAATTCCAAACGGGGTGCAGCACCACAGAAAGCCTGGCTGGTGCTGGGAACTGGAGCAGTTCTGGAAGGATGGGTGCATTATAAAACAGGGAACCTCATGGTGTGGTTTCAAAGCAGCAGAGAAGGAGAGAGACTGCTGTCAGTGGTGCCCAGTGACAGGACAAGGGGCAATGGGCACAAGCTGGAGCTCAGGAGGTTCAAGCTAAACATCAGGAAAAGCTTCTTTACTGTGAGGGTAACAGAGCCCTGGGACAGGCTGCCCAGGGAGGCTGTGGAATCTCCATCCAAACATTCCAAACCCACCTGCATGTGTTCCTGTGGGATCTGCTGTAGGGGATCCTGCTCAAGCAGGGGGGTTGGACTGGATGATCTCCAGAGGTCCCTTCCAACCCCACCATTCTGTGATTCTGTGGCTACAGGAGCACAGTAAGCTCCATATTTCAGCTTGCCCGCAGGTGTTGTATGAGAAATGGGGCCAGGTGCTAGGGAGGTTAGAAGAGCCTCTGCTCTTCTCCATGGAATGGCAGATTCCTGTGGTCACTAGTGTGTCAGGAGAGGGGAAGCAAAGGCCCATAGGGACAGGAACCAAGCTGTTTAAGCCCCAGTGAGCATTTTGGTGGCTCAGTTGTCACTTGTTACACATATGAAGGTGCCAGGGTACGGAGACAAGGGGTGCTAACTGAAATGGCATCAGTGAGCTGATAGAGCCTGTATAGGCACCTGGTGATTTCTAGATCATGTGGCCACTGTTCTTCTTTGCTGTTTGGAATAGGCTGGTGTGCACCAGTGCTTGCACGGGTTAACTTTATATCCCAGCTTGAGTCCCAGAAATTTCTGGGACTGAGGAGGTGGCTTCAATGGCTACAGCAGTTGAGCTTTGATGATAATATGGACACATGAACACTAATAAAAAACAGGTTAGAAAACATGTCCTGTGCTGTAATTTAGGACTAAAGAAGTCTGTGGACAGATGGATTTGGATTAAACACTGTAATTACAGATATATTAAATTGTGTGAATGACATGATTCTCTGTTTTTCTGGGAGGGCTGGCACAGTCCAGGAGGGAAGTCAGCAGGGTCAGTGCAGTGGCTCCAGGTCTTTGGGGTGTAGTCCAAGGCAGGGCCATGGGATTCCTGAGTTCTTCTATATTCCCTGGGTTCCCCATGGTTTGGTTCAAGATCCTGGTGCAGAGTCCTAGGTTTCCCTTCCTGGAGTCTTTCAACAGTTTATGGTTACTCCAGTACTCTTGAGTGTCCTTAGTTATAGGGGCAAGTAGAGAGCACCTCACAGATGAGTGGTGCCTCCAGACTGCACTGCTGTCCTGTGAGACAGTCCTATGAGGAGAGGCTAAAGGAACTGGGGATGTTTAGTTTGGAGGAGGCTGAATGAGGGGAGACCTCATTGTTCTTCACAGCTCCCTGAAAGGAGAGTGTAGTGAGGGGGTGTTGGCCTCTTCTCCCAAGTGAGTAACAACAGGACCAGAGGAAATGGCCTGAAGCTGCACCAGGGGAGGGTAAGATTGGAGATGAGGAAGAATTTCTTTACTGGAAGAGTGGTCAGGCACTGGGACAGGCTGCCCAGGGAGGTGGTGGAGTCACCATCCCCAGAGGGATTCAAGAATCATGTAGATGTGGCACTTCAGGGCATGTTCCAGGGGGCATGGGGGGGTTCTGGTGGTTGTACGATGTTGGTTTTGTGGGGTTGTGGTTTTGTGTTTTTTTTTTTTTTGTTTGTTTATTTTTGTTTTGTTTTTTTCCCCTGGGTGGATGGTTGGACTCTGTGATCTTGGAGGTCTTGTCCAACTGCAACAATGCTGTCATTCTGGCAACTCACGCTCACTTCTGCCCCCTCCTGCAGGTCCTTGAGTTCCTGTGCAGTCCTGACGACGACTCCCGGCATTCTGAGAGGCAGCAGGTAAGGGCCTCAAGGGAATGATTCCTCAAGCCCCTGGTGCCACCAGGCTGTAGAGCAGAGCTCAGCCTTGTTGGGAACATGTGCTGGCTGAAGGTCAGATGCCACAGCACTCACCTAGCATGGGAGTGGTGGCCAGCATGGAAGAACTGGGCAGTGCTGCGCAAAGGATCCTACCCCAGCATTGCCCACAGGAGAGGTTTGCCAGCAGTAAGAACAGAGGCAGGAAAAGTCCTGGCTAAGGGCACGACCTTCATAGTTAATGTGCAATCAATTAAAAAAACGATCTGTAAACTAAGCCCTGTGTTAATCCAGAGCTCAGTGGAGCAGGAGCAGTGTGCTTTGGAGGGGCACTGCTCTCCAGCTGCTGCAATATAAATAACTGGCCTTCAATATCTGCAGGTCCTGCTGGAATTGCTCCAGGCAGGAGGGATAGTGCAGTTTGAAGAGACCCGTCTTATCCAAATGGCAGAGAAAGCAGAATTGTAAGTTGCCATCTCTGATGTAGAAATACTTGCCTTTACATCTCCTCCAAAGCATTTTCCTCCACGTGTCTTGTTCCTGCTTTGCAGCTGTGTTTGGGATCATTTTCCCTAGGCATTCACGTAGGCTTCATTTAATATGTTCATATTTAGTTCCAGTCTTTCTGTCTTCTCTCTACTGGGTGTTTTTACAGAAAACATTGTTCAGATAGGAGGGGGTAGAGCTGTGGGAACCCTTCAGACTGAAACCCTGTGGGGCTTGATGAGTTTTGGCACATCCTATCCCAGAGCCCAGGCTTTGTTCAAAGGTGTAGTTGTATGTTTGAATGCTCTACCCCTGACAGATGGAGATGACTCCTTGGGGTGAGACCCACAGGTGGATTTAAAAGCACGAAGGGGTCTGAAGCCACCCCCATGGTACTCATTATAGAATTGAGTAGGAGAGACAAACACAGTGTCTGGAAAGGCTGAAAATTTCCACCATCTCCTTTAGATGCTTTACACTTCCAGAAAGAGTCTGTGATGCCTGAACAGAGTCAGGGAGGGCATCTTCATCCAAGTCTTCAATGTGGATGTTCTGTGAATTAATCTACCACGCTACAAAGAACCAGAGGGACAGAGGTGCAGTGGTGGGGTATGCCATGCCTCTTTTCCCATGTGTCCTGGAAGAAGTTACTCAACCAAATTTTTCAGACTCAGTAAAGGTGTTTTTTTTCTCCTTGCCTCAGAGAGTTTGACTGCCAGAACCACCAGCTCGGCCAATTCCATCAGAGCTAAAAAAACCTATGGTGTAATGTTACTCAGCAGGCTTTTCATTTGTTTTGTCTCAGTTGCATCTGTTTTTATCTGAAGTCTCAAAACATTAAAGCTGTTTATTAGGATCTGAAGGTAGGAAGCTGTATCAGCACATTACTGGGTCATGGTCAGTGACCTTACAGTTAGCATGTCAGATCTACCTAGCTTAGAGCTGTGTGTGTTATGGAAATCAGGAGGATAATCTCTGAACAGCAGAACCAGTGAAACCTGATTTCTTGAAGGTTTTCTGTCCTCTGTCCCTTGCCTCTCACCTTAGTAGCTCTCATTTTCTCTGTTCTGTATGATAACCTCCCAAAAGAGGGAGGCTGAGTGGCCTGTGGCTGATACCAAACAACATGTGTGACCTGGAGCCACCCAAGCTCTGTGCTGAAAGGCACTTCCAAACACCTTTTTGTAAAACAGGCTGTTTTCTCTTTCGAGTGCTGCCAAACTGTGCTGGGTCTGAGCAACCTACCTCTGCTCTGCTGGCTCAGCTGAGTGTTTTTCCTGACGTGGAAGGTGTTTTTCATTCCAGCTATCAGATCTGTGAGTTCATGTATGAACGAGAGCTTCGCTATGACAAAATCATTGGCTGTTACCTGCGTGATCCAGTGAGAAAGGTGAGTAAATTGGTTGCTTCTGGCCTTTCTTCTTCGTGGCTGGTTTTGAGCCAACCTGGTCTAGTGGGAAGTGTCCCTGCCCATGCAGTGGGGTTGGAACGAGATGAGCTTTAAGGTCCTTTCCAACCCAAACTGTTCCTTGCAGGGCAGTCCATCTTGCTGGCAATCGTGTGCATGGATACAACAGCCCTGCTCTTTTCATGTAGTTCTCTGTCTTTAGAGGTGTCTTTCTTTACAGCTGAGTTTTCATGTAACCAAGTCTTTTTGTGTTTGTGTGTTGGAGAGGAACTTATTTTTTAAAAGCTTCAGAGGTCTTGGTTTCTTTTTCAACTTAGACTCATAGAATCGTTTTGGTTGGAAAAGACCATCAAGTCCAACCATTAACCTAACTCTACCCCATTTTTGGTTCCTTTTTCAATTTAAACAATGCTAACTCTCTTTTCTGCCCCTGGACAGAGTGTCTCTGCCCTTGTGTTATCTCTTTGCAATTGCCTTCTGCCTGTGTGTAAGTTACGTTCTCTTCCCTACCACCAACACAAGTTGGAAGGAGAGTCTGGCAAATTTGATCTCACCAGTTCCTTGTGAAACCACTGTGCTGAAAGCTGTGTGGCTGAAGGGAATGGAAGAGACAGGTTATGATAGTGAGATGATCAAAAATAAGGTACAAGAGAGCAGCTGAGCTAGGACAGTGCAGAAGAACCTGGAAGAGAGGCTAATGTTGAAGAGGAATTCAGGCAAAGGCTGGGAAAACCAACCTACCCTCTGGCACAGTGTTCTTTTTTCTGTGTGATGTCCTGTCCTTTTCCTTGTGAGCAAGAGGGGAGCATTTCTAACAGTGGAAGAACAATTCTCTTTGACCTCAGTGCTTCACACATTTAGCATCAATTATTTTGCTCTTGGCTTTTTTTTTCCTGGCGGTTCTTCAGGAAGTATTTAGGGATATATAATCTTGTCTGCAGATAACTTGCCCTGACTTGCTAAGAGAGGACTAGCCCTGAAGTCATGCTCAGAGTGTTTGAAATGCTCTCCCTTAGCAAAATCCAGTGCCCTTAGTGGTGCTGCAGAACATGCAGTTTCTCATGGGTTTATGCCTTACAGGAAGAAGTTTTCAACTATATCCACAACATCCTGTCCATGCCCGGCTACAGCGCCGAAGAAAAGCAGTTGGTGTGGCAGAAAGCTCTGGAACATATAGAGGTATGCTGTGTTCCTAAAGCCATGGTACCTGAGCTACTGCCAACTCCTGTGGGGTCTGCCTGATGCTTCTCTGTGAGCAGAAGTGCCACAGTGTCCCATATCACCTGCTGAGGAAGCTCTGCCTTGCAGGTCTCCTGGTCTGTACATTCCTGTCAGTGCATTTCCAGATCCAGGCTGGCCTCCCTGGCTTCCTGGTTTCAGGTGGTGCTCTCTGGATAATGGGCCTTATCAGGAGATGATGGCTAGTGAGTGCTGTGCAGAAGCAAGGTCAGGACGTGGACATCACTGACCTGTGGTATCTGATTCCTCCTCTTGCAGTGGTGATGGCATTCGACCTCGGTACCCTTGCGCTTCCAGCCTGTGGGAACATGGGGCCATGACTTCTTCTGTTAGACACAGGCTGTTGCTAGACCTCTCTAGCTAATACTTTTTCCCATCTCTTCAATTTATCTTTGCTTCATGGGTTGGAGATGTCTGATGTAATTGTCCGGGAATCCATAATATCTAGGGTGGGAAGGTACTGGCCCAGGTTGCCCAGGGAGGTTGTGGCTGCCTCCTCCCTGGAGGTGTTCAAGGCCAGGTTGGATGAGGCTTGTGCAGCCTGGTCTGGTGGGAGGTGTCCCTGCTCATAGCAGGGAGGTTGGAACCTGATGGTCTTTAAGGTCCCTTCCAACCTTCACCATTCCATTATTTCTATGACCTAGTTTCTATAAGGTGGTGTCAGTCCACTCTGGGGTGATCTGGAGATAAGCTGATGTTTGTCTATAAAACAAGTAGTCATGCACTTGCCCAGACTACTTAGCAGAAAATGGCCACAGAATTCTGTATCCTGGACAAAAAAATATTGGGTACATTTAAAAGATACCTTCAAGTATCTACCAAGCATTGGCAAGTAGTGGGTGACTAATGGGAAAATGGACCAAGAGGGAAAATGATTCAGAAGACAATTAAGAGCTGCTGTGGACCTGGCTGTGTGACATGCAGCCTGCCAAGCTCACACCCACGCTCCAGATGCACTTCCAGAACCTGTGGGAGTTGTTGGTGGGGTTGGTGTGCTAGGGCTGAGCAGTCCTGGCTCATTCCTACCTTATCAGAGCAACTGGTTCCATGCTGAGCAAAGCTGATTGAGCTGCTGTCTGCTGTGCTGCTTGCTTGGGTCTGCTTCCTTCTTCTGCTGCATCCCTGGTCTCTGCTTGTGTTGGTACCAACAGCCCACAGCGTTCAGCATCCCCAGTGAGCCAGCTGCCCTCTGTGAGCTGTGTTTTGTGTCTTTATGGCTCACAGGGAGGTCTCCTTGCTGGGTCTCTGCAGCCTGAGGCCTTTATGAGTGCTGTTCCATGCTTTAGTGTCTCAAGACAAATCAGGAATGTCCTGGGTTGCTGCTCTTGATGTATTTCCCTGTGTTGTGTTGGTTTTGATAAGTCCAGACTGCCAGCTGTTCACATGGAGTTGTTTGGCTTTTTCTCAGTCTGAAGCCACTTCTTGAGTATTGTACAGTGCCAGAAGTGCCCAGTGCCCAACTTGTCCGAGCTGTGTACCTCTCTGAGGTGGGCAAACAACAGAAAATACTCCTCTCAACTTGTCCATGGCCATCCTTAAAACCAGGGCTGCTGGAACTGTTCCACCAGCCTTGCAGATAATGGCAGCTGCTTTACCCACACTTTCTGCAGCTTCCTCCAAAAAGCTGCTGGGCAGATGATGGGTTCTGTAGGTCCCCTTTCTTGGGTGCTGGCACTGAGATCAACTCCCTCTTTCCCTTTGGCATCTTGTATGTCCCAGCACTGGTGAACAGTCTGTACAGTTTCACGTGGCTTAGCAGCTTATTGCCTGCCATGGGCTGTTCCTTCCCAAGGTACCAACCCTGCTCTCAGAAGACTTAAAATAGTAAATAACATTTTGCTAGGATGGTGCTGTGGTTTCAGGTCTTTGAACAACTGTCCTTTCATCTGCTGAGGTGTGAAAGTAGCAAACCAGCCTCTCCAGGTGGAACTGGCAGTGTCTGGAGAGGCTCTTCTGTTCATAATTCTTTCCTGGTGATGGTGTGACAAAAAGTGGGCTCTGCGATCAGTGCCACCACTTCTTTTCTCCATCATCCTACACAGTGGTTGTTCCTTGATGTTCCAAAATAAAGCCTATGGCTTCTCTTCAGTTGTGGTGCTGTTTGTGGTGGTCACTTTCTGTCCTCAGCCCCACAGGCCTGGTGTCAGTGCTGTCTCCTCAAGGGCTGTCTGCCCAAGAAGTTCCATGTTTGCAACTTCTTCCAACTTGGCAGAGGGGGAAAACCCAAAACCTCTTGCCTAGTAATAGGCTGTGAGGGTGACACTGACCTAAGGGCTGCAGTCATGGGGTGGCTGGGCCATCTCACTCTTGCCAGTCTGAATTTGGTGGCTTTTACATCTGTCTGGAGACCAAGCTACAGCTACAGAACTTCTTCAGTTATTTGTTTTTTTTTTCTTCCAGATAGATGTTGATGATATTTCTCTTTCTTTACCACTGTAACAGTTGGTTTTGTTTGGTAAAGCAATGTTTTCTCCTCAGCTTAGCAGGGGCTTTTGGGAAGGGTCACCAGGTGCCCAGTTTTGGTTTGAAGCAGTGACTTCTCATTTATTTAGAAGCATGGATGCATTTGGAAGCATTAAGAGCAAAATCCTCATGTTCTGGGTTGGGTAAACTTGTATGATATGAAGCCTCTTAGATCAAGCTTGACAGGAGGCAAACACACAGGCATCTGAAAGATGATTTTTTTTCCCTTTTATTCCAATGAAGAAATGACTTGGGGTGTTTCCATGTCTGGACAAGTATCAGTTGCAGTCGAGTTACAGGAAACCTGGTTTAAGCCTCTGGTTTGGTTCAGTTCAAGCCAGTTCTTACCAGGCCTGTTGTGTAGTAAAATCATCAGCTTTCAAAAAAGCCTTTTTACAAGCTACCCTCCCTTCTAATTTTTTTTCAAATTTTTTTTTTCTTTTTTTTCACTTTTTGTGCAATGGTGGTTATTTTTACAGCTTTTATCATGGCAAAGATGCAGTTACAATGTGAGCGGAGTCGGCGATACTGCTCAATTCTGTTGGCTCTGAAACTGAGAATAATTATTTTTGTTGCCTTTCACTCTCCAAAGGAGTTGCTGTTGCTGAGCCCCTGCAAAGCAGCTGACTTGGTGGCCATTCACTTCAGTGAGCAGATTGAGAGCATCGTTGCAAACCTGCAGGTAAAGTGTCAGCCTTCCCTGGGCTCGGTGCTGCTCGGCAGCGGGGCATCCATTCGTGTCAGAAAGGGTTGCCAAGAGTCATGGTGAATTGTTGCTGTGTAGTAAACAGAAGAAAACCAGCTTGGTAGCCACTCAGCTGGGGGAATTGCTGCATTTACATGATTTGGGCTGTTTGTAGAGTCCTGGCTATTAAAATGTAAGATCTCTGAGTTGCTGGTTTTCAGCCTGGAGTTGGGTACGGCGTGCACTCTACATCCTCTGAGGGTTGTTCACACAGGACAAAGGCCTAAACCAGCTTCCTCAGCAGGCAACAGCTGGGAACACTGATTTCTTCAATGGATAGGGTTCAGGGATCACATTATTTAAAATAGTAATACTCTGTCTCCTCCTGTTGTGCAGGACCAGTTCTTACTCTTCCAGTTCCTGAGGAGTCTCCTTGATCCAAGGTATGTAAGAAAACGGGACCGTTTCCAAAGTACAGCTTGAAAACATAGGTTACAATAGATTCCCTGGAAACTGTACCAGGAGATAGCCTACAGCCAAGGCTGGGGCTTGGAAAAGGTGACATTTCTATCTTCTTTCAGAATTGCAGCTGCATTTCACTTCAGACTTCTCTTTAACTACTTGCTTGCTCCATCTGCTCCTGTTCTTTCAGAATTCCAGCCCCGAGTGTTCTCTTTGCATTGAATTTGTTTCAAATGCTACAAGGCCTTGATTTTATGAGACACATGTGCACAGCTCCAGTTGCCTCCAAGCCATTGGTGATGCAATCAAAGGAGAGATCTTGTTTTTGTCAATTAACTACAAATGAGTTGTGCTCTATGAGGAGGAGAAGTCATAGGAACAGGTGATATTATCTTAAGTGTCGGTGTTTCAGTTCCTGTTGAAGTGGAATAAAAAACATGCTTTGGAAGCTAGGACCTGGAATTAATCACTGTTTTGGATTTTGTTAGGGTGAAAACAATTTAAAAAAGGACAAGTTTTGTTATTTCCTGAGTTGTACAGCCTTGTTTGTATGGAAGGTGTGTCAACTTCTGCACCTGTTGTTTCCTTAGAACTCAAAATTTTGTCAAGAAAATATCTTGGGTGGGTTTTACAGGAGAAAAATGAGATTATTTAGTTAATAAAGGAATAATTTTTAAAAAGTATTGGTTAAGCAGAAATGAGACCCAGCTGAGTGTTAAGTAGGACTTTGTTTATGCTGTGATATCATGGCAGCAAGTGAGAGCCAATGAAGGTAGTAATTAACCTGGACTTGAATCTTATGCCTTGAGTGGCTTCCATAATCTTGGAGTAATAAACGTGTCTAATTTAACTCTGCCATAATTAGAGCTGAATGCAGCCATTTCTCCTGTAGTTGCCTTCCCATCAAAAGCAGCACATGATGTGTTCAAAGCAGCAAGAGCAAGCAACTTTCTGTAGCTGATCCTTCAGAAGATCTCAGCTTTCTTCTCCAAGGCTGATGTCCAGCAAGGAGATAAGCCATGCACTGACTGGATTGTGGATGCCAGAACAGTCAATAAGCAGAAGAGAAGTGGGACAGTTACCCACTTCCAGTTTGGATTCCCATGTGACAGTGACTGACAGTAAAGCAGGAGGTCAGGAAGCCCAAGGTTTAACCCGGTGTTATTAAACTGTGTTGTTAGAAAGAAGAGTTCTGTAGAGATCCTCTATGGCTGGAGAGGCATTTTTCTTTTTAAATAACACTCCAGGCCCCCAGGTCTTTTTTTCAAGTGCTCTGAGGCTGCTTCTAAGATCTACTGAAATGAGCTGAACCGTGTCCTGAGAGAGGTAGGGAAGGAGGGAGAAAGCTTGCCATGCAAGACCTCATCTGCTGACATACCTGTACTTTGTGGTGCATCTATCCATAAAACAGTGATTAGGTTCTTCTGAAAACATCTGTCTCTTTTCAATCAATCTAACTGTTGATATGCTTTTTTTAAGCAAAATTCTTATTAAAATAAAGACTCTTAGAGCAGTAAATGAGCTTAAATACCAATGATTGCTTGACGGTATGGAGACAAGACTCATCATGCCAGTATAACTATCCTAGTTGCTGGAATTGCATTAGGGATTAATTTGGCCCATTTAATTTAGCCAGAGATTTATTTTAAAGGAGGGGGAAGGGGGGAAACGGGGTTAGCAGAAATTGCCTGGGGAAATTAAAACTAAATGTCCATATGTTTGTATCTTACAAGCAGTCACGGAAAAGGGAGAATGGAGGGAGTGTTGCTCAGCTCATTAATCACAGCCTGTGCTACATTGCCATTTGAAACTCTCTTTCCTCAGAAAACCCAGCTCTGGGGAGCATGGCTGCCTGCAGGGTGTGGGTGTGCATGATACCAACAGCATTCACTTGCTGAGCAACACAGTCCTGTGGGTCCTTCAGGTTCTGTTGGAATGGCTCTTCTTGCTACCCGTGACACTGGCAGGCCTCACTTGGGCCAGGTTTTGTGGGATGAGCTCTTCCTTTTAGGGAAGAGCATGAAGAGTATGGCAAGTGTTTGGCACCATTACATTGAATATGAACAGGATCATAGAATCACAGAATGGTTTGGGTTGGAAGGGACCTTAAAGATCATCAGGTTCCAACCTCCCTGCCATGAGCAGGGACACCTCCCACCAGACCAGGCTGCACAAGCCTCATCCAACCTGCCCTTGAACACCTCCAGAGAGGGGGCAGCCACAATCCTCCCTGGGCAACCTATTCCAGTGCCTCCCTACCCTCATGGTGAAGAATTTCCTCCTCATGTTCAACCTAAATCTCCCCTCTTTCAGTTTAATCCATTCCCCCTTGTCCTCTCCCTCCCTGCCCTTGTCCAAAGTCCCTCCCCAGCTTTCCTGGAGCCCCTTCAGGCACTGGAAGATGCTCCAAGGTCTCCCTGGAGCCTTCTCTTCTCCAGGCTGAACAGCCCCACCTCTCTCAGCCTGTCTCCAGAGCAGAGCTGCTCCAGCCCTCTGAGCATCCCATTGAGCTGGGCAGGACCTGCTAGTCTGAAGACCAGTGCTTGCTTTTTAATACTATCAAAACCCAGCTCTCTTTCCATTCTTTTTTCTTTGCATTTCCTGAGTGAAAGGGTTAAGTTAAAGGTCACCTTGCTCATGGAGTCGTGAATACTTGGTGCCAGAGTTATTTGAAGTAGAACACTTGCTCTCTTAGTGGCATTGGGGGAGTTTGTAGGGTAGGTGTGGTGGGTGGTGAAGGTAAGAGGCCAGAATTTAGGGTTTGTGTTTTCTCCTGCAACAGTCCATTCTTTACTAGATGTCAGAACACAGTAGTTTGGATTTTTGTACACCTGTGTCCACAATTTGGGCACTGATCAGTACCTGTGTGAGGCTTTAATTTCTGGGCAAATATCCTTTATAAACAAGTGACTGACATTGTCATCACAGTAAGCTGCTTTGGGCTTCCTAGTGGCACGGTGTTCTGGCCTTTCTTGGAGGGTTATAGTCCTGCTGGCTGTTGTAGCTGCCAGGAAATACAGGATCATATTGTATATTGGACCTTCTCCATCCCGTGGCCATAGGGTTTGCACATCAACACATTCTTCTGATGAGGAATTTCTGTCCAGAAAGGTAAAAAACCTAAATACATACCTTGATCTATTTTCTTTCCTAGCAGAAGCTTCAGAACAGGTCTAAGAGCCCTGTTTCCTAGACAGGATCAACTTCTGCTGTTTCTGTTCTTGGTGCATCAATCCTAGAACTGTCACGTGAAGTTTAACCCTACAGTGCTGGTGAACTGCTGATCTGTAGCTGTCTCTGGAAAGTGTCTTCCTTTCCATCTTAACTCTTTGAAATCTCTTGCTTCATGTTGCTCTTTTTAAAAACAAGACCAGTAGAAAACAGTCAGGACATGGGGACAGTCATGGGCACTGCACACAATTCTGATCCCTGTTTTGTTTTCCCCACATTAGGAGTTGACTGAGTAGTAAGCCAGGGGCTCAGAAAATGGGCACTGCATGGAGCACTGCATGGAGCACTGCAGTGCCAGCAGCTGCTGCTGGAAAGGAATTGGGGAAATCCTTTTTACAGTAACTTCTTTAATAAAGGATTTTAATAGTTACTCTGGGCTTCACCTGCAGGAACTACCTGGGCTAGAATCAGAAGGGAAGCCCTGGTTTGGCCTCCTGAAGGGCTCAGGCTGGGCAGCATGATCCACAGCCCTGGCCAGAAGAGTGTTGGGGCTGCACTGCTGGGTGCTGACCATTGTGGCAGTGTCCCTTGTCACAGGTCAGAGGAGGTCAGGGAGATACCAGGGCAGGAAGCACAGCAGAGGTTGGAGATTTCACCTGCCTGTGTGGTGGAGCAGATCCTGTGCTGGGAGGTGAGGATGGACACTGGCCCAGGTTGCCCAGAGAAGCTGTGGCTGCCCCATCCCTGGAAGTGTTGAAGGGCAGGTTGGATGGGGCTCTGAGCAACCTGGTCTAGCAGGAGGTGTCCCTGCCCATGCAGGGGGGTTGGATCTAGAGGATCCAACCAAACCAAACCAATAGGTGAGTCTATGATTCTTTGTCTTTGGTTCCAGCCAAATGTGGTTCTGTAGCACAGCAAACCCTGGAGAGAGGATGCAGCCTTGGCTTGAACCATATTCAGGTTCAAAACCTTACACTTGTGCTCTGCCAATGACCACGAAGTGCACAGAGTTGCTGCCTCTGCAGGAGGAAAACCTAATTCACCAGTTCTGTTCTGGCTGAGAAGACTAAATAGAAATGGGGATGTTTCCCTAAAAGAAGCATGAGTTCATATCTCAGTGAGGTAGATAAAATGGATCATATTCTAGCAGAGGAAACATTAAAAATTTGGTAAAGGAAGTCAAAGAAGAATTTCAGGAACAATAAAGTATTTCTTCAAACACATGCAGAGAAGGTCTGTAGGACAAATAGACAATCACAGTCGAAAAAGACCACTCAGAGACCAGAAGGTTTCATTGGAGAAACCAGGTGAGTTCTTTGTGCTCTTTGCCCTACAACTGCTTTCTTCAGAGAGGTCTTTGACAGTCTCAGTGATACTAAGGCAGCAGTAGAATATGCTGAGGAGCAAATGAAATGCCTACTAACAGACCTCCAGCACCAGTAACTAGTAGAAACACCATAACTTTTCTCTTAAAACGAGATTTTTTCCTTCTGTATTAAGGATAAAAGACAACAGGCAATTGAATAAGAAACTCTTCTCTCCAGCCAAACTTCTGGGCTAGAATTTGACTTGAGTCTTCTGTGTCTCTTTTGTTCCAGAGAAGGCATTAACCAAGACCTGATACACTTACCACCCAGCATCACTGAGCAGTTCATCGAGCTGCTCTGTCAGTACAGCCCAGACCAGGTTTTGGAGACACTGAAAGTTCTGGAATGCTGCAGACTGGAAGAAACCATCCAGGTAGGAAAGGTGTGGGTAAGGACAGGGGCTGGGGCAAGCATTCTAGTCAGCTCCCTCCTCTTTAAAGTGCTGTACAAGCACTTGAGCCTCAGCTGTGGATTTGTTCCTGCGTATTCTCCCAGTCCCTTTCTGACACTGTTTGTCCCTGGAGCTGCTGATCTTCTGTCCCTCAGCACGCTCAGCTGGGTTTAGTGCACTGATTTGGAGTTGAGCCTCAGGGCTAATGAGCAAAAGGCCATTAGTGCTCTGAGGTTACTTGAGTAACTGCAGAGCAGAGCCTGGCTGTGTTGGTGCTGGTTGTGTGTTGGAGGGATCTGAAATAATGGGCCCTGGGGTTTTTGGAAAGCAACTCTGCCAAAATCTCTGCCCTCATAAGACCACATTTGGAGCATCATGTCCAGTTCTGGGCTCCCCAGTTCAAGAGGGACAGGGACATGCTGGAAAGAGTCCAACAGAGGCTACGAGGATGATGAAGGGACTGGAACATCTGTCTGATGAGGAAAGGCTGAGAGACCTGGGGCTGTTTAGTCTGGAGAAGAGAAGACTGAGAGGGGACCTTAGGAATGTCTACAAATATCTGAAGGGTGGGTGCCAAGAAGGGGCCAGTCTCTTTGCAGTGGTGCCTGTGATAGGACGAGGGGAAACGGCACCAAGTGACAACACAGGAAGTTCCACCTCAACACGAGGAGAAACTTCTTCACTGTGAGGGTGACAGAGCCCTGGGACAGGCTGCCCAGAGAGGTTGTGGAGTCTCCTCTGGAGACTTTCAAGACCCATCTGGATGTGTTCCTGTGTGATCTGCCCTGGGTGTTCCTGCTGAAGCAGGGGGGTTGGACTTGACCTTCAGAGGTGCCTTCTGACCCCTGTGATTCTATGATTCTGAAATTTGTCTGGCACCGGGAGAGTAACTGTTTCTGGCCTTTATGAATTCTGTAACAATAACCTGTCCTTGACCTTGATTTATAGATATGTTTTTAATGTTTTTGTTAAAGATGTTCATGCTGGTGGTGGCAGTACTGCACGTTGGTAAATAAATGCAGGGCAGCTGGTGGGGGGAAGTAGGAGTGCTGCTCAGAGTGGGTAACATGCCTGGGAGCACAGGGAGCACAATCCTTCCTGACCATCAGGTTGTCATTGTGGAGTAAATAAACACCAGCACGTTCCTTAAGGCAGACATTTACCTTTATTTTGCTTCTGACTCAGATAACCCAAAAACATCAGCTCCATGAAGCTTCTTCATATTTACTGGAGAAGAAGGGAGATACCCATGGTGCCTTCTCGGTGATGCTTGAGGTACAGCACACTCAAGTCCTGGCTGTGGCATTTTTGCCATGAGGTTTGATATTCCCATTGTTCTCAGTTTGTTTCCCTGCAGAATCCATGGAAGCATTTGCCTTCTGCCCAGTAACAATATGTTGAGTTCTCTGCAGATCAGTACATTTTTCTGGCATGGCTTCAAACATCTAGTAGATAATAGATATGAAATTGGGTTTCCTTAATAAAAAAAAAAAAATCATCTTTCAGCTCCTATTTTCCTCTCCATATTTGGAAAGACACTTAAGCTATGTTAGTCAACCTAGGGAAGCAAAGGAGGGTGAGCCTTTATAACCATACCTGGTAGAGATGCTGCTGTCACCATCTGCAAGTTCACTGCTCTCAGTTCTCTGTCTCGTTCCAGTGGTTGCAGAGCAAGTTGCTGATGCTTACACAGGATGATGAAAGTAAGAGTTATCAACTTACATTCCATTTTCTACTAAAAAGACACAAAAATATAAAGTGCAGATGCCTGACACCTGGCATAATGAGATCCTATTTCAGGTTTCTAGGTATTGTGGTGGCATTTTTTACTTTTATGTTCACATGACTGTGGGAGTTTTCTGATGGCACTTCCTTACTCTGTGGCTCTGATCTTGCCAGAGATGTAGACCAAGCTGTGATGGGTGGGTCTGTGTGTGTGGTCAGCTGCCCTGTTAGCATTTGGATTGTGCCTGGTACTCCTCCTGGCTTACCAAACACCTTTCCTCTGTTAGAATCCATTCAGACTCATTCCTGAGCTTCAGCAGATGTTCTATATCAACAGTGATGAGAGACATCTGGAAGTAGCTTTTTTGGGAGCAAACTCCTCAGATGAGGTAGAACGTTGTGCTTATACTCATTTTCTGTAGGCACAAGAGCTCTGTTCACTAGCCAGAGGACTTCTGGGCACCTAATTAGATGCAGTGCCCATATTTGTTACTTAATTGTGTCCTAAACCACAGCTAAGATCTCCCTTATTCAATTACGTGACACGTTTTATATGCCCAGTTTATCATCCCATTAAGGACAAGTGCCAAGAATCAGGAGCTGTCTTTATAATTTGGTTGCTCCTTGTAGTGAACAGACTTTAGGTGAACAGCATGATGTTGTTTTGCAGAATGGTTGAGACTTAACATATCTAATAGTTTTTATAATTGCTATTTGCTTTTTCCCCCCCCAAAATTTAGGCTCAGCCGAACTCCCCGTGCTAGAAAACATTGAAGAGACCTTAATGAAAACAATTGCCCTTTGCCAGAGAAATTCACACAGTTTAGACCAGCAACAGCGAGAGGTAAGGTAGTAAAAAAATGTATCACTAAAATCAACAAAGTCCTCTGCATCTTCTGAAACTTCCTCTTCACATGCTGCTCTTTTCCCCATCAGTTGGGTACTGGTGTGTCTCAAGCAGCTGTTGTTTTCCTCTGCCTTTTGTTCCTCTTGCAGTGGTTCAGGTTTTAGACCCACAAGAGAGAAAGCACAAAATAAAGTGCCTGTCAGCAGTGGAGAGGCAGAGGAGACAACACCCTGTCCCACTTTGTTAGCTCCAGTTGAGGTTTTGGCTTGAATGCCAGTCAGATCAAAGGGCTGGAGCAGCTCTGCTCTGGAGACAGGCTGAGAGAGTTGGGGGTGTTCAGCCTGGAGAAGAGAAGGCTCCAGGGAGACCTTAGAGCACCTTCCAGTGTCTTAAGGGGCTCCAGGAAAGCTGGGGAGGGACTTTGGACAAGGGCAGGGAGTGAGAGGACAAGGGGGAATGGATCAAAACTGGAAGAGGGGAGATTGAGGTGAGACAGGAGGAGGGAATTCTTCACCGTGAGGGTAGAGAGGCACTGGAATACGTTGCCCAGGGAGGTTGTGGCTGCCCCCTCCCTGTAGGTTTTCAAGGCCAGGTTGGATGAGGCTTGTGCAGCCTGGTCTGGTGGGAGGTGTCCCTGCTCATAGCAGGGAGGTTGGAACCTGATGATCTTTAAGGTCCCTTCCAACCCAAACCATTCCATGTTTCTAAGGTTTGAACCACCTTTATAGCAGCACAAAGCTGGTGCTGCAGAACCCTGCTGTTCTGAATACTTTTCACAAATCCTGAATTTAATGTCAGCCTGCTCTTGGAGGGGTGGAGACAATACAGCTTGCTTGAGCTCTTGCAGAGAGCTCTGGGTTTGCCTGTCTCCTGGTACTGAGGTTGCATTTCCATTTTCATAGAATCATGGAATGGTTTGGGTTGGAAGGGACCTTAAATATAATCTAGATCCAACCCCCTGCATGGGCAGGGACACCTCCCACTTGACCAGGTTGCTCAGAGCCCCAGCCAACCTGCCCTTCAACACTTCCAGGAATGGGGCTTCCACAGCTTCCCTGGGCAACCTGGGCCAGTGTCTCACCACCCTCACACTCAAGAATTTCCTCCTCATGTCTCACCTCAATCTCCCCTCCTCCAGTTTTAATCCATTCCCCCTTGTCCTCTCTCTACAAGCCCGTGTCCAAAGTCCCTCCCCAGCTTTCCTGGAGCCCCTTCAGATACTGGAAGGTGCTCTAAGGTGTCCTGAGAGTCTTTGAGTTGGTGGATCCTGTCCCACCTGCTGGAATTGCATTTTTGCTACCCAAGTCAGATTTGACTGTGGTCACCAAAGGCAGGACCAGCTTCCCCAGTACCGTATTATGGGAATTTTCACAACTCCTCTATAATGCCTGAAGAATTCAGCTGCCCCTTTCCAGTTGGGATCTATTTACTGTGCTCCCTGTTCTGTGGGCAGTCTCTATACCAGAGAGTTTGCATCTCAGATGGAGAAGTAGTTGGGGGCTGAATGAAATAAAAGTAGACTGTTGTCACAATTCCAGTAAAGAAGCAGGTGAGGGTGGAGAAGAGTGACCAACAGGACCCTGAGTTGATGGTCAGAGGACAATGAAATAGTATCTTGGTGCAAGATGTGAGCAACCTCGACTGAAAGTAGGTCCTGAAGCACTTTGCTCTGAGGATATTTTAACACATTCTGGTTCTGTTCCATTGCAGTCATGAGAGAAAAGTAGTTCTGTCCTTCAGAATGTGCAGTTGAGTCTTTGGATATGGAGTCCCACATTGGTTACAGCTCACTTTTAGTACTGGTGTGTTCTTACTGGTTTTTTTTCCTTCCATTCCATGATTTCAGGCCCTCTGGTTTCCCCTGCTGGAGGCTATGATGTCCCCACAGAAATTATCTGGTTCTTCACAGGGTCGGTACTCTGAATGTAAGTATTCTGGCTTTGGTGACCCCAAATACTGATCCAAATCTGTGTGCTGTCTCTCCTCCTCTACTGGCTGGATAGAAGAAAAGCAGTTTTGTTACTCCCTACATTTTCTGCTCCTACTGCAGTGGCTGTGGGGCTGAGCTCAGGTGGGCATTGGGTAGACTGCAGCTGTCACTCAATACTTGTTCTTAGTCCTGAGGGCAGAGGGACCCTCCCTCAGGCTCTGCTAACAAGCTGGCCCCATTGAGGAAGGTCTCTTTGAGAAAGCCAAGGTGCACAGCATGGACAAAGGCTTTCTAGGCTGTAAGGAGGTTGCAGTCTGCACTTTGGGAGCTTCTGCCACAGTGCACCATCATTTTCTGTGCCTGGCCTTTTCGTATGCTTATCCCTGCACCTGCTGCTGTGTATGAAATCAGAAGAACTTGAATACACCAGTTAAATCCTCTACCCCAGTTCTAGTGCCCTGAATCTGCTGTGGGTGTCAGCAGCACATCTTGAAGAGCCTCCCTTTCTGGTTAGTCTTAAATCTCCCATAAAGAGGCTTAGATACCGTGGTCTTGGGACAGAATAATGTCTTTTGGTACATTCCAGCCCCGTGCTCCACAGTGGTTGTGGTTGTGCATGGTTAAGGATCACAGCATGTTACAAGTGTGGTGGCTCTCATGCCACATCAGTCCTCCCTCTTTTTCTTTCCTTCCAGGGACCATTTGCTATATCTGCACTCCTGGGAGTCTTGCAGGGATCAGTAACCCAAAAATAAACCTCAGCCCTTTCCCCTCAACTCACCTTTTCCTCTAAATCCAGAATGTCCCCTAGATTATCCACTTTTGGGAGCTAAGGCCTGCAGAAAAGGTAGTCACCTGAAGTGATACCAGAACTGGTGAGAGGTTAATCCACTTGGATCCTGCACAACTATTACTTTTCATTCCTAATGCACATAACTTCCCCAATGACCCTAACTAGCTAATTATCCCCACAAAGGGGATAATGCTGGGGCCATGGATGTCTGAATATTGGCTCTTTCTTTGGGGAACTGGGGATCTAGGAACAAATTTCATGCAAAGGTTAATGCTAGAAAGTTTTAGAGACTGGGAGACTATAACATGGACAAGGCATCCAAATTGGGGTTTGGTAGCAGTAGGAAAAGTGAATGACAGGGCTACAAAGTGAGTCTCAAAATATGAACGTTGACTGTGGGTAGGGTGTGGGAGGGGGACAGGGAGGCATCGTGGTATCAGAAGCTTAGAAATACACTTCAGATACAAAGAGCTGTGTGTGCTTAGAGCAAAACGTGCAGAAGAAAAAAATAAAAAAGCCATTTTCAAATTAGGAAACATGAACTAAAATAAGATTCTCTTTATCCGTAAGGTTGATCTCTCGTTACTCCTTGAATCCTGATGAGCTGCTGATGGCTTTTCATAGACTCATAGAATGGTGAAGGTTGGAAGGGACCTTAAAGATCATCAGGTTCCAACCTCCCTGCCATGAGCAGGGACACCTCCCACCAGACCAGGCTGCACAAGCCTCATCCAACCTGGCCTTGAAAACCTCCAGGGAGGGGGCAGCCACAGCTTCCCTGGGCAACCTATTCCAGTGCCTTCCTACCCTCATGGTGAAGAATTTCCTACTCATGTCTCATATAAATCTCCCCTCTTCCAGTTTTGATCCATTCCCCCTTGTCCTCTCCCTCCCTGCCCTTGTCCAAAGTCCCTCCCCAGCTTTCCTGGAGCCCCTTCAGGCACTGGCAGGTGCTCTAAGGTCTCCCTGGAGCCTTCTCTTCTCCAGGCTGAACAGCCCCAACTCTCTCAGCCTGTCATCAGAGCAGAACTGCTCCAGCCCTCTGAGCATCTTTGTGGCCCTTCTCTTGCCCCCCTCCCACAGCTCCATTTTATGTTTGATATTTCAGCTTTGAAGAGTTTGACAATGCAAGTGCTGAACAACATGGCTGCATTTATCGCTCTTCCTTCCATCCTGCAGAGAATTCTACAGGTGAGTTGGTGAAGAGAAGCAGCTTTTACTGAGCTGTGCCACTCGATGATTGGGAAGAGCAATTTCCAGGTCGTTAAAGATCAGATCAGCTAATTGTTTGATTCAAAGTATTCCAGTAAAAGTTTACTTGGTGAGGTAAGTGATGGAATGACCTGGGGATGTGGGAACAGGTGGGACCTGTAAGAAAATAATTGAGGTAATTTCTACAAACCAAATAAACCATCTCGAAGGCTGTGGTTACTTGGGAGGGTTTGGGGGAAAGCCATGGTGAATTTCTCAAAACCTGGAGCTGAACTTGTTGAAAGCTCTTTAGCTAATGGGAGAGACAGTTGTGAAAACACTAAAGCAAAGTTTGTGGGCTTTGTAGAAGGAGCTCATAGACTGGGCCGTCCTGATGGGTGGTGCAATGTGTTATTTTAAAGATGTTTGTGGGTGAGCAGCAAACATCTTGTAGAAGAGCTGATTTCAAAAGAGGAGCTTGGGTTGAGTGATCACAAGTGGGATACATGTTTACTTGCAAAATTGGAATTTAATAACAAACCTTGAGAAAATAGAATCATTGTCTGCGTTGTGGAGTGGAAGGATTAAAGGGTTAAGAATGTTGAATTACTTGTCAGGGTTTCTATTCCAGATGAGAAAAGAAAATGTAGCAAAGGGCTTTACAGGCTGAACACACACCTCTGGCAACCTCTGAGTTTGATCTTAATATTATGCACAATCTTGGGTTTTGGAAAAAACCATCATTAAAGACAGTGAAAGATGTTGTAAAAGAGTGGATAGAATGTCTGATCAAATGAAACGTGGTTTTATCAAAGTGTTGAGCAAACTTAATGGCTCTTCAGTAACTGATTTTTGTCTGGTTGTAACTGGGGCATCAGACACAATTTCCTGTTGGACTGTGTTTGATGTTGAATGTAGGCAGGAAATGATACAGAAGCTGTGAAGGAATGAGTGGGGAGGGTGACAGGGAGACTTTCCTGGGTGATGTTGAGAACTCCCAGAGTGGGGTGAGAGGCAAACCAGCAGCTGTTGTGCAGGTACCACAGTGGGGGGTGTTACAGAGTGGGGGGAGATCCTGTTCCTTGGGATGAGGAGGAATTCTCATTAGCAGTCTTCAAATATTTCATCCCATTTCTGTTCTTACAGAGTGACACTCTCAGCAGAAAGAGAAAAACCCTTTCCTAGGGGCTGGCATTCATGTCCTGGAGGCACCAGATGAGGGAAACGTGTTGGTCAGGTGGTTGGTGTGGTGGCACAACTGCAAAGGGTAATGGGATGCTGATGGTGCATTGGGTGCAGCACTTTTACTAGGGACAGAAATGTGTAAAGGCATCATTTAATGCACCACCCTGGTCACTGGGTTTGGAGGCAGGGGGACATTTCCAGTTCCCTGGTCAGCCTTACAAATTCAGTCTGACAAAGCAGGGATTTCAAAAGGCAGATGTTTTCATGTGTCTAGAGGAAAAAATGGGGAGGGAGCATGACTTCTTAAAGGGCATTCAAAGAGGACTGAATTCCAGGTAAGGAACTTTGGTATCAGAACTTCATAAAATAGGAGTAGTAATGGGTACCTTGTAGCTCAGAAACTGGTATAGGAAAACTAGTGCTGTAAAACTCATGAGAAGATCCTGTGGCAGGGAAGGTGGTATTTCTTTACAGGATCTCTACATAAAAGCCTTTGCCTCTGAACACTCATTCTTTTATAGTTTTCATTCACTCCCTCAGACTCACTTGTTTGCAAACACCTCAGCTGGGTGGCCATGAAGGATCTGCCCCAGATCATTTGTAGGCACCAGAGAGGGGGTCAGCCCCCAACTGCGTCGCTGGGAGTTCTGACTGATGATGACAGCTTGGGTTTGGACACCTTAGTTACGTCCTTTAGAAGCTGCTGCCTGTTATAAGATGGATTTTTGCCTCTGAATCTCACTTAAGCTTCTGTAAATCAGGCCAGAGTGCTGCAGGTTTTGTTTCCCCTGGTTTGAAATGCACGTCTGTGGTCTGCTCTCCTGCTGGGCGAGCAGCAAAATGGTGCCTGATGTTCTGTAAACTGGTCATCCTCCTCCTGGTAGGACATGGGGCTTCCTGCTGTATCTTGCTGTCCTGGGCTCTCAACAGTCTGCTGCCTTCAGTGCCTGACACCAGCTTTGCAGCTGGGAGCAATGGCCTTTGTTACAAAGGCAGACCATTGATTTAACCCTTTGTTCTTGGGCTGAAAAACACACGTTCCCATTCTTGCCATGTTCACTCCAAGCTTGCTTGCTGGCTTTCTGGGATTGCATTGCTCCAGGTCACTTTCACTCGTGTGTTTGTGTTGTGTTGAGCTCTTGCTTCAGGGCCTGCACTGGAGGAGCTGTGCTTTGGGTTTTCCTTGGTGCACAGCGTGGCTCTTGGGAGGATGTTGCTTTGAATTCAGCTGGGAAGATGATGTTGGGAATGGTCTTACCGTGTGGCTATGTCTTTGGGTACCTAGCTGAAACCTTCAGGGGGTTGGAACCCTTGCCACGTTTGGGATCAGGAAAGACACTTCCCCTGTGTTAGCCAGCAGGGAGTGCTGGATTTTATTTATTTATTTTTGCTTCCCTTTGTAGTGTCCTGTCATCTGCTTCCTTGGATTACCTGGGAACACTATTTACGTGCCGTGTGGGGAAGAATCACAACATAGCCTGTGTGCAGGGTGTTTCCCCAGAACACTCTGCCTCAACAGCTTTCTCAGCTAGAAAGACCTCTGCTTTGTTGGCCCTGGGTGGGGATTCCTTCTGCAAAGCTGTGTAGTTGCTCTTTGAGGACATCTGTAATTCTACTCCCTGGTGCCAAACCGTTCTGAGCATGCATGTAGGGCCTCGTTCAGAGTGTGATTCACATGTCATTTTAACTCTCACCACATGTCAATTCTTAAACCAGCTCTTCTTGGCCCTGGAGACCATGCAGCACTTCCCAAGCCCTCCAAGTATTTCTGTGAAACCCAGAATTAGAAGAGGTGCTTATCTGAAAATGCCCTCAAGAGCTGTTCCAACAGGGGTCAAGTCTTGTTGGTGGAGCATAGAGGCACTGGAACTGCAGGTCTGGGAGGCAGAACAGCTGCCCAGGAATTAGGTGGGGGATGACATCAATAAACGAGGTAGATTACCTTGCCTTTTCTGAAAGGGAATTAGAGTATTCCAATTTTAGTGGGCTGTTTTCTTCCTTCTCTGGGCTTAACTGCTTATAGCTGATACCTTATGTTAACTTTGTGACCGAAATGCTTTGCTAAAGGGCACCTTGCAGAAGGGCTGTGTCCTGGCTCCACAGCTCTCCCAGAAAACAGGCTCCTGGCACCTGCCTCTTACAGCACACTTGGCTCAATTTCGTATGCTTGAAATCATCTGAAATAATGATCAACATATTGATGTTCTTGGTCATCCCTTATAATGTTGGGAAGTTATTTATTAAATAGGAAGCCTGAAATAACCACGAGTGATACTAGAGGGATCCCCTTAAGCATTGAGAAAAATTCCCTGTCAGTAGGGATGTGAATGCTGGCTGAAGAGGCCTGAAAGGTCACTGTCACTTCCCTTTCCAAGCTGTGATCTCTCACAAATGTTTGTAAGTAGATGCAGCTGATGCCTCCTACAACATGGAGAACTGGAGAAGCCAGAAATAGAAAATCTACCTGTGGGAACCCCAAAGTGGGGAAGGAAGGAATCTGGAAAATCTGTTACAGAGTGGAAGCAGAAAGATCCAAAAAGCCTTTGAATGATTTTGTTCCATCTCTGCTCAGGACCCTGCCTCTTTTTGTTCTTCCTAGTGCTGAAGGTCAGTGCTGGGATGAGTTTCATGTACAACAGTTGTTCTGTCTCCTCACAGATGGGACAACCTGCCAGTGAATGTGTTTGCTGAGTTCGCAGGGCGTTTATTAGCACGGTTCTGCGAGTGCTGCTAGCAAAGAAGGTGCTATTTCCTGGAGCCAGGAGGAGAACTGGCTGGAAGGCTGGATGAGCACCTCTGCCTTGCAGCTGGAGAAGTGCCAGCTTTTCCTGATCCATTTGTTGGTAGCAGCCCTGGGCAGTGAGTTTGGCTTTGGCTTCCCACGCTGAGCCACATCCCCAGGGAAATCCCAGCCTGTCAGGAGCTGTGATCTGTGCCTGGCTTGCTGCAACTTGCTGCTATTAATGTGCCATCCCACACGGTCTGTTTGGAGCATGCAATTCCAAACGGAGACAAATTTTATAAGGTGGAATTAATGAAACATACTCCTCCATAAAAGTAAGTGATCCCACAAGGCTCTTGTGACTGTAAATTTTATGGGGGCTGAAACCAGCAAATTGGAGGAAAGCATTATAACTTGCTGGAAACGTGACAGGACAGATCTGGCTTTCATGCCAAGGGCAGGTAGGCAGCTGCAGCCCAGGCTTGTGCAGAGGCTCCTGGCAGGAAAGCTGCATCAGCTTCACCACTTGGACTTGACTGGCTGGAGCACATGGCTCCTCTGTGGAGAAAAGTCCATTCTCGTCCTACCTGCCAATTGGTAGAGGTCATTAAGCATGAAATGAGACAAACTGAGCAACAGAAAGTTGTCCCTCAGACTCGTGTCCCTCCTCTGCAAAGCTGTAGGTGACTCTTCTCTCTTCATATCTCCTCTTCCTCCTCTGTCTCTGTCCAGACAAGAAACAAGTTGCTTTGAAAGTCTCCACTGGCAGCTTGGGCAGTTTGATTGCATCTGTACAGTCTGAGTTACCTGTGTGAGTTTCCTTGGCCATATACTTGAGTGCTGTAGGAAACTATCTGGTGGATACAAAAATAACCTGCCCTGTGTTACGGATCACGTACACCCTGTGTTGGGAGTCCCGAGTTCCCCATTGCCCTCCATAATTCATAGGGTGACTCAGTGTGGTGTACTTTCTCTGCTGTTGCTTTTGAATTATGCATGCAGAGAGAAAACTTGGTGTTGTTTGAGGCTTTACTGTTCACCTAGTAAAAAAGTAGCCTCTGCAGCATGTTGAGTTCTTTGTTTGCCAGATCTACAGCTGGTTTTGCATCTGTTGCCGTTACTCGGTGCTGGTTTTATTTAGGCTTGAACGTTGGTGTTTCAGCCTGTCACACTTCTCTGAAGACTGTTGTTCAAAAATTGCCTGACTCACTTTCTGTGGCTGTCCTGCTGACCTCCCTGGGTATCTTGCAGTGGAACTTCATGCTATTTCAGTCATCTGTGCCAACTTGCTTTTTCACTCTTGATCATCCTTTCTCCCCCTCGCTCTCAGTCCCAGCATGGACTCAGCCTCTGCCCCTTTTCTCATTCCTCTCATCCAGAGCTTGTTCATTCAGCTTCTTCTGTTCCAGTTTCCACTGTCTCTCCACCATTGTTATATTCTCTGGGTTACTTTCCCTTTCACACCTTGCCAATCCATCTCTGTTTTTTTGCCAATGCCTTTCCCATCCCACCAGTCAGCCCCTCCCAGCAGCTTCCCCCACATCCCCTCACTGCCTCCCAGCAGGGCTAAAGGCCTTTTTCCACATCCAGTTCCACAACTGTCTGTCAGTATCTGGGATTTCTGTTACCAGAGCCTCTCTTGAGCCATTCCCAAATAGACTTGTTCTGCTGGCCAGTATGAGCCTGGCTCTTCAGCAGGTCTGGAGGCAGGGCTGGAGCCACGCTTCAGAGGCTGCTAGGGAGCCTGTGGAATTCTCCCAAATGAACAAAGAGAGGACCAGAGGAAATGGCCTGAAGCTGCACCAGGGGAGGGTCAGACTAGAAATGAGGAGGAATTTCTTTACTGGAAGAGTGGTCAGGCACTGGGACAGGCTGCCCAGGGAGGTGGTGGAATCACCATCCCTGGAGGGATTCAAGAATTGTGTAGATTTGGTACTTCAGGACATGCTCTACGGGGATGTTCAGTTTGGAACAGACCTAAGGAAGGGTGGTTGAGCTGCTCAGGGCAATGACTTGGACCACAACCCTTCACTTGTGCTGCTGGGACACAGAAATACAGCTGCTCCTGAGCACATAGAAATGGTCCCTGCAGCAGCAGAAGAGCTGCAGACCCCTGTTTCCCTCCATGATGCTCTGTCATCTGGGATGTGAGAGCAGGATTGCCTGGGAGTCCTGCATTCTGCTGGACCTGTGCTGCCTCAGCCTGTCTCCAAGGGATGCTGAGGGGACTGGAGCATCTGCCCTGTGAGGAAAGGCTGGGAGAGCTGGGGCTGTTCAGCTGAGAGAAAAGGAGGCTGAGGGGGGATCTCATCAGTGCTCAGAAAGATCTACAGGGGGTGTCAGGAGGATGGGGCCAGACTCTTCTCAGTGGTGCCCAGTGACAGGACAAGGGGCAATGGGCACAAGCTGGAGCTCAGGAGGTTCAAGTTAAACATCAGGAAAAGCTTCTTTCCTGTGAGGGTACCAGAGCCCTGGGACAGGCTGCCCAGGGAGGCTGTGGAGTCTCCATCCCTGGAGACATTCCAAACCTACCTGGACGAGCTCCTGTGGGATCTGCTCTCGGGGATCCTGCTCTAGCAGGGGGTTGGCCTGGAGGTCCAGAGGTCTTCCAACCCCCACCACTCTGTGACCCAGTGACCCTATGACTGAGGGCATTGAGCCTGTGGTGACCAGGGGGTGCCCAGAGGCTCAGGAGTTAGTTGCCCCAGGAGGCAGGCAGGGGCAAGGGCAGCCCAGGAGCTCCTGCCTGGGGGCACCCGGAGTTGGCACCTCCCGGGTTTCTGCAGGGTGGTGTTTCCTGCTGCCTTCTTTGATATTCCTCAAAATCATTCTCCAGTCAGCTTTTGCATCTGCTGAATGAAGTTTCCAAGGTCACATCTGAAGTCTTTTGATCCAAGCACAGTAATTGATGATGTCATCTGCTCGGTTTGCTCATTACCAATTCTCCCATCAATACACAGGATTATTCTGCTCTCCCTGTGCTCATACACAATTAAACCTGGAGTCACAACTTCTGCTTGCAGGGCCAGTCTGCAGGGGAAAAAAAAATAATGAAACCCCCCCCCCAGAATGTTCATATCCTGTGATTCTGCAGCAGCTTTTCTTTTTTTCATACAGGATCCAGTGTATGGAAAAGGGAAACTTGGAGAAATTCAAGGCCTTGTCCTGGGAATGCTGGACACTTTTAACTATGAACAAGTGAGTTGCCTGCATTTCTGTTCTGCCCACTGCTGTGTACAGGGATTACTTTTATCTGTCTAGCCTACTAGTCTCTCATTTGCCATTTGTCTCTGCAGGCCAAAGTAAATGGACGTGCAAGTGATTCTATTTTTTGCTTGGTGAAGGGGAGAGGGTTTGTGTTGCTAGCAGACAGATTGCATTGAAGGTACATGGTGAACACCTCTGGAGTTGAGTTTGGTCTTCAATGTATTGGAAGGATAAATATCTGCTTTTCTCCAGCTCAGCTTGCAGTTAAGGATTCAAAGGCACAAACCCAACGTGTTTTGTCTTTTTACACGGTTTTAAATAAGAGCTTTTTAAATGAGGCTGTTTTGCCACTTCCTAATGGTAATGCTGCACTTTTTTGTCCCCTGGTGAGATTTCACCTTTATCTCACTCCTGCCTCTCTCTGGCCAGTTTCAAATCCCAGGCAGTCTCCAAACTTCAACAGTTTGCTACAACTCCTCTTCCCCAAGGCAGAAGGCACAGCCTTTCCCCAGCTTTGCCCTCCCTTCTGCCTGCCCTCTGGCACTGCCATCCCTGCTGCCTCCCAGGCCTCCATGCAGCAGCAGCCCATTTAAAAATAAAATGGAAAATAGCTTTACTGAAGAGGGCTGAACATACAGAGCCCTGATCTCTGTTTGAGTGCTTAGGAAAGGTCTGCTCTGAGCAGTGCAGGCTCTGCCAGTTGTCTGGTACAGGCTGCGTGTCACATCTGGACCAGGCTAGATGTGACCCACCTGTACAACCTCTGCAGCCTTTTGTGAGCTGCTGCTACAGATAGATCACAGCCCACAGGTACTGAAAGAAGCACTGACTGCTAAAAACTAAGGGTATTTCGGCTCTTCAGAAATGGAAATCTCCATTGGGGAGAATTAGCAGATAGGAAGTTCAGTGATTCTTTCATCTTTTAATTGTGATAGTGCATTTGGGCTTTGATTTTTATCAGCACATTTCTACTACATTGAAGGGTGTACACAGTAGCTTACCAGGTACAGGGGGAAAAAAGGGAGGATTTGGTGTGGAAGATGACAAAATGAGCCTATCAAGTCTCTCTTAATGCTCTTTGACAAAAATCAATAAAGCACTAATCTATTTAAGAGTGAAAAGGTATCATCTCCATCAATGTGTGATAAAAGGATAAGTGTTTTGAGAGCAGTGGCTAGAAAACATAGAAAGAGAAACAATTTTGTTGGGCTGGTTTTGCCCTTAGTTAAGCTGCTTGTTATGAAGAATTGATCAGTATAGAGTTTCTTCAGATGACAAACTGACCCAGTTCTTCTGTACTTTGTCTTCCACACAGACCCTTTTAGAGACAACTACGAGTCTTTTAAACCATGATCTCCACTGGTCCCTGTGTAACCTAAGAGCTTCTGTCACTAGAGGGCTTACCCCAAAGCAGGATTACTGCTGCATCTGTCTACAGCAGTACAAAAGAAGGCAAGAAACTGCTGATGAAATCATTGTTTTCAGGTAAAGTTACAGGTGGCAGCTGTGATCATGTTAGAAGTTTTAAAAGACAAGAAAGAAAGAGCTACTGGTCTCTGACTTAGACAACCACGGGTGTGTATTCCTGTGAGCTGTGTCCCTGGCACGCTGAATGGGCTGGCTAATCATTCCCATCAGAGCCAGCCCCCTGCCTGCTGCCAGCTCTGCAGGTGGCTGCACAGTTCTGTGCCACTCCAGCTGCCACCTCTGCCAGCAGAGCAGGCTGAGCACTTGCAGCACCTTGGGCCTGCTTGCCTGTACTCATTGCACCTGGGATCTCCTGCAGCCCTGACCATGCTGGGCTGGCACCTCAGCTTTTCCCATCTCTCACGAAGTGCCTGTAAATTTAGACAAGGTCATTATTACCCTCGTGTTATGGTCTGTAACTGTGTCAGCAATGGGCAGCTGCTGTTACTTTGCAAGTCTAGAAATGCTCCCGGGGGGTGTGAAGGAGCACAGGCTGCTGATCTGTGTTCCCAGGTCAGCAGCCTGTGTCCCCTTGAGCCCCTGTTCCCCTCCCTCCCAGCACCTGGCAGGGGTCTCTTCTCTTACAGCTGTGGCCACTTGTACCATTCCCTGTGTCTGCTGAGTAAAGAGTGTGGCACAGTTGCCAAAGGCCTGATGAGGTGGATGTGCTATAAATGCAACTCGAGTAACAAGGAAGGAAAACTGCGTGAGAACTTGCAAGAGCTAAAAAAAAGGAAGTGGAGCCTCCTTGGCACAGGTAAGGTTTGTGAGGCCATTTCTCTCCAAGTGAACTTGGAGCAGTGCTTGTAGACATCATCACTTTGTTCATGTCTGTCTGTGCTTCCAGCCAAGCCCATGATCAGTAACTCTCAGTATCTGCAGCTCACCAGTCATGTTGATCAAAGTCATTTTGTCTTGGTGTGGGTATAGTGATGGCACTGTGTCCATCCAGAAGGTCTGGGAGCTGCTAGCCAGTGTGAGGGCAAGCTGGATGCTTGCAGCTGATTGCCTGCTAGATGCATCCCACCACCTGTCTTGTTGAGGACATTTCCTTTCAAACTATTTTAGTTTTTCCTTTCAAACTTTTATTAAAAGCTGGCATGTTCCTTGTGGCTGGATCGTGGGGCCTCTGTTCTACCATCCTAACAGATAACCTGGCTCTGTGTAAAAGATCTGGAATTGATCTGACTTGCTAAGTGTTTGCCTGATGTTTTCAGGAGCTTGTGTGTGAACAGGACCGATGGGGCTGGCTGTGGGTGAGAGGGCAGATCATTAGTGATGACCAGTGATAGGACAAGGAGTAATGGGTGTAAATTGGAGCATAGGAGGTTCAAGGTGAATATCCGAAAAAAATTTTTTACTGTGAGAGTGACAGAGCACTGGAACAGGCTGCCCAGGGAGGTTGTGGAGTCTCCTTCACTGGAGACATTCAAAACCCACCTGGACAAGTTCCTATGTGATGTGCTCTAGGTGACCCTGCTCTGGCAGGGGGGGTTGGACTAGATGATCTTTCGAGGTCCCTTCCAACCCCTAGGATTCTAGGATTAGTTTGTATTTACTGTCAGTATTTGTGTGCAAGAATTGTCACCATCCCCAATTCAAGCAGAATTCCACACTCCATATATTTGCTTCTGTCTTTTCCCTGCCATGGCACTGTGGATTATAAGGAAAAATGGCAGGTGGCTTGTTGGGATGTCTATGAGGGATGTTGGAGCAGGAGAACTGAGCTCTGCCGCCCGGGGTTCCAGCCAGGACAGCTGCTGATGAGAGTTTTTTCCTAAATATCTCAGAGTACTTTGTTTGTCACCACACAGATGCAAGCAAAGGACTGTTTTTCCACTTCTGAAACGAAAGGAATTCAATCTTGGAGTACGTTTTTAGAGAGCACTTGAGTTTTCTTCTAGCAGATTATTTCAATTGCTGCCAAACCAATTCCTATCAAAAGATAGTGAACGGCATCAATCAACTTCTATCAGCTTCTGTAGTAACCAAAAAAGCAGCTTCCTGCTTGAAGGGAGACTTGGGGGAAAGTCATCTCTGAGGAGTGTATGGAGCACGATGCAATCTCTGCAGTCAAATTGTGTTAGTTTCTTACATGATGACAGAAGGAAAAGCTTTCCCAGGAGACTGACTGTAAATCCACTGTGGTCCAAACAGTCTGCTGACAAATGCTTGTCATTTGGTGTACCATCCTTTTGCAGTGAAATATGGATCCTGGCTCTGAAGTTAGGGAGATCCAGCAGGCCTGTATTTTACCACCTGCACTTCTGCTCCAAAGGAATGTGAGCAAATAGGGGCGACCACCAGGTTTAACTCTGAAGGCCAAAGGCAAAATTAAGCACTAAAATGACATTCACCATTAAAGTGCCTGACATTTGATACCACTGGGTTTCTTCTCATGGGTCAGGCAGAGAACCCCTGGGTCTCCCCTCCCCTCTGCTGGGCATGCCCCGAAGCAGAATGAAGCAGAAAATGCTCCAGGTGCCATGGGAATGATGGGGACAGAGGGGAGAAGATGCTTCCCTTCATTTAATGGATCCCTCTGTAAAAGTGAGGGGCTGGCTGGGATGCGGGGCTTAAGGGGAGATATGGAGAGACTGGATGGGGAAGAAAAGGGGCTTTAGCAAGGATCATCTACCACTACCTAGAAAATGTCCACACCAGACCACTGGAGAGTGCTGGATGCTTCCCTCTTGCCTCCCTCAAGTGCTCTTGGCAGAGGAGCTGTGGCTCCTGCTCTGCACAGCCAGCCCAGCAGAGCTTGGCTCCAGCTCCAAGCCCCCCACCTCCTCCTCCTGATGGCCCAGATCCTCTCCAAGTTTGTGATGTTCCTCATCTGTTTAAATTATTTATAATATTTAACTGTTGTGCTCACATGTGATTAAACTGCTGCACAGTTAGGTCTTTAAAAGTTGAATATATTTAGACTTGGCAAAAGACTGGAATATCTCCAGCTTCTCCAGGCAGTTTGTTTGCTCAACAATTGCTGCTCTGTAGTGTTAATTAATTAACCCTGTGGGGTGATGATTCTTCTGGCCAGGCTGTAGTTACTCTGAGTTAGGGAACAGACTTTCTTCTGGGGGCAGTGCTGGGGAGGGCAGTGGAGGGGGTGGCTGTGCTACCACCAAGCTCCACAGCTGAGAGCCAGAGGGCCAGGGGGGTTCCTGGGAGCCAAAGGGCCAGGGGGGTTCCCAGGAGCAGGAAGGCCAGGGGGGTTCCTGGGACACAGAAGCACTGCTGGAGGCAGCTGCTGCCCATGGACCAGCTGGGCTGGGCAGCCTCATGTAAGCTGGAGTAGAGAACTAAGCCTGAAAACAGGATTGCTCCTCATGCTTCTGCTGACGTGACACTGGTCTGTGGAGAGCTAAGGTCTGCTTGGAAACTTCTCCAGTAGCCTGGTGGGTGATGCCCAATGCTGGAGAGAGGAGGGGTGGGCAAGTACAGGGATGGAAGGAAAGGGGAAGAGTTGAAGGGCTCCCCCTGCCCTGAGCTACATCCATCTCTTCCCAAGGGTCCATCTCAGCCTGGTCACCAGTCCCTAGTGCCAGCTTCTCTGTGCTTCCTCTCAGCCCCACTGGCTCTGGGCAGACCCAGAGCTCTGTGTTGGTCAGGCTGCTCTTGCTTTGGCAGCTGGAAAGATGGAGCAGGAGATCCTGGAGGGAGGTTACACCAAGGCAGCTGTGTTCAGCCCTCCTTCCCTAACCCTGGAGAGCCAGCTCCCAGGCTCTGGGGACATTTCCCATACGGCTCTTTGGGCAGGTTATTTCTTTGCAACCACTTTGAAGACCCTAAAAGGTCAGTCTGTCTCTTGGCAAAATCTGATGTATTTTTTTTCTCCATAGTGAAATCTTCAGGTTTTTATTTTCTTGGCGAGCCTTGAATTAGGAATAGGTTCATCCTGCAAAATGCCACTGAGCATCTGAAGCGTGTTTCACAGCACCAATTCTGCTCTGTTGAAACAAAGTCTGTCAGTTTGAATTTTGCGGTGCTGGTGAGATTTAGATGTGAAACGACAGCCCAACAGACAAGTGTTTTCTCTGTCCCTGCTTTGCATGCATGACTTCTGTAGCAATCACCTTGGAATGGGGGGGAGGTGGAGATGCCACAGGCCAGCCCTGAACCCTCAGTGGAGCTGGTGACAGCAGTTATTGAAATGGAGCCTTGCCCTGATGAGGGCTGGAGAGAGTCTGCACCCGCGCGGGGGAAGAGCAAGAGAAGGGCAAAAGGGCTTTTCCCTGTTTTTCCTCCCAAAAGTTTGTGCTTTCTGTGTTATCCCTTCAACCTTGCTGTCTTCCCAAGGGTGGTAATCTGCGTCTAAACTCATCACCTTCCCAGCCCCCCTTACCTTCTGTGGTGCCATAAATGAGTGTTCACAGAAATCACAGCTCGTGCGCTTGTGGTGGTTTTAGTCCAATTTAAAACCAGCAGAGCTTTTTTGCATCGTGCTGCCTGAAGGTATCTGAGGCATGTTAGGTAAAAGCACAGCAGCTGGGCTTATGCTTAAATATGTTAGTGAAATAGTCCTGGTATCTCAGTCAGTGATCTCCAAAACTCATTTGCCTTGTTACAGTTGAGGTAGTTTGTGTTCTCCATTTATTCTGCCAGCCTACGTACCAGGGACTGGGGAGAGGAGCACATCCTGGCTCTTGGGCCATCAGCTCTGCAGAAGATGCCCTGAGCCCCTAAGCTGATGTGCTCTGGTTATTCTGTGTGTGAGCATGTGGGAGTTCTAAGGGCACCATTGTTACAGCTGTCCAGATGGCAAATGTGTTTTATTCAGGATTTAATCCTGTAAAGTCACGCCAGGATGGACAATGGACATGATCTGTAGTTAATCCGGTTTGTCAGACTCTACCTCTGAGGCCCGTTCTGCAGCCTCCCCCCTGCCCCCCTGCAGCATAGCCTGCCATCCAGCTCCTGACCCACTTCCCCCCTCAGGTGCTGACACCACTCTGTGTCCCTCAGCTGGTCAGTGTCCCCCTGCAGTGTGTCCCTGTGCTTCCTCTTGGCCAAGAACCACAGCTGAGGACGTGTTTTTCACCAGTACTTATTTCAGAGCTAGACAAGTGTTCCCTGACCTCTGACAATCAGCAGACAGAGCCACTTTTACTGTTTGCAGTGTAATGGTGACCATCAGTCCTTAGCTTGACTCCCAGTGCTGTAGAATTTTTCCAAGGGCTTTATAACTCTGAAAATACCCAGGTGTGTTTGTTCTTTTCCCCCCCCCCCTCCCCCCCCAAAAAATGACCCCAAGGAGGTAATTAGCATTTGATAGAGTTACAAGATTGTGTGTTCTCCTCAGTAGAGAAGATTCCATTTATGTAATAACTGAGAAAATGTCCAGTCCTTTAGCTTTGGACTTGGTTGTTGTGGTAGATTCATTAACTTCTTCAAGCATGTGTAGGAAATCCATGTGAGGAAGGAACTGGAGACACTTTGTACTGTTGGCTTCTCATCAGCAGAACATCTGTGTTTTAAGATGTCTTGTAATATATTGGAAATAAAAATGATTTAGCTAGAAGAAAATCCAGTGTGGGAGTCCTTAACTAGCAGCTAGAGGAGGACTGGCACTAAAGCTAAAACAGAAAACAAAATACAAATTCAAGAAGCCTGATTTGAAAAACGTAATTATCCTTTAGCAGCTTTTAAATCAAGATCAATTACTTTCTTGGACTTTTCACAAGTTAGATCTATCTGTTGAAGTTTTATTTGAGAAAATCAGAGGGAATTGTAATGGTGTCCCCTGGCCTTCATATGTAGCCACCTGTAGCCTGGCAGAAGTTTCCTCTTAGTGCCCAGAATCCAAAGTCTGGTGCTGTAGGAGCCGTGAGAGGCTGACCTGGGGCAGGCTGCTGACCCCAGGATAAGACACAGACCAGTGAGCCTGGTTTCCTGGGATCCCCGGGGGAAGAGCTGTGTCCCAGGGAAGAGAAAAGATGGCAAAATTTCAATGGGTAATCTTTACATCTCAAAGAAACGATTCTTACAGGTTTTTGAAATGTTTCTCCCTTTTATTAAAACATTGCAGATCTAGGAGGATCTGTAGAACAGGCTCCAGGAAAGCTGGGGAGGGACTTTTGATAAGGGCTTGTAGTGAGAGGACAAGGGGAACAGCATGGAGACATACCAGTGCCTTTCTAGGTATTTAATGCTGGATATTTAATGCTGGGTATTTAATGCTCTCTGTATTAAATTCTCCTTCCTCCTCTCTGCTCAGTCGCGCAGTAGCTCACGTTGCAGCAGCAGTGGGTCTCTTAGAGCACAAATAAGCCTGTCCTTGCCTTTAGAGGGAGGCTTGCTCCTCAAGTTCAGCAAAGTTCTGCTGGAAACGAGACCTCTGCCTTTCCCTTCTGCTCCTGAGGAGGTCAGTGGGTGGAGCTGTGGCACAGAGCTGTGAGACAGCTCGTTCCTGCCGTGGCAGTGCTGAGGGAAGGCTGCTCTGGGGTGGCTGTGGAGGGTCAGTGGGTCTGTTTGCCCTCAGCCAGCAGGGCCAGGGGCTCCACTGCTGTGCACACCAGCCAGAGCCCAGGGGTGAAGCACTGTGGAGGCTGGTCTTGAAGCAGCATGTTCTGCTGCCAGAGCACAGCTAGAGTGGCTTTGGGACATGCTCCCAGCAAAGGTTTCCCCACTGGCTGCACTGCCCACAGTGACCTGCAAGACCTGGTTTTCACTCTGTGGGGATGGGCCAGGCCCTGTCGGTCCCGTAGCAATGGTGCATTACTCTGCAGTAGCTCTGCTGAGGTTTGCAGCAGCACAATTCTGTGCTGCCAGGGACGTCCTGAGGTTTTCTGAGGTTTGTTAATAATTTCGCAGTGTTGGTGTCATCCTAGTGACTTGGGGTCAGAGCAGCTGCCTGCCTTCCTCTCTTTTTTTGGTTGACTGTTCCAGGTTCCTGGGAGTACCATGAATACAGCAGGTCCTTAGCCTGCAGAAGAGAAGTAGATTTGCTTAGTTTTACATTAATTGGTTCAGCTGTCAGTAAAAAAAAAAAAGAATTTGGCTACCTTTTTGTAAGGCTGCCTGAGCCGTGGTGAAATAAGTGTCCAGCTGCAGAAGGTGGACTTGGTGTCCATCGCCTGTGGATTTGGCTCAGTAAATGGGGAGGTGGGTGTTGCTTTTGTTCCTAGGAATCTTGAAACCATCCCCAGGAATTCTGGCTGCATCTGCCCTGTGTGATGGAGCAGCCTTTGGGGCACTGTGGTGCTCTGAAGGATGTTGCAGTACCTTGTGGAAGGTGTGGCTCAGAGAGGCAGCACTTGGATGGATCTCTTGGTGTGGCTGTTAATGGTGCCTCTGCTTACAACTGCTGTGTGAGCTGCTTTGCTTAGGCACTAGCTAATGATGGATTTTGTAGCTGTTAAATTAAAGATAATTGCAGGCTTAGGAGGGCTGTGTGGGGACTACCAGAGAGGGGTGGAACACGTGGAAGCAAAATGTGCAACAGAGATTAGCATAGTGGTGAGATCTATGAGAACCGTTAACCAAAAAGGGACCTTTCTTCTTGCTGGCCCTGATTCTCCAAAGGATAAATTGCATCTCTTGGGTTCTGCACCTAGACTGAGGCCTTTCCAAAGGGCCATAAGGATTTGTCTGGAAATGGCTTGGAGGTGCTGAAGGCCTTGGTATGGATCTAGCCAGCAGGGAGCTGGCTGGCCCTGCAGAAGCACCGGCGGCAGGAGCTGTGTTGCGAGTGAGTGAGCAGAGTGGATTCCACTGATGCAGGAGCCTGAGAGCCTCCCCGTAGCCCTTGAATGAAAACATGCCTTTAGTGACACGCTTAAAAAAGGAAAAGGCCTGACAGCAGTTGTTTCCATGACAACAGAAAGACTTGCCTGCAATATTTCAGCTCATCAGCCTGGAGAACAGTCTGATTGATAGTTACATACGCGTGGTAGAGAGACAGCAGAAGAGGGGAGGCCAATTATGTTGCATTTTCCTTGTCCTTGAATGTCTGTGGCCTCGACAACTGTGGAGGGTGTTTTTCCTTGCTTTTTGTTGTTTTTTTCCAAATGAGAATGGCCTGCATGTCCCTTGGAAGTGCCTGTACAGCCTGCCAGCTGTGGGTGTGTGACCCTTGCTGGCACAGGCTCTCTGGTTCAAAGCCTGTGCCATGTGTGCAGGGAATATGGGTGTTTGGCTCCTGGGTTGGTCATTAGCAAGTAGTTATTTACAGTATAAATAATATCTTGAGGAGGAAGAGGTGAGTTTGAGCACGTGGTTCCAGCATAAGCAATCTGCACTCAGGACATTCCTCTCCTCTCAGACTGTTTTGGTGACTGTCACAAAGACAAGATGCACGTGGCTTCAGGAGAGCAATGGAGCTACTCATGCTTTGGGAAACCCATGGTGGGTTCAGTGCATCTTCCCCCAGAGCACCCATGGACTTGCCAGCTCTGAGCTGTCTTGGTGACCTTCACATGGTGAAGGGATGGGTGGCTGGATTCTGCCCTGGCTGTGCAGCACTTGGAGCTGGGTAGGAAGGGCAGTGTGGGATGGAGAAGCTGCCAGAAGAGAGGGACAGGTAAAGGTGCTGCAGGAGAGCAAACCCAAGGGTCTGGGTAAAGCGTTCCCAGATCAGACTTTTGCTGAGGTCTGGGGACAACATGGCTCTTGGGTGGAGCAGAAGGCCTTGCCTCACTCCAGGGGAGCAGGAAAGCCCCTTCTGCCTTCGTGGGGCCAGGAGCTCAGCCTTGATCATGCTCCTTGAAGGCAGTGATGCAAGTTCTTTACGTTGGGCTTGGTCCATTGCCAAAGAACATTCAAAGTATGTGCAACTTCAGTCAGCACCCACTGGTAGGGCTGTAGCATTTTGGGTTAATAGCCCTTGAGAAATGGATTTTGGGGAAAATACTTGAGAATGAACATTGGATGTTCCCTTAAAAATAGATCTCCAGGGACAACAAATGCCAGATTGCTGCTCATGAGGGAGGCTGTTCTCCCTGGCTCCCGCTGTAGTTTCTTGATGATGCTTTTGCTTTGGAATATGAGCAGAAACATTCAAAATAGAAACATTGTGATGTGATAAAATGGAACAAACCTACAAGAATCTGTGATGCTTTGTCATTTCTCCCCGGGATATGTAAATGATGCCTTTTAAAGCAGGCTGAGTATCCACACAGCCCTCCTTGCCTTAGTGCTCTTGCTGTGGGGCTGTGCTCCCTCTTTTTGCAATCCTGCCCTCACCTGCAACTCTGAAATTGCTCCAGGGCTGCTGGGGTGACACTTGCCCTTGTACCCACCTGCTCCTACCCTGCCAACACTGGCACTGCTGGGCAGGACTGCCATGTCCCTTTTGCCCAGTATCTCAGGGGACGTGACTGCCACTGATGTGTGAGTCACTTTGCCTCCCCCCTCCTTTTCACCCTTTCTTTCCTAGCTTTTGGTCTGTAACATCCTACTAGGGGAAAAAATGGACCTTAGGAGAGATACCATTAGCAGATGATGGTCATTGGCACTGTCATTGTCCCCGTGACACCACGTGCAGCCTGTGCCACTCGCTGTGTGGGGACCCGGTGGGGAGGCTGAGTGGGGCTGGGGGACATCAGGAGATGAGCAGGAAGGACTGGGAAGAGCCCACCAGAGGTTGCTCCTCCACAGAGACCCATTAGTTTTCTTTCCAGCTGGCTGCGAGGGAGTTTTCCCACCCCCCTTTTCTTTCTCTTTCTGCCTCTCCTTTTTTCTTCTCTTTTTTTCTTTCCCCAGAAGGTAACCTAGTACTGTTTGTCTGCTCTCAGCTACAGACTCCAACAGTTAAGTCTCTGTGGATGCAAGGGGATCTGTGTCTTTTGTGTAATTATAGGAATTTCTTTGTTCCCAAAACGAAGGTGCACAGAGCAGCTTCAAGACATGGAAAGATGGCTAAAAAGCCCCCCAGGCAGCCTGCAACTGGCTGCTCCGTGCCCAAGGACAGGAGCAGAGGAGAATTTCTGTGTGTATGAACTTGACATCTTGTTGTGTGTTGTTTCTGTAACCTTCCCACTCTCTTTGTTAGACAAGTTCAGAGTCTCTGTTGGATCCTCAGCAAATCCAAGCTTTTGACCAACTCTGCCGACTCAACCGAGGAACCTCCAGGGTACGTTCCACTTGCTGTCAGCTGCTGGGGGGTGTGTTGTGTGTTGTCAAGCCAGACGTTGGCGCTGGCCACGTGGGCTCTGGCTTTCCTCTCGGGTTTCGTTCCGTGCTGGCAATTGGCTGTGTGCAGAGCTGGCTGTTGGGAGGCAGCCTCGCTGCCTGTCAGCTGGGGAATTCACTGGCAGTGAAACCATGGAAATGCCTCTGGTGTTGAGGCTGGGCCTGAAAAAGTGTCCCTGGTTTCTCAGATTCTTTTTAGATTGGGAAATAACCTGCCCTCCAGACACTGTGTGGCTCCCGTGGTTACACAGAGGGCTCTCTCCTGCCCCTGTGTTGTCCCAAGGAGAGTGCAGCTCCCTCTGTCCCTTGCATTTTCTTTGTGCCTCCGGCCTGTTTTGGCTGCAGTACTTGGCACTTTCAGCTTGTTCTGAGATTGTTTTTCAATTATGTACCTTTCAAATAACCTAAAGATGCCTAGAAGGTTGTTTAGGTCAGGACTGTTGTCCTGCACTGAGGACTCTAGTGTCACTGCACACCATACATTCCCTTTTCTTTACATGTGTTAAGGTTTTTCTGATTGCTGCAGGAAAAAGCTGAGCCCCCCCATGAGCACTTGATCTTTCTACACCTTGCACGAGTGCTTCCAGGCAGTCTGCCCCACCCCAGGTAACCTGTCTGGGTCTGTCTTGCAGTTGGCTCTCCTGACAGAGCTGTCTCGTGGCCACGGCGGTGAGAAGCACGGGCTGCTCAGCGTTTCCCACGGGGACCCAGCCACCAGCAGTGTCTTCCAGAATGAGAACTTCCAGCTCCATCTGGCCCCCCCCTCCGCTGGCAGAAGACTAGTGCTCCTGCCTCCAGCCTGGCAAGGCCACCGATGGCTTCAGGTCTTGGTGCTGGGAGGTGTTTCCATCATGCACTGGACTCTCCCCTCTCCACCTAGAGCTCTGGGTGCTGTGAGAGTCTCACGAGGTGGTTTGTTGCAGTGGCTGCTCCCCCAGCTCTCCCTGACCCGAGGCAGCCGCGGGGCAGCTGGGATCTCCGGAGCACACCGCGCGTGCCGAAGCACTGGGCCGCCTGCGCCGCCCCGGAGGCTCTTGGCAGCAGCAGGAACTTTGCCAAGGAACTGAGTCAGCTCCACTCCACTGGAGGGGTGCAGCTTGTCCTGTGCCCAGAGCCATTTCCACAGTGCTGGGTTGTGTTGGCAGACAGGTACCACACTCGAGTTCTAACAGTAGCACTAGTACAAGCAGGCGTTTCGCCAGGGCCCGGCCCACTGTCTCATGGCAGCAGCCGTGGGGTCTGAGGGCACAGAACAGGCAAAGCTGGAAAAGGTGAAGGATGCAGGGAACACTACATGTGTGAGCAAACTAACCTGTGCACGGTGCGTTCCTACAAACTGCCATTAAAAAGGCCCTTGGTTGGACTGTGCTGCATGAGTTGTGCACATGGGAGTGGGGAAGAGGGCTGCTGGTCTGGCAGTGCTGCTGGCTGCTGTTTTCTTAGTACAATTTCACTGAACTCTGCTAGAGAAAGAGGCATCTTGTCAGTGCAGGTGAAGCACAAACCTCCCCTCTCACTTTGTTACCTATGTTGGGGGGGCGGGAGGAGCGTGTGTGTGTGTGTGTGTGTGTGTGTAAAAAGGAGCTGCAGACCCTTGGGGGCTGCAGGGAGGAGAGGGTTGGTGTGATGGGTGCTGGTGTTCAGAGGTTTGTCACTGCTGAGCTCAACCTGTTTTGCAGTACCAAATGGGACAGTGTCCCTTCCCAGCAGCACCTTTATCCCTCTGCTCACACAGCTGCAACCCAACAGCAGTGGTGTTTCTACACTGTCACCTTTGGCCTACAAAATGTGCTCCAGATCCTGCCCTAACACAGTGTGTTATGGTCTGGTTACCATTGTTTCCCCTCTTCCCCCCATTCATTTTGTCACTAGCACTGGGGTGTTTTGGGGTGCAGGTGGGTGCTGCTTCCATGTGCAGGCTGGTGGCTGGTGCCTGCAGGGCTCACACTGGCTGCAGGGATATGGGCAGTGCTGCTGCCTCCAAGGAACACAGAAGTGCTGCTGTTGTGCAGAGCGCACCTGGCTGGGGAGCAGTGCCAGTGCTCTGTGCTCCTCTTCTGCCCACTAGAATTAACACTCAATGGTGCCCCAGATGGATGTTTCTAGCCTGCAGCCACAGGTGAACCTGGGCAGGGGTAAGTTGAGGGGCTACAGCCAGCTGAATTCTGCCAGACACCAGCCTGGGGGTGCAGCTCTTTTCCCCGCTGTCCTTCCCCCACTCTTTTCAGCTGAGTGAGGGCTGGGCTGTGAGGTTGCCCACCAGCCCCTGTACTTACCAGGTACCCACACCCAGGTGGGTCTCTGGGCCTGGTGAGCTCCACCTGGTTATGACATTTCTCTGCCTAGCACTGGGTGTGTGTTTGGGTGCCTCCACCTGAAGCTGTAAGTGACCCTTCTTTTGCTGGAAATGCTTGTTTGCCTCTAGTATGGAAGATACACAGTTAGTTAGGACAAGCAGAACTTCAGTTGCTTAGTATTTTATTAAAGAGGAAATATACACACCTCTCCCTGGCACAGTGGAGCAACGAGCCCAGGGCAGGTCTCTTACAGCACGTCTCCGCCGGTGTTTGTGCAAAGAACAGAAGGGACGTGTCTGTGAGGAGCCTGTTTCTGACCTGGGGGCTATGATGGAGCACAGTGAGAAACCTGCCCCTCTGCTGGCTGCTGAAAATCTCCACAACTGGCCCTGTCCCACACCAGGCTGCTCCACAGACGTTCTACAGGTACGACAGAAGGAAGAGGCAGCTTATTGTGCTTAAGACATCTGAACAAATCCTGGGTAGGAGACACTCACAGCTTGTGAATATTGCTAATTACTTACAGTTAAGAGAGAATGTATCCTGACGACAGTGATATGAGCCTGCAAAGACCACTGGATCTTGTGGTAAGTCCTGGTCATGAACACCCAGCTGCACATCACTGTGCTCACAGCTGGTGTCCCCTCACAGCAGGAGGAGGTGGCTCCTGCTCTCCTGCCAACCAGGTGAGCTCATGCCGAGGCAGAGGGGCCCGATGCCCTTCCCTGTGCTTGGCTCCCGCAGCGAGAGCTGGCGAGGAGCACCCTGGCCTTGGGAAGGGCCCTGCTGCCCCTAGGCCCATGGGAGGATGCATCTGCCAGCCCACCCCATCCCCCTGGGAAGGAGAAGGAAGCTCAGGCAGGCCAGGCACCAGAATGAGCTTTCTCAGCTCTCCCCTCAGATTACAATTGAAAGATTAAATATGAGTAAATGCTGTAGGTTTATACATAATGCTTCCTCCTACCTATGGAATGTGTCTGAATGGCCAAAAGACACTAAAACTGTTAAAGCCTTAGTTACCCATAAAAGACAACCCCACCCTTAAAAAAAATCCTATTTAGTTTTACTACAGCCTTCATTTAAATGCCCTCAGAAAAACAATGGTTCAGGTGCCTTGTGACAATGTATCTGCTCATGCAATGGCCCAAGTTCCTCATTTAACAAGCATTGCACTTTTTTTATATGTCATCAAAACTATAAAACCTATTATTTTTATCTGAAAGAGTTAGTCTAAAAAGTACAGTGTTACTTTATAACCACTGATGGTAAACTCCTAGCACACGCGCATGTGCACATACACACACTGTTGCCTAAACATTTTCTAAAGATACTGATTACAAAGTGTATAAAATTAGTAATACATTGTCAGGATACAGTGAGAGATGAGCCATCCTATAACACGGACTATAATCTAGGATCAGTCACTAAACTGTACACTTTTATACAGCCTTGTATTCACCAATGACTTTTGAAACGTAAACAGCAAATACACAAATTCAGTAATGCTGTTGAAAACACAGTTATTACTGACTCCAACTGATTCAAGCTGACTGAAATCTTCTGGTGACGTTTTTGTTTTCTCAAGCAGGGCTGGAACCAACCCATCAGCAAGACAGGTCACTCTTACCAGCTCTTTGAGGAGAGCCCTGTTCAGAATCTGCTCTTGAACCGGGCGCAGGAGCGGAGCCGCAGCCTCCTCTCCCTGCTAGACTGACCTCAGGCTGTGCTTGAACAAGCCTGTGGCTACCGAGCCCACGGGCCACCTCCCACGGGCACCTCCACGCTGTCCCCGAGCTCTGCTGACACAGTGGTGTGGCTGATAAACTTGTTTTTAAATGGTGGTGTTATTCAGGCAAATGCAGGCCCTGAGGCCGTTTGGTCCTGAGTGCCTGCGTCCGGCACCAACCAGCACAGGAGGAAGCAGCAGGCAGAGCCCAGGGCAGGGGGGTGTGTGGAGGTAGGTGCTCACTTCCTTCTCCTGGCATTTCCCACCCCAGTCTAGCATGACACTGGTTAGCTGGCTGGGCTGCATCCCCCTCCTGCCCAGCTGCAAAAGCCAGATCCCCTTCCCGAGATCCACGCAGAGAAAAAGGACCAGCTGGATCCAGGCAACTGATCCCCCTTTGAAGCAGCAGTTGCCTTCCAGGAGATTTCAGAGCCTGACCTAGCTCAGCAGATGCTCGGTGCATAGCCTGGAGAAAAGTTGGAGGCACTTTGTGCATTCTCTAGCCTGCCACACAGCCCGTGGGTAGCGTGGTGCCAGCAGCCCTGGAGGGGTGGCACCAGCACTGGAGAAAAGGACGGACAAGGTGCAAGGACAGACAGAAGGAGCCTCTTGCTGCCACACCTCGCACAGCTGTTTGAGACAGAATAAGGGCAACTTTTGCTGCTGGCAGGCGTGCTGCCCCAGCTCACCCTCTGTGCTTTGAAGGCCCACTGCAAACATCCTGACAGACAGAAACATCTGGTGGGGCACAGCCTTGTAGAAGGAGTAGTATCTGATGTGACCCAGACCAAGAAAAGGGCCTATTTCAGCTATAAAAGTCTTAAGATTTATCGCTACCTTACGTACAGACGTGGGAGATCTGGTCAGGCTGAGAACATGTGAAAATTGCTCAGGCTGCTGCTAGTTCACCAATACACAAGTCCTGTGACCACACTCCCATGAGGAATCTGGAATAGCAAGTGCACTGGAAAAAGGGATTGTCAGAAAAAACAGAAAATATAAATACTACAAAAGCAACATTACTGAGTGGGAACTGGACTGATCTGATACCAACTCGTCGGATCACACGGTGGTCTCTATAGTCTCAATCACTTCCATTTCGCACTGCGAGGGTGACAAGAGTGGGCATTCATCTGGTTCCCAGCTGCTGTCTGGGCTGTAATCTTCTTCAGAGCTCAGCTCGGCCACCCCCTCTGTGTCCTCGTCACACGACTCCACGTAGTGAACCCCCACCGCGTTGATCCCGGAGTCCTCCGAGCTGGAAGGGGACGAGCAGTGATCTGGTTTTGGTGTATTGCTCTCTTTTGTGATTAAGGCATTGCCAACAGGGGCTTCCTCGGGCTTTATCTTGTGGGGCAGGGGGGGAGGCTGCCTCTGCACGTAGCACATCTTCCCGTTGATGCATTTCACGCGGTAATTGTCAATGAAGAGGTCTGCGATCGTGCAGAACTGGGGGGAGTCGGGGGGCAGGGGGGGCTGGAAGACGGGCGCGAACTTCAAGAAGTGTTCGGTGAGCGACACCGAGATCTGGATGGTGTTGGTCGACTCCCGGGGGCAAACGGGGATTTCGGTGCTGGGGAGCTGCTCTACGGGTGTCATGGGCTGATAGACATATTTACCTGTGGGGAAAACAAAACAAAAGCGGCGTTTAAAGCTTGTTGCCTTGAAGCCAGACACAACCTGCTGCCACCGACCGCTCGGCCCGGCCGACCTTGCTGACCGGGTCCCGCAGTGCCTCCCGGTGGGGAATCCTCTCCTGGCACGGCTCGGCTGGTGCTTCGTGCTGTAGGTAAGCACAGCCTCCCTACCCCCAGTCCTGCTCCTCTCCCTGCCCCTGCTTCCAAGACCTTTGTAGGATGTCACTGACTCTAGAAAATTAACTCCATGGGCACAACTCCACAGCTAAGAAGTGGGCAAGTCTGCCTGCACCCTTTTCTAAGGCAAAGAAAACTGAAAAGATGTTGAGACTTTTTTTTTTTTTTTCCTCCTTACATCTTGGCTACTATGATCTAAATTGTATTAAATTATTATTCCAAAATACAATGAGTCTCACTGCATGCATTTCCATGTTCTTTTCTTCTGGGCATGAAATCATGTTTTTCTGTATTATGAACCAGAGGGTCATACATGAGTGCAATTCGAATCTTTAAGGCTGAAAATAAGGCCATTCCCAAGCCATAGAAATGCTTTTGGCATCTTGATTATCTGCTTAAGTAGTAAGAAAACAGGATTATGTTGGTTATATAGAGCTGAACCAAGTGTGAACTGAAAAAAATCTTTGCTAAAAGAAATAAATAATATAGCAGAAAATCAGTACTTTGTTAGGAAAAACTGAGAAACCTGAGGCTATGCCTATGACTGTAAAATGCTGCATTTTATTTGCATGAAGCCTCTGAAAGATTCATGTCTCCCTAGGGGTTCAGAGGCTCTGAAAGCACATTTCCAGAAGACTCACAAGTAGGGGGCTCTGAGAAGAGTTTTGCTGCACAAGGTGCAGATACTGCTTTGCAAAGGCAGGAGGAGTATCAAAGCACTGAAGGACTGTTTTGATGCTTGAAGCTCTCCAGGTAAGGAGCAGAAAGGCACCCCAGTCTCGCTGCAGTAATGAATCTGGCTGTACTGAAATCTGCCACACGTGTTTGTGCCTGCGGCTCAGAGGGAGGTGCAGCCCTTCTCCCCTGATTTAGCCATTCCTTTGGAAAACCGGGACACTGGTGGTGCTTCTGCTCAGGGCAGCTGAGCGTAGCCTGGGCCAGGGACAGGAGAGCAGGGCTTTCTTCTCCGCAAGGAAGGGCTCGCTCCCCCCCCACCTTGCCTCTCTGCAGTAAAACCTCTCATCCTCAGCTTGGGAGTCCTTCCCAGAGGTGGGAAGAGCTCTGACTGCCGCAAGCTCCCAGCCAGCGTGGCAGTGGGTGCCCCAGCCGCCTGCTGACAGCCCTGGCAGTGGGACGGGCTGAGAGATCCCCTCTCTTGGCAGGGGCAGCCCCTGGGGTGCTGGGTGGCTCTGCCAGCCCCACAGGCCCCCGCACAGGCTGTGCTGTGCCAGCCCATCCCGCATGTCACCGGGGAACATCCAGCGCTGGGAAAGCTCTTCGCGCCCCTGCTGGTAATGGAAAGGAAATGGCTCGTGTGGAACTAAGCCACGGTCCTCCCTTGGGGCCTCAAACCCCCTTGCTGAAGGACAGGGAGAGCAGAGGACCCACCCCAGAAGAAGCAGGTTGGGGAGCACTGCAGCTGGGAGAGGCACGACATGAGGCCAGCAACCACAGAAAGGGGCTGGGAGGAACGGGCACCGGGAAGGCAGGAGACAAAGTTCACCCTGTAGTGCCATGGGAGAGGAGAGTCAAGTGACCAGACAGCATCGCTGGGTGGGCAGGGGAAAAGACCATCTTGTGACCAATACTTCATCAAGCACTTTCTTTTGAATGGAATGGTAGTTGTTAACAGAGCCACTGGAAAAGCTCAGTGAAAATAAAACAAGTGCTGTTCCCTCCTGTTTGATTATGTCTGGATGGAAGAAAATACCAAGACATCCTCTCCGCTTGCCATCTTCTTAATGTACCATGATCTAGTTTCTAAACTTGCAGTGACTCAGAAGAACTAAGTGCTACCATCAAACAACTGCACACCAACCAGAGGCAGAACAGAGCTTGTGCTCCTCGGGTGCCCTTTGGAGCAGCAGCAGCACAGAGACTTGGGTTCTGGCAGCCACTGGGAGGTGGGGTCTCTCGGGCATTTTTCAGATCTTGCTGTCACGACTTCCCTGGGGAGCATTCTGGGGCAGGTGGGCAGACCCTGCCTTCCCGAACCCCTGGAACAGCAGCAGCCCGTGGCTTCCACTACTCTTCAGAAATCCTCCTTGCAAATTAGTGAACATTAAATATGCTCCTGTCTCACAAAGCAAGGCAATCAGATAACCAATTAGTGTGCTGCTGGTTGGAACGGTGTCTGACAAAATTCAGCTCAAGGAAACTGAAATGCAGCCTGTGTGGGATCAACCTCCCCTTGCCTGAAACCCCAATGAGGCATTCATCCATAATTTGGGGTGCTTCTGTGTGGGGTTCTATTCTACCCTATTGACAACCAATGATAAAACCCAGATACTACTGAAAGTAATTTATCATCGACTCTTATTTTGTGCCACCTCTATTTGAAGTGTCCAGTGATGGCCCTGGTGAAGATTTTAACAGGATCAAGAAAAAAAAGTATCTGCACAACAGGACTATATTTTTCCACTTAAAATAGCTCCCACACACTGGCAGGAGGCTGAGAGGTGTTAGGAGAGGAAAAGCAGGGGTTTTAAGCCAATGTGGCTTGTACCATGGACACTGAAGTGAATCAAGATTCATCAGTTTGACCTTTTTTTTCAAAAAGCAGTGGTGGGGAGAGATGAGGGGTTACCCAGCTGGTTGCTCTACCACTGCAGCAGCATGTGGTTCTTCTCTGCATGCTTCAAAACTGCCCTGTTGGCTTTAATTTCAGGGTAGAAGAAAACAGCAGCTACTCTGTTAACAGAGGATGTTGGATCCAGTTGTGTGACCTTACAGTGGTTGAAACCGTTTCCTCACGTTCCAAGGACAAGCACTGCCAGGGCAAAGCAGGAATCACCCAACAGAAAAACAGAGGATTTCCGACATAAAATGATTTCTACATTTCTTTAGAATTCTAGTACAAATTTGCTAAGTTTCAGCTAATTTTAAGGCCAAGTTTGTTTGTTTAAGACAGATTAAACTTCTGTTTATCAGATCAGGTCCCTCTCTAAGGGGTGCTGGTGGTAACAGCTGGGACTGTCAGACTGGATCACGGACAGAGCTGTGGTTACAGCCTTGTTTACAGCTCCCTACCCTACCTAATGCAGGTAAACACACCAGCCGTGATGAAAAATAAATGCAGAAATTTAAAAACAAGCTTGTACTTTCCTACTGCAGCTTTCAGGATTGGTAGGGATGTCTTTTTCACGGAAAATTACCCCAAAAGCACAAGTCTCCAAGTTCTCTTATCATACATCTTGGTCTGCTCAAACTCCCACTGAAATAAACAGCCAAATTTTTGCTGACTTTAAACAGCTGGCAAGAGTCTATGATAAAATAGTATTTTGAGCATCTATTCTGATGCATCTCTCTTAATATTCTAGCATGTAATTTATTGCCTATTTATTCCAACCAAGTCAGTTGAAGAACTCTGCAATTGAGCTGTGGTGATGAATGCTCCTGTAAATTACAGTGTTTTGCACAAATACAGACAAGACACTGCAGTACAAGTTGTTTCCTGGGTCACTTGCCACTGCTGCCTAGGTGGAAGATGGTAATTCAGTGCAGGAAAAATACTGCACGTGCCCAACACGTGGGGGTTTGTCCAAATACCAACCTCCTAAATCTGTGCAAAGCAAGTTTGCTGCATTGGCAGAAGTTTGGGAAGCTCCCGAGCACTGTACTAGCTGCTCTGGAGAAGCGTGAGAGTTCTGGCTCTGGAATTCACCACCGTGGCAAAAGAAGGGGGAACAAGAGGCTGATCCTCTTTGGCGTGTTTAATGGGAAATGTGTGAACCCAGGCTCTGCCAAAATGATTGTCATGGTAAGGCTCAGTGATCCATGACAGCCACATGCTGACCATGATATAATGAAATGGGAGACAATGAGTGACTCCAGCAGTAGGCAGGGAGGCCACGCTTCACTTTGTGCCAGCTGAAAGCTGCACCAGTACCTACCTACCCTTGCTGCTGCCACAGGCTGACAGGGCATTGTCCTCTCCCCTGCACCCCTCTGCCTGATCCCAGTCACAGTGACAGCAGTTTGTGCACAGCCGAACAGACTGATGGTCTTTCCATTTCTTCCTTATTCAACTGACCCTTGAGAAAGCCTTAAAAACCAAATCCTCCAGAGAATCAGCACACAGAAAAGCCCACACTCAACTGCAAAACAACTATTGCAAACACATCCAAGGAGGTAAGTCCTGGGCTGCCTGCTCATCTCCTGCTTCTCTGTGCACAAAAATAGGATCTTTATTGCCAAATCGGATGTATGTTGTTCCCCACAGCCTTGGCTCCACACCTCCCGTGCCACCTGCCAGCAGGTTGAGGCAGAATCCAGCAGAGCAGTGAGCTCTGTCATCACCTGCAGATCTTGAGCAAACTCAGGCAACTTGGGAGATTTTTTTAATCTCCAAAAGTAGACTCACTCTTCTGTATAATATAGAGCCTGTTTGTAACGTTGATTACCAAACCTCTGTGGCTGATTGGAAGCTGCATTATAGTTGCCTCCTGCTTACAGGAAGCAAATGCAAGCCTTTAAAAGCAAGCCATGAGGTCATTTTTTTTTCTGCTTTTTTTGCTAATTGAGCAGTCTGCATGCATCCTCACCAAACAGTCACAGCAGCAATTTCCGTGGCTAATACAAAATAACTTAACCATGAAATAAGCAGAGGTGCTGCTTAAACATTTCATTCTCCACTTCCCTTTGTCCCAGCATTCCAGTTTACCTCTGACACTCATTATTGTGTTATCAGTATGCTTGGCATATTAAAAAAACCCACACCCCAATAAATCCATCTTGCAGCAGTGAGGTTTCTCATAACAAATCCTCAAGTTTTACCCTCTCAAAATGCTACCTTGAAGGATTTTTCTTCCTCACAAACAGCAACACAAATGGCAATGCACTTCAAAAAAGAACAGAAGATTGGTGTGGATCTTCAGTTGTGGATCTTAGGAGCCTAAGTCAGTGCTACATACCCTGTACATTTGTTTGCACGCAAGGCATCTTTGAACTGCAACAGAAAAGCTTTTTTCATATGTATTCTTCCCCCTGCAGCTGCTGGGGCAAAGATTTCTACACCCTCCAACCTGCCAGCTCATCTGCTCTCCAAAAATCAGCGAGGTTAATGAAGAGCTGCTAACTGGATGCTGGGTAACCACCCCTGGCTCAGTTTGAGCAGCTCAGGAGCTGCTCCCACGGGGCAGAGCGGACCCGGCGCTGTGGGAAAGCACCCGGGATTCTCACCGCAGCCATGAGACACTCTCTGGTTGCCACACACAGTTCTGCCCAAAAAATCAGCTTACATGGGAGGGAAATCCTCCCCACGATGGAGGATGTAAAAAGAAGAAATTCTAATTAAATACTGCAAAGCTTTGAAGGAGTGAAGGCAAAGCAAGTATTCCTGATGCCTGTGTAACTGGAGACAAGCTTGACTTGGAGGGATTCTGTGTTTGTCTAAGGAGAGTTCACAACATGGGGGCTCTTCCACATGTGTAGAAGAAACCCTGGAGAAGGAAGAAACCTGTGTGGGGAAACCTTGGAGATCAGTTTCTCATCACTACTCTTCTTCATAGCAAAAGATGGAGAACAACCAAGGGTTCTCCCAGAGGGGCTTGTTTCACATCTCACCATTGTGGCAGGAGAGACAAGTCTGTCTCTTCAGGAAGAGCTGACTGGATGCACACCCCTCTGGTGTCTAAATGAAGATGTCTCAGAGGTGATGACAGCTCCAAGCTGGAGCAGTGTGGTGCTGCTTGGATTGGCACAGTAGCCCAAGGACAAAGTAGAAGCTGTCACACACCCAGCTGGTTTCCAGAGCTCCCCAGGGCGGTGGGTGGCACAGGTGGCAGACAGCTTCACCGGAACAGAGCACGGGGAGGAACTGGGAGTCATTTCACCACTGACAAAGCAGAAAGTCGAGCAGACAGAGGGTTTTCCTCCTTCACAGACCAAAGCAAAGCTTGCTGCCCACAGTCTGGAGATCTATATTCAAGGGCACTCAGCACCCTAAGCCTGCTTGAGGTACCCAGCACACTTCTTTTCAGAGGCGTCCAGCAGAGCAGAATGGTCACCTGAAAGTGTGACACTGGTCTGAGCCCTGCACGGGGACACCGCCTCCCTGCAGTGTCCTTCCCCACAGGACTGCCTCTGCCCTTCCTCCTGCTTCCTCTCTCCAGTTATATGCACACCTTTGCAAACAGACTGGCCTAACCATAAATATTCACCGAGGACTGTAATAACTTCAAATGACACTTTGCTTAGAGCACAGTAATGGCTTTTGCAGGGGGGTGAGAAAAAATGGGAGGAGAAACCCGGAGTACAGTTGCAGATGGCGCACGTGAAAAAAAAACAACCCTGCCAACCCAGTCTCCTTTTCTTGGTATCATATGGAATAGTCATCATGTCGTATCTAGCAAAACACCTTGGGCTCTGTTGGGAATGTGAGATGTGGAATAAGCCACTAGATGAAAAGAAAAATATTTCAGGACGTTGAGGTGCTGTCAGATTTACGGTACAAGCTGCAGTAGAGCTGAGCTCTGGCATTGGTGGCTATGATGAAGCATAACCAAATGCTTGTCAATATCGAAGAAGCCTCATAGATAGTTATGCAACACCTTAATCCAAGTGGTGTTTTGGCCCTGGGCTTCTTCCAAACAATTTTGAAAAAGCACCGAGCTTGTTCAAACAAATTTCTAGTGCTAGAAATGCAAACAGAGCACCCAGCACACTTCCACTCTGTGGGCATCGATAGAAGCTCAATAAGGAATCACAAAAGAGACCCCAAAGACAGAGACCAACTCTGCAAAGGACCACCAGGTACCCCCCACCACCACCAGAAAAGAAAAAGAAGCCATGGAACAGGACCTTGGCAGTTTGGAAATACACCAGGACACGTGAGCATGCTCTGACCTAACTGAAGTCTATCACTACAAACAGCACCTCCACCAGAGCACCAACAAATCCATCCCCTTCCCAACCTCATCAAAACACAGAAATGAACCATTTTGTCATTCTAGGAATGTTTCTAGAGTGGATTCCCCAGCAGAGACTTTGTACAGCTGCCAACTCTCTTCTACCATGAAGGAGAGGTGTTCCCCTCACTACTGCACAGCCAGAGACAGCTGGGACAGCCCTAGACTTGAGGAGCCATAAGCAAAGCAAGAAAGAGGGGGAGAAAAATCAGAAGGTTTTTCTTAATCAAATTAGTATTTTAATGCCCTTTTGTCTTGATTTGTTTTAATTACCAAAAAGATAATGACCGTACATGCTGGGAGCTGTCTAAGCCTTTCAGATTTTCTGTGCACATCCATTTAAGAGCAGGTAATGCTAAAAATGGACCCTGGAGCTTCCTGCTACCGTCCCTGCTCTTTCCTCTCACTTCTTACATGGATTTACTAGACTTAAAGCAACCCTGGGGGGTTAAGAAATGTTTCATGCAGCCATAAACTCTCTTAAAGGGGCCATATTTGATTACCAAATATTTGCAGATGCAACACAGGCATGAAAACTGTGGTGGCTTCAGGAGCCTCCAAAAGCACAGCTCTTGGTGGCCATCAGAGCCTGAGCTCGGAGCCCAAGGATACTGGCCTGCCAACACCCCTTTATAAAGCTCCTCCCCAAAGGGGAGAACAGCCACACTTTGCACTTTTCCCTGAAAAATGTTATCCTCAACTTACACTAGATACTTTAAATTCAGTACAGAAAATAGCAAAAAAAAAAAAAAGGCTTAGTGCTAAATATTTATTCTACACAACCATCCCTGTGCACCATCTGCTGCAGCTTCAGCATCCCATCATGTTCCTGCAGACAGTCAGTGTGCTGATGCTGAGGGGTTTGGGTGGCAAGGTTTTGGTAGCAGAGGGGCTGTAGGGGTGGCTGCTGTGCAAAGCTGCTGGTAACTTCCCCTGTGCCTGACAGAGCCAGTGCCAGACAGCTCCAAGATGGACCTGCCCCTGGCCAAGGCTGAGCCCATCAGTGACAGTGGTAGTGCCTCTGGGACAACATATTTAAGACAAGGCAAAAGGTGCTGTAAGAACAGCTCAAGAGAGGAGTGAGGGTGGGCTCTGCAGACACCCAGGTCCATGAGGAGGGGCAGAAGGTGCTCCAAGTGCCACAGCAGAGATTTCCCCTGCAGCCCACGGAGGACCCCACACTGGAGCAAGTGTGTGCTCGAAGGAGGCTGTGATCCCATGGGAAGCCTGTGCTGGAGCAGGCTCCTGACAGGACCTGTGGAGAGAGGAGCCCATGCTGGAGCAGGGGAAGAGCAGGAGGAGTCCTCCCCCCTGAGGAGGAAGGAGAAGCAGAGACTATGAGGAACTGACCACGACTCCCATTTCCCTGTCCCCCAGCGCTGCTGTGGAGGAGCTAAGAGAAATGGGGAGTGAAGTTAGGCCCGGGAGGAAGGGAGAGGTGGGAAGGAGGTGTTTTAAGCCCAGCAGCTGAGGCAGAAGGTTGGTTTCTGTAGCTTGGAATAGATGCATATTTATGGCTGTGTTCCTGGTGGGCTGACAGGAGAAACAATGGCATATGTGGTGTGCTGTACCTGTGCTGCTCCCTTCCTGTTGTCAGAGTACAGGGTCTCCTGCAGACAAGTCATCTGTGCCGTGGCCTTACAGAGCATGAGCCTTCTGGGCTTGACAAACAACACACATTCCTCAACTTCATTGCTAGGAACAGCGTGTCCTTATTATCAATACGGGCCATTCTTTTAACCCTCATTCTATTGCTTCTCCTCGTGCCTCTCTACACTCCAACCAATCTTTGGATATCTGTGGCAAGCCTCTACAGAAGCCATTTCTGGAGAATTTAAAGGACTGCTCTTCCTGCTTATGCCTAAAATACCTCTGTGTACAGGTATGGGTACCTGTGCTTCCCTGGGAGGGGTGTGGGATCCAGCAGTGCTCTGCACAAAACAGTAACAGGCCAAGTACCCCCGTTGGAGGTGGGCCATCAGGTCACCCAGTGCCACTGTGGGCAGCTGGGAGCAGCTGGACAGGGCAGGTGGGAGCAGACTCAGCTTTGCTGAGGCAGGGGAAGCCAGCGCTGCCTGAGAGGTGCAAGCACTGACCCCGGTTCCACACCAAGAGAGCCAGGATCCCACAGCACCAGCTGGGGGATGCTGAGGTCTAGTGGCACAGGGTAGGAAAAACAAAGAAAAAGGTGTCTTCTTTTGCCTGCCCTGTCTATAAATGTGCTCATGCTGGTGGACTGCAGACTACTGAGAGAGCTGATCAGTCCACGTTGGCACACCTGATGGTGTCCAAGCCTCTCGCCAGGGGTAAGTGGCACCTCTGAGTGAGTGGAAGCACCAGGAATGTGTTTCAGGCTCAGCAAAGCACTGAAATCCAACCACCATGGGCAGCTACACAGCACAAAGCATGGAGCAGCCAAGCACCCTGCCTGGAAAAGCCTCAGGTCTGCACCAGCATCACGCGCCGAGCAGCGAGAGGGACAGCAGCAGAGCTGGCTCTCGCTGGGCACAGCAGGGAGGGTGTTGCAGGGCTGGGTACAAGGGCACAAGCAAAACCAGCAGTTTGGAGAGCACAAGTGTGAGCTCTCCAGCTCTGCAGCCACCAGTGAAAACAAGAACACCAATGCTTGCCTCTTGTTGAAATTGTTTTACAACACAGGTTATATAAAAATTCCAACTGTTACATTGCCTAAATTAAAGTATGGGTGTATTAAAAACAAGGCCCAGTTGCCAAGCAATCAGATTTTACTTTCCCAGTAGGTTTCTGACTTCCATCTATGTGAATATACTCAACTATTGGCAAAAAACATCTCTAATTTGCACCAAGTACACTTAAATTCTGTGATGTCACTACATAAAAATTGATTAGTGGAAGAATCAAAGCCATTATGAAAACATACTCTGTATCCTGTGGAAAGATAAATTCATGAAGGTGCTGGACTAAAACCCACAACAGACTAAAACAGGGTCACTTTATAGGCAGAGAGAGAGATCTATAGATACACTACCTGGAATCAAATCTACTGTCAACCAGCTTCTGACATTAGTATAAGCCTGTGCCACCCATCAACAGCTCAGCCCACACTGCCACCATGATCATTTTGGAATATCTTACAACATTTGTGAGTAAAGCCTTTTGCTTTTTGTCCTTTACAGAAAGAAAAAATTCTGCTATCGCCTTATCAAAGTGCAGCTGTAAGTTTCCAAGGCTTGAAGTGAGTCATGAAGTGTAAGGCAACTTTGGTTGAACAGAGAGCCATTACATAAAACCACCCCAAGGTCTCCACTCTCTACAAGTCCAGCTCTGCTGGTTGCATCAACATGAGCAGCAACAAAACAAATTCTTGATGAGTACACAGGTCCTGCCAGGAAAGTTGAGGTCCTGTGCTAAGCACCTGAAAACCCTCTTCACTGATCCCAGCAAACCTGAGCAGAAAGTCAGCTCTGCAGCCCCAAAGGATGGAACCCACCAAGATGACCAGCTCATGACTGTTTGTCTCCCAGGACAATGCAAGGATACGATCCTGGGCTGCAGCTCAAGACACATGAACATCCACGAGCCACCACAGGAGTAAGGGTGGTGTGTCAGAGGCACTGCAGCTGTACACCTCTGCATTTAAGCACTGGGACTAAGAAGTCTCAGAGCATCAAGCAGGCCAAGAGCTTTCCTCACTGGCAGAGCCCGGGAAGGAAGCCAGGGCTGGCACACCCGCTGTACTCCAGGGCAGATTTTATCTTTGAGCTGTTGCTCTGCAGTGAGAAAAGTGCCTGAAGCCTTTTACCAGAGTGCAGACCTCTGAGCCAGAGCAGAGCTCAGCCCTCACCACGAAGCCATTCAGAGCATCCTGAATTCAGAGACACCCTTGCCAAAAGCTGACGGGACACAACATGAATGAACCCTTCGGAAGTTCTTGCTTCCGCTAGGAAAATTTTCAGGCTGGTCCCAAGCAGGCTTCAGGAAAACACCATGTTAACCCTTCGAGCAGCTACAGAGCAGATTCATCTGCGACTCCCAGAGGCTCTGTCCAGTAGATCCCTGAGTTTGGGGCAAGCAGACACAGTTCCTTGCAAACCCCGCTCCTCAGATGGGCGGACAGATTACAGAACAACCTGGTTGCCATGCATGACAAAGAAGAGCTCCTGGCTGCAGGAAGTGTTTTGCTACACAAGGCCTCTTTTCTCAGGACTTCTGGGAAAAGAAGTGGAGTGATTCCTATGCAATCCTGTATGAGGCACAGAAGAGTTAGTCCTACAAGACGTACTTACAGCAAGTAACTGGAATTCAAAGCTTTTCCTGTGGGCTCTCAAGCGATATCAGGAGGGTTGTTGATAATAATAATAGAACACACACGTCTCTAAACATAACTCTGCATTATAGTAAGGATTTCAAAATGAATGCCAGCAGGTTCCTTCAAAGGTGCTGGTGTTCCCACAGGGTTTGATGAATCTACGTGTGGGTTCTCTTTCTGAGACACAGCAGCAATAGTGCATTCATACTGTGATTTGTGGATTACAACTAAAACCAGAGCAACAAAATGCAATCCAGGTCTGGGATGGTGCTCCCATAAAAACTGGTGGATAAGTGTTTTCCCTTACACCTCAGGATATATTAAGCTGACATTCTTTCCTTCATTGCATACAGCTTAGTGAAATGAAGCTAGAATATCACAGCCCTTCAAAATCCAGGTGAAGAGAAGATCTTGCACAGCCACAGGCAGCAAATCCTCATTAAAAGTGTTTTTCCATTACAAGCTGAAAAATCCACCTCTCTGCAGCTCTTGCCTGGTGCGCAGTGTAATGCCTTGCTTCTGCACAAACATTTTGGCCAGAAACATGGACTTGAAACTGTATGGATGTTCAAACTCTTTTTTACAGCAAAAACAAACAAAAGCCTATTTCTCCTAGGATTTGTAATCCCCATCCCACCAAGAGAAGCCATGTTTTCAGAGAACCCACCCCCACAGTTCTAGCTCCACTGCTCCATTCCTGCTTGGACAGTTTTCCACAAAAAACACTGTATGAGCTACTCCAAGTATTCAGTGTCAGAATTTCAAACAGAAGCGTGTCACAACTCCCTTTTCATGTTTATCCAACAAATCTGTCCTCGAGATGCAGTTTTGCCCTGTGGAATAGCAATGCTGGAAATGGAAATTGCCATCATGGGTGCCTGGCTGGCTACTTCCAGTAAGCTCCAGTCTACATCCCCTTTTGCAGACAGAGTCTAACTGAAGAGACCAGTACAGCCGTGCACTCTGCTGCCCTTGAGCTCTCACCTGGATGTGGCAGTTTCATGGCCACCAAAACCAGTGCCAAGAAACCCCACTGGAACAAAAGCAAGGCTTTTGGAGAGCTGCAATGCATGCAATGCTGCAGAGCACCCCAGGCCTGATTTTGGGGCCCCCTCCAGGGCTGTAGCTGCTTCTTCAGGATGGAGGGATCAACAGAAGCAGGCTGGCAAGCAGACACAACTCCTCTTTAGACGCTCAAGCTCTATCACAGCACACCTGAATACCTTCAATAAACATGTATCTCACTTACCAGTGGTCTGTCACAGGAAAGAAAAGCTGCCTTGCTGATTCCCCACTTATGGCTCTCACAGACAGACCGGGGTCAGAACAATTACATTGGCTTCAAAGACTGTCAGAGCCCCTGCTGACAGCTTCTGTGGCTGGAGAGGTGGGAAAGACACCACGGAAACGCTACTTGTGTGCACAGAGCTGCTTCTGTGCTGCACAGATCACTAGGGGCAGGGGAAAATGCCAGCACCTGGGGCCAGGGTGCAACCACTGCCAGGGGACAGGCAGGAGATGCCATGCAACACACATTGCCACATCTTTCTCTCTGAAAGAGGTCTGGTCTCAGCAGAGAGCTTTCCCCAGCTTTGTGGGACAGAAAAATGAATGTTTTTATTTTCAAATGTTACAAAATGAAACCACTGGTATTTCAAGTAGAGAAGAATGTAAGAAACAAGTATCTGCAGCGTCCCCACAGGTGCCATGACTGCACTGATCTGCTTCGTTCCCTGGCAGCAGCTGTGGGCAATGGACAATCACCCCTCACTGCCCAAGCACACAGCAGAGACCGGCCACAGACCCAAAACAAGGACTGGCTGCTCCAGGGACCTGCAGGCACCTGCAGAGCAGACACCAGGAGGGAGTGATGGAGCATGCTCTGAGAGCGAAGAGAAACCCTGCTGTACCTGTTCATCAGGCAGATGAACAAGAAATGTAAGTACACTCTGATTCTGTGTCCCCAGAGTGTGTGCTGGCACAGCCAACATCAGAGAAGTTCTCCTCCCCAAAACACCAGAAGACACTTGCCCTTCATGGCATGCCACCCTTCCTATGAACCCGTTTTCTCCTGTTGGCTGAGGAATGACAGTTTCCTGGGTTTCTTGCCAAGCCTGCCTGACCTCACACAGAAGCTGCCAGGACAGGATCCAAACTCAGGTGACAGTCCCATGCTGACGTGATGCCCTCCAGGAGGCAGGAAAATATTTCAAGGCACACCTGCAAGTGTTGCACACCACCTGCCAAAGAGCAAGGCTGGGGGAGCATTGGTACTCTGCATCTCACAGAAGTAGTGGAACTGAAATTTATTTGCAGCATCAGTACAAGATATGCAAGAGGCTTTAAGTAAAGAAAAGCCTGATTTTTTTTTTATGCTGTACTGGGGTAAAAAAAATACAACCTAGAAAGGCTAATATAAGGTAGCAGAGTTACTCTGGATTGATACAACTGCTGTGAAACAAGTATTGTGGAACCACTATTCATAGGGTATTTTTGATAACTGCAACACAACGTACTGAGAGTTTTGTAAGGTGTTTAACATAATGCAAGCTATTCAGATTAAAAACTGAACTGATTTGCAGCACAATACCCTATTTTTTGCATTGTCCAGGGCTGAAGACAGTCTTGTAATTGTATCGAGTGTGATGCTTTCCCTGGTGAGCTAATTTAGGAATTGAAATTAGTAAGGCACAGTCCAAGTCCTGCTGTCAGGACAGGTGTAACCCCATGATCTGATCCCTTCTGACAGGAGCAGGCAGCACCCACTGCCAGCAGCCTCACAGGCTGCCTCAGTGGGAAGGAGCCAGAGGTGAGGAAAGGAAGGCGGGCGCCTTGCTGCAGACCTGCCCCTGGCACATGTCTTCTCTAGCTCTGGAAAAAGTTCATCTGAGCAATTTAAGGCTCTCGACCTGCATCTAATAAACAGAATGCCACCAGGCTGTCAAAGGGGAGGGGAGACAGGTGAGCAGGGGGCTGTTACCCTGGTGAGGGGAATGGCATGCAGGGATGGACAGAAAGGGTGCAGTGCAGCAAGAGGGATGTGTTACAGGACAAGTGTAGGGGCTGAATCGAGAACACCTCTTGGGCCAGCACCCTCCTCCCTGCAGGGGAGCGGACTCTGAAGGCTTGAGCCCTCATCCTACTTCCATATGGAGACAGGAGTCGTCCCCCACCCAGGGGAAGGGTGTTGTAGACATCTATGGCAGCAGGCTAACAAGGCACTGCCTGCTCTCCTGGCCTGCAGATGCCCTGGGCATCCCCAGGGACAGCCACGTGCACTGCCAGCCCTCCCAGCTGCAGCCTCCCCACCAGTGCTGCACACTTTGTGTGACCTGCTCATGGAGGTTATAGTTGGGTTCAGAGCTCTCTGGGCACAGGGGCACATCAGAGAGCCACCTCCCATCTCAGAGGGAAATCTGCTCTCCTCCAAGCCCAAAACAGGCTGCAAATCACCTGAAATAAACTTCCAGGCTTAGACACAGAAGTGTACAGACACCCACAGCACTGGAGGTCCTCAGAGCTGTTTGGACACACTAACCAGTCTCTGTGATCTCCCCTGCCAGCTATTCTTGCCATTTTACGGACAGAGAAACATCGGAGAGAAAGAGAGTGCTTAAAGTACCGCTCCCTTCAGAGCGTGCCAACAAAGATGGCTTTGGGGATGCAGACTAGGTTCCTTCTCAATTATTACTTCCATAGCCAAGTGGCTCTGCAACGCTAAATTGCTTCTGTCACTGAAGTACACAGATGTGCTCCTGAATACACATGAGGAGACAATCTACTCATTGTAGCGGTGCTGAGGTTTTGCCATCCTTCAATGTAAGTGCACTTTAACCGAGCTGACATTCTCCAGGACCTTGGACACCAAAGGAAGATAATACTTCAAAGGCCGTTTTAATTGATGTAGAGCTTCCTGTACCCCAATACAGCTCTTAAGAGTCACAGGAAACCACTTTCAAGAACCCTCTGAGGATTCCTAAGTCAGTATTTCAGCACTGCCTTTATGGAAGATAACTCCCAACACAGTTTAATTACATCTCTGACCTCTATACAATTTTTCATTACAGGCCTTATTCTTACCCCTTTTAAGTCCAACTCAACTCATTCCACAGGAGCAGGGTACAATGAGATCCTTAGCTCTGAAATTTGCATTAGGAAATAAGAGGGCAAGAAGGGAGGGAGCTTCTTCATGGCTTTCAGAAGATTAAAAAAGGAGCTATGTGACTCCCCTCATTTAAAATCGTGCCCCATTTTCATGAGGCAACCGTATCTCAAAGTTTCCTTAGCTGTAGAGGGGGAATTAAGACAGAAGTCTGCACTTCTTGTAAAAGCTATGATTATTTTTAAATTTTATGATTGCCACAAGGAAGCTAAGGGTTCAATGGGATCTCAAGTGGTCCTTCCGAGAGGGAATCAGCTCTGTGTCACTCCTCAGAGACAACAGTTCAAACCTTCCCTAAAAGCCTTCAGGGAACACGTTTCTTCACCTTCTTAAGTACTCTGTTCCCTTGCTTAACTTCTGTTACTAGGTAAAATGTTTTCTAACATCTGAACCTGAAGTTTCCTTGTCACAGCTACGTGGTAACTGGTTAAGTTCCAAGTCTGTGTGGTGAAGGACTACAACACAGCATTCTTTGCAAGGCAAAGCTCGTCTCCCTTCTCCCCACAAACCTTTTACAGCCCAAGCAACCCCTTTGCCATTGCACCCTCTTGTAAATCATATTTTCTAAGCTGATCACTGTGACTTCCTGCAGAACCTCAATTCTCCTGCAGCTTTTTCAAGTGCAATGCTCAAAACTAAGCCCATCAGTCTGGTTTCATCATTACTGAGCTGAAGAGACTAATTAAATTGCACGCTTGCAATGCTCCTGTTAATGCATCCCCAAGTGAAGGCTCAGGTTCTGGTTTTGGATTTCCTACCACAAAGGCCTCCTGCTGCTGACGCACGCTCAGCTTGCGATCCATCTTAATCTCCAGATCCTTCTCCACAATATCACTTCTCCAGGTGCTCCCAGTGCCACATTTGGCTTCCCCTTCCCAGGCCCATCCCCATCCCCAACTGATTTCAGGTGACATCTCCAACTTACAAACGCCATTTTGAGCTCTGATCCTGCCCTCCAGAGTGCTCATAAGCTCATATATCTTGATGCCAGCCACAAATAACTGAGGCCATAGAAATTTTGGAAGAGTATATCTAGGTCATAACTGGAGGGCCTTCGTGTCATCGATGGAATGCCAATGAGCTATCCCTGTCCCCGTGCAGCAGGTGACTATGGCACCTTCCCCCATAGCCAGTTGTGCCACCACACAGGACTGGTTTTGGGGCATTGTTCTGAACTGATTTCAAATGAACCCCACATCAAAGCGGAATTCCCAAAATGTGCATTTAGTTCAAAGAGAAGCTCTCATCCAACGAAAAGCTGGCCTTTAAGGCAGGCCCTTTTCCCCATTTAGCAAAATTTGCAAAGAGTGTGCGTGTGGGGGAATCATCCATGCAGGAGCTTAAATGACAAGGAGAGAAGGCAAAAGACTTTGAAGGAGAATGGGATGGCAGGAGCCAAGGGACAACTTCAGCAGCCCCAAGCAACCCTCACATAAGCCTCCAACTTTAACCCCGACCATCCAGGCTTTTAAATCTCCAAAAGGCAACACGACCTAAGCACACAGCTCCATCACCATTTCCTGACCTCGTACTGACACACTGTTTGAAAAGCCTGCTCTTCAAGGCTGTATGTGATTAATTATTCATCAAACTATGTTTGGACATCCACAGTTCATTCCCAGCCTCCATGATTATACACATCAGCGTCTTGAATACAGAGATTAAAGTCGTCGGGCACCTTTTTGACAGAGTTAGATCAACACTGTATTTTGAAACAGTAACAGATCCTTAAAGCGGTTACTTCTCTACTCAAAAGATTTTAAGCCATAACGTATGCCTGCGAAGAGAAAATAATGAGATCGGAGGATGAAGCAGCCGGTGCAGGCTTTCTCCGGCGCGAAGGAGAGCCGAACGCGGCAGCAGCGGCGCGGGCAGGAGCCGCCGGCCCCCCACAAGCAGCTCACCCACCCCTCGGCCGCCCCCCCGCTCCGACGGCTGTGGGACACCAGGCCCTGAGGCAAACCCACCCCGAGCACCGCCGCCCCTCCGGCCGCTGCCCCCAACTTCGGCGTCCCACCTCGACCCCGGGCTCTCCAGAAGGCGCCTGGGCAGGGACAGCTCCGGGGGGCGGGCTCCTCCCGGCCGGCCCCTCCGCGCTTCGGGCCGGGCCGGGGCGCTGTGGGGGCGGGCGGGACGGCTGGGGCCGCGCCTTGTCTCCCGCGCTCGCTCGGTCGCTCAGTCACTCACAGTGGCACCATCCCAGGTGGCAGCACCAGTGGAGGCGGAAGCAGCGGCCGTGGCTGTGGGTGGCGCAGAGCGAGAGCCCGTCGCAGGGCTGGAAGTCGGGTCTGCCCGCGCAGCTGCGGGCCAGCGCCTGAGCCTCGTCCAGCTTCTCGCTCTTCGCCGCCGCCCCGCTCATGGCGCCGCCGCTCCGCCCGCAGCCCCCGCGCCGCAGCGGCCAGGAGGAGGAGGAAGAGGAGGCGGTGGCGGAGGAGGAGGAGAAGGAGGAGGAAGAGAAGGCGCCGAGCCGCAGCGGGGACCGCCCGCCCGCCCAGCGCTGCGGGGGGCAGCGCCGCGGGCAGGGCCCGTCCGCCCGTCCGCCAGCTCCTCCCAGCCCCGCCTCGGCCCGGCCCGGCCCGGCGTGCTGAGCCCCTCCCTCCCGCCCTTCAGCACCACCACGGCCGCCCGCAGCCCGGGCGGGGCGCGGGGCCGAAAGGGGAGAGCCGCTGCGGGAGCGGGGGGTCGGTGGCTGCGCCCGAGGGTCCGGCTGGCCGGACGCGGATCACGGCTGGGCGGCCTCGGCGGCGGTGCTGCCCCGGGAGCGGCCGCTGTGCCGCGCCGGGCGGTGCGCGCAGGGACCCCCGCCGTGGATTCTGACCCATTGTGAGATGTAACTGATTTTGAAAGGCATCGTGTGGCGGAAAGAGCACACGTGCGTGGCCAGTCGCCAGTCCTGGCTAGGCCAGCTCAGCCACCAGCAGCGATCAGCCATGCCAGCGGGCCACGGTGCCCCGGAGCAACCTCTCTTGCCTCTGCCGTGGCAGGGCATGCGGAGCTCCTCTCTGACCCCGCCGGGCTTGTTAAATGGGGTCCAGGCACCCTTGCATCCAGACGGCAGCCTCCAGGGAGTGTGAGGAGGAGGCAAGCAGGCTCCAATATGTCATCTAGGGCACTCCGAGTGTGTGGCTCTTGGCTATTTTGTCAGACGTGGGCACAGATCATCCCCGCAGTGCCCAAGTCGATGGAGCAGGAGACGGAGCTGCTGGCAATGTCATGGCCTGTGCCACATGCAGTTCTTGTTTAGTGCTTATTTCTTCATGCTACTTATTCTTAAATTACCTCACCAGGTAAAAACACTTCTTTCTGAGCATGCAGTCATTTTAAAAGCACTGATGAACTTTGTCTTCCATTTTGTAAAACAATCAGTAGATATTTTGGTCAATAATGATATTAAAGTGTATTGTTGGTTTCTGACAATCGTATCTTTAGGCCAAAGTTAAAGTTTGGATCTTAGGCTGTGGCTACATTGTCTGGTTTTGAAAGTGTAGTGTTGGGCTTGTTTCCCTGTCATGTTTGAAAGTAAATTGTGTTTTTATTGCCCTGCTGCTCAGTTTTAAGAGAGCTGAAGCCAGCTTTCTGTTAGAAGATAAACTGGTCATTTTCCTAGCCCGTCCCCACTATTCAATAGCTCTTTGTCAGAAGTAGTCAAACAATGCTAATTTTTCTGTGTTCTCCAGAATATTTCCAGGCAGTTCCTCTGGGGTTTGTCCTTGGGATAGATCCCCAGAGGTGTCCCCATGCTGTACACCCTCCTGAAGTGTGCTGAGTGTATCCTTTGCTTCCTGCCAGCAAGAAGAGCTTAAGAACAACCAAGGTGTATCGCTGTGATCAGCTTTGTGGGTAAAAATAAGAGTTACGGGTCGTAACTGAAGTGGAGAGGGTTGGATTGAGGCTTTGAACCAGCCCTGCCTGTGGTCCCTGACTTGCAGCACAGACCAGCTCCCTGCAGTGCTGCTGGTGGGATGTTTCACTGCTCACACTGGCACTGAGCTGGGCACAAGGCTGAGACCCACCAAGACAGCACATAGAGGTGAGCAGCTCCTGTCCCGTGTACTGCCCTGTCCCCAGGTCAGGCTGCCAATCCCTTTGCCATCTGCAGTTATGCAGTCCTCCCCACTGGCACATCCACAGCCCCTTTCCCCCCAAAGCATAGGTGTTGGAGGATGGAGTTTAACTGGCCAGACAGTGTGGGGCTTGTTGGGGGCAGCCTCTGGCCTGTGTTACAGTGGAGGCTGCACAAAATGGTCCTGCTGGTCCCTTCTGAACTGAACCCTCCCTTGTTGCTAGCAGCAGGGAGGAGAGCTTTGCCTGGCAGATGGAATGGATGCCAGAGTGGGAGGGCAGGCACCCAGCTCCTTCCATGCCAGGCACACCAGCAGGCAGCAGGTGCCTGCTCTGTGGCTGCCCTTCCGTGGGCCTAGGGAGTCTTTCACTCCCTCCTGCAGCATCCCAGTGCAAGCCCTGGGCACCTGTGGCTGCGTCCCAACTTATGCCTTCGCCTCCTGGGATGTGGGAGCACGGGCTACAGCCTCTGCCTCTTGGCAGGCTGATTGCCCACACAGCTTGAGGAAGAGCTTTACACCAGGTAGAGGATGTTTCTGGGGCTGGTTTGGATTGCTGGGACAAAAGCAGTTGGAGCTGGCTGATGGAGACAGGGAGGTTTACACCGTGCCTGAGGGACGGAACCCATTAAACTCAGCCAAACTGGGCAGGAGGTGGGTGCCCACCTGCAATGAGCAGGGGGCTTTGAGCTTTCCTTGGCACTGGTCATCAGGACTGAGGGAGCCTCATGGGCCCTTAGGTTTTAAATGCCTCCAGGGTTAATGCACTGGAAAGTGAGTTTTCTGAATCACTCCTCAAGGCTTTGCTTTGCCAAAAGCTCACTGGAATCTATAAACATTCAGGACCTTGCTCAGCTGGTTGCAAGTAGAGGAGACACTGACTGCAAAATCAGGTGTTTCTTTGACACTGTTCTGTTGTCCTCCTGTTCCCTGGAGCCCACCAGCAGCAAACAGGGGCTGCAGCTCAGGTCCCACGAGACACCCAGCCCAAGGAGAACTGCCTCTTCTTCCTGCTGGCACGAAGCTTTCCCTCTCCACTGCTGTTTCACCTCCAGAGCTGCTCTCAGACCCCGCCTGGGCTGTAAGATCACTTTCTGTTATGTTAACAGAAGAAAAGCGAAGGAAGGTAAACGACGGGTTACAGAAACAGATGTAGGTGCTCCTGATGAGACTCAAGTGCCCTGTCCAGTTCGGAGATGCGCTGCAGGACAGCACTTCAGAGCAAGCCAAAAGGCAAGGAGGTTTTTGCTGTCCTTTGAAGCCCCAGTGCTGCAGGGGACACTGATCAAAGCTAAAGCCATTCTCTCCTTCGGTGCACTCCCATTTTTTACTGTTTTGTGAAATGCCTGTGGCTGAACAGTTAATGGAGGCATCTGCTGCACTGGCAGAGTTCACTGACTTAATTAAAGACATCTAACAACTCCACAGCTGCATGCAAGAGACCACGGGTACTCACAGGGCTGAAACCAAATATCCTCAGCACTGAAGGCAAGCGTCCCTACTGTGCAGAAAGCGCAGATCTGCAGCCAGAGACTCACATGAAAGTAGAAGCAGAGCCCAAAGATTAAGGATGGACTAGAGCCAGCTTGCAATGTGTATTGCCAGGGCCTCACCGTGCTGGAGAACTGTACATCCTCAGTGCACACTTATATAGCTCAGAATGGTCAGATTTGCAGCAAGGGAGCAGAAGCCCAGGACATTCCTTGCCAGTAGGGATGGTTTTACCTGGAAAACATTTTTAATATCTTTTCTCACTGAGTGAAAATAGTTAGCTGGTTTGAAAAGGCAGGTGGGAAAACTAATCCTGTACCGAGTGGTTATCAAGTTCTCCTCTGCGTGGGGCCATTTTCTCTCCTGGTTAAATGAAGAAACATTTCACTCAGGGGCGTATTTCTGGTATTGCTGCATATTTGAGTTGATCGGGGACTTTGCAAGCTGTTCTTTTAACAACCCACCAAAGAGGCTCACAGAACAGGCTGGTGCTTTCTGATGAGATGTGTGTCAGCAAACACCAAGGGCTTCCAATCAGGCTGGGGAGCGTGTGCTGCTGCCTTGGGGCTGGGGGCTGCCAAGCTGCCAAGGTTGCCCCTCGGCGTGCCCTGACCCCGCAGGGAGTGGAGGGGCAGGGACACCCCTGCGCTCCTGCCTGCTGCAGGGAGCCTCACGCCTGCCCTCCTGGAGCTGCAAATGCAGCCCCTCAGCACCAGCGATGTCCCTGGTGGCCAGCTGGGATGTAAAGCAGACGGATCAATGCTGTGCTGCTTTGAGCGATAGGAATTTGCAAACAAACTTCTGTCAGGAGAGACACTGCTGGTGTGAACGGCCTCTGTTCTCAGTAATTTCCGCGAGGAGAGATGAGAAGGGGAATGGGCACATTAAATGAACCAGCACAAAAAAGTGCTGCAGGTAAGGAAAGAAGTTTTGGCTTCAGGGTAGAAGCTGGTGGGTCTTGATGTCCTGAGAGCAGCATCTCTCCTGCAGAGGAAGGGCTGCCCCCTCCTTTGCATCCTGCTCCCACTGCAAGGGGAATTGCCCTTTCCCAGCTCCTTGCCAGTGCAGGTGAACACCACGGCACAAGGCACAGGAGAGGGGATGTTACCCCAGGCAGTGCATCCTGTCCAGAGCTGTCCTGCGGGTGACAGGACAGCCACCAGCACCAGCCAGTGCTGCTGTGTAACGTGTCACGCAGAGTCTGCGTGCGCGGGAGCTGCGCTTCCCCCTGAGCGATGGTTGGGCTGCTCCAGCTCTGCCACGCAGCGACTGGGGGGAAACTGCAGCAGTTCACTGGGCTGAGAGATTCCCTGGTCCTGGAGAAAAATCCTCCCTGGAACCAGGCGCTTGGGTTGGCTTGTGACTTCTGAAGGGCTTCCTGCCCTCAGTTTCGCACCCTCACCCACTGCAGGACAGGGGCAGGCTAAGGGCAAAATAAGACATATTTAGGAAAAAAGCAGCATGCAGTCTTTCCAGACACAAAGTCCTCCACAAACAGGAAAGTTATCCAATTCTACTGTGCAGAGAAGCAATGGAGATATGTATAAAGAAAGAAAAAGCATGTTTTCCTTTTTCTGCATTTCTGTATTGTATCATATCATTTGTCATTGGATCATCCGAGCACTTTCATTAAAATCAAAAGCAAAAGCTAGTTTCAAATAATAATGTTCCTGAGAAGGGAACCCGGACCAACCTATTCCCCACACTGGACTGGAAGATACATTCACTAGACATGAGAAATGCAAGACTTTGTCCCAAATCATCAAGCCTGGGGCAAGTTTGGCTCGCTCTGCTCTCTGCTAGAGCTCTGCTGCCTCCCTCCCTGCCTGCAGCACCGTTCCTGCCTGCACAGCTCTGGAGTCGTGCACTGCTCTGTGTGCCTCTGCCCATGTGGAAACCCATTAAGTGCCAAGCCAGGCTTCAGTCTGGTCCCTTAGAGCATGCTGAGCCCCAAGACCTGGTAGCTGTAGGCAGGCAAGACAGGGGGAGTGATGGCAACACACATCCACACTTAAGGGATGCCAGAAGATACTTCTGCTTGGACAAAGCCTGGTGGGGATAATGATACCAGAGGATGGAGTTTGGATGCAGAAGGCCAGTCATGAGCCAGCACCACAGGACAGGTTAGTCAGGTTGATCTGTTTGTGGCTTTTCTGTAATTTATTACGATCTCCCCTGCAGCAGGGAGGAGGTTCCAACCCTGCCCCTTGCTCTCTGCCCAAACCTGATCTCTCCAACTCATTTGACTTTCTCTCTGCAAGGTGCCACCTCTCCCCCAGCTGGGAAGGGAGCAGAGAAGGGAGCAGGCTCCAGCTGGCTGGCTTTGGGAGAGCCAGGGAATCCAGTGGAGGTGGGCTGCACAGGAAAGACCAGAACTAACTGGGAAACAGGTTTAAGGCAGGATCTGGCAGATCTTTGTCTTGGGTGAATTGTGGTCATCTTGCCTCCCACCATGATTTGCTGTGTGGGCTGTGGATGCTGCTCCCTCCCTTCCACAAGGACAGACTGGAAGAGATGTAGAGCTGTGAGGATCTGAGGGCAGAGCAGAAAGAGACAGGTCTTTATGCAGCAACGTGCAAAGCAGGTGGGTAAGGCTGGTGGGGGTGAGGAAGGCAGGTGGCGGTGGCTGCCTGCAGCAAGAGGGAGATTGAGATCAATCATCAGCCCAAGTCATTGTCTGCAAAGGCCCAGGAGGTCAGTGACATTTTTACAAGCCTGTAGCACTTTGGTTTTGATTGGGAAAGATGGTGCAATTACAGCACCTGTTTCACGAGATCAGCCTCCACTGAATGTCCACAGCAGGCACCGAGGGGCTCACAGCTTGTTGCTCTGCTGGCTGAGGCAGGACACCCACTCTTTGAGGGGAGGGCTCCCCAGAGCTACCAGCTTTTTCAGCAGGGCACTGGGCTGTAGCTCAGGAACATCAGGGTGGGCCTCGGAGTATTTCTGCAGTTTAGCCAGAACGCGAGGGAGCCCGACAGTGGAGGCATAGAACATGGGCCCCCCCCCTGTGCCTTGGCCACCCGTAGCCATTGATATAAATGACATCCAGGTGTTCTGGGCCAGATGCTATTCCCTCAACCAGGATGTTAAACCCTTCATTGATGAGGGAAAACAAACACCGCTCCAGGATCTCCTCCTGGTCTATGTAGCGGGTCTCGATGCGATGGGTGTCTCTGTACTGGGCCAGCAAGTTGTAGAGCCATGGATCTGGCTTGGCTGTCCTGCCCCCAGCCTTCTCATACTGGTACCAGCCTTTCCCAGTCTTCTGGCCGAACCTGCCGCTCTCACACAGCAGGTCGGGCAGCGGGCTGTACCGGCGGCCGTGCCGCTGGCGGGCCGGTGTTCCCGGAGCCAGCGAGGGCCCGGTGAGACCCTGGCCCTTTCGAGACCTCCAGCCCACATCCAGCCCAGCCAGATCAGACATTCGGAAAGGTCCAATCTTAAACCCGAAATCTTCAAGCACCTGATCTACAGCTTCTGGTCTGCTTCCTTCCTCTAAAAGGAAGACTGCCTGTTGCATGTACGGAAACATCATTCGGTTCCCAACAAACCCAAAACAATTCCCTACCACCACTCCAACTTTTTTCAGGGCTTTGGCTAGCTGCATAGCAGTGGCAATGGCCGTGGGGGACGTGTGATGGCCATAGATTATTTCTAATAGCCTCATCACATGAGCAGGGGAGAAGAAGTGTGTGCCAATGACCTGCTGTGGGCGGCTGGTGGCAGAAGCTATCTCATCGATGTTCAGGGCCGATGTGTTTGTACACAGAAAGGCCCCTGGCTTGCAGATTTTTGATAGCTTGTGGAATATTTCCTTCTTTAGTGCCATGCTCTCAAACACAGCCTCAATAACTAGATCTACATCCCGCAACACATCGAAGTCCACAGTGAACTGGAGACGTGCAGGGTTATGGAAGTCCAGGGCTTGGGTGCCCTGCTCCATTTTCATAGCCTCACGTTCCAAAAGGTGCATCACAGCTTTTCTTCCCATGTTCAGATACTCCAGATTCTGCTCGAGGGCTACCACAGGTATGTTGGCTTTAACCAGAGAAGTCACGATGCCTCGGCCCATTGTTCCCAGCCCTGGGGATAAAAGTGAGACAGAATCAGAGACTATGAATAGAAAAATGTGACAATTAATCACTCGGCAGCAGCACTTCCCTCGTATCTCCAGGGTAAAAAGCGGAAGCCTGTGCAGGATGAGCAGTGCACAGGGAGAAAAAAAGAACTGATGACTGAGGAAAAGGAAGGTGAATTCTCCCGTTCAGTGAGCCTAAATGTCTGAAAAGCAGTAGCATAATGGCAAGTTAATGTCCTCTCAAGCTTCCAACATACCAGTGGGATTCACTCCAGTGTGTGCAGACCATGTGATTCATGGCTTCTCCCTGCAATGTTTTATGCCTATGGAAACCAGCATCACTTACAAGTTAGAACCTGGGGATCAAAGACAGGGGAGCTGAGTTTCAGCTTCAGCCCTGTTAACAGCTTCCAGCAGGCAGTTTCATGAGCAAGCTCCATGCTGAGGATATCAGTGCCTCTCTGTTCCTCTGAGATGGTCCTTTATGGGTGCTCATAGGAGAGTATCAGTGCAGGCAAACAACTGCACCTGGACATTTTAACAACAGCAAAGCTCAGACTATTGGCTTCTCCCTCCTTCCGAGCCTCCCCTTTGTCCCCTTCCTCTTCTCCCTTGGCACTTGTGTAATCTTTGAAACAAACAGAATTCGGCTGATTTTGGACACTGATCTTCTCTAAATTTGGTCTCTAGTGTCTTGTATGTCTCTTGTCATCAGGACAAACAGGATGGAACTAACACATTGTTCTTAATCCAGATTTCAACATCTTCTATCTCCTTTTAATCACTCTGGAATGTCAGCACCCTTTTGTTTGCTGTTTGCACTTTATATCAGGCATCTCTGCCCACTGGGAACTCTCCAAGTCCTCCAACACAGGCCATTCCTAACTTCTGAAGATTCTCAAAGACAGAGTTTTCCTTGTGCAACCAGACAGTTAAAGTGCTTGCCCAGAATTCCTGTAAGTGAGCATCCATTCAAGATGTTTTTTTTCCCCTCTAACATCTATAAATGTGCTACGACCAGTTCATACCCCCAGGAATATCAGTGAAGAGATCATTGGTCCATTAAATGAAGCTGCAGACTGTGATACAACCCACACTATTTATCCTGCTCTCCCATGAGGGAGGCTTTTTGGACTAAGTTAATACAAAGTAGTAAGAGAAGACCAGCACATTTTAACCAGCTTTAAAAGTGCAAAGCATCTGAATGGGAGGATTACTAATATCCTAAATAAAGCAACAACTAGACAAAGCACAGGTTTGTTATAATTCTGTAGAAATGTGTTTTTTTTTCTTTTTTTAATCCAGGGTTACAAATTAAAGTCAGCTAAACAAATAAACACAAACAAGGGGATTAAAAAAATTGTCTAAAGCAGCTTTGTAAAGAGGAGCTGAAATTATGTCATTATTTAAACAAGTTTCAGCAACCAAGGTCAAACAAGCTGGTATGTTTTTCCTGCAAGCTGCACACCCATGGATTAGTTCTGTCCACACAAGACATTTAAAACATCCCCTGCTTAGCCACAAGAAGAGAGTTTTTTACAGACATCACTATCTGGCCGCCTGCTTATAAACCATGACACTCCCAAGCAAATGCTGAAGCTCCTTTCTAGGAAATTAGATTTACTGCTTCATAATCAAGTACTGTGGAAAACTGATCTGAAAGTAAAACTAGAATAACATGAATCAGTTCTAGTATTTCAATGTCCATGGTTTGCTGACTGAAAAACCACAAACACAAATAGCTCCTCTCACTGTGCCCCGGACTCAGAGCCTCAGATGTGGTGGCAGGGACAACTGGAGGTAGATCTGATCCTGTCTTTGGTGAGCTGCACAGACTGCTTTCTTCTGAGACAGATGGGAGGTAACTCACCACCTCCTGCATACCCACCAGCCCCATCTTTAAGGCTTCCTGCAGACATCAAAGGTCTGCAGTTCCACATCTGGGTTCATCCTTCATGACTTTCTCTTGAAGTCTCTTTTTCCTTTCCAGGGTGGAGACCTGGGATTTCTCCCTAGAACTTCCAAGCTCTACTAAAGAAATAACACTTGCATCCTGGGCCTTATTAACTTCTGTCCCTCTCAGCTTCAGACTGAAATCTTAGCAGGTCTCTCACAATGTGAACATGCTGCTTCTTCCTAAACCAAAACCTCTTCCATGAGCAGAGGTTCTCCAGCCTTCTTTTCAAGGGAAGTTCTGCAGAGGCATTACCTGATCTCCCTGTTTGCTTTCATCCACACATAGTGTGAGTTCTGCCATCTAGGTTTTAGCCAGCCCATGACAGACAGGCATACATGCTTGTACTCCACTTTCTAGGCCATGGGGATAGGCTTATGGATAAGATATGAGCTTGCCAAGCTTGCTTCTGACCTAGAAAAGCTGTCTCTCAACTCACTACATAACTCTTCAGTGGCCTGTACGAAATGATGTTTAATGAAGCTGGCAGAGACAGTAATGAAAGCCCCAAGGGTTTTGTTACATTCGAGCTTGCACAGCATGACTCCCCTGGAATTATTTTCTAAAGCTGAGCTATAAACCCAAGGAGAGATCTGGCAACCTAGCAGGGAAAGAAGCACTTCTGAGGACTCCTCTTTTCAATCTGTACAGCCTAGTGATCTTGGGGAAGAATATATTGGAGATTAAAAAAATGGCAGGGCCTTCTCGGTGTGGAAGGCTGTAGAAGAGAAAGGGAAATGTCACCAAAACATGGCCAGGAACTACTCCAGAATTCCTGCTAGAAATTTCGACTGGAAATTTCGACTGCTTTCTTCCTCAATAGTGCTCTCACCTTCCCCAGACCACAAAAAAAAACTTCTATGCCTACATTCCATGTAGGGGATAGTTCTCAGAGCTGTGTTACCATCTTTCATGCCCAAGACTTCCAAAAGAAGACTGAGATCCTCTTCAGGAAAAAGCACATCCTGCTTCTGGTCTTTTGTTATGAACTGTAGCTTTGACACATAAATAAACCCACCCTTGAACCCATGTAATTTCAGGCCAAATATGGATATGACAAATCCATTTGCTGGGCAAGCTGAGTGAATAATGACTGTTAATTATTGATCCGTCACATGAGGTTCTTAGAATATGAAAAATCATGCAAAACTAATTGAAGGACTTTAAAAACAAAGTTCAAAACAAATTAACTCAAGCTACGTACAAAGCAACTCATCTACGGTCACACACACTGGAGAAATACAGATCAGTGGAAAATACTCTGAACTATAATGAATATTTGGACTTTAAAATGCTGGGCAATGGAAATAATACTTTGCTAAAAATATGCGGAGACTGTTCCAGTTTTCCTGTTGAAACCAACAATGAGCACTTGGCGGTGGTGGACTGCTGCAGTCTGGAGCTGCTTCTCCAACTAACTATTTCAGGGTATTAATTTCAAGCAGAAAGGATGTGGCACTCAAGGCAAGCAGGGAGCTCCCTCCAAGGTCCTGGACAGACAGAGGAGCCACAAAGCAAGTGGCACTGCTGCCATACCCTAAAGGCCCTCTGTGCCTAAGGAAAAGGTGCTGAAGGAGGAGGAAGTCAACGTGGTCTTCTTAGTTGCTTCTCATCGTGCAGCAATGAAAGAGGGAAGAGCAGCCACCTGGTTTTAGTGTGTGACACAGCACAGCATTGTCTGCTGGAAAATGGGGTCTGTGTGATTCCTGGCCATCCCAAGGGATGCAGCATCTTGCTCTGCCTGCCCTCCTCTCTGCAGTGACAACAGAGGATCACCTTGGTAGACTCAGTACTTCCATGGATGAGCAGCACTATTTTGAAAGATGTCAGTCCCTCAAAAATCATCCCTCAAATTTGGATTTCTGGTGCTGCAAGAAGGTATTTAAGACCAAGAATGTGAAATTAAGAGGTACTGTACAGCATGGTACTGGCTGGAGAATGACTTTTTGTTAGAGCAGCCTGAAAGAAAAAATACAGTTGTGTTGTCATGTTCTATGCCTGTCTCTGACAAACTTGCCATTTCACTGATATCAAAAGACAAAATAGGAGGAAAACCTTCCAGAGGAAGGAGAAAAAGCACAGTGGGGTGGCAGAAAGAAGTGATGGAAAGCAGTGGTATTAAGAGGTGGTGTGGGATTCAGAGTTAAAAGGAGGTGATCAATAACCTCCTAAATAGGTGATGTCACTTATCAAATGAAGCATCATGGGAATAAGCAGCATAAACAAGGGGGGTACAACTGTGGGCGAGGGGGCTGGGGGGGTAGAAGCAATGACTCAGAGAAGGCACTGAAGCCTGGGTGAGGGTGGAGGCCCTGCGTGCACTGATCAGCTTTAATGACCCTGACCAGCTGCAGCTGGAGCCTCCACCCCTACCCACTGCCCATGGGCCTCCCAGCCCCATTTAAGCTCAGACTCTGGGCTTCTGTTCACTTCCTAAGCTGTGTTGGAGGCTTCTGGTGTTCCACTATGGCTGTGCCAGGCTGTGGGCACTGTGGGCCTCAGCCTGGCTTCCCAACTTTATGTTGGACCAGGATCATCATGAGAACTTTGTGTGATCATCTCTACTTCTAGTAGATCCTGGCCATGATCTCTGGGTCTGCCCTGCCTGCCTTACTCAGGTACTGTAAATAATTGATTGCTACAGCAGGGGGTTGTGCTGCCACCCAGAGAATGGGTTGATAGGTACTTCAGGAAGTTGAGCAAGGGCAAGTGCAAAGTCCTGCAGAGGAATGGTCCTCTGCACCAGTATATGCTGGGGGCTGGCTGAGTGGAAAGCAGCTCTGCAGAAAAGGACCTGGGGGTCCTGGTGGACACCAAGTTGACTGTGAGGAGCAATGTGACCTTGTGGCAAAAAAGGCTAATGGTATTTGGGGCTGTCTTTGGAGGAGTCTCACTGGCAGGATGAGGGAGGTGATCTTTCCTCTCTACTTACCACTGTTGAGACCATGCCTGGAGTACTGTGTCCAGTTATGGGCTCCCCAGTACAAGAGTGAGAGTGGGTTTAGTGAAGGGTCTCTAAGATAATTAAGGGACTGGAGTGTATCTCATCTGAGGAAAGGCTGAGAGAGCTGTGACTCCAGTCCAGAGAAGGCTTGGGGGGAAGTCTCATCAATGTACACAAATACCTGAGGGGAAGGTGTAAAGAAGATGGAACCAGACTCTTTTAGGTGGCTCCTGGTGACAGGACCAGACACAATGGGCACAAACTGAAATCCAGGAGGTTCCATCTGAACATAAGGAAACACTTTTTCACTGTAAGGGTGACTGAGCACTGACTGGCACAGGCTGTCCAAAGAGGTTGTAGAGTCTTCATCCTTGGAGATATTTAAAAGCTCTCCCCAGGATGAGATCCTGGGGACCTGGCTCTAGGTGACCCTGTCTGAACAGAAGGCTTGGGCAAGATGACCTTCAGAGGTTCCTTTCAGCCTCAAAGATTCTGTGATTCCATGATTCTGTTCCCCTGGGAGGTGATACTGCTATTGGCTTTGGCTCCCCACCCCTGGGACCCAGCTGCTGCCTGCCAGTAGATAATGAATGTGTTGACCAGGGCTGTCACCTTGAGCATACCAAGTAGAAGAATGGAAGAAACATTTCAGTACCTGGTCTTAGTCTAATTACTCGTAGAACACTGTTCCCACTTTGGCTGGGCACCCATTACAAATCAGAGTAAGTACAGAGACATGGAAATGACCAGAGTGGGACAGATTGTGTTCTGCAGTAAAAGTACCAAACCACTTAGCTTATATAGCCTGCAAAAAGTAGGAGTTACCTTCAGCAGTGTCTGCAACCAGCTACAAAAACATGGAAGGGTGAGGCTGAGGCAGTTTCAGACCAGAATTCAGGAACCCATCTGGAGACGAGGTGCAAATATTTAATCCAATGGATGGGAGATGCAGCCTGGCCAGTTCAGTTTGGAAATAAGCTACAGATTATGTTTCTACTAGAGACTTTCAACTAGAGATGGCATTTGTCCTCAGAATTCCCCCTAGCTCAGTTTCAGCACCAAAATAAGCAGATCAGATCTAAACAGCCTTTCTGGCTAAACTGTCATTGTGACAGGGACTTTGCAAATGGATAATTTATTCTGGCACGATTTATCAGCATGCAGCAAAGAATGCCCATTCTGGGCACTTGATCACTCCTGCAAAAGTCCACCACAGACCCTTCCTGCCAAAGCACACACTGCAATGCCTGACAGGTCAGCCCTGCATGTATCCAAAGCACTGTGTACTCTGCAAGTCACCTGATAAACTTGGCAATAATTCATGCCTCTTCCCCTGAACGCTGCAACAGCCACAGATCCTCCTCACAAGGGTTGTTGGGCCAATGTTTAAAAACCACTTTCATGAGTGTAGCGTGGCTGCTAATGCAGAGAAGTCCGTCTCTCACAGGAACTGCCACCAAAAAGTGTTTCTATGGCCTGAAATGAGCTTCCACAGACCTCACAAGGGCTTGTAGTGAGAGGACAAGGGGGAATGGATTAAAACGGGCAGAGGGGAGATTGAGGTGAGACATGAGGAGGAAATTCTGGAGTGTGAGGGTGGTGAGACACTGGCCCAGGTTGCCCAGGGAAGCTGTGGAAGCCCCATCCCTGGAAGTGCTGAAGGGCAGGTTGGCTGGGGCTCTGAGCAACCTGGTCTAGTGGGAGGTGTCCCTGCCCATGCAGGGGGGTTGGATCTAGATGGTCTTTAGGGGCCCTTCCAACCCAAACCAGTCTGTGATTCTGTGATTATCCTGCAGAGTGCAAGAGGCCTGAGAAGCACTCAGGGAAGAGCAGTGTTGATTTGGTGGGCTTTCCCTGAAACAGAATGGATGTTTTCCAAGTGCTCCATTACTTGTCTAACCGTATTTAAGTGCTACTATCAACAGGCAGAGCTGAAAGATAATTTTTTTTAAATCTCAGCAGTGCATCAAAGGTTTTATTTAAATTGCTCTTATAAAAAATTAATGAAGGCATTATCTTGCTGGGCTACAAAATGGCAGGAGTAGATCCCAGTGAGATGAAATCTTCTTAAAATACAGCTGTCAAAACATTTTTGTATTAATATATCCCTGAGTGACTCTGCACATGCACTTGCAGTACAGAACTAGACCAGGAGGAGGAGAATTTCAGGCAAACTTTGCTTATAACATGGAGTGAAGCCAGGACTCAACACAGCAGTATTTAAAAGTCAGCTGCCTGCTCATGATCTACAGATGAAGCTGTGCTTGAAGTGAGGGGAAGTTACTCTTTTCAAGAAAGAGGTGGCATCAGGTGAAAATCTAGTGTGGTATGACTTGCCACCTGACTTTTTTTTTGAGCTTAATCATGCAGTGACAACTTCCCTCCCTGAATGCCACCTATGGGTGTGGTGTATCTTAGCCTGGCTACCAGTGACTGCCAGGGAATCCCACTTCTGCCAGGAGTAAAGCCCAGTTCCACTCCCCCCTCCTCCCCTTCAGCTCTGCTGTTGGCTGCACAGTCAGCAACCACCACAGCTTCAGCCCTTACCTATCACGGCTGCCTTGCAGATGGGCTGAGGGGAGGCACTTCTCCATGAAGCTCCACTAGGTGTTGCCCACTTCTGCACGGCTCTCTCTGCGAAGAAAGCATACTGCAGGGCCTGGGCCTGGCCTGAGGCCAGCAGCACCTGAAACAGCTCCTGCTCCTTCCGCACTCCCTCGGCAAAGGGCTGCTCTGCGGCTGCTCTCACTGCCTGGAAGCACAGCTCCGGAGCCAGGAACCCACGGGCCTGTTTCTTCAGCTTCACAAAAGCCTGGCTGAGAAATGCTTCCATGTTGGGCAGTTTTGGAACTGGCTTCAGGCTGAGCCTGCGGGGTCCCAGTGGCTGGCCTGGGGGGGAGAAAAATGGAGTCACTGAACAAAGCAGAAGGGGCTCCAGGAAAGCTGGGGAGGGACTTTGGACACGGGCTTGTAGGGAGAAGACAAGGGGGAACGGATTAAAACAGGCAGGGGGGAGATTGAGGTGAGACATGAGGAGGAAATTCTTGAGTGTGAGGGTGGTGAGACACTGGCCCAGGTTGCCCAGGGAAGCTGTGGAAGCCCCATCCCTGGAAGTGTTGAAGGGCAGGTTGGCTGGGGCTCTGAGCAACCTGGTCTAGTGGGAGGTGTCCCTGCCCATGCAGGGGGGTTGGATCTAGATGATCTTTAAGGTCCCTTCCAACCCAAACCAGTCTGGGATTCTATATGGAAGACTACAGATCTTCACCCCTTTCTACAGACTGGGAATGCAGTCTGTCTCTTTCCTCCTCAGCTTGCTGTGTTAGGGCTTACATGCCACATCAGGGTCTAGAACTGAACTGACATTTCTCTTCAGCTTTCTGTTTGCTCTGACAATTACAATTTTTCAAGTTCCTTCTCAGACTTCAAAAAAGCAAGATTTCAATTTCAAAGCAGTAATTCTTTCCTGCCTTTTCTCAGCTGCACAGAGTGCTCTGACTTCTTCAGTTCTCTTATTCCACAGTCCCAGCTGCCACATCCATAAGGCTCTTTCTATAAGCTTCAGTACTAAAGTTTTCCTCCAGTATTGTTTAGTGCCTAACTGACTGGTCTAGCCAGATACATTCCAGCCAGGCTCCTGACCCAGGCATTTATAAGACAGACTGAGAAATACACCCTGACTTCAATTCTTCCCTGACAGCAGGAGCTCCTCTATTTACTTTGGCACTAGCCAAGAGGACAGCTCACACAGCATGAGTTGGGGAGCAAATGAATAGCAAGGGAGAGCTCATGCTTCTGTGTCAGCAAGGGGTGAATCAAGCAGCCACACAAATACCTGAGGCTCATTACAGACAGAGGTTGCTATGGTGATACCTAGACAGGATTTTAATTGAGAGAACTTAGTTACATTTCAGATGCCAAAATCCTCACCATCCTCTTCAGAAGTACAAACCTTGGTGCCTGCTGTGAGACCTCTGATCTGTCCATACTCAAGCTCTTCCTATGCTCTTAATGGAAGTTTTTCTCCATAAAGACTATGGAGGAGCAAGATCAGAAATTCAGGATGCATCCCCTTACTATTCCAACATTTTCACAAAGACCCTTTAGTCATCACAGCCACATCCAGATCATTGACTGTGCAGCCATGTTACTGCACTGGCTGCTGCAGTGCTGTTCCCAGAGCACTCAGGATGGCCACCAAAGCAGGATGTTGGGTGGACCCCTCTCATGAGAACTTTCTGCTGAGCAGCTCTCTGGTATACAGTCTCATTGCCCTAGCTTCTGTTATAAGCTCTGCCACAGGAGCACACTTCCATGGAAGGTGGCATATTGCATCCAGCTCTCCTTTTTCTTCCTGCTGTCTGAGTTAGGAAAGTGCTGGTGCACCAGCAGAACCACAGGAGCAGGAATCACACAGCTCCAAGATCAAACAGTCTTTAAGAGGAAGAGAAACACGAGTTTCCAGGATGAGTTAAGATACTGATTTCCTGAAACACAGGTCTTCAGAGATCAGGCTTTTTAAATGAGCCTTTTGGAAAACACAGAGATGAACAAGCAACTTCCCTTGCAATCAGGGTTCATAAAAAGAATGTTTTCACATTGACACATAGTTGGTGTCTGCCAGCATTGCAGGATAATGTTCCTTTGTTTTGGAAACCTTTGTTTCTCCCCTAAATGTGTGTTTTTAACCCAGAAATGCTCTTTATCCATGGTCCTTTATTTAGAAGGTACATAGTGGGTTTCATTTAATCACTACAAGAAACCTCAGGTTTGTCCCAGGAAGCAGATCTGATGGCTGGAAGGCCACGTAAGACTCAGCAGATCAAAGGACTTCATATGACATCTCTGATGTGGAAAGGACTGGTAAAAAAAAACCAATACTACTGGGAGCCATTAAGCATGGTCTTCAGGTAGTAAATTGTAAGCACAAATACTAATGGGGTGACATGAGAGAACTCCTCAGAGTGAAAAAGAAAGAAAAGTGGCTCTCCTCAGGGTCATGTAATAAAACTCTTATTTAGCTGTAAGCCAAACAGATCTTGTACAGTATTTCTTCACCATCTCATTGCTTCTGCAATGCTAATAATCATCAGGAGCATAATTATGAACAGGAAAAAAGGATCTGAATCCAAACCTGGGAAGAAGGAATCAGTGTGGGACACTTGTGGCTTGATTTCTGAAATCAATGCAGCAGGAACATGATGAACAGTACAGACATTAGTGCTGCAGGGAAAGGTGTCACCTGTGCTCAGGCACTAGCATAGCCACCTGCTTTGTTTTACCAGGGTTTGTGGTGCAGGTGGCACAAAGGACACATCAGGTCTAAAATCCCTATCAGCAAAAACAACATGTGAGCATGTAGGGTCAAAAATGGTGCTATTTAAAGAAACAAAACCCCCCCCAATTATCTCTGAGTTGTAAACCCCTGGGATACTACAGGACTCTGCATGCAAGAGGCAGAGCTAGCCCAGCCTTCCTGGTGCACTGAACTGCTGGTGGATTTGAGACACAAAGCTGAGGCTGGACCCCTGCTCCTCAGGCCTGCCAGAGGCAAGCCCAGCTCATGTCAGACCTTTCAAAGACTGGTTCTGTCAGAGCAGCACCTTGCTGGACCTTCTGCCTAAAGGTTGCAGCCAGAATCATGAGCCCTGCAGAGAGATTAAATTGCTTTTGTGTTGTACATCTTCCCAGAGATGATGATGTGCTGAAGGCCCTTGCAACTGCCAGAGAAGGCCTTTCTCCAGCAGCCTCCATTTAGAGTTCCTCCTCTGGATTTTATATGACCCAGAAGAAACCCATGCTCCCTCCACAGTATTCATAGCAGCTTATAGTGAGAAACTCCTAATCATCTTTCCAGGCAGAGTTAACACCTGTGGGGCCTGAGCTGGGCTGAACTGAACTTGCTTGGCTCTTTGGGACAAGCCACTGACCCTTCTGTGCTCTGAGGAGAACACACAGGTCAACCAGCAGATGTGGTCAGAAAGCAAGGGAGGAGGATCTATGAAGGGAGAGCTTCCACGCAGCTTGCTGTGCAGAGGATCAGCAGCCATTTTCTTCTCCAGCCGAAGAGGACCCCAGCAGGCCAGCAAGAGGTGGGCAGTGTGAGCTGCACAAGAAGTGCCAGCAATTTTCCTATTTTGTGATGCCATCAGGTGGACAAATCACGTAACGCAGCGGTTATCCAGCACGTTTAGTGAGAAGAACACTCTCCTTGTCTCCAAGGTTTTAGCTCCTGTCCATTCCTTCTAAAAAAATGGTCTTCTGCAAAGTCTAATGAGACATTTTCCAAGCAGGAAAGAAATAAAGATTTAGTTGACTTGCCAGTATTTTCACTGTTAAAGCACATCCTGTAAATGCCAGTAAAGCTGTTGGAAGGAGTCTGAAAGCATTTTTAAAGTCCTGATGGAGCTGGTACAGAATGTGAAGTGAAACACCTTCCATGACATTACTCTTTTTTTATTGGGGTAACTGGAACCAGCAATAAACAGAGAGAAAATTTACCACTAATAGACTGGGACAGGCTGCCTGCTGAACATCCAGCCAGGATCCTTGAATGCTTATCACAGACTGGTTTGGGCTGGAAGGGACCTTAAAGATCATCTAGTTCCAACCCTCCTGCATGGGCAGGGACACCTCCCACCAGTTCAGGTTGCTAATTATACAATTATTAAAAAAAAATTTCTTTGTAGTGACAATTTCCAATGAAGATGAAGCCACAGAAGATGAATTTGCCAGTAGTGGTAGTGGACACAGTTACAGGAAGCATGTTACACATGAGAATAGTGTTCTCAGTGATGAATTCCTGAGGTTCTCTAAGGTCAAGCTGACTTTCACAACTGTCAACCAGTGTACCATGCCTGTCACAGAAAAGATAAGCATAGAAATATCTAAATTTCACCTAATTTCAGGCAGCATTTGTTGTAATCCACAAAGCTCACTGGTTTGCCAGTTGTAGCAAGGTATCTATTACTCATTTGATGCTGCTGTAATCAATAGTGGTATAGATTTTTATGCAGGGGATCATTCAGATGCCCAGAGGTACATCAAAGGGAACACTGTTTGTTGGGTTAATTTGCCTAGAGAGCAATAATATTTCATTGCTCTCCCAACAGATGGAGAAAGAGTTCTCACTCAAAATGGACAAAATCAAGGAACCAAAGTATCTTTGTTTTTCTTAGAAGCAATAGTGAAGTACATCACCCATCTCTTGCTCAAGAATTCTATTTAGATAGACTGATTACATAGAGGGAATGAGAAAAGAGGGCTGCCTATGTCAACCATTCTGCACTAAAACTGAAGCCCAAAACCACTGCTGGATGAATACAGGGAGTAAGAAGGGCATCTCTTGCAGAAAGCCTAGCCAAAGAATACCCTTTTGCTCCTACCTGATGAATCTCCAGTTGTAGGGAAGTATACAAGACACTGATCTTTAAGAATAGCCCATTCATTGAACTACCTTAAAGATATGGTGCAGTCATCTAGAACAAAGCTCAGGCTGCTTGAGTTTCTAGCCCAGGAGAAGTGCTCCTACAGGGAAGAAAGGGCCTTGTTTGCAGTGAAGGGAAAAGCAGCACTTCAGCCTGGAAAAGCATTGCCTGTAAAGGCCACAGGATCTAAGCAGAAAGGGTTTTTTGCTTCCTTGCATGTATCTCATTGTGACAGAGTTCCAGATGAAATCCTGATGGAATTCCATCATGTTTCCTAAGGTATGTGGAGGTTAGTAGTGGAAAAATATCCTGTTTTCTCTCAAGGTGACGCTCGTCATGCTGCACAAGGAATGTTCTTCTTCCTGTTCCTCACTCCAGTTAATTTCATTTTGCTTTTTCTAAGATGGAAATAAAAAAACCTCTCCACATCACTCCCATGTCCACGGGCCATTTTTTTACATAGCAGCTAAAGCACTAGGGACAGAGTTGCTTCTGGGCTCATGGATCATTAAGTTGGGCTGAGGATGTGCCAGCCCCTCCACTAGAAGGAGAAAGCTATTTTTGATCAGCCACCATTGATGGTGCAGCCAGAATAATGCAATTCCAGCTGTGATCCAAAACTATGTATGGAAAGAATGCATGCTCCCCAAATCAGTGGAGTGCAGCAGCCCAGAGGAGCCTGGCAGTTTGGATACATGATTCAGAAGCAGGTGGATTTAATATGTATCTGCTCTCTGAACCCTTACTTGAATTTCTGCTGTTCTCCAGCATCTGAATTCTTCATTTCAGACAACAGAAAACAAATTCTGCATTTACATCTGTCTTTCATGGCTGCCAAAACCCAGTGAACAGAGCATAGAAACTGGAACAAACTGGTGGGCTTTGTTCTGCCTCTCTCCAGCCCTGAAACATCAATTATTTCTTGGCATTGCTACAGTTCTTTCCTTACCAATCACTTTGTTTGCCAAGCAAATTGCTGCCTCAACTGTGTTTTCTTCCACCACTTCATCAACCAAGCCAAGCTTCAGTGCTTCAGTTGCTGGAATGTGTCTTCCTGTGATAAACAGATAAATAAGGTGACCACAGTGGGACATGACTGGCAATTTCATTCTTTTCCACCTGACAAAATGACTTCTGTGTAGCTGGCTTCAAATATGAGACATGCTCATCCTCAGGTACACAAAATGCATTACTAACTACATGCCTCAGAAGCATGCATGCCCCTTTCTTAGCCCAGCATTAGTGGAAGCAAGCTGAATTTCAACCCAAGCAGCTACACAGCCACAGAATTGTCAGAGTTGGAAGGGACCTCTAGTCCAACTCTAGCCCATCTAGTCCAACCCCCCCACTAAAGCAGGATTGCCCAGAGCACATTACCCAGGGCTGCATCCAGGGGGGTTTGAATATCTCCAGAGAAGGAGACTCCACAGCCCCCTGGGCAGCCTGTCCCAGGGCTCTGTCACCCTCACAGGAAAGAAGTTTCTCCTCATATTTCAGTGGCACTTCCCATGTTCCAGCTTGTGCCCGTTGCCCCTGGTCCTGTCCCTGGGCACTACTGAGCAGAGTCTGGCTCCATCCTCCCTGCACCCACCCTGTAGATACTCACAGGCATTCAGAAGGTCTCCCCTCAGCCTTCTCCTCTCCAGGCTGAACAGCCCCAGCTCTCTCAGCCTTTCCTCATCAGGGAGATGCTCCAACCCCCAATCACCTTTGTTCCCCTCCCCTGGACTCTCTCCAGCTGTTCCCTGTCTCTCTTGAACCGGGGAGCCCAGAACTGGACACAACACTCCAGATGTGGCCTCACCAGGGCAGAGCAGAGGGGCAGAGTGACCTCTCTTGACCTGCTGGCCACACTCTTCCTCATGCACCCCAGGATTCCATTGGCCCTCTCGGCCACAAGGGCACACTGCTGGCTCATGGATAATTTAGTATCTTCCAGGACTCCTAGATCCTTCTTCTCAGAACTGCTTTCCAGCAGGTCCACCCCTAACCTATATTGGTGTATGGGGCTGTTCCTCCCCAGGTACAGGACCCTACACTTTCTCTTGTTGAACCTCATTCAGTTCTTCTCTGCCCAGCTGTCCAGCCTGTAGGTAAAAGAAATTCATGTATCTTGGAGGAAGCTGGTGGTGTGACTTGGTGCCATCCCCTTAGATGGAGAGCAAGGCCAAGGCCCAGAATTTTACCTGTAGTTATTATATCCAGAGCAGCTGGTACCCCAACCAGTCTGGGCAGTCTCTGAGTGCCTTCAGCACCTGGAAGTAACCCAATGGTGACCTCTGGTAAACCCAGCCGGGCCTAAAACAAAGTAAAATTCAACAACAAATCTAATTAGAAAGAGTGATAATTACAAACTGAGCAGAATAGAGGAAAGTCAAGGGGACCTGACTCACATGTTCCTCCCCTAGGAAGCCTCAGAACTTCTACATAGAAACTCCATCCTTGCTTCTTGCCACATAAGACATTAAGACAAAAGCTCACTCGACCATTTTAAGGCCTTGTGTACAAATGCAGAGGAAAAACATCACCTTTCAGTGGGTGGAAGTGTGCTAGCACAGCACAGGAGAGCTGCAGGGCCAACAGCATCCCCCAGATTGACATGTCTTCATGCCTTCAAGCAGTTGTTACCAAATGCTGGAGGGCACTCTGTGACCTCACTGTTAACTCCTTACTCTAATTCGTGGAAGTTTAGTAAAGGAATATTGGTACCACTCACATACTGATTTTCTTCTCTGATTTTCTTTCAAATGGCTCTTGGTGCACTCCACATTTAGTATGGTTATGGCAGAGAAGCCAGGGGCAGCAGGAAGGGAGGTCCTATCTTAAAAAGCTATCTAGATTTTGTTGTCTCATTTAAAGAAAACAATAGATTGCATTTTTCCCATTGAGCTCTTAAGACATTTGGAGGCAATTTAAGACCAGTACTTATGGCATCCACCTTAGGTGGCATATAGGGTGATGCAGAACACCTCTTCATGCTGTTACAGTAGCCCAGAGTGGTGGAGAAACAGTGATTCACAGGGCAGAAGTGAGGGGATGGCCCTTCAAGGGAGACCAGATACTGCTTGAAGGTGGTTCAGCATTCCTGAATCTTGAAGGAGGGGATTCAAGAAAACAGACTGGTCACTCTTTAGAAGACTCTTGAAGTTGTCTTTTGGTCAGAGTGTTCTGAGGACCCAGAGCTCTTGGGGAACGAAACCATAAATGCTCTGTGCTAGCTGAATTTCAACTACCTATTCAAACTAGGCCACTACCAGAAAGAACTGCAAAATTCACAGGGCTGGGGGAAAAAAATAAGAGAAAGTCACAGTGTGTGAGCCAGTAAGACACAGCCATCTTCTTCAGAATATAGATAATGGCTCCTGAGAGCCAGGTGAAATGAACACTTGTTAGTGCTGTCTCTATGTGGCCATCTTGTTCTACTAGTTACAAATCAATTTTATAAATGGCTTGAAATTAGTTCTTTAATAAGGCTTATGAAAGCATGTCATGGGTGGTGCTGCAGGCAAAGAATCCTGTAGGTATAAATCCTTCCTCCTCTGGGCAGAGGACCCCAGGAGAGGCACGCTGTCCCACTGCCCTCCAGAACCTGCCCCTCCTGCCCTGTCCATGTGTGGATGGCTGGTGATGCCTTCACCAGCCTCTTTGATTTGCAGCACGTGTTACCTTCACATGTGCCACCCGGTAGTGACAGCCAAGTGCCACCTCCAAGCCTCCTCCCAGGGCAACACCTTCAATGGCAGCCACCACAGGCTTCTTGCTCTGTTCTATGAGAGAGACAAGAGGCCCCAAGGCAGCACCATGTCTCCTGGGAGAAGAAAATCCTCGGATGTCAGCTCCTGAGTTAGCACAAAGAGATGGAGAGGAGTTAGAGGGGAAGGCAGTGTCTGGAACAATCCTTCCCTCTGTGCCACTGAACAGAGCTGCTCACAGATGATCAGGTCCTTGCAGAGCATGCTGCTGGAAGGAGACTGGCTAACAGGAATTGACCCCTTTGTGGATCACCTTCAAGAAACCTGGCTCCTTGAGCCTCTTCAGAGAGCTCAGGGGAGGGCCAAGTACACAACTACATGGTAACCGTCATGATCGTGCATTCGCTACAGAAACGGTGAGTCTGGAATAGTTCAGTGCAAGTTCCTACTAACAAGCAGTGTAGAGCTCCACAGAAATTCCCTAGCTTCCCAGGTCTCTACAACTGGAGATCTGTTGTTCAGCACTGCCCCACCCCAGGTATGTTCCATACACTGGACCAGTTGATGGCCCAGAGATTTTATACAAAAAAAGCTATGGAGAGTAAGGAGGCACCAGTACCTTAGGGAGATGAGCAGCTGTCCCTCATTCCAAACCTGCCTGGAGGCCATCCTGTGCAACCTGCTCTAGGTGACCCTGCTCTGGCAGGGAGGATGGACTAGATGATCTCCAGAGGTCCCTTCCAACCCTGACTATCCTGTGATTCCAGGATGAACATGCCAGCTTGTTTCTGGCAGAGTAGCAAAAACCAGTTGTCTTGTGGCCATTTCCAGCCAAGTCAAGGCTGTCATCAGCAGTGTTATGAGGCAGAGAATCTTCAGACACGGTGGGTGGAGAGTGTTTCCTGTTTTTCTTGGGGAGTATTTGATGAAAAATGTCTTACCTGCACTGAATTTCCCATTTTCACCACAAATCATAACAGCTTTCACTGAAGGATCTGCATCTGCTCTCTTCAGTCCATCCTCTAATGCCTGGAGAACTGTCAAACTGAAATAAATTAGAGATTCAGTGAGTAACAATCAACTACACTACCTTTCCAAAAGGTCTGTGTTATAAACACCAAGTGTGCCAGTGAAAATGAGCATTCTTAAAATGGAGTACTTGTGTGTTGGGTTTACCTGGTCTGCTCTCTCTTGCCTCAGAGTCAGGTCCAGCTGTGTGGTAGTTGCTGTCACACAGCAGGTAATGGAGTCATGCACATAATTAAGGCCAAACCCACCATGGCATCCTTTCTGTGGGGACTCAGAATGGTGCTTTTAGGAAGCTAAGGGCATCCCAGAGTTTTCTCTCTGCTTCTCATCCTGATGAGGTGCTGATCCAGTCCAACACAGGTAAATCACACTCCTGCTACCAATCCAAAGCTGCAGTTTCTCTCATCTCCATTTTCTGATGACGATGCTGCTGGTGGCTCAGAAGGACAATCCCAGCAGCCAGAGAGAGCCTTTTCCAATCACAACTGTCACACTTTCTATAATCCCACATGTACACTCCCCTACCCCATGTCCTCCCCTATCATCCCTGGAGTTTTTTGTCACTTGTCAGCTCACATGTTGAAACAATCTTCCACATCCTACTTAATTTTCACTGCCAGCAGTGAGGTCACTGCCTCTCCTCTGCTAATGAGGGGTGGCTGGTCCCTTCTCTTGCACGTCTTGTCTGTTTCCCTAAATTTGCCAGGTCTTTGCATACCTAAATCCCTTCTCTCTATGCCATGGTCTCATAAACGCAGATCTCTGAATACAAATACTTCTGCAAAACAGGGGAAAAAACCTCCAAACAAATCAGATTTGGCACGTGCCACCTCTGCTGGTGGAGGGATAGATAAGCTTGACTGCGAGTCTGTGTGTGGGAGCCAAATTTGCTCACAAGTCAGCACAAATTCCTCAGGAAAGTGCTGCCCAGGAGATACTTGCACAGCAGTACATGGTGTCAGATGGAAAAAAGCAAATTTCTACTCACCAGTGGCTTCCAAAGTGCTAATGGCCATGGGAGCTGAGATAATGGCCCCAAGTACCACATATAATTGGGGGAGATAGGTGAGGCTGGAACAGAGCAGGAAAAAACCCACCAGCCTTTTAAAAAGCATCTGTGCCTGCTGAGAAATTAATTTTTTCAGGATCACAGGAGATGGCTCCTGTCTGTAACTTTCACTGCCTGCTATCACCTACATAGTCCAACGTTTCCAACAGCAATCACAGCCCTGCTCCCCTAGGGCCCAGTCCCTAAAGCAGGCAGAAGCAGAAGGAACACGCCGGGATCAGTGTGCTCCACCTTTCCCACAGTCCACCTATAGCCAGGTGTCAGCTAAAAACCACCTGATGGCAAGTACAAGATAATTAGTGATTCTAAGACCCTGCACATGATCAAAGACCACAGGCATGTCTCAAGACAGGGCTTTACGGCAGCTTAACTGATTTAAATCCACCCACCCTTCCCCACATGCTCCTACTCTGTCCCTTGTGCCAGCAGTGCTCCTCGGGCAGTTCCACCAGGAGCTGATGCAGAGAGCCAAGCTGGCTGACAGACCAACCCAAGCCAGCTGTTGTCTCATCCCATTTGCACCCCGAGAGGGCTTGTTGCCAGTCACAGAGCACCAATGCTAGCACAGGCTGTGAGGAACCATGGCCAGGACCACAGCACTGCCACCTCAGGCTGTGTTATGGTGATATGGAGCTTGTCACAAAGGATGAACCCACATGGGTGAAATATGTGCTGGGGGTCTCTCAGGGGCCCTCGGGCTGCGGGGCTGTCATCAGGCAAACGAGTGTGGGCAGCACAACACAGGGGTGGGGGGAGACAGCACTCGATGGAAACTGCCTTTTCAATGGATCTAAAGGGTCTTACTTCTTCCCTTCTTGGGCTGGGGGTCAGGACCATGACCACCCTGTCTGTTACTCCTGGTCCATCAGAACTGCACCCTGCTGCAAGGACACTGAGGGGTGGCAGAGGCAGGGGTCTGTCCTGCAGAGGCTGTTGTGCAGGTGCATGCAGCTGCTGTTCGAAGGCAACTTTAGAAAGGGTTTTTATCAAGAACTTCTCAAAAAGAGACAAAGTTAAGGCTACTCAAGCACCTATCTTTACCTCTGTATTTTGTACTTTTTGTGGTAACAATGGAAAGTTTACTGAGAGCATAGCCTGGAAGTTTTCTTTGACTGGCCTTGAGCACAGGAGGTCCAAGGGATGTTTTGCTCCTACATTTCTAGTTCACCTAATCTCAAGAAAATCCACTTTTAACCATGTTGCAATGGAAGAGTGAGCATTGCCAACTAATGCAGAGCAACGTAGCTTGCTACAGAAGAGCAACAGGTTCTATTTCCTATTCATGCTCTTACTTGTCACTTTCAGCTTCTTGTTAACAAACTTTCCAGTTTACAAGTTGAGCATAATTGCAGTGGATTTTTTTGGCTTGTGAATATACACTGAGTAGATACTATGGTCACTGTTACAGCTCTTCAACTACAGCTGCTTAAAAAGGGCCTATGCAGTACTCAGAACTAAAATACACAACTTATAACAAATTCCGTAAAGCCAAAAAGCACATATGTCCTTTTCAAAACATGAGAAACTAAAATCCCAGGGGCTTCTATAGATTGGTGTTTGACTTCTGTTTTTCAGCAGCTCATGTTTGAGATTGCCCGGGGTCTTTGTTAACCAAGATCCGTATTTAGAGGCTAATTCCTTACTCATTTTTAAAAGGCAGATGAACTGCCTTGCTTCAGACAGCCCTGGCTGTGGTTTAATCTGTGCCAGCCCCTCTAGTCAAACCACATCTGCTCCCTACAGCGCCCTTTGCCCTGACCCTGGGGAGGTGCCCAGCAAGCCCGGGCAGGCGACAACCCCAGTGGCAAATCTGAGAGGAAAAGCTGGTTTTCACCCACAAGCTCTGCAGGAACTCCGGGGTAGAGAGGCTGAACAGCTAACGCTGCTGAGCAAATTCCTGCTAGAAGCATCATCTTGATGCTTTAAGGCCAGAAGGTGAGGAGAAACACCTAAAGTTTTTAAACAGCGTGCAGGGGAGATGACAGCAAGTACAGACTGATGAGCCTGACAGCTCTCCTGTGAAAAAAACCAAAACCCACTAGAAATTACAATAAAGGGCGCGAGTCACCGAAAAAAAAAAAATCAGCATTTTTTTTTTTCTTTTTGCAAAGGCTGGTGCAGGTACCTGAGTGGCGTTCGGAGAGGCCCCTCGGCTGACAGCCTGACAGCCCGCCCCGGGACCCGGAGGGACCGCGCACGGGAAAAGGGGGGAAAATACGGGGAAAAGGGAGGCGATCCGCGAGTGCCCCGTCCCGCTCAGCCAGGGGAGGGCCAGCGTTCGGGCGCCGCTGCAGGAGGAGCGGCCGGACCGGGCCGAGCGGAGGAGCGAGGTGTGGGGGGGGGCAGGCCGCCTCAGGAAATGGCGGGCGGCCTCCGGGGAGCCCGCAGCGCCCGCCGTTACCTCAGCGCGTTGACCGGCGGGTTGCGGAGGCAGATGACGGCCACGGCGGCGGTGCCTCTCGCGTACTGCGCCATGCCCAGCGCCCGGCCTTCTTCCCGCGCAGCCGGCTCGGGCCGCCCCGCCGCGCCCGGCTCCGCTGGGGCGGGACGGGCACACGGCGGGTGCTGCCCCCGCGGCCCGGGCTGACCCGCTCGGGGAGGAGGGGGAGCATTATCATGGCTAGATGGTGTGCGACGTGGTCTGGGTATGGAAAACATCTGGCCTCAGAGATGGAGTGGGTTCGATAGCGCCCCAGACAGTCATGAGTTGTGTGAGGAATGTGAATCAGGAATAATTTTTCACTTTCCTTCCCTCTAACAAGCAGTAGGAGTAATCAAAGAAATTAGCATGACGGACAAGAAATAAAGAAAATGATGCAATTCTTCATGTATGAAGTTGGTAAAACCGCTTAGTACGGGATACTTTTATGTTTAATGCCACGTCAGTGTTCCTAATTAGTCTCTCAATAATGAATTGTTGGAGTCTCCTGCTCTAGAGACTTTCATGACCAGTCTGGACACATTTCTGTGTGACTTGACGTATGTGATCCTGCTCTGGCAGGGGGGTTGGACTTGACGATCTCCAGAGGTCCCTTCCAACCCCTACCATTCTATGATTCTAAGGGCTGCTTAAAACTCCGGGAGGGGCTGAGGCCCGCATGGTCTTTTAAATGTAAGCAGGGAAGCTAAAGAAGTGAGGATATGGTAAGAATCATAGAATAGGATCATAGAATTGTTCAGGTTGGAAAAGACCTTTAAGATCATCGAGTCCAACCCTAAAGTCCAACCTTAAGCTTTGCCACATTGCAAAATCCAACGTAAAAAATTATCAGTTTGTAGAACAAAAGCTAAAAGATAGACAAAAAATAAAGTAGTTTATAATGTTACAGAACGTATCCTTCACGCTAAAATGTGATTGAAGGGAGAGAAAAGGTTCTTCCGAGGGAAAATTCCTGGACATTGAAGGACTGATGACTGCCCCATGGATCTGTTGGTTCCTGGTTGTCCTGCCCTGCCACCATCCCCGGTGCAGCTCTTCCAGCAGGGTGCAGGAAACAGGAGGTGCTTCAGGAGCACCTGCTCCTTGCACCTGATAAGAGCCAGGTTAGAGCAGACCCCAGGCCCAGGGCACCCCCCCAGTAACTCCCACGGAATCAAACCCAGCAACTACATGAGCTTCTTCCAGGTATGGAAGTGTAAAACGAGCTCTGTCTTTCCCTGTGGGGTGTAGGGTGTTTGTTTAATCTGTGGGGTGCAGTTTGTTCTAATTAACTAGCTGTGGAAAGTTAACTTGCCTTGAAATGTTTTTGTAACTCTATAATCTCTCAGCCTTTAAGACTCAACCACTGGGCAGACTGGCTGCAGCTCCTTCCCCTGGTCTGGAACAGGTATAGATATTTTTAGAACTTGATTTATGGGTATGGAAAGGTCTGTATCAATATATAGTCTTCACTTGTAGCAACTGCTGCTGTTACGGCTATTGTGGTGGATCACAACAGCTCTTCTGTCACTTGTTAAGTAATGTAAAAAAACCCCCCACAAACCTCACCCCAAAATCGGGGGTAACACTCTGCACTTTGCATGTAAAATGGTGTGTTTTGGGAGTTTATAAAAATGCTGTAAACTATGCCCTGGAGAGCTATCTGATGGTTGTATTTTTATTAACCAGAATGAAACCAAAGATCACTCTGAGTTGTACTTTCTGTTTATAATTTACAGATCTATTTTACTTGTCCTTTAATAATGTAACTGCTGTAGCTGTAACAAAACAGGACCCTTCTGAGCACGAATGAACACAGGAGAAAACAGTTCTCAGGGAAAGAAACCTCAGTGACTCTACAGAGTCATGGAAAGCCTCAAATAAATGTTCAAAGCTTATTGTTGTAAGCTTTATGTTTGTCTATTTTTTTTTTTTTAATTTTCCTTAAAGATAGAGTTTGGTAGTGAAAAGAAGAAGTGCATTTCAGTGTATACAGCAGAGGGAATGAGTGTCTTCAGAGGTTTGTTCTGTGTGGAGTTGTACGAGGACCAAGTGCAAAGTCCTGAGCTTAAACACAACCCCCAAACCAGTGGAGGAAGAGGAGTGCGGGGGCACAGGTCCCCCAGGAGGCTTCTTGCTGTTTTTTTCTCTCACAGCTTTGCTGTTCTTCCAGCAGGCTGATCCAAGGCCACCCAGCTCTGCTCTACCAGAGCAGACAGGCTGCCGTGGGAGGGTGTAGAGGCTGCAGAGCCTGTTGGTGCACTTGACCTTGATAAAATGTGATCAAGATGGTCAAGGTTCTTTCTGTAAGCTGTACAGAAATTCACCAAAAGCTTGTACAGGTCTCCAGGCCTTCTGTTTCTAAAGCTGTTTGGTGAGGAGTGGGGCTCTTCCCTGCAGACTGCCTGGCAGTTTATACTTCAATGAAAAACAGCTGTTGACTATGAAGCCACAAGACAGGGTGGCAGCTTTCTCTAGCCCTAGGCCTGCCAAAAGAAAAGATATCTTGCTGTATGAAGAGAAATAGAGGTAAAATTGCACCTCTAAAATTGTTCATGTCTTCATCCTCTGCTAGGCAACAGCTCTACTCTTACTCATCTGTGGCAGCTGACACCATTTCAGAAGTAAGTTGTGATTATGGTAGAGCCTTAACTTTGTGTAAGAAAGTTTAAGTAATGAAAGGCTTTTCTTTCCACAGGTCAAGGCTGGCAGTGAGGTGGCTTGTGGGTATTCCTTGGGGTGTTAAGTGTTGTCATCCCTTCTATTACTGGTCTTTTGACTTACACAGAAGAGGATAATGCTCAGAAAATACACCTGGTGCCCATTCCAGTTGTGTAGAGAGGAAAGGCTTCTCAAAATGGGAACATCAAATCCTTAGAGACTCTATTACTAGAAATGGAAAGGAGGGCTGTTCACCAAAGGACAGGTTTAAATTAATGTAAATGTTGTGCTTTGTCTCCCGACACTCCCAACATGTGTTGCTCTAAAAAAAGCAAAAGGAAAATAATCCTGCTTCTTTCTGAGCTGGAGCAACAAAAGTCTGTCAAGTCTCCTACAACCTCCTGGGGTCATCAGCCTTGTTCAGGAAGTGTTGAATGATACAAGCAGTTATTTTTTGCTCCAGTATATCATTGATGGAAAGAATTTAAGAAGGTGCAGCTTGATTTGCTATAAACTTATTCACACAAAACAAGAATTCCTGGAAAATGATTATTTGACTGTTGCACAAAATATGGCTTTTTCTGTCCCCCAAGAGGTGTTTGAAAAGGAGGGTCTGCAGTGATGTCCCAGCTGTAGGTGCAGAGTCTTTCCACTGAAACTACCTCTGAGGGATATGGAAGCTCCAACTATTGTACAATCTGAGCTGAGGTTTTGTGGTAAAACCCGTGGTCACAGTGCTGAGAGGGTAGGAGCTCTGGAAACTTACTTGTTCTTGCCAGCAGCTGGTCAAAACACCACGCTTGAATTACACCCTGCTGTTGAAACAACAGCTCAGCAGGCCAGTTAGATCCACCAACTGGATCCTGGCTAATACCTTAATCTGTAATAAAAAGCAATCTTGGTAAACATCTGATGACAAAATAGTTCTCAAAGGCTCTTGTGGTTGTTCACAGCCTTAGGTGACTTCTTCTGTTAACTGTGAATCCCTTTTCTAAACTGTCTCCAAAATCAGCCTTCCAGAGCTTCCCTGAGCTGGAGTTCATCACCTTGGGGCTGGTATGTATAAATGTACAGCACAGCTGGAGTAAGTCTGGTAACTACAGGGCCACAAAGATGCTCAGTCCAGAGAAGAAGGACTTGGGGGTGATGGTGAACAAGAAGCTCAACATGAGCCGGCACAGTGTGCTGGAGCCCAGAAACCAACCATGTCCTGGGCTGTGTCACCAGCAGTGTGGCCAGCAGGGCCAGGAAGGGGACTGTCCCCCTTTACTTGCTCTCATGAGACCCCACCTGGAGAACTGTGTCCAGTTCTGGAGCCCCCAGCACAAGAAAGACATGGAGCTCCTGGAGAGAGTCCAGAGGAGGCCACGAAGATGATCCGAGGGCTGGAGCAGCTCTGCTCTGGAGACAGGCTGAGAGAGTTGGGGGTGTTCAGCCTGGAGAAGAGAAGGCTCCAGGGAGACCTTAGAGCACCTTCCAGTGCCTGAAGGGGCTCCAGGAAAGCTGGGGAGGGACTTTGGACAAGGGCTTGTAGGGAGAGGACAAGGGGGAAGGGATTAAAACTGGCGGAGGGGAGATTGAGGTGAGACATGAGGAGGAAATTCTTCACTGTGAGGGTGGTGAGACACTGGCCCAGGTTGCCCAGGGAAGCTGTGGAAGCCCCATCCCTGGAAGTGTTGAAGGGCAGGTTGGCTGGGGCTCTGAGCAACCTGGTCTAGTGGGAGGTGTCCCTGCCCATGCAGGGGGGTTGGATCTAGATGGTCTTTAGGGGCCCTTCCAACCCAAACCATTTTATGATTCTTGAAACCAAGAGTTATCCCCTCTAAAAATCCCCACAGTATCAGGTCTGTTATATTTATTTATTTATTTATATGATTTTTTTTTTTTTTAGCATCCAGATGTGCAAAGACAAAACTATTGACAGTTTTGCAGGCATAAAGCTGGTCTAACATATTTGTTAGCAATGTACAGACCTACAGTATTTCAGCTCAAGTAAGTCCTCTATTCAGCATTTATTTCCCTGTATACTACTCTGTGCATTTCAGATTCAAGTTGTCTTAAACAACTATCACAATTTCAAGTGGAGGATCTTGGTATCTCTCTGCCAGAACAAAGTATCTATCGGTTATTTTTAACAGTCCAAGTCTACCTCATGATTTTTGAGCTCGGATATTTGCGTGGTTTCCAAGCAACACCTCGTGGCAAGCCGTGGTACTGCTTGTGCGCGGAGAGCCGCCTTCCTCTTGGACAGCAAGGCAGCAGAGCCAGTCATGGAATCACAGACTGGTTTGAGTTGGAAGAGACCTTAAAGCTCATCTAAGTCCAACCCCCCTGCATGGGCAGGGGCACCTCCCACTAGACCAGGTTGCTCAGAGCCCCAGCCAACCTGCCCTTCAACACTTCCAGGGATGGGGCATCAACAACCTCCCTGGGCAACCTATTCTAGTACCTCACCACCTTTATAGTGAAGATACAGGTATCTTCAGGAAGATACATACAGGTATCACTGCCTTTTTGTGTGTTTGTTTATACTACACCTGCTGGTTTACAGTGGGCAATGGCACCAAAAGCAACACAAGACTTTATCCAAAAAAACTGTGGAGCCTGCAAACGTAAGATGTTTGCTGTGATAAATGGTAATATGGACATTAGTGTTCAACTTTGCCCTCTTAATTTACTCCCCTCTCTATCCCAGTATCAACCTGACTGGCAGAAAACAAAAGTGCGAATGGAAATTCAGAACAGTTTAGTTAATCACAGATTTGTTCTGGTTGGAAAAGATCATCCAACCATTAATCTGTATCTACCGAGTCCAGTGCTAAACCATATCCTTGATGTTGGAAGTATTGCATTCTCATGGTGCTGAAACAATGCAGCTGTCCTTATGAACAAAGGAGAATAAATACTACAAAAGACATGGAAGCACCAGAGAAACCCACTAAAGAACAAGATGACAGTTCCCTTATTGACATTGTTTCAGGTACTACTGTGCTGTATTAGCATCACCACAAAATAATCCAACACGTGGGAATAACTTGAGGGCATAAAGAATCCCAGGCAGTTCCTGCAGAAGACTGAGATATGGTGTAAATGTTCATATATTCTGTGATTCTGTGATACTATATATTTACTGTGACTAAAAGCAACACAAGTCATCGCAGAGGTGCATTTCTTGAAGGAGACAGTAAAACTGTCAATGATAATAAAAAGATGTATGTACTGAAATATTTCTCCTCTCCATTCCAGATTGCTGGCTGATTTGTTGCTGTATCACTAATGAAACTCTTTTCTATCCAGCAGTAAAATACAATGTTAAAACCCTCTGTCCGTTTGGCATCTTAATATCCAGTTTGGCCACCTAGGCTGCACCCTAATACTTTGAGAGAACCAGCTGAGAAATTACCTATTTGGCTGGTTACCACTGAATTCTAGAAAACAGGGGAAACCTCAGATTACAATAAAACCATTTCGCGGGTTGCCAGCCCTAGTTCCCCTCAGCCACAAAATCCGGTGCGCTTCTAGCCACGAATCTGGTGCACTTGTAGCCCTGACAGCCCGGGCAGGTCCTCGAACTGTCCGCTCCCGGCGGCCGAGGGCAGGCCTGGCCGGGGCCGGTCCCTTGGCTGAGCCTCCCCGGGGCAGCAGAGGTTCCCCTCTCTTCGCTCGGCCCAGGGGTCCCCTCATAAAGCCCCGCGCCTCCCCCAGTGCTGCCCGCCGCCACCGCCCGCCCCGCGCCCCCCGAGCTGCTGCCCGCGCTCCTCCGCGCCTGCGCAGCCCCCCCCCCCTCCCCGTCTCGGCAGGGCGCGGCCCGGAGGTGACGCGAGAGGCGAGGCCGGCACCAGGCGGGGCGGGACCGGGCGGTGCTGCCGGCGGCGGACGCGGTGCCCAGGTAACGCGGTGGGGGCGCCGAGCTGGGGCCCTCCGGGGCCGAGGTGGTGGGAGGGTCGGTGGTCAGGGCCCCTGCGCCAGGGGCGGTCTCTGAGGTGAGCGGCTTCGGCGGCCCCTCAGCCCCCGGCCGCTCTCCTCCTCCTCCCAGGACGGCCGCCGGCGCTGCCGGGGCGAGCCTCGGGTGCGCGGGGGAGCGAGCTGCTACCGCCGCCTTGCTGAGCGCGTCCCGGTGCTCCCTGGCTTCTGTTTTGCCGTACACGGGCCGAGCCGGGACCTGTCGCATCCTGTTCTGGGGCGCGTAGCTTCCCCGCTTGCATTTTTTTTTTTTTTAAATGAGTTTTTCATATTAAAAAAAAATAAATTCGAGTTGCATCGTTAGCACTAGCTGTTTCTGAGCAGTTAAGAGGTGACATATTGGTAATGCCTATTTTGAGGCAGATGGGCAGTCGCAGGGGATTATCTCCCTTTCCCGGCAAGGAGGAAGTGCTGAGGTAAATCTCCAGACAGAACCTGAGGCAGGTCGTTACTGAGGGAAGGTGGTGTCTGTCCTAATCCTGTCTGAGCAAACTGTCCCGGAGGCTGTTGACAGAACAAACAAATCAGCCCAGGCTTCAATGGGGTTGTGTCCTATTCAGTAGAATAAATTTCGATGCTTCTCTGACAGAAGTTTGGGAGAGTGAAGGGGATGGCTTCAGCTGAGGCTTCACTTCGGCTGCCTTTGGCTGAGCTCAGTGGAGTGAAACACGGTGTTAACTAGTGAAAATAAGGTAACTTCACACTTAAAGCTGTGAAGGAAGGCAGCATCTTGTCTTCTCATAGGGACAGGCAGTTCCCAGGGTGGAATCTGGCACCTCAAGCTTATTTTTGCTAAATGGATGGAGGTGGATGTGAATAAACCTTACAAGCATAGTGCAATGAAAATAAAACCTGTAGAGAAAATGGATAGGAACCTGTCAGACTCCTTTCTCATTTGAACTTGGTGGGAATTTTGCTCATGGAAACGACTAAGTCCTTACTGAGACTTCGTCTGCAATTCTTCTTCTTTTATACTCTAGTTTCATCAGTTCAGAGTTAGGCTGGTCTTAACATACTGATCTCCTTCTCCAAGGAGAGTGAAAAAATAAATACTTTTTGCATGCACTCTGAAATGGATTTGAGTCCTTATCTGGATGCTCCAGGGACACGTTTGGGATGTGAAAGGTTCCGTTTTCCTGATACCTGTAGGTATCAGCAAGCGTGGAATTTCAGGAGAGCAGGTTTAAGGTGATGTAGCTGCTGGAAGGAGTGGCCTGTGCACCCCTTTTCCATCCCTCTGGTTGTCCACTGTCGGTGCTGCTCGTGTGCAGGTATCGGTGGGTGTGTGTTCGGCTGGGTTCATCCCCCAGAGCTACCAGGGGTGAGCACCGTACGGAGCCTGAGCTGGTGGAGCTGGGGGTGACCGGACTGGCTGGTGTGTGGGACAGGGAGAGGCAGGTCCGCCCATTCGGCAGTGTCAGGGATCAACATCAGTTAAGCAGCTTGTAAAAGCGTTCCCTGAGGCTGCACTTCCCTGAACAGGTGAGCCTGGCCTGGTTTGACTTTTGGTGGGTTTTTTTCCTTTATTGTTCTGTTTTAGTTTGGTATTTTTTTGGATGAAAGCTGTACAATACCGCCTGTCATTTCATGAGGTGGCTAATACTCTCAGCACCCCCTCCCTCCACTCTTTCACAGTAGAAATACATTTATTTTGGTTCCTGAAAACGTTTAATTGTGAATGATGAACAAACTGGCACATGTGAGGGGATAGAAATGTAGAACTAGATAATTTTTAGTAATTTACCTGTGGTGATTACCACTCCACTGGAATAATTGTTTAAACAGATGTTGAGTTTTAGGAAACAAAAGCAGCTTTTGCTAGATGTAAAGATGGGAGCACTAACAAGATTTAGACACAGAGAACAGGTGGATAAAGAGCTGAAACATGTAGTAAACAAGAAATTACTCTTAGTTGCTCAGTTTTGGTCTGAACTGTATTTTAACAGCTGTTTCTGACATCAGAAAGATCTCTGTCCAGAAAGATGATTGAAGATGAGATTATTAGCAAAACTTTACATCTGATGCATGCAAAGAATGTTTTTGGTACATAAACAATTTTTTTAGCTTCACTTAGAACAATCAGCCTGAAAAAACCCCCCAGAACAGTCTTTTGTTTATTGTATTATTTTAGCCTATGTTAGTACAGCAGCTCATAGATTCTATTCAGATATTTAGTGAAGAATATATGCTTCTCCTTGTAATGTCCAAGAGTTTTGTTTAAGCCTCTGTGACATAATTGAACTGGCTTAATTGCAGTGTTAAAATACTGCTTCTTGAGAAAGTGCTGAATTTCCAGAACTGTGTGGCTTAGTTTGAAATGATTTTTGTACGATGGCTCCTGCCCCTGCCTTGAACCTGTTCTGGGCTGTACACATCGTAGTGTTTAGATCTCCTTTCATGGAAATGTTTTCTTTCAGGTCTCTTACTGAAATTATTAAAGCTGAATCTGACTGCTGTCCTTGTAGGATTAATCTTTACAACGTCTCATAAAGAAGATAAATTGCCCTTTATTATTCTTTGTTAGAAAAGATAGTGAAAGATTTAATAAGGTACTATATCAAATACTCTGGGTGGGTCTCAACAGTACAGTGCTTAAGTTAAATGTTGACTCGCCGAGTAGGACTTTGGTCTTGTGTAACCCTTGCTGAAGCTGCAGCCAGGGGAAAGGTGTTGAAGCAAAGATAATTACAGCTTAAATTCACCCCCTACCAAACCACAGCCAGTCGAGCTGTGCAAAGGAGCAGCTAACAACCACAGAGAAGGCTCAGCGTGGCGGTGCTTGTAGCTGATTAAATGTAGATTTAATTCCTCTGTCTCTTTCTTATCTCTGTGGAAGATAAAAATTAATTAAAATCCCATTTAGAGAAAAGTGTGAAATAAGGATGTAAAAAAGGTGGTTTTTGCAGTGTAGTCTTTAACTACATAAGCATCAACCTTTCTGCAGTGCACTCCTGCCTGGTGTTGGATGTCTCTGCAGCATGATGTGAGAGGGTAATTAAGGTTGTATGTCGGGGTAGTGTCAGTCCTTCTCTGGCTCTCTGCAGGTAGTTAACTGACTAGAATTTGGGGTCTCGTTGCTGGTGCCAGGTCTGGTGGTCCTTTCTAATCGTGCTCTTACTTATACTTAAACATACCTTTAGCTGGAAGAAATTCTACGTGCCAGCTGTCTGGTCTCTGGGGCCATGCCTCCCAGTACAGAAGGCTCTTTGTGTTCTAGACACACGTGATCACTTGAAAAAATAAACATTTCACATTCTTGCAAAGCTTCACTTTCAAATATGAACTAAACATAACTAGTTCAGTATTTCCAGCCTGCTTCATGCCTCTTCCCTTGCTGTTGTGGGCTTTCTTACAAAGGTCTAAAATCTGGTTGCTAAACTGCCCTGAAAAGAGAAGAATTCCTCTGAAACTGACAAGATAGATTTTGTTCCGTGGTGATGTGGCATGTATTGTTCTTGAGTGCTCTGCTGTGGGGAGCTCAGCATGCAACACAGAGCTTTATATCACAGAAAAGTCATTTTTTCAAGCTAAGAGGTTTTGTAGGTGGGAGGCATCTTAGACTTTCTTATTTGCCAACCGGCAATAGGAGTTTCAAGCTAATCAGGAGGTTTTTAGCAAAAAAAAACCCCAAAACAAAAACCAGTTATTTAAGGTGCTTTAGGTGAAGGTGCATCCCTTAATAGGAAGATATTTTGAGCTGTTTATACGTGGGTGGGGGAACAAGTTCTTTTATATCTTGGCTAAGTCTGGTTTCCTATCAGAATCTAGCTCTAGGAAGATCTTTCTCCTGTGTTAAATATTCTATGTGTCAAATTCGTTTGCTATAAACTGAGTTTTCAATTGAAGAAACATTTTATTTAAATGTAGGATGGGGTTGGCAAATCCTGCCTTTTTACTGACTGATTTTAAAACCATTTCAACTGTGGTGGGCATGAGTAGCTCCTTGCTTCCTCTCTGGATATGCTGGAACATGCATTTGTAGAGCTGTCTGTGAAGAGCCCATGGAGTAAAAAGGTGGTTCAGGTTTTTAGCATTCCTGTCAACTTTTTCCACTTGTAATGGATTTTCAGAGGTGTTTCAAAGAGGCATGGGTGCTTGGCATGACTGAGGTCAGGAGTTAGGCTGAGCTCCAGATGGTGGTCAGAGGATTACTTTGAGAGCTAATTACCAGTGTTTGTTGTATAAGGCTGAATAGTTACATCACAAAGATTTCTTGTTTAATGATTCATCGGGCAATTTAGTGGGGAAAAGAGTCAGCTTTTTAAGTTTCTGATGAAGCATGTTTTTCCCTTAGCCTGTGGGCTCACATTGAGCTGTACCCCAGCCCTTACAGGCTATTTTAATGGGTATTCATTTCCTGACTCTGAAAATGGGTTCTATGATGTCTTTGAAGTTGGAATATCTCTTTTTCTCTGCATGTGTGGCCTACATTTCTCCTTACATCCATCTATTGAGGTACTGTGGTGGTGGGAGCTAGGAACAAAGCCCTCTGCTCATGGTTTATTCAGGCATAGGCTCCATCGAGTGCTATTTTTGGACATCCCTGGGGCAGAAGGTGGTCAAGGTGTCCAACCTTAGAGCCAAGAGCCTTGGCTTTGGTGTGTCACTGTGCTGGATCAGCTGCTGGTGGCTGTTCTGGCAGAGAGGATCCTGTCTTCTGCAATGGGCGTCATCCAGCACAGAGATGGTGAGAAAACTTTCATTTTACTCTCTTGGTTTGGTATTATTGCCAGGTAACACCTTGTCCACATCACGAAGACTTGAGTTATGGCTGCTCCTGTCTTAGCTCAACAGACTTGCCCTAAAACTGTTGTGGTTTGGGCCTAACAGGACAACAAAGACCCAGCCCCATGGCCACTCACTCAGCTCCCCCCTCACACACACCCTGGGATGGGGAGGACAAACCCAACTAGGAGCTCGTGGGTCGAGACAAAGGACAAGGAGGGTTCTTCACCGATTAAGGTCCCGGGCAAAACAGACTCAACTTGGGGAAAAATAGTAATTTAATTTCACACTAATCAGATGCCCACAGGACACAGACACCACACAGGGCAGGGCTCACACACGTTACCCCTCCCCTCCCTTCTTCCCAGGCCCAAATCACTTTATTCCCCATTTCTCTCCCTCCTTCCCCCCAGCGGCACAGGGGGATGGGGATGGGGTTTAGAGTCACTTCACAGCCTGGTGGTTCCTGCTGCTCCTTCCTCCTCAGGAAGAAGGATTCCTTACAGTCCTCCCCTGCTTCCCCATGGGGTCCCTCCCATGGCAGAGAGTCCTCCACGAACCTCTCCTCCATGAGTCCTTCCCACCAGGTCCGGAGCAGCCGCTCCAGCGCGGGCTGCCCACAGAGTCAGGGGCTGCTTCGGGAACAGGCACCTCCCCTGGCCCAGGGGCTTCCACAGCTGCATCATCCCAGTCCACTGGCCACAACATCCAAGTCCACTGGCCAAGTTCTCCCCTCCTGGTGCCCCCAGGGAATGTTCCACCAGGTTCCTCCATGAATGTAGAGGCACAGCTGCCATCTCGCCATGGGTTGTAGGGAAACTTCTGCTTGGGCACCTTCTTCCTCATACACCAGCAGGATCTTCACACCAGCACTGCCTCTCACCCCTCTAGCTCAGCTCTTCTTTTCTAACTGCTCCTCTGCTCAGGTCTTACATCGGTTCTTTCATATGTTAATTGCAGAGGCGCATCTATTGTCCCTCTAATGGCTCCTCGGCTGGTTTTGGAGCAGGGGGAGCATCTCAGCTTCCTACCGGAGCCACCCCTGGGGCCCTTCCTCCACTACCAAAAATCCTGCCAAACCAGCACAAAATTCACAGATAAAGGTTAATACTCCTGCCATCCTCAGCTCTGGATCTCTCTGCCAGGCTGTCCTGTCAGGTTGCCATCTCACTGGCTTGTTGTGCCTGGTGCTGTGGCCACTACAGTTTTGGCCTTTGGTCCATGGCAGGACAGCTTAGTGATAAAGGGGATGAAATTTCCTCTCAATATCCCTCTGTATCTCTGGACGACTCAGGTATCCCTCAAAGAGCAGTTTCTAACTGGTGCTGTGTATCCAGCAGTGCTTCTGGCTTCAGATTACCCAAGCACCTGAATGTTGGTGGAGGTGAAGAAAACATAGTGCTGAGGCCTCGTGCTGGTGGTGCCATGGACCTCAGCAGGTTGCAGATTTATATGAGTTTTCCTTAATATAATTTGTTTTCTACCTGTTCTCCTTATAACACCCTGAATGCTGAAGTTTGTGGTGTGAAACAGGAATGAGAATGTTTAAAAGGTGCTTTAGTCATAGGATTGCTGGGAAGACTTTCCTCTTTTTGTGTCTTCTGAAGTAAAGGTTACTATGTCACACGTGACACAGAGTACTCAGACCTTCCTGATACACTTACACATTCACTTACACTCTTCTGATGGGTTATTTGTATTTCTCAAGGTACAATGTCCAGTCAGTTCTCTTTCCAAAGATCTAAATCTAAACCCCATCTCCCTGATTCCTGGAGCTGGGAGGCTGTTGTGTGTATGACCCCAGGTTGGCTGCTTCTCAAGGTTCTGCAACACATGATGCCTCGTGTTGCATCAGATGATGGATGGGTGATTTTGTTGATTACTTCCTGGCCAAGGTGCCCTTGAACCTTCTGCCTGTTTTGGGGGAGGCCCATGTGGTTGCAGGACCTAAAGAAAACCCTAATTTCATGTTTGTGCTGTATGTGCAGGCTGGGGGGCTGGGTAGTTCTTGACACAACAGCCCCACTCTTCTCCAGGCTGAGACTGTCATCAGTACCAGGAAGGATGGTAGTAAAGGACCTGTCCCCTTTTTGTGCCCAATGAGCTCAGTGTTTTCTTTGGAGGTCATGGTGCTTCATACTCCCTAACTTCTCTCCTTTCCTGGTCAGCTGTGCTTTTTCCTTCCTGGTGAGTCATGCTTTTTCTTTCCTGGTGACTCACGCTTTCCCAGGCTGCTCCCTAAGGTTTCATTTCAGTCTTTGTTCCTGAAACCTCGTCTCTCCAAGGCAGAGGTGCTGTACCACACTTGTGTGCTGAGAGAAGACTTTTCTTTTTGCATAGCTAGAGGATTAAATCTTCCAGCTGTTCTTTGAGGCTACTACTTGGAGAGTAAAGCTATTGCCAGAGTCACTTGGAAGTGCATTAGAGACTCTTAGGAGCTTGTTTATGCTTTGTGTGATGTGAGATACTCCTTGTCCTCCTTTCCCCCCGGGCTAGCTCGGATTATGCTGATAGTATTAGTGAAGAACACTTCCAAGTCTGATGTCACTCTACAGCAAGAACCTGGAGCTATGTTGTGATACTCACCACACACTGGGGCTTTGCAGAGTCATCCAGGAATGAAACTGCATTTTGTGGAGCAAAATGTACTGAGATTGCTGTGTGCAGGGAGGACTCTGAGGCTTGTTTTTGGACAGATGTGAAAGGGTAGCTCCAAGCAGAGCTCTGCACACACCTTATACACTCACAGAGTTACCTGAAGTTACAGCAGAGATGCTTTTAAGTGGCTGGGAGTCTTTAATGTCTATTGTCTGTAGGACACTCTGATCAATCTCTCCTTGTAGTTCTTTGAAACTCCAGCAGCAAGTTGACAAGAGCTGCGAGTTCAGGATAAATGCAAAACATCTCTTCCCTGTGAGCCTGAAAATCTTGCCCTGCAGATATGGCCAAAGGGGGAGGAGTGGAAATCACGGGGACACTATGCATCTCAGGCAGTTGAGTGTGAAAAGTGAAAATGGACAATATATCCTGAGCTGTAATTATTAGGAAGTAACTGTTTAGCTGGACTTCCTGGCTAGTGGGAACCTTGAGAGTGTGACCTGAGTAATCTGAAAGGGGTGGAGGGTTTCACTGCCTGGAGTAGTGTTGTGACTCTTGCATGGATGCTTCCAGAAGGACAGAATATTGATAACAAGAACTGCAGGACATGCTGTGTTGACATTTTATCTGCTTAAGTAGCTGCTAGTCCAATTCCATTAATGTTTGCATATTTAATAAACTTTTAATGTTGGGTTATAATGAGTTGGCTGTTATCTCTGAACATCCAGCAGCAGCAGGCACAGTCTAGGTGGCTCCGGAATGGTGATTTCTCTCACTTAGAAGGCATGTGGCCTTTCCCTGGGCTGTCAGCACTCGACAGGCTTTGATTCAGTTTGTACTGATGTACATCAACAGTGAATTCTTAATTTGGATGGAGCCCTCGGGTTAAGTTTTCAGGGGAGGATTTTTTTTAAAAAGCTGGACAGAAAAGAACACGACCTTGGTTAATCTCATAATACACCATTTATCTACTTGAGATGGTTCTTGCTCCTGATCTAATTACTTTGGCAGCAAGATGGGCCTCTTAGTAAATTTGTTTCTAAAGTGACATTTGCTCATTTACAATCCCAAGTGCTTTTCTTTTGCCTTTGCAGCCTTCTTTTCCAAACTGGTATCAAATGTTATCCTCCTCAGAACCCCAAGCAGGGTGAGACGTGCTCTGGTTGTGCTGCACAGTTTGAACCAAGTGTCTCTAATGAGATAATGGAAGTTAATCTATTATTGAGGGGACCTTGGCAAGATTCAGCAGGAAAGTTCAGCGTTTGTGCTTCTGAGATAAACCAAAGTGTAGTAAATATATGTCAGTATGTGAAGTGTAGCAGACAAGGTGAAAAGGGACTTTGGATAACACAGTGTAATTCTCAGTTCTGGCACCAGTATGGCTTTAAATAAGTCACTTCTCCATTCCCAATCTTTAGGATAAATTCTCAATATGCTACTGTAAAGTAAGTACACTGTGAGGGTGAAGAAAGAAGCCCTTATCACCTTCATTGGGTTAGGACAACATAGTAATGCAGTGACTGGACCCATCAGATTGGTTTCAGGTGACTTTTCAGCATGCCCAGTAAAAAGCAGGAAAGATGTCATGTTCATGTAACATGGTAACTGCATCTGAGCGTGCTGTGTTTTACATTGAAGTTCTTTCTACATCTCCAGAATACCAGTTTGTGAGAGGAAGAGCAAAGAGACCTAACGACAAAAACTGATGGACCATTACACCTTCCAAAAATGAGCCTGTTCACACTTTTCTACTGGAAACTAACATGTCTTGAAGGTGAGTGTGTTTCGTACGTGACAGATGAGCTGCCCCATGTCTGAGCCTTGACCATCAGTCTTCCCAAAGAGAGATCTGTCCTCATTTTAGCATAGGGTGCAACTGCCCCTCTGAGCTGGCACATCCTGGAGAAGCAGGCTTGGGAAAATTGTGTTTTATCACTGGGAGAAATACGTAGGAAGTAGGTAATATTTTCCACCATACCAACTAATTATCGTTGATTTGGCAGCTGGTGAAAGAGCTGGAGTTTTTAGTGAAAGAGGTGAACCTTTTGGAAGATGGGTATTTTTTGTAAGTAGAGGAAGAGCAGTTGTTTTATTTGCAGGATGAGAAAGTGAAGTTTGTAAGACAAACTTTTGTTCAGTTTGGTGAATGTATTACATTAGGTAAGGCATTTTCAAGTTCTGTTCCAGTTGTACCTCAAATGTTATCAGCATTCAGAGTAGCTGAAGAAGAGTGCTTGCTGTCAAAGATGGTAAATTAATTTCCCCCAGGTAAAGAACATAATGCTTGAATGAAATTAAATCAAAATTACATTTTGTGGAGTTTGTGATATCTTTTGTTATGTTTGTACTCAGCCCCTCAGGGGTGTAGTGACAGGATTGGTTTAAAATCCTTTAATAACAGAACTCAAAATGGGAAGTGTCAGAAGTCCTGCACTCAACATAGAGATAAACCCAGGATTTCTGAGACAAACAGTTAAGGTTTGAAATATCTTGTGATGAAGTGACATTACTGTCACTTTAATAAATAACATTTAAAAAGAAGCCATGAACCTCTTGTAAGCTGAAGTTTGCCTGCTTAGCAGCATTATTTCTGATTTTTAATTAGGTTAATAAATTGGCTTTTCTCTTTGGTACTTTATTGATAACTCGTTTTTCCATTATTTGATACGGACAGCCTAGCACCTGTGAACTCAGAGCTAACAGTGGAGTATAAATGGTGAAAATAGATCTGGATGATTGTTAGTTTTCATTCCATCTATGTGGCAATTGTTCTAAAACATCCAGCACTGGAGTCACAGGCCTCTTGAGCACAAATCCTTTTCGGTATCAGAAAAAAGGCCTGGTAGATATTCAGCCTACACTGAGCACTTTTCTATGTGAGTTTCTTAAATAATTGTGTGTTGAGGAGTCTCTTGTGAGTGTGATGCTTGACAGAGGTAGGAGGGGATGCAGAGTCAGCAGCCTTACTGCTAGAGAAGGAGAAGAATTGTAGCTGGAGGTAGAAATACTGTTCACACTCATTTGTGCCATTTGGTCTCTGGTGTCATCTGCACAACTCTACATAAAAAGGATGGAAACCTGAAGCCTCCCAAGCAGGAGGTTCTCTAGTGTTGCCTAGATACCTGTGTTTTGCAAGTGTCCTCTTCAGATTCAATAGGATGAGCCGTGGAATGTTTTGAGAACGTGTATGAGTAAATTTATGTACAGTAAAGCCTTGGGATTTTTGTATGGAGAATTATGGGCACGTAGTGAGAGGACAAGGGGGAATGGCTTTAAACTGGAAGAGGGTGGATTTAGATGAGATATTAGAAGAAATTGTTCACTATGAGGGTGGTGAGACACTGGCCCAGGTTGCCCAGGGAAGCTGTGGAAGCCCCATCCCTGGAAGTGTTGAAGGGCAGGTTGGCTGGGGCTCTGAGCAACCTGGTCTAGTGGGAGGTGTCCCTGCCCATGCAGGGGGGTTGGATCTAGATGATCTTTAAGGTTCCTTCCAACCCAAACCATTCTATGGTTCTGTGATACGATTCTATGAAAATTAGTCCTGTATGAAAGTGATTTGCAATACTGGGTCCCTGTTTCTGAATCAGCACCTTTGTTTCTGATTAAGTTTTCATTAATTGTCAGTGTGTTGCCCTATGAGCTGTGTGTGGGGAAAAGTAACACTGAAGTGCTCAACAGTACAAACTGAGGTCAACTGAATATCTATTTTTGTCAGCTGGCAGAACTGGATGTTGAGTTTCTTTTGTTAGATGTAGTTAGACACTGAGAACTCCTGGAAGACTTTAGATAGGAACTTGCTATTGGTGTTTCATACTTTCTACCTAATAACATGGAAGCTTAACTAGTGCTACAGAAAAGTGGGATGCACTGCAAGGTTTCCAAGTTGTGTTTTCCATACATTTGGAAATAATAACAATTTTTAGCTGTACTGGGCTGGCAGTCTAAATGTTCAAAACATGCTTGTAGATCTTGGAGGATCATAGTTTCTTTTACATCATGTATAGATTATATGTAAAGAGCCTGAGAGTGGTTATATGTTTGTATAATCTTTAGTTGGTTTTTTGAGGCCAGGATGTTTTTACTTCAGTCTAATGATTTCTGCACAAATACCTTTCTCTCTAATAATTTCCAATGCTAAAAAGTTCTTGTGATGTTTGAGTGATTGCAGAAGTCACAGTTACACCACATGCTGTTTGTGTGGTTGAAGGATGTTTTGAAGGCAGAGATGTTATCCGTGAACCCTTTTGCCAAAAAAGATCTTGAAAACTAAGGAATCTCACTTGGAAATATTTATTCTGGGGTAGTCTGTACTTTTCTGTTGATGTGGATGAACAGAAATACCTCTTCTTCCTTCTACTCTCTTTTCTTTCTTCTGCTTTCACATCTTGTGAAAAGTGCAGCTTTAATCTGTGGAGGAAGATAGTGCAACGGGGTAAAGAGAGAGAGTGAAAAGAGGCTACTTTGCTGCTAAAAGGCTTCTTTGTTCTCTGAGGTCAGGAAGAGCTGAGGTCCCAGTGATTTCATAAGCTCTTCTATTACCTGTTCATATACTGGCTGGTTGGCTGAAATGGCTGGATCCTCCTCTGTATGAATCACTAAGTCTCAGGCAGTGCTGACATTCCTGATGCTGTCTGCTCTGAGCACTTGCTCCTAGTTCTTGCTTACTGATGACTTCCAAATTTCCTAGCTGCTATCGCAGCCCCAGCAGACTTTGCCAGCACAGGGTCTTCTCATGGTGTGCAGCTGGAGAGAGAGACCTCCATGGGAGCTAGGAGCTGCTCCTGCCTTGTTAGAGGATGTATTTTCAGCTGTAGCTGGCAAATATTTGGAGATGTTTCCAGTAAAACAGTTGGTACCGATTCTTGGCTCAAAGCCTGCTCTTGATCAGAGCATGGTGGTTTGCCAGATGGCCTGCGAGCTGGGTCTGGTGCTTGCTCTGCCTGCTTCCCTCCTGCAGGACAGGGCACTGGGGGAAGCAGCCCTGGCCTCCCCTGGGAGCACGGGAGCACCCTGCACTCCGAGCTGAGGCTGGAGCAGGAGCAGTCAGCAGGTCCTGCCTGCCTCCAGGGCTGAGGGACAGGAGCTCCGGCAGCCAAAGGGAGCCTGAGGAACCACGGTATGTTGCTGTCTTCTTGAAGAGATGCGCAGCTTGCGTGGGGAGATAGGGTGCCTCAGGTATTTGTGCTCACTGGGAAGCTCTGCTAGGCAGGGAATAGGGCACGTTATCCACTGCCCCAGCCAGGTACTGTAGGACTGGCTGCCAGTGTGCACACATTCAGGTACTGGGGAACCACCGCGTTTTGCCGAGGCTCCCAGTTTGTGTCCATTTTTCATATGGATTAGGCTGTAGCAGCTTTTACTCTTAAGTGTAAGACCTTGGCTAGGCCTGGGGGTCCCTGCTAGCTCCTCTCCCTTGCCTGTCTGTCCCTGATACATCACTTGGGGCCTTACGGGGTTTGAAACTGCCTCAGTGTTGCTGGATTAAATTCTTCTCTCACCAGGAGAAAAATTTGCCTGTGAAAACTGCCAGACTGTGTAAACTTTTAGATAACTTCTTTGCTTTTACTGATACTCTCTTCAGGGCATTGCTTGACCCTCTCTGCCAAGGGGAGCTCTTCCAGCCATCTCTAGAGATGCTTCAAGAAGTCCAGCTAGTCACGGGTTCTCTCTTTTTGCTGGAGAACTTGAGGGTTTCATGTTAGAAAATACGATCGATGCAGCTCGGCTGTGGTACAAGAAGTATAAGCAGCCTGAGACACACCAGGCTCCCTAGAGGAAGATCTGTCAGCTTCATCCCTACGTGGAATTTATAGCTGTTGTCAATGTCACAGCAGTGGATTTGACAGCTTGGTTGCTAGATGTAGGGTAGGCTTCTTTTGATATTTCCTTTGCTGTGTTGGGAACCGTTTGTTTTGCTTCAGCTGGGTAGGAATTATTACCACCTGGTTATAATTGGTAAGATTCACTTGGTGGTAAAGGAGGCTGTACTGACATCAGCCTGAGGCTTGCTGTTTGTAGAGCTCTTTCAGACTGCAGTTTTTGCCCTGCAATTAACTTCCCATGAACAAAACATCAGGAATTCCTGATCTGGGACCTCACTGTGCTAGGAGGAGTCTGCAGCCCAGTTCAGTGAGAGAGTAAGTGTCCAGACTGCAAGCCACAGCATGCCTTTCTTTTATTAAGATCTGCTATTAGGAAAATCAGTTTTGATAAGCAGAGCTCATTAAGCTGTCATTTAGTTAAGAGAATAAACTGTTAAAACCTTTTCTCACATTGGAGAGAAAAAGGAGGTATTGCTCTAGATTCCCGTGGTGTTTTTTGCAGCTTCCTGAGTAAAACCATGCCATTTTATGGTATATTTGTCCTACATTTAAATATAGTGTGGATGTATTTAAAAATGTTTGGTTACATTATGATCTAATGATAATGATTAGATACTGATCAGTATGAAAGCTGCAGTGTTTGATTCACTGTGATTTGACAGTGTTACTTGTCTGCGTGTTGCTGTATTTGATAAATAAGAAGATACTGTTTCTCAAGCACGTTTTACTTGCCACCTTGAAACAGAATTAAATTTATATTAAAATGATGTATGCTCAGTGGTCCCGAGTGAAGAAGTTTAGTATTACTGCTAAGGTCCCTGTTCAACTTTTACACTTGGTCCCCGTTCTCTGGTGCATGAGTGATGCATGATCTGTTATTTTGAATCAGCTGTGTTCAGAAAGGTGCTCAGCTTTTATGTTCAGATGTCTGTTGCCACCATTTCTTTTTTTTCTTTGGAATCTAAACACCATCTTTGAGTTGATGCATCTTTTTAATCTCAAGCAAAGTGCAGTTCTGGTTTTACCTTTTTAATTTATGCAACCTTGATAAATGCAGCCAGGTTCTGCTGGAATTTATTTGATGATAATAAATGCCTTCTGTTCTTCCTTCAGCCACAGTGAAAATGAAATAAGCTAAATATACTGGTTGTGCTTTATGCCTTTTTGTCCAGGGCAGAGGAAAATTAAGCTATTTTGACCTTTCTCTGACATGTGTAGTCAGTGAAGATGAGGGCAGAGAAAGGTCTTGTAAAATAAATGAAGTCGATATTGCTCTTTCTAAAATTGTTATTAATGCACTCCAGGATGCTCCAATGAAAGTCAAAGCCTGTGAAGGAAGTGCAGGCAACCTCAGTTGCTGTTCCATCTACCAAGGTGTTACTTGGCTTCAAGTTTTTGTTCCTGTCTTTGAAGCTCTCTGTCCCAGAGGTGGTGAGGTGGTGGCCCTGGGTGGGAGCTCTGCACGGTGCTGCACCTGGGAGCCTGTGTGGACAGGGCTGCTGCAGGCAGGAGCACAGCCCTGACAGTGCTATAACTACATGCATTGAAAAAAAAAAAAGGCTTGCACTAAACCAGAGGGTTTAACACAGCTTTGTCACTGTGTACATACCTTTGCAAATGCAGTTGTGTGCCTTTTTTGCAAGAGGATCATCATTCTCTGTGAAAGTGGAGAGAAATAAGGACTCCTGTAAACAATACAAAACACGATACAGCTGAGATGAAAAATCTGAACCAACCAACCAACCAAACCACCATACCTCCCCCAAAAATGCCAGAACAAACCTCACTTGCTGATGCAGTGGATGTAGCAGTGAGTTTTACTGTGATTGCTGGGTTCAGTTGCCAGTCCTTCTCTGTGTTTTAGTTGTGCTGACCTGGTCTTTGTCGCTGCAAATTCCTTCTCCTAAAGGGATCTTGTCGAGGAGATGGTGAGTATGACATCTCAGGGTGCTGGGGGCTGTTTCACTAGTTCTTGACAGGGGTCTGCACACAGACTGAAGCCTGCTGCTGGCAGGGACCTAAACGTGTAGTTAGTTCTCCTGTGCTGGTGGTTGGGGAGTGGGGAGGGAGGCAGGTGCACCAAGTGGATCAGGCATTTGCTTTGTCTGTTGTAGCTGTGATTTACGAAGCAAGATCTGTGTGTGCATGGTTTAACACCCAAAACCAAACAGTGCCTGTGCTGCTACTTTGTAGTGTTTCGGTTGTATTTGAAGGGCTGAGCTGGGTGCTTTTAAAATGGTTGTGTTTTCTCATGAGTTGGCCATTAAGAGGATGCTTTAATGTTTGCCTGACAGAAGTTTGCAGTGGTAGCAGCGAACATTGTATTCTCAGTCTGTGTAATTTCAGGTCTAACAAAATTCCTGCTTATGCTTTGACACATCCCTGCTGCTCCCCTGTATATTTTCTAGACAGCTGTGCTTGCCCTGGCTGACTTATCTAAAACATTATTACACTGCTATCTTTATTTGCTCTGCCCTGTACTGATACCAGCCTTCAGCCAACACTCTGTGCCCAGCATCAGGAAACACTTTGCATCCCTTAAAAATGAGCATTGCTGCAATGGTGTTGATATTGGATGGTACATAATTAAGGCCAGAGTTTGAGAAGAGTATATGCTGCCTAGTTAAACATCCCTCCTTTCTGTTTTTGGGTGGCTGGATGTGCTAGCCTAGATTAAAACAGGTCAAGAGAGCAGCAGTGTAGCCAGTTTTTGGAAGACCCTTCAGCTGCATGTCTCAGTTAGGGGGTGCAATTCTACATTGTATTAGTGTGTAATATTTACTGAGACTTCTGTTCTTAAGGATTATAAAAGCTTCTTCACATTGCTCAAAAGGTAGGAAAAGAGCATCTTGTCTGAGCAATAGTTGTGTTTTAACGTTGGATAGAAATTAGCTTATTGGAACCTCCTGGAATGAATGCTGTTAAATGAACTGTGCTGTGTGTAGCAGTCATTTTTCTGAATTTTGTTAACCCTGAAGTATTTTTATGCTAAAAGAAAGTGTGTGTGTGTGTGTGTGTATATATATATATATATATATATATATATATATATATATATATATATATATATATATATATATATATATATATAGCTATAGACATGTCCAGTAAAAAATGGGCAATTTTATTAAATCATGAATTTAAGGGAGTGTTAGAATGGTTGCCTGGGGCTTCAGTATGATTTTTTCAGTGCTCTGGATGGTTAATAGAGAATAGCCTAACTGCTAGGACAGAGAAGCCCAGAATAATTTTCCTTGTCCCAGTTAAGTCAAGAACTATTAGAGCAGTGGAAATAAGGGGAAAAAAGGGTGAGGGAGGTGTCAGCTCTCACTCTTGCTAGGGAGAGGGAGAAGTACACAAATGTGCCAGAAGGGAGAGCAGAAGAAGAGTGAGTAGTAGTTACCAGTGAAAACAGAAAATAGGCTAACGTTGCCAAAGCATGTAAGTAGATTAAGAATGATTTTCACTCTTCTTGGTGCTTAAAAAATAAAAAGAGGGAGGGGGGGGAACTATAGGAGTGTTTGCAGTGAGAAGTGCAGGTCAAAGGAGTATGTGATTTTCTTTGACCTGCATGTTTGCCAAGAAAGGCTGCTCCACTGCTCACAGGCCTGATGCTTGAGTCATTTTTCTTCAACTTAGTGCCACGGAATCCCTCTGTGCAGGAGACCCACTGTGATGCCATGGCTTTGCTTTCCTGGGGCTGGGAGTAGGGAAGGCCCAGCAGCTGGGAAACTCTAGTAAACTCCTTTCACTCTCTAGCTGAGACTTCAGTGTTGGAAGGAGTGGCAGCAAGTACATTTTAATATACCTTTCTCACCTCCTTTTCTTGAGGTATTATGTTTTCCTCCTGTCATGTCTTGATGTACTTGATTATGATGCTGCAATAGAAGTAACATTTCTGAGCAGCATGCTCAGGGACTGGGAGCTTGCAGAGTGGGCTTGTGTGAGAGGTGTCTTGAACTTTCTGATTGCAGCAACCTGTAGTGACTTACTGGGACTTAGTAAGCAGAATTTCCAGTCTCTCTTTGGAGTGGGAGTGTAACAAGACAACTGGAAGGAAGGAAAGGGTGTGCTGTAGGAGGGCAGGTGTCAGCCAACAACTCCATGCAGCTGCCTGTGCAGAGGCTGTTTGCTCAGTAGCCACCATTGTGGTTCTTGGCTGTCAGCCTTTTAGTCCAAGTCAACAGTCAACATACTGCCTGTGACAAGAAGTGCTGGGGCTCTTCACCTGAGGAAAAGATGTTCTGCTCCACTCTTCTTTGCAAGGAACTCAGCATTTTGCTTCAGGATTAATTTCTGATAGTGGCATATCTTTATTTTCTCATCAGCAGTCTGGCTGGTATTTGAAGCTATGAATTTGAAAAAAAAAAAGACTAAATCCTAGCATGGCCTCATGGGTAATCAGCAGCAATACCTTCAGGGCTAACTTTTCTTGTCTCTTACCTGTGCAGGCTGGTGATCTGTCAGGTTCCATGCAAAGAGGGACAAGGAACCCAGCTGCCATCTTCAGAAGCCACCATGCCTCCTTCCATCATTCAGTGATTCCCTTTGACAAACAGGATTTGAATGTCTGAGTCCTGAACAACTCAGCTGCTTGTTCAGTCCTTCCCTCAGCCCTTTTTAGGAATTGTTCTAAAAGATGTTTTTGGCTTTAGCTTATTTCCTTCAGTCTAACCCCAAAGGCAGTGGCCCCTTCAAGGGGGCCTTCACTGGAGGTTCAGGTGTTGCTGTGTATGTGACCTGCAATGATTTTTTGTTTGTTTTGTTTTGTCTGCTGTTTGGCACAAGGGAGACTCCTCTGCCCCCCAGGTGCTGCCAACAATTAAAGGCAGTTACCAGTCCCAAGTGGGAATCAATGTTTCCAGCCAGTATTTCCAGCCAGTTCTGTCTTGGAAGAATGGAGCTACTGCTGCTATTGTCAGCTGGAGGTGTAGGGAGGATTCCTTTTGGCTCTTCAGTGGGAAGTAAGGTGTGAACTACAGCTCTGGTGATGGTAGCTTTCCTGGTTGCCCAAGAAACACTGCAGAAGGTTTTGCATAGCTATGGCTCAAGCTTCTTAATGGATCTGTTCTTTCTTCTTTGGCAGGTGGTCCTGATCTGGGGGGTAACCATGGTCACCTTGATGGGTAAGGAGGGATCCTCCTTGTAGCTGAGTGTCACAAAGTGTGGCTGAGGCCAAGGCTCCTGTGTCTGTCCACGAGCTGCTTCCTTGAAGTGTTCTCCCTGCTGCAGCCTTTGTGGGAGGGCTTGGTCAGATAGGGACAACTGTTTGGCTTCCTCAGTACCATCCATCTTGTGTTCAGAGACAGTTTCTCATAAGAGAAAACAGCATGATTGTGTCACAGGAGGGTGCAATTACAGCAGGATCATATCATAATGTGTCATTGTAAATATTGAATGTTTTCTGTCACTGGAGTAGGGTGGCACACCAGCATTGTGGTAGTCATCTGTATCTTTTTAGTATTGGATTTGGCCCCTTTCTGCAGAAACCTGCAAAAGTGGCTGTTCTGCAAGGAGAAATCCTGTGTGGCATCAGCTTTTGGGAAGCTGGGAATTCAAAGCAGCCAGCAGTGAAAACTGAGGTCCAGCTTTATCCGGGGTGACACCTTCCTAGGTAAGGTGTGTGTGGAAGAGCCCAAAGTGCTGTTGCCAGAAGCTAATTGCAGTGCAAAAGAGGCTTCTGCTGGGGGTGTACTTGCAACATTTAGTTGTGTCCTGGTAGGTGAATTGAAGCTGTGCCCTGGCTTTCTGTTTCTCCATGTTTTTTCACCACCTCAGAAGACAAGAAAACTACTTGTTGCAGCTGTTTCTGAATCTCGTGGCCACTTTCTGGAGTATGTTCCCAGCTCTGAGGAGAGTGCAAAATATGAGAATAGTAGTGTATGTATTTTTAATCTGTTCATACTTTAAAAAGAGAGAACCTGTACTCATTGATTTGGTTTCCAGAGGCTGGGCAGGTTGCAGTAGGCATTTGTTTTGTGCTATTTCTTAGCCTGCCAGAGTGTTCAGATATATGAGGCTCTCATACTGGGAGTGAGGAAAGCTGAGCAAAGGGCTTTCCTGCTTTATTTGATGCTTGCCCTTTCAGAACATGGGGAAGTTGGCTTGGGATAAGGGACATAATTCTAACAAAATGCAGCTATGCTGCTGGAGTGAAATCTAGTTCTGATTGAACCCTTGATTTTAGTGAAGCCACATTTCTCTTGAGGATTGGAGACAGGGAGGAGAACTAGAGGTGCTGGTGGAGATGGCAGAGGACAGAGGTAGTTGTATGAATTTCAACGAGTGGACATAGAAGCAGGAAAAAGAATTAAGTTTGAGGTGAGAAAAATAAATAGGGAAGGGAAATAGGCTCCTCTCTGAAGGTGGAGGGGAAAGAAACAGATAATGGTGATCAGGTGACAGTCTGGGGGAGGTGAAGAGCAGGAAAGGGAAGAAAAATTAAGGGGAAGATCATGTAAGGGTCATGAAATGCATTAATTAATCTTTTAGGCCTTTCTTGCATTTTAGGCAGGAAGAAACACTCATTAGCAACTTGGGTCCCCTCAAATTTATTTAACCAGTCTGAGCTTAGTGTTTAGAGTGGAATGGAAATAACTCAATGGAAATTATCCTTATTGATAGGTTGTTTATTTGTTGTTTTTTTTTTACTAAGGGAAATGGCACAGAGAGAAAATCAGCCCTTCTTTTAGGGGCAGTTTTGCATGAGGAACTGTTCCAGGTGAGTCCCTTTTCTGCTTCCAGGGCTCTGTGGATTCATTTTCTTCAGTATTTCAAGATGCATCTTGGTTCTCTGGTTCTACAGTTTCCCAGTTTTCTTCGCAGGCGACATGCTGCCTTTCATCAGAGATTTGCAGCACTGGCTGTTTTCTAAGCAGTTGCTCTTGTTCTCAGGTGATGTTGTCCCCAGCACTCTGTCAGACTGTCAGAGCTGTGAAATTGAGGTGCCTGCTTCAGAGCTCTGGGCGTGTTGCTACCTCTGGTGCTGCTGCCTTGTGCAGCACTGGAGGGAGCAGCAGGTTGCCGGTGGGTGCCTGCTGCATCTGTAGTGCTAGCTATGAACATCTCCCTGTTCTTTTTCTCCTATTTTATTTTCATACTTACGTTTTCACTTTTGTGTCATTTAGCAGTCAAAGCAGGAGTGTGCAGTGCAGCAGCAGCAGCAGAACTAGGCTTACTACAAATCTGCTTTGCTCAAATTAAACAGGGATGTGGCCAGAGACTCGTCGCTGCTCCACCTCAGGTCTTTCAACCTCCTACAGTGTGATGAGTTTTTTCTTTGCACTTTGGCACAGACCCTGCAAGAAATACAGCAACGTTGTCCTCCATTGTCCCTTCTCCCTTCCAGCCCATCTTTCCTTTGTGTGTCCAGTTTTTTTTTTTCCTTAATCATTGCTTATGTGGAGCAGCTGTTGGTATAAGTAATGCTTAATGCTCCCTGTGAGTTGGAAGGTTTCATCCCAGTCTGATGGGCAGAGATCTGGCTCCTGTTATTTGTACCTGCTTTCAGCAGCCCCTGTGGAGGTGGTGTAATTGGGCAGGAGCTCCTTATTCATCAAACAGAATCACAGAATCACCTCGGTTGGAAAAGACCTTCAAGATCATTGAGTCCAACCATTCCCCTAGCACTGACAAGTCCTGAACTAAACCCTATCCCCAAGTACTGTGTCTGTGTGACTCTGAAATCCCTCCAGGGATGGATGGTGACTCCACCACTGCCCTGGGCAGCCTGTTCCAATGCCTGACAACCCTTTTGGTGAAGAAATTCTTCCCAACATCCAGTCTGAACCTCCCTGGCACAACTTGAGGCCATTTCCTCTTGTCCTGTCACTTGTAACTTCACTGAACAGCCCGATCCCCACCTCTTTACAACCTCCTCTCAGGCAGTTGCAGAGAGCCAGGTCTCCCCTCAGCCTCCTGTTCTCCAGGCTGAACACCCCCAGCTCCTTCAGCTGCTCCTCATAAGACAGATGCTTCAGACCCTTCCCCAGCTCTGTTGCCCTTCTCTGGACACACTCCAGTAGCTCAATGTCCTTTCTGTAGCCAGGGGCCCAGAACTGCACACAGTGCTCGAGGTGCAGCCTCACCAGTGCTGAGCACAGGGGTGAGATCACCTCCCTGGTCCTGCTGGTCACACTATTCCTGATGCAGGCCAGGATGCTGTTGGCCCTCTTGGCCACCTGGGCACACTGCTGGCTCAAACCAGCAGGCACAGTGCTGCAGTGTGCTACCTGCTGGTGCTGTCAGCTGTGTTGGCTGCTTGGTTTCTGCAGAGAGCAGTCAGGTACCTTCAAAGGCCTGGATCTCATCTGCAGGCTTCTCTGGGACCCAAAGCCTGGAGTGAAACCTGGGCAATGGTTCTGTTGCTTGGCCATGCTAGGGGTGAATACAGCTTTTCCAGTAGAGAGGGTTGTTTCTGAGCCTAGCCGGAGACTTTTAAGGGAACTAAGGGATGTTGCAAATGCTTAATCTGCCCTGCAAGAGCATGATTTACTTCTTTGGTTTAACTTTTTTTAGCTTAAACCAGTACTACATGGATGCTAAAAGCCCACGCTCCTAAAATAGATCGAGTATAACAAGCACTTCACTGATGATTCCTCTTCAGGAGAGGAGAGAGAGAAGGTAACAATGAACAGATGGCAGGTATTAGTCACATCACCTAATATATCTGAAGACCTCAGACACTATCAGTACCAAGGTGGTGGAGGAACCTTGAGGGAATGAGTCTTCCTAACGAATCAGACTGGGTATTAGAGTTGCACAGGATACAGGTAGAGGGGACCTGAGAAAATAAGGGGACTTGCAGCCAAATGAGCTGAACCAGGAACTCCTTGGAGCTCCCATGCTTGTAGAGCAGTTGCCTCTGCAGACGGGTGTCAGTGTCAGCTTGAATGGCATTATTCTAGCTTCTACTGCAATAAATGCAGCACAGAAGCTGCTTGATCTCTTCACGTAGTATCTAAATTGCTAGTGTGCACCTTGCAGTCTAATTCAGCTGGCTCAGCATCCCCTCTCTCCTCCAGGTTGCTGGTATCTACACATTGGCCCTGGCCCAGTTGGCAGTCAGCTAGTAGGAGAGCCCCTGAGCTGCTGCTGCCTGCTGGTTTGCTGGGAACACGTCGTGTAAATGAAACATAGAAGATGTGTGGTCGTTTGTACATCAGTGGCTTCCAGCAAACAGAGCAAGTAGGGCACTGAAGTGCCTGCAGAGGCGTGGTGGGAGAAGTGCATCCTCTGCAGGTGCCCAATCTGATCGTGGTGTTTGTACAATCCTTGGCTTTAAACCCTGTCTGTCCCCGAGGCTGGGGGGGGCAGGAAGACAAGGGGCTTGTTTGACCTCCCTGTGCAGAGTGGGGTCATCAGGAGTGTCAGCACCGGTCTGATCTCCCCACAGAATGGCTGTATTTTATTTTATTTTTTCCTTTTTTGTTATTTATTTTAAAATCTTCAGCAACACAGGCTGAATGTGCAGTCTCCTTCTTTCTCTCCTCTTTTGTATCATCCTTTTGGCATTCATTTATGAGGAGAGCTGCTCTGCTGGAGATGCTCCCATCATTTTTCACACTTGTGCTCAGACCTCTGCAGAAGCCAAGCACCCTGTGGGCCCCTGCATTACAGGTCCTGTTTTGGGGGCACCTTGCATCTTTGGGCTTCTGCTTTTGCCAACACCTAATGAATGTATGAAGTGAGTAAAGCTCTTCTCTGTGACCTCTGCTGATGAAGGAGGAGTTAAACTAACCTCCGTTTCTTAATGTTGATACTTTAAATTGTGCCAGAAGGCTTTGACAATGTGACAGGGGACAGGGCAGCAGGCAGCAAACGCCCGTGAATGACAATACTGTTCAATATTTGCTGTTAATTGAGAGAGGGAGCAGCTGCTGGTATGCAGCTTCAGCCAGGATGAATTAGTAATGAGTCTGTAGCTCTGGGTTTTTTCCCTGGTTTAAAGTTGTATCAGCCCTTATGCTTGGGAAAGAAATAAAAAAAATCATAGCAGGCCCAAATTGAAGATGTAATTTTGTTTTCCAGTGAGTTGTCACGGAGTGGTGGTGACAGTGATAAATTTAGCAACAGCAATAAAATTGCCTTGTATTTAAGGACCAAACTTAAAGATTTTGGGTTAGCTTTTCCTTCCTGTGTGGCAGACAGTGGGAATGTAGCAGGCAAAGCAAGCCCCTCCTTTGAAAGATGTACTTTTGTTGCTTTCTCACTGGCTTCCAAAGACACTTTCAGTTATGGTTTCTCTAAAGAGAGGGTTTGGTTCGACTTTCTTTGCTGGCCTGCACTGCAGGTCACATGAATAGTTCTGGCCCTTGCTGGAGGGACCCACTGCAGCAGAAGGAACAGTAATTCTACGTTTTCCTTGTGCTTTCTTTGCATTTTTGCCATGCAAATGTGTTTAACCTTTGAAAACTTGCTGATAAGCTGTTATTAGCCTACAGTTAAAACAACAAACCCTCCCACCTTGCTGAGTAGGGAGAGGAACTTCCCAGGGCTTCAAGGCCTGGGTATCAACAGGAACAGCATTAACCCAGGCAGAGCAGCCAGGCTGGGGACAAAGTTTACTTTCTGAAGAAATCAGCCCCAGCTGTGAGTTTCATGCTGTTGCTTCCCTGTAAGAATTTATTTTGCACAGAACGTTTTATTTTGAACTATAGATGGGATTGTGAGAGTGCAAAACTGTGTTCCAGTGGCTAGAACAGCATCTTTAACAGGTCTTAAGTTGGACACAGGAAATGAAATTCTAGCTCTGTTGAAAACAATGCTAACAATCCCAATGATCTCAGTACAGCTCAGCTTTCAGCACAAGCAAAAGAATTTTGAAGCAAATAATGTTTTGATTGTTCAGGTCTTTAAACAAAATCCATCTGCAAGGCTTAGCATTTGAATCCAAAAACTCAGGATTCTGCTGATTACTTTTTGTTAGGAGATTGAAAAATGTCTTGGGCCCACAATGATTATGTTTAAGTGGGGGAAAAAAAAAGCCAATCAGCAGGTGTATTTTATAACCCTGTTTCCAGTTTGTGTGGTTTCTGTAGTATGTACGTTTGGGGTTTGTATTTGTTCTATTTTCATGAACAGTTTTTACCGAGTGGGCAAGTGCACTTAGGCATTTTTAGGAGCTTAAATCTATAATTGACCATGCTGTCTTCTATAATGGCTTGTAGATGCATGAAATCTTTCAGGCTGCATCTGAAAAGCAAGTGTTAAAATAGAGCACTGTAAAAGGTGGTGGCAAAGGAAGTCCAGAAAGAGCTAAATTCATCTGGTGGCCAAAGTCCTTCGGCCCCAGAAGCCCCTTCTCATCCAGGGTACTGACAGTTCCCATCTCTGCTAGCAGCTATCAACTGAGGCTTTGAAGTCTGTCCTTAGAAGGCTGTATATTTTCATGTGAAATTCAATAATTCTTCCAACTTCAGGCATCTCCTGTCTCATGGAAAAAAGCTCAGGGGAGACCCTGTCACCATATTCCAGTATTTAAAGGGTGGCTGCAAAGAGGATGGAGACTCCCTTTTTACAAGGAGTCACCTGAAAAAGAGGTAGTGGGTGCATGTTACTCCTGGGGAGATTCCTACTGGACACAGGAGGAAAATTTTTCACAATGAGAATAATCAGGCATTGGAATAATCTCCCCAGGGAAGTAGTGGATTCCCCAACGTGGGACACTTTAAGGACTGGGCAGTTCAGGGTGCTGGGCCATCTTGCCTAGACTGTGTTTTTGACCAGAAAGGTTGGCCCTGATGATCCTTGAGGTCCCTTCCAACCTGGGGCTCTATGGGTCTGTGTTTTTTACAAGCATCTCTCCAATTTTATGTGCTGTTTTCTGTATATGTGAACTGTGTTTAAAACTATAATGTAATCAAATACAGTCTTTCCAGTTTTATGTGGTTTTCATTCTCTCAAGTCTGTAATTATTCTTTAATCTGTGCTATTTACTTACAATGTTTGGTTTTCTAAGCAAGGAAATAAACCTGGTATTTACATGCACCATTTCTTTCTTACAACAATGGTAAAAATTTTAATTTTGGGGCATTTTTCATTGATTTCATAGAACCACCATGTCTTTTTCTTGTGAACAAAGGCAAATATTTGAATTTTTAATACATAAACCAGGATAAACTCAAAAGTTTGTCTAATAAACCTGCTAAAAGGTATGTATATTTACTCTGGTTTTTATCCTTCCTTACCTCTCTGGGAGGTGTTATTACCTGCTTGATAAACATTGTTCTCAGCACTGTGCTGATTAGGAATTAAACTACATCCCTGTGTGGTATGTTCCCAATTTCTAGGAAGTTTTTTGGTAGATGTTTACCATGGTCTGTAACAAGTTGTGCACGTGCTCTTCTGCTTTGGGGTGCTGGGATGTCTGCACTGGAAGGAGTTTGTACACCTCTTGCTCGTGTTGTGTCCCCGTCTCGCTCTCAGGACTTGGCTGCGTGGCTGCTGACTGGGGGTGTTTGTAAGAATAGTGGGGCACCAGCTCCTGCTAGAATGGTGCTGGAATTGATGGCCAGGTGGGTCAGCTTGAGGTGGTGGACAGCAGAGTTCTGCTGGGTTATGTTATTTGGGGCATTTCTTTTTCTCTGAACTGCTGAGTAGGATGGGAGAAGTCCTCCCTGAGGAGCATTGCCACCTGCTTAAATAACCATAGGATCCCAGACTGGTTTGTGTTGGAAGGGACCTTAAAGATCATCTAGATCCAACCCCCCTGCATGGGCAGGGACACCTCCCACTAGACCAGGTTGCTCTGAGCCCCAGCCAACCTGCCCTTCAACACTTCCAGGGATGGGGAGTGTAAGAGTGCAGCAAGAGCCTTCAGGGCACTGGTGGAATTCCCTTCTGCTGCTGTTGGTGTAAAGGCATGAATAGATTTACTGCAGCTGTGTGCCTGTCATTGCCACCATCGACACATTGCCTCCAGGAAGGTGGTTGACCTGGAAATTATTCTGTAAATAAATGGTTAATACAGGGCTGGTGCAGGGCTACAGTGGTTGCTCATTGGTACTTCCTTGTGCAAGAACATTGCTATATCATCCTCCTCCTTTCTCTTGGCCAAATATAACCTCTGAACATAGCCTAACCTTGACTTCACAAGCCTTCTCTAATTGGCAATTGTGGATTTGGAGAAGATAAGGAGAGAACTAATGCAGGGCTAAAATGAAATTACAGTGGTGACGAGACTCACAGTGTTGTTGGTGAAAGACCAGCAAGTGTGTGCTGAGTTGAGCTTTTCTATTCCTTGGGCAGTGGTTTTTAAGGCATATTCAATAGAAATTATTCAGCTTCGACAGCTGTGAACTGTTTTTCTCCAACACAACTTTTCCATGTTTGTTTCCAGTAACACCCTGTAACTGTTATTCTTTTAAGTTGAATATGTAGTTCCAACGACCAATTCACAGCTGTCCTTTTGAGGTTATTCTTCTGATGTTGCCATTGCAAGTGACCATTTCAGAATATGTGACTGCCAGTGAGTAAATGTGGGAGAACATGAATGTCCAGATAGCAGAAAAGGTTGTGAGCAGCGAGGGGTGAATTGCTCTGGGGGGACCTAGAAAACAAACAGCTCCTGCTGGTAGTCATCACTGCCTCCTGTACCAGGGGTGCTGGTGGCACCTTCTTCCCCACCAAGGATTGCTGTTATAGTTCTTGTTATTAATTCCTACGTAATTTTTCAAATAATCCTGAAAGTTAATCTGGAGTGAAATCAAAGTATGCAGTGTTGACAGGGGAGTGGAAGAGGTGATGCTTGCTCCTACTCCTGCCAGAAATTAGGAATATGCTGAATATTCTCAAACTTTGGGAGGGGTTTTGGGAGCAGCTGAATCGTGTGTAGTGCATAACAGGATGGTGCCTGTGGTTTTGCAGGGCCAGCTAGCTTTTCTTGTCTAAAGCCTATTTAATTCTGGCAAGACAGCTGTGCAGGTGTTACTGAATCCCTTCCTCAATGTTGCAGTAAGCTTGGCTGTGTCTGTGAGGCACAGGAGAACAATGCTGGCAGGGAAAGCTAATCTCTTTTTAGGACCAGTCAGTTCAGTCTTTGCATTAAAGGCTAGTATCAGTTTGTGGTTTCCAGGGGTTGATTGTTTTAATTTGATGAAGAAGTGGCCTGTTGTGCAGCCTTTTATTTTTGTGGGGTGGGAAGATGATGCAGTAGGCTCAGGATTTGAAGTCTCAGTGTTTGTTGTCTCTTTGCTTGCATGTTTCCCATAGCAAGAGGAATAATACAGTACCATGAGAAGTACACATGTAGGAGGACTGTGATCACTTACACATCTCCTAACATTTTCTTCCAATTAGGAATACAAATAACTTGGAGTTTAGGTATAAAATTAAGGTTAAAAAGTCATTAATAGGTTACCCTGAAGGATGTTGGTTTAAAATCTAATCCAATTCTGAATGATGTGATTTGGTAATATGGCAAGCTGGGAGCTCCTTCAGTGGAGCTGCTTGCTTCATTTAGATTAAAATTGTACTGTAAAAGGATTATAGAGTGTATGCCTCTGCTAAGAAAGGATGTTCTCAATGTGTTGAGGTCTTTTTCTACTCCCAGGTTCTTTTTCAAAGTGCATACTTAATTTTGGATGTTTTCTGCTGCGTTTAAGTGTGCCACATAACATCAGGATGTGCTAATGGGATGTTTGGGATGGATTAGGGAGCATTTACTTAAGTATGTTTTTGTTCAAGAGAATTCTGAGTTTTCTTGTTCTTCTTTCTAGAGAGAAGAACTCAGTGCTGGACTGGCCTAAACACTACATCTCATGGTGCAACTTCAGAGAACAGCTTGATTTATCTGACTTGAAGAGGAGGCCCATGTGCAGTAAGCCAAGAGGACATGGGCTTTCAGTGCATCTGGAAGAATGATCAGGTAACACCAACAGCCAGGTGTTGATGTTTAACCAGTAGTAACTAGTCAGAAATTTGAGGGGACATGTAACAATAAAGCATTTTCTCCTGCAGTGGCCCTTACATCTTAGGCATGCTTTCCTTTTTAATGGTAGGGTGTTTGCCTTCTCATTTTGTGTTGTGTCCATAACCATTTCACTGCTGAACTTGCTCCCTTGCAGAAGCTCAGTTGCATCCACTGAGCTGGGATCCAGCTCGGATGTGCATGACCAGGAAGGGAAAAGTGCCAAAGGGATGTTTGCATAGACTTGAGGTGAAGTTCATCTTACAGTGTTTAGGTTTTTCAAATATACCTTGAACTCTGAAAGCATTTGAATCTATTAATTCAGGTTGATTGATTTTGTAACTTTGATATATTATTTCTCTATTGTTTAAAGTTCTTTTTCATTGTGCTTGATCTAATAATTGGCTGGGGAGTGGATGTGTTCTCACAGGAATCCAGGCTGTTGTAGCTGGAGTAGAAACACCAGCAAAATCCCAGAAAACCCAGCGTGGTGGTTGTTTTTGAAATGACAGGACCAGAGGAAATGGCCTGAAGCTGCAGCAGGGGAGGTTTAGATTGGATATTAGGAAGAATTTCTTTACTGAAAGAGTGGTCAGGCACTGAACAGGCTGCCCAGGGAGGTGGTGGAGTCACCATCCCTGGGTGTATTCAAGGAACATATAGATGAGGAACTTGAGGGCATGCTCTACTGGCCGAGATTGTAGGTTGGGTGTTTGTGGGTTTTATTTGGTGTGTTGTTCTTTGTTTGTTTCTTTGTTTTGTTTTTATGGTTGGACTCGGTGGTCTCAGAGGTCCTTTCCTACCACGATGATTCTGTGAAATTTGAGCAGGTTATAGGTTCAGTAATGTAAGAACTACACAGCTTTAGCTATTTGCTCGTTTTCAAGCAGCTGGTCATCATTTCTAAAATAATGTCAAATGGCTGAAGTAGTGTCAAACTTTACTGTTGGAGGTAACAGCTCTGCATAGGTACTTGGATTATAGTATCACAGTATCATTCTGGTTGGAAAAGACCTCCAAGATCATCAAGTCAAACCACTACCCTAGCTCTGCCGTGTCTACCACCAAACCCCGTCCCCTGGCACCACATCTGTCTTTTTAGATGTCTCCAGGGATGGTGGCTCAACCATCTCCTCAGACAGCCTGGATCCCGAAGTCCAACTCCTGCCCCAGAACAGGACAACCCCAAAGTTCATACCATGTCCCTGAGGGTGTTGTCCAAATGTTTCTTGAATACTGTCAGGCTTGGTGCCATCACTGCTTCCCTGAGGAGCCTATTCCAGTGCTCCACCACCCTCTGGGTGAAGCATCCCTTCCTAATGTCCAACCTAAACTTCCCCCTGCACATCTTCCTACCATTCTCTCGGGTCCTATCGCTGGTCACCAGAGAGAAGAGGTCAGCACCTGCTCCCCCACCTTCCCCAGTGAGGAAGCAGTAAGCTGCAATGAGGTCTCCCCTCAGTCTCCTCTTCTCCATGCTGAACAGACCAGGTGCTTTCAGCTGCTCCTCACACGGCATCCCCTCCAAACCCTTCACCAACCTCGTGGCCCTCCTCTGGATTAGCTGGCTCACCTCTTGCTGAGGCTGTGTCTGAGCTCTGTTGCCATAGGTAGTGCAGAGCTTGTGCATCTCAGGTGTCCCACCTCCCGTGCTCCCCTTTGGCAAGCATCAGGCATGGCCAGGGACTTGCTTTAGCAACCTCCCAGCACGTTTTGCTGTGATGAAGGGGGATTCATTAAAAAGTAGTCTGGCACTTCTGTGGTAGGCAGTGTTTGTTTGTTTTGTACTTCTGTTCACAGTTGTGCTGCCTGTCTTGGAGAAGACAGAGCCTGATCACGGAGGAGGTGACTGCTGCCTGGGAACAGCCGGGTTCAGCTCGGGGAGAGGAGCTCTGGGAGGCTGAGCAGGGCAGGGGAGGAGGAAGGAGTGTGAGATGCAGTAGGCAGCCAGGAGCCTGCAGCTCCTGCAGAAACACTAAGGTAATGCCAAGGAGCAGCCAGTCCTCAGGGGTGATGAGGAACTTCCCCAGGCACCAGGCAGCACTGTGCAGAGGTTGCTGCAGTTTGGGTGTTGAGGGCTAACGGGAAGCCTGTGAGCAAGGCCCAGCAGGCAGGGAGGGCTGTACATAAACCTAAAACTGTTTCTAGTCTGACTGACCTGGTCTCAGAGTTTGCTTTTCTGACAGTGTTCTAAGAGAGCTTTTTTTTCTTTGGGGAGCTCCCCGTTAGGCAAAGGTCTCTGTGGATTTGGCAAAGAGCTCTGAGTGATGGGGAGTCCAGCTTCAGACAGGTTGATCCTGTTGACTAATTACAATTTCATTTTCTGAGGAGTGGCCACATCTTTGGGTGCCTGGGACACGGGGTTAGGAGCTTTAAGGTGGCTTTTGGTCTTCAAGTGTAATGGGTGCAAATTGGAGCATAGGAGGTTCAAGGTGAATATCAGAAAAAACTTTTTTACTGTGAGAGTGACAGAGCACTGGAACAGGCTGCCCAGAGAGGTTGTGGAGTCTCCTTCACTGGAGACATTCAAAACCCACCTGGACAAGTTCCTGTGTGATGTGCTCTAGGTGACCCTGCTCTGGCAAGAGGGGTTGGACTAGATGATCTTTCGAGGTCCCTTCCAACCCCTAGGATTCTATGATTCTATGATTCTTCCCCTGTGTCCTCAAAGTGAGTCTGGATGCTCTGCTGTCACTTTGGAAATGTGGCAGGAATGGCAGGAGGCTTCTTTCTTTCTGCCTCATATTCTCTAATCTTCTAGTGCAGCTGTGTGAGCTTGCAATACATTTTTCTAATGTGTCTCAACCTTCAAAGATTCTTAATGTGTTTTGGTTATTGCTGTTCCTAAGAATATATCATCTGTTGCATCCGTGTCATATATGCAGTTTCTCAGTTAAACTATACATATTGTGTGTAGTAAAAATTGAATTCTAAAATTCTTGTGTTACCAAACGTGCATCTATCTGTGAAGATCTGAAAAGCAGCAAACTGTATAAAACTTCTGTAATCTTTTAGGAATTAAGTTTAGAGGAATGTTGGTGTTTTATTTTTTTTTAATTGTTTCCTTTTTTCTTTAAAGGTTCTAGCTGAAAAATTCCTTATTCTTGTCTCTTTAACTGTAAAATGATCTCAAGTTTTCTTCAGTTAGTGAATGGATATGTGCATAAAGCAAGAAAAGATTTATTGCTTCACTCAAGGAGACAAAGTGGTTTTTCTTCTATACATTTTCTTGATGTTTGTATGATCTTTGTCATAAGGAGATACTTGGTGCAGGGAAAGCTACAGATATGTAAGTCTTAAAAGGTGCCTGAGCCACCTCTGAGTGGGTTTGCAGGAAGATGTGAGATGGAGCTGCATTTTGGGGTTAATTTCTAAATATAAAAGCCGTCAATTTTTGCCTGTTCCATGAGGAGTGGTAGGTGCTGTAGAGGCAGAACATCCATATATTTAGACTCCAGCTGCCTCATTATGAGTTATCCTTAAGGTGAAGTATTTTACTGAAGAATTAAATTCTCCCTTGATTTGGACCTGGTTTAATCTCAATGAAAGCAATTAGTTGCATGAACTAGCCTGTTCTTGTTCATCAACAATTCATCAGTTGCTTCGTCAACATTGCTGCTGCTTCTTATTTTGTTCCAGTTAACAACCAGAGCCAGTCCCTATCAGAGCACTCTGGGCACAGTAGTGGCTTCAGGATAGGAGGTGCAGTTTGGAAGGGACCATGGCATTTAGTAGGTGGCATGTAATGGGAAAGCAAGTCAACCAGACAAGTGTCTGATCATGGGGTCTATCATGGTTTTTTTCCTCCAGTGTATTATAACCTCTGTGAAAAGTATACGAGCAGTGTCTGGAAACCTTTCCTTCCCTAATAAGTGGGAAATTGGAGTTGGAGAAGGCTGGCATTGCTCTGCTTGAAGGGAAGTGCACTCACCTTTTTGCTGTGCTCGTGGAGGACCTCAGGTCATAAAATACTCTTGTGAGAGAGTTGTCCTGGAAGGTCCCAGGGTTAATGCTTTTTAAAGTGTTTTTGAACACTCTCTTAGCCATGACTTGAATTAAGTAATTGGGTGCTTTTTTTCCCTGGATGGCCAAATCCTGTGCAATACAATCATAGAATCATGGAATGGTTTGGGTTCGAAGAGACCCTAAAGATCATCTAGTTCCAACCCCCTGCATGGGCAGGGACACCTCCCACTAGACCAGGTTGCTCAGAGCCCCAGCCAACCTGCCCTTCAACACTTCCAGGGATGGGGCTTCCACAGCTTCCCTGGGCAACCTGGGCCAGTGTCTCACCACCCTCACACTCCAGAATTTCCTCCTCATGTCTCACCTCAATCTCCCCTCTGCCAGTTTTAATCCATTCCTCCATGTCCTCTCAGTCCCTGCCCTTGTCCAAAGTCCCTCCCCAGCTTTCCTGGAGCCCCTTCAGATACTGATGCTATGACCCTGCCCTGTGGGAGAGGTCTGGGCAGACAAAGCTGGTATCTGATAGTGTTGGAGTATTAGGACATTGGCCAACTTTTATGTGCCCTGTTAGTGAAGGTGGTTTAATTTTTGGTTGTCCTTAAGGACAATGAATTCAGAATTCTGAATTCAATGACTGAATTCAGAAAGCAGCTGTTTGGTGTGCCATACAGCATCTCCTGAGAGTGCCCTGCTCTGGGGTACCTTCCACATCCTACAACATTGTCCAACACTGGGCGTGAAAACAGGGATTGCAGGCACCCCTGCTGACACGTTTAGTGCTCTCAATCTGAATATTCTGGACCACAAATCTGTTAATAGTGATTGTCACTGTTTAAAATGTTGTCACAGCTCCTCATGAAGTGAGTGATTCTGTGTCATGATACCTCAGACAAATAAAGAGGAGTCTTCTAGGGTCTGCATTTAGTGGTGGGGGAACACAAGTCTCTCGGGAGAGAGGAAAAAAAATCACAGAATCACCTTGGTTGGAAAAGACCTTCAAGATCATGGAGTCCAACCATCAACCCAACACTGACAAGTCCTGAACTAAACCCTATCCCCAAGTACTGTGTCTGTGTGACTCTGAAATCCCTCCAGGGATGGTGACTCCACCACTGCCCTGGGCAGCCTGTTCCAATGCCTGACAACCCTTTTGGTGAAGAAATTTTTCCCAACATCCAATCTAAACCTCCCCCCCAAAAAAAGCAGCAAGCTCTGAAACAAAAGCTACTGACAGCTACGTGACTGACACTCATCTGGGAGGAGGATACTGAGCAGGTTTTGTTTTTCTTGAGAATATTTACATAGGGCTGATCCACTCTTCTTGCAGGAACTTTATCACAGTACTACAGAGAAAACTGGTAGTACTCAATATAGTGCCTTCTTCTGGCAGTCTCTGAGTTATCCTTGAATTCTGCTGTCTTCATGGGCTTTCAGCATTTTGGGTAGGTTTTTGCTAGAAATTTGAATAACAATCCTCAGAGGGGTTGTGTAACAGTAGCAAGGATGGAAAGATTTGCTTCAGCAAGACCTCCTATGGCAGAAGATCAGATGATTTTTTTTTTTTTTTTTAGCTCTGGTCTTGCTGCAAAGCTTTCAGAGCTTTATTATCTTCATAGGATAAGAGGCCTGAGAGGTTCCAAAAGGTCATCTTGACCCTTTGCATCTGATCATTGTCACTATTGCTGAACAATTCTGAGTTTACCTCCTAATACAGAAAGCAACATGACTTCCTTAGGCTGATGCTTCACCATGTGTTTACCGTTCAGAGAAGTTCTTCTGGTGGCCCAAGTACATTTCTCTTGTTGCAATTTGAGTCCATTACTCTTTCTACTCACTTCAGGTGAGGAGGACAGGTTTCCTCTTTCTTTGCAGCAACTGTTTCTATACTTAATAGAAATATATCTCAGTCTTCTCTTTTACTGTGGAGCAACCTCTCCAGGAGTTGGCTCGCTCATCTCTCGTAGCTCACCTTATTAATTGTCTGTCTTGTCTTGTAGTTCTGTTGTGGTTCCTCTCTTTCTTGACAAGCCTGACCCAAAAATGGACTTTACCAAAGCTAGACTGGGAATTTGCACTCCTGCTGATGGGTGGAAGTTGCCTTGTTTGTGTCAACTTGATATTTATGATTTGTGCTCATTCTGGGATCCACTCTATGCCCAATCCTTATCTACAAAACAGCTGCTCAGCAGTTGCTTCTATATTTGTGCAGGTGATTTTTTTTTTTCCTCGCAACAAAACTTGACCTTGGGGAACCGTTCTGCAGTTTTTAATCTCTTCTCCAGTTTCATTAATTCCTCCCTCCCAGTAGCTTCCCATTTGTGCATTCCTTTTTGTGGGAATATGCCTTTTTTTGTGGAAATAACATACATTCTAGGACTTTGCTTTCCACATGGCAACATGGCACTAATACTGAGGTTTCATTGTCAGCTCTCTTACTTCTTTTGCAGACTCCTAACCTGGGAGAGGAAAGGTGACTGTAAAAGTCTCCCTTATAACTGCTAACTATACATACTTATTTTTACTTCTGCAGTATTTCTCACTGCTGGCAATTCTATTAGAGTTAATTATTGTTATGGAAGACTTCCTTTTGGCATGTTCTCTGGGAGGAACGTTATTTTGTGACTATTTCCCTGAACAAATAGATCTGCTTTTCTCACAGGGCCTCTGCTGAGGGTTTCTGCAAATGATTTCTAGAGGGGAAAAAATACAGCAAATAAACAGATTTTCATCTCTCTAGTTGTATTACCCTACTCCTGACTATCTATCTGTGTCCAGCCAGACTTCCTGTTTATTCATACTCTCCTTTATAATTTTACAACCCATTGTCTGATTTCAGCCACATGTTAGAGGTGGAGGTTTTAAGATAAGAAAATTTCTGCAAGTTTTGTACAAACAGATGGGCAGCTTGGAAAGAGATAAACCTAATTGTCCTCACATACCCCTGATGAAGGGAAGGGATATGGCCTGAGTCCTTGTCATTTCAGGTGGCAGAGGGTTCCCCCGAGGGGGAGGACCTTAGTTAGCAGCTTCCCCAGCCACAGGGGTGGTGTCTGTGTGCACATTCTGCTTCACGGGTGTCCTCTGTGCTTCCTGCCAGCTGGCCACCAAGACAGTAAATCTGGGAAGACCATTGTTCCCTTGCTGAGTTAACTGCTTTTTTAGCAGGATGGAAATGAGCTCTAATGTCTCTTTCCTGATGGAGTTCCAGAGCTCCTCCTTATGTCTGAGGAGCTGGGCCATCTTCCTTCAGGAATATACAAATCTGCAAAGGTGGTCTTTTGAACTTCCCCAGCCTCATCAGTGCCTGTTGTTACTCTTGAAGTGTCATGCCTTCTCCTAAACCTACACAGAATTTTATCCTGGTGAGGAACATGAAGGGCAGCACTCACCTGGAAAGAGTAGGCTCACTGGGAAAACCACCCAGAAACTCCTTTAAAATGAGCCCACACCAGCCTCAGGCTTCAGCAAGGGAAGACAGAATGTATTTTGTTGTGTCATTGTCTTTTGGTGCCTTTAGTGTCTTGTTTTTGTAGGTCTTGGAGTGTTGCTAAAGGCAATACAAGGTTAAAGGAAGGCATCTTACAGCCTTGTGTACTCCTCTCTGTCAGATCTTGGACACCACACTCAGAAAAACAACTGGCAACTGCATGGAAGATGGTTTTGCTGTGAGAAGCCTCACTTTGGTCACAGAAGTTGGTAGCACTTTCGTTTGAAGGCTGTACAGTGGTGGCCCATGTGTCCCTGAGTTTGTTTGAATAGTTTTGGGTAGACACTTGATGCTGTGGGTAGCTTTCACCCAGGGGTTTGTAGGTCTGTGAGTTTGTAGCCATCTCCAGTGCTCTGCTTTCAGTTTTTAGGGGATCTGAATGTCTCACTGTGGTTCACTGATGATGTTTCTGATGGTTCTGATCTGGGAGCGTCCAAGCCTTGTTCCAGGAGTAGCTCTATTGCCTGTGTAGCAGCAACTTGGTCACCCAAATGTACCCCCTAGCTTCATCCAACCCCACAGGCAGCCCCTTACTGGGAGTGGGGCTCATTGTCCAGTGGCAGGCTTGGGGCTGTGGTGGCCCAGCAGCTGCCACAAGAGCAGTGAGGCAGGAACAGTGTGGCTGTCCCACTGTAAACAGACTCCCCCACAAAACAGGGCTTGTAGTTCAGGCCCCTGACTCCAATTGCAGCTCTCCTGTCCTCATGGCACTGCACATGTCCCACTCTGGGGCCTTTTCCCTTCCAGTGACTGTTTTTTTTTTGGGTCACGCTTCTCAGCTCCCAACTCTTGGCTCTGGTCCTGTCAAATTACAGTCCCGTTCACCTGCCTTTGCAGGAAGGACTTCACAGAGGGCTTCTCACATCTGGGGAGATTCTGGTTAAAAGCCTGAAGATCTAATGCTTTAAGTATGTTTGGGTTTTTTTCCCCCCCCCTTGCTTCCTGTCACCCACCCCACTGCTGAAGATCAGGGCACTCAGAAGAGGACTGGATGCCTACAGGGTTGGAGTGGTGGATCAAAGATATCACACATCTTACAACTTGGTAACCAAGTGTCCCTCTGGCCATCTTATCTACCCAAATATTTACCTGGGCTTTCTCCTGTTAGAGAATCATTCGCTGTTTCACTTCACCTATTTATTCACTCAGGTAGAAAGTTTTCACAGTGGAGTCCATCCTGTACCTCTGAGCATGTGCTGAGGAGCTTCAGAAACAGCCTTATCGATGTGTCATTGTGAAATTAGCACTTTCACCTCTTTTTTGATACTCTGCTTTTGTTGGCGCTGCCAGAAGCCTTAGGCACTTGCTGTGATTTTCTGCCTCCCTGTGTGTCTGTTCCTGGCCACCATCAGAGATGGGACACTGGGATGAGCAGGCCTTTGGTCCCAAGCAGCTGACCCATCCTTTCCAATCAAAGGTTGTAGTAGGATTTTTTGCCCACGATCAGCGTTGGGTTATCAAGGCCTATAAATAGCAACCATGTGCTATTTTTGAGTATTGCCATAATATTGTTATTCTCAGTCAGCTGCAATTTTAGTTGCTTTCCAGTTGATTCAAGTTGGAGGTCACAGGATTGGAGAACTTGTTAAATGATTATTTTAGGACTGGGCTCAAATTAATATGATGTGCCAACTTGAAATGTTATGCCTAGCAGATGTCGTGTAACGTTCCTATTAGTTACTAATTGGCCTGGAAGTATTTAATTATCTTGTCTTTTTCAAATATGGCAAACAGATATTTTTAAAATACTTCTACTTTTCCTTTTTGCACCCATTGCCACCAGTTTTGCCTGCTGTGTCCTAGCAGTCTAGTTACTCATACATCCTTTCAGAAATCATAGGATCATAAAATCACAGACTGGTTTGGGTTGGAAGGGACCTTAAAGATCACCTGGTTCCAACCCCCCTGCATGGGCAGGGACACCTCCCACTAGACCAGGTTGCTCAGAGCCCCAGCCAACCTGCCCTTCAACACTTCCAGGGATGGGGCTTCCACAGCTTCCCTGGACAACCTGGGCCAGTGTCTCACCACCCTCACACTCAAGAATTTCCTCCTCATGTCTCACCTCAATCTTCCCTCCTCCAGTTTTAATCCATTCCCCCTTGTCTTCTCCCTCCCTGTCCTTGGCCAAAGTCCCTCCCCAGCTTTCCTGGAGCCCCTTCAGGCACTGGAAGGTGCTCTAAGGTCTCCCTGGAGCCTTCTCTTGTCCAGGCTGAACACCCCCAACTCTCTCAGCCTGTCTCCAGAGCAGAGCTGCTCCAGCCCTCTGAGCATCTTAGTGGCCTCCTCTGGATGCTCTCCAGGAGCTCCATGTCTTTCTTGTGCTGGGGGCTCCAGAACTGGACACAGTTCTCCAGGTGGGGTCTCATGAGAGCAAGTAAAGGGGGACAGTCCCCTTCCTGGCCCTGCTGGCCACACTGCTGGTGACACAGCCCAGGACATGGTCGGTTTCTGGGCTCCAGCACACTGTGCTGGCTCATGTTGAGCCACCCTTGGGGAACACCACTTGTCACAGGCCTCCATCTGGACAATGAGCCATGGATCACCACTCTTTGAGTGCTGCTGCCTGTCAACTTTTCACCAGCACTTGCATGATCACTTATGAATTTGAGGTTTTTTTAATCTCTTAGGCCCTTGTTGTGCTTTGAACATATTTTTTTTTCTGTTTTCCCATTAGTGCTGAACCAAACTTACCTGCAGAATCGTGCTTGGGCATCTGGTGCTTCACAGAGTTCCCTGCTTTTGCCAGTGATTTTGTCTGAATGAGGAGGAGGAAAATAATTTCTCACCCTGGTTTCAAATGCTGTTATTTGGCTACCAAGATAATTCTTGTAAGAGCCATTCATTTGAGGCCAGTGATGGATTTGTCTTTTCCATAATGAGTTAAGGTAGTTATCCTGCATTAAATTCAGGACCTTGGTGTTGGACAATTTGGACCTGAACTGTTGAGGCATGGATGAAACTGAGTGTTGATACACTGCACTAAGTTACCAGGGAAAAGAAAATCTTCAGCAGTATGTGTGTGCTCTTTTCCTCTCCTGGAGTCTTCCTTGGGTTTTGTTCCCATGTATTTTCCCTGCTGGGTGGTTTGTTTTTTGTTTTTTTTTTTTTTATGTCACTGCAATTAACCCTTGGAAACGTTTGAAAATTCTTTTCCTTTCTATTTTTATTCTGACTTTTTCTTGTTCTGTAGCAATATTTCTCCTTTTCTTCCACTTCTTGCATTCCACATGCTGCTCCTTGCCTGTGCTCCCCCTTCAATTCCTGAATTTGTCCCTTTTTGCTTTCGGGTAAGAGAGTAAATTAACATTAATTTCTGTTTTAAAATGCCAAGGAAATCTGGGAGCTGTTGTTTTCATACTGTGGTGGTGAGGCTGGCTGCAGGCAGTGTGGTGGGCTCTGGAGAGGAAGGGGGAAGGCAGGGAGTCAGAGCAGGTCCAAGTCCTCAGTAACCCGGTGCAACTGGGTTTGCAATCGTGGCACAAGCTGATCCCTCTGAAGCAGAGATGTCTCTCCCAGTGCCTCCCCTCCTGATTCTCCTGGGGTATAATAGTGCTCAATCTGCATTGGGTAGGAATCTCTTCTTTTGTCTTTTGTGACTTTTAGCTCTTGAACAACAGAGATTTCTTCAGCAAAAGTTCACCTGCGCTTTCTTTGATCTTGGAAGCAGGTGGCAAGAAATTGGCGTTTGTTTTCATTTCCTCTGGCCAGGTTTGGAAAGCTCAGTTCAAAAACAGAAGTCTGAATTCAGAGCATACTAATGCATTCCTATCCCTGCAACTCTTTGGTGGTGGGATGATGTCTGATGACATGCCATGGTACAACTAAGAGAGGACGATGTGCTGAGAAGCAGATGTAGAGTCCAGTGACTCCCAAACAGTGCTTTTTGGTATAATAGAACTGGAGAAGAACTGGATAGAATCACAGAATGGTGGGGGTTGGAAGGGACCTCTGAAGATCATCGAGTCCACCCCCCTGCTGCAGCAGGAACACCTGGGGCAGGTCACACAGGGACACGTCCAGACAGGTCTTGAAAGTCTCCAGAACAGGAGACTCCACAACCTCCCTGGGCAGCCTGTCCCAGGGCTCTGTCACCCTCACAGTAAAGAAGTTTCTCCTCGTGTTGAGGTGGAACTTCCTGTGTTGTCACTTGGTGCCGTTTCCCCTCATCCTATCACAGGCACCACTGCAAAGAGACTGGCCCCTTCTTGGCACCCACCCTTCAGATATTTATAGACATGAATAAGGTCCCCTCTTAGTCTTTTCTTCTCCAGACTAAACAGCCCCAGGTCTCTCAGCCTTTCCTCATCAGACAGATGTTCCAGTCCAGTGTTGGACTCTTCCCAGCATATCCCTGTCCCTCTCGAACTGGGGAGCCCAGTGCTCCAGATGTGGTCTCACCAAGGCAGAGTAGAGAGGGAGGAGAACCTTCCTTGACCTGCTGGACCCTGGATGTACTTCCCTGGCTGTCCATTCCTGCTCCATGTCAAAGGGGCATAAATTTCTGTCTTAATGCAGGCAAAACCCAACCTATCCCCTCATGTAAGTACATTTTTGTACCTATATGTAAGTGCTGTCACTGTAGGTGTGGCTGTATTAGCCTCCAGGAAGGCTTTTGCATCCTCCTCTTCTCCTCCCCCCAAACAAGCTGGGATAGGTGCTGCTGGCTCACATGGTATCAAGTAGCACAAAATCCTTGGTTTCCACACCCAGGTCTGCATGGTTACACCCAGGCCTGGTTTATTTTGGGATGTTACCCAGTTTCTAAAAGGAAAGTTGGGATTGTCTCAGATATTCTCTTATGATGTGCTCTGCCAGAGTAAGTTTTGGGACATCCTATTAAGGCATAATCATATAATCACAGAATGGTGAAGGTTAGAAAGGACCTTAAAGATCATCAGGTTCCAACCTCCCTGCTATGAGCAGGGACACCTCCCACCAGACCAGGCTGCACAAGCCTCATCCAACCTGGCCTTGAACACCTCCAGGAAGGGGCATCCACAGCCTCCCTGGGCAACCTATTCCAGTGCCTCTCTACCCTCATGGTGAAGAATTTCTTCCTGATGTCTAACCTAAATCTCCCCTCTTTCAGTTTAAAACCATCACCCCTTGTCCTATCACTGCCCTCTCTGGTGAAAAGGTAATTGCTTGCTCCTTGCTAGGAAAAGGGGTGCTGAAAATGTGGAAGCTGCCAATTGTTTAGAAGCTTTAGAGGCCAAATTGGTGAATTCTGGAAATCCCTGAGATGAACCCGTGGCCTACGTTTCCCTTCAGACCTTGACCTTAATTCCTGGGTACGCTCATCCCTCTACTCCTTCCCTCCCATTTCAAAGATACAAAAGGAGACAAAACTTGTGCTCTTTTCCTGTCCAGATCCAAGTTAATCACAGCTGCTCCTGCAGACATTGCCATCTATTTGGGATTCAAAATAACCTCTTGTGTCCTTGCATCTGGTGTGCAGAGTGGAGTAGAGTCATTGGCAGGGAACTGACAACGAGATGGGCTGTGACATGTGGATGTTGTGCCCACCGTTGGTTACGTAGCTGCAGGTGTGTGTGCTCAGATGTTTGTTTCTGAGTGGTTCTGACATTGTGAGCTTGTCTGCCCGCTGTTGGGAGCGTTTGATGAGAGCTGAATGCGGGATTTTGTCAGTGCTCCTGTTTTTTATTTTGGTGGTGCTTTTGCATCACTAATCAAATACAAGCCTCCTATTGTTCTCCCTGCAGCTTCCTTCCAGTCCACGCTTATATTTAGTTATTTTAATAATAATACTCAGGGTTTGGAATCCTGCAAGAAGCCAGAGAGATGCTAAACTCCTTTTCTGATTAGTGAATCCATCTGATTCATGTAACAGATGGCTGTTATTTGATATGCTGTTGTTACCCAAGCTGCACGGAGGGGCAGAAACTCTCCCGGAGCGCCGACTTGAAGGCATTAGAGGATGTCCTCGCCCGGTCCTCCCGCCGAATGGCAGCAGCGATGCCATTTTACCCACCAGCTTCACTTCAGTCAGGAACAAATTGTTTCCAGCAGCCTCCCCCTGCCGCGCACACGTCGCCCTCCCAGGCTCTGCGGTGCCCGGGGTTTGGTGGTGGTGGCTGGGCTGCCCCCCTGCTCCATCCAGCCCCATTTCCATTTCACCCATTCATGAATCCGTGACGTCAGCACGCTGCTCTGCTCCTTTGCAGAGGCTGCAGGATCAGGGGGGTGGAATTTCCTTTTATTTTGCAAGACTTCCTTTTTTTTCTTTTTTTTTTTTCTTTTTTTTTCTTTTTTTTTTTTTGCCTTCCATCTTTTTAAAACAAGAAGATGGAGCATCACGTAGGAAACCTTCATCCTTGTGAGTATTTACAGGAAAATGCCTTTATATTCTTTTTGAAGCTTGTGTGCTTGTGTGTGTGCTTAATGGTCAGTGTTACCCTCTCACCAATTTGTGTCAGAAGGACAGATGGATGTTGCGTTCGTGATGCGAAAGGGCTGAAAAAAATGATGCTGAGAGGAGGGAAAAGAGGAAAGATGAAACCTGAATTTCTCCATCCATGCATATAAATCTGATAGCTGGCCTGTCCTTTTGCCTGTCGCTGTGCTAGACATTTTTCACTTGCAATTTTGCACGTTATCTTCTTGTGCCCCCCTTTTAAAGGGGAAGGGAATGGCAATGGAGAATGGATACCTATGGAATAGACAGGGAATGACAGAAGAATTACTAGAGATAGCATAAAGAAGCAGAAATGTATTTTTTTGCCTTCTAGGCAATAGTAATTTCTTGTTTCCTTGTGGGCTAATCAAGCAATTCCCTGTTGTGTTGCAGTAATAAATAATTTAATTTTATTTTTGAGATGAAGAGATGTGTTTTTCTTTCTCTCAGCCGGGTAGGAATTTGTTCCTTTCTTACTGAAAATAGCAGTTTGAGCTGGCTCTGTTGTGCTGAACACATGATTTTCACCCCTCATTTTCCTAATAAATGAGGCAGCCAGGGGCAGTTAATGGTACTGTTCACTGGGGCAAGATTTGTCACATTCTTGCTTACCTGAATGGGGAATGATGTCATGTTTTCTCCCAATGAAGTGAGTGGAGCTGCTCTTTATTTTTGTTTTGGGGTGGTGGTTTAGGCACTGCAGTAGCTTAATCATATCAAGCCATATGTCTCTCAAGGAAATGAGAAAATGGGTATTTTAAGTGAATCTGGAGAAAGGTGACATCAGGCCCTCGTGTTTGGATACACTGATTTGCTCTATCTGTTCAGCAGCACAAACGGAAGGGATGTATTTTGGTTGATAATTTTGAGGGAGAAAATATGAAAGGATTTGAAATAAAAAACAGATGAGTGAAATGAGAGAGAGATTCAGTCAGCCTGGCTGGCAAATATGAGCACTTTTCACAGTAGCTGCTGTGTGTGTAGCCTCAGACATCTTGGGGTATCCTAGAACATAGAGGTGAAAGTTGTCATGGGTTGAAAAGTTTTGGTTACTATCCTTTTGGTTGTGTCCCCAAAGGTATGTGGGTTTTTGTTTCCAGAGAGGGCCAACCCTTTGAACCTCTGTTTCTGAAAGAGACTGTGAAAAACAAATAATGATTTTGATGTAGTGAGGGTTTTTTTTGTTTGTTTGTTTGTTTTCCTTTAAAACCAGTTTTGTTTCCTGTACTTTGGGCCTCCAGACTGATTCTTTGATCTAGAGTGGTCCTGTCATTCAGATTTGTCTTTGTCTCCTGCTGCCTGATGGTTAAATTTATAGCTGGCATTTGTTTTGACCCCTCTGCCTGGAATTAGCAAATAACTTCTAGCACAGAATATATGGCAGGGACTGTTACCACTTCTCAGCGATATGTGAACTTGTGTTTAAAAATGTGGGGGTGGTTGGGTTTTATTTTCCTGGTTGCACTACTAACCTTCCTCTTTTGTCCCCTATTGTAAAGAGATGATAAAGTGGCTTATCTCCAGTGGATCAGAAAATTGAGTAGTGATTTATTTGAAAATCTCTTCCTAGGTAAGCCACATCACCATTAGTAGTTGTTCAAGTATGGTTCTGCTCTAAGGAGAGGCAGGATAAGAAAGGTTTTCTAGTATTTCCTGTTTTCTTAGGACCTTTGCAGCTGGGACATGGTAACCCTGGATATACAGACAGTCTGGGGAGTGAGAGGCTGGAGAGCAGCCCTGTGGAGAGGGACCTGGGGGTTCTGGTCACAGCAAGTTGAAGACGAGCCAGCAGTGTGCCCTGGCAGCCAGGAGGCCCAACCAAGTCCTGGGGTGCATCAAGCAGGCACGGCCAGCTGGTTGAGGGAGGTGATGGTCCCACTTTACTCTGCACTGGTGCAGCCCCATCCTGAGTCCTGTGTGCAGTTTTGGGTGTCACAGTACAGAAGGGATATGAAGCTGCTGGAGAGTGTCCAGAGGAGGGCCACGAGGTTGGTGAAGGGTTTGGAGGGGATGCTGTATGAGGAGCAGCTGAAAGCACCTGGTCTGTTCAGCCTGGAGAAGAGGAGACAGGGGAGACCTCATTGCAGTCACTGCTTCCTCACTGGGGAAGGTGGAGGAGCAGATGCTGACCTCTTCTCTCTGGTCACCAATGATAGGACCCGAGAGAATGGTAGGAAGATGTGCAGGGGGAGGTTTAGGTTGGACATTAGGAAGGGATGCTTCACCCAAAGGGTGGTGGAGCAGTGGAATAGGCTCCCCATGGAAACAGTAATGGCACCAAGCCTGACAGTATTCAAGAAACATTTGGACAACACCCTCAGGGACATGGTATGAACCTTGGGGTTGTCCTGTTCTGGGGCAGGAGTTGGACTTGGTGATCCAGGCTGTCTGAGGAGGTGGTTGAGCCACCATCCCTGGAGACATCTAAAAAGACAGATGTGGTGCCAGGGGACGGGGTTTGGTGGCAGACAGAGCAGAGCTAGGGTAGTGGTTTGACTTGATGATCTTGGAGGTCTTTTCCAACCAGAATGATGATACTATGATACTATGACTTTTTCACAGCAAATGTGAGGTGGTGACTGATTAGACTGGAGTTGCTCATATCTGGTACCTGTTCCAGGCTTTCTGCAGTTGAGATGTACAGAGTGGGTTTCCAATAGCAGGACTTCTCAAAATGGAAGAGTCTTTAAATAAAGCTTTCACAGGTAGAAATGAAAAGTCTGACATGGATGATGTGAGCAGATGTACAGTCAGTGCAGGTTCCTCTTCAGCTCTGGTCCCTGGGGCCAGGGTGGGCAGGGGAAGGTACCTGAGTCCTGCATGGAGCACTTCAGCCAAGCTTTCACCTGAGACCCTGTGTTTGGAGGAAGACAGAAGCAGACTTGCTGCTTTTACTTCCAGTGAGTTTCTCAGCCATAACTAAATCAGACTGAGTCAAATGTTAGGTTTGCATCTCCAGAAGAGGCTGGAGCTCTCAGGGGTTGGGCACTTCAGCAAATCCTTGCCAGTTTATAGGACTTCTTTTTGTTTTGAATCCCTCCTTGGCAAATATGCCCCACGCAGGGGCTTTAGTCAGCACCAGCAGGCTGCTGTTTTGTGACAGTACAGCAAACCACTCTTGCTTCTTGGGGAAGAGGGAGTAAAAATCTCACCTAAAACATGTACTACTTTGGATTGGATAGCAAGTTGGCAGCTGTGGCAGAAATACCAAGATGGGCCAGGAGCAGAAGCCCTGCGTGTACTTACTCCCACCCCTCATAATGCATTTTGACCTCTGGTCTCTTTCCCTGTTTGCAACTTGGACCGAAAAGGTGGTGGTTGGAGGGAGTTCAAAGGCATTGGCAACAATTGGGTGTAGGCCAGCATGAAGGCGATATTTTTTTCTGTGTAAAGTACATGGGTTTTATAGTCCTCTGGTGAACCTGGAAGTGTTTGTGCTGTTTCTTCTGGAGCAGTCACTAGCTCAGCGTGAGAGGCACTGGAAGGGAAGGGAGGAGAAAGTCCTGGTGGGTGTGGGTGGGAGGCTGGGCTTTTTCCAGCACAGTGGGCTTGGGGAATGAAGGTCTCTCTGGGTGGTCATTTTCTTCATTCCTAGGATGTTTTTCCTTTCTTGTCCCCAGCCCATTACTCTGGTACCTTCTGGAGGACACCAAAATCAGTAATGCAGCTGTACAGCTGGGGCTTTTCTGCTGAAGCACAGAAAATCACTGTCCTGATGTGCCTGAGGAGATGCTCAAATGTTGGCTTATCACCGTAGCCAAAAAGTGATCTAGTAGGGATGGAGCAAGGGGCTGAGTGCTGCTTTAGGAGGTCTCTGCAGGGTGTGAGATGGCAGGTCCCATCTCAGGCCTCTTCAGCCCGTGCCTGTGTTGTGTTTGCTGTTTTGATCGTGTTACCACCACGTAAAGCTCTGGTGGCCTGAGAACAGGATCACACCTCTCAGGTGCTGCTTGAGCCCCCGACGCTGTGTCGGTACTACAGGCTTAGTAGAGGCTCCTGAGCAAGTCGTTGTGCCTGCTTCTCTATCAAGGACTAATCCTCTTTGCTCATGGAAGTGTCATGGTGCTTACTAAACACAACTCCGTGCTACTGTCCCTCCTCATCTGTGAGATCTGCCACCTGCATTTCAGGTGTCCCCATCAGGTGCACGTGCCCCGGTGCCTGCTGTAGTGTTGACAGAGCATTGCATGCACCCCAGTAGTTTTTGCACGTTCAGGAATAGTTGCTCAGTTCCTGTAGTAGTGGCTATGAGAAGTCTGAGAAGTTTGTGTGTCTAGCCTTGACATGGCAAATGTGCTTTGCAAATGCTGAATAATTCATATCTACTACAAAAACACAAACAAGCGTGTGAGTGAGTTTACCTGAGACCAGGCTGATGCCTCAGACGAGTTAAAGGGAGAGTTTGATTCATTCACTGGATTTCTGAATAGCTCTTTGGTATTGATCTTCATCCTCAAAGATCTTTCAGACATTAATTAATCTTAACACTACTCCTTGGAGGAAAATACAGTGTTTCAGTTCTGCAAGTGGGGGAAATGACAAGGTACTGTTTGGTGGTGGGGCTGAAACGTTTTAATGGCTTCACGTGACAATGTCAACTAGATTGTAAGGTATCTGTGAACTTCACTTGGAGATTTTCCTTGGTTTTGTAGTTTGTAACTACATTAATTTAAATCCTTTAATCTGCTACTATTATTTAGTAATATGGCATGGATCATTAATGAGGTAAGAAAAAAAGTGCAGAATTCTGAAGGATGAGGAGAGGAAAGGAGAGAGAAGAGCCTACAGTCTGTGGCTGGGTTTTTAAAAGTTGTTTCATGCTATGAAGGCAGCTGGAAAGATGAAAGAGAAGAGTGTAACTTAAGGTCATTTCTAAATTTTGATCTAAGATTCCAATAGTAATTCAGTAGTATAAAAGGCTAATGAGTGTTTAGTCTGTCATTTTATACAGCTAAATGTTTTACAGTGGCATTGATGAGCCTGTGATGGAGGGGATCAGTGGTCAGGCAGATGTCAGAACGGGGTGTATGGAGCTTGGAGGGGATCAGTGGTCAGGCAGATGTCAGAACATGGTGTATGGAACTGCTGGTGTTTAATGTCTGCACATAGCTCAAGACAGACAGACAACCAGAGTGAGGGAACCCAGAAGGAGCAAAGGGGTAGACAAAGTTAAAACTTACTTGTGTGATGTGAGATGCTTGTCACACTCTGGTGCAAGGTGGTGCTTGGCTTGTCACCCTGATGCCTACCCCCCAAAGGCAGGTGGCTGATGGATTATCCTTGCTCCAAAACCCCAGGACCTCAGTTCAGGGGCACAGAGAAGGGCTGCTTCGCAACAGAGATGTGGTGTACCAAAATCCTGCAGGGAATATAAGAATCATTATGCAACATCACTCATTTCCTGTGGCATCAGATTATGCAATTTCTGAGCAGAAGAATGCAAAGCCCTGGAAAAACACAGTAGCATTTTAGCAGATCCAAAAATACCTTCTACAGGATAGAGGAAGCATTGGTGTGTGTGGTGCTGGAAATATGCCCTTATGTAAGCTGCTTATTTCCCCAACTGTGCCCTGCAAAGCTGGCTGGCAGGTGAAGCAGGGCTCCAGCTCCCCCTGGAACCACCTGCAGAGAATCATACAATCCCAGACCGGTTTGGTTTGGAAGGGAGCTTCAAGATCATCTAGATCCAACCCCCCTTGCATGGGCAGGGACACCTCCCACTAGACGAGGTTGCTCAGGTCTCCCTGAGTACAGGGCAGGGTGTGTTGCCTCTTTGTCTGTCTGGTTTGCAAAGATCATAGGGGTTTTTTTTGCTTTGTTGGTTCCTCATGCCAAAAAAAGAAGTGAATGCTTGATTGCTTTTTCCAAATCAAGCGCTGCTTTTCCGCCCCCTACAAATTTGTGACCTTATGTTGAAGGAGTTCCTTGTTAAATATTTGTCTAGCATTTGTGGAGGTAGAAATTCATTCCTATGCTGAGAGCCAGTGCAGATGAACACATTTCTTGTGGGGATAAGAGTCAATGCAGTTCTTCTAAGGTGAAGTAATGCCTTGGGAATCTATTTAATTTCTTTGGAGAAGTCAAGAGCATGCTAGAAAAGGGGATCTCCTTGCCATAGTCTGTTGGGATTTTGGCAAGAATACTTACCAGAGACTCTTAAAGAAATGAAACTGCTATAAAAGAACAGGGACACCCATCTTGAAGACAAATGATTGGTTAAATTATATGAAATAAGAGTAGGGATAGACAGTAATGTTGAAATATTTTTCTCTAAAATGAGTTGTCACATGGCTCTGCTTTGGAGATTGTGCTACTCATCCTCTTCCCACCTTTTCTTCCCTTATCCAGATGATTTAGGAATATCCTGAAGCAAGAGCATTTAGGCTGTGAGACTCCAGAAGTCAGGTGCTCAGGATAAAAACCACATAAGCCAATTGCAGAGGGTGCTGGAAGACTCTTGTGAACTTGGATGATAAAATGTCTGTCAAATTTGGTGTCGATTAAATATAATTTAATCTTAACATCCTGTACATAGGAATTTAGGTTCTGACTTAGCTTTTACTGCTCAAGCATGAGATCTTAAGGTTCTAAGAGACCCATGGAAGTTAGCTCAGCATCCTGAGGCACACTTAGACACCAGATAGCATTAGAGGAATAGTTAGGAATGCAACCAAGAACAAAGATGATCATTATGCCTTTGTACACTTCTGTGGTGTGCCCACCTTGGGGTTATTCTGTCCTTGCTCTTACTCCCCCAGCTCTGAGGTGATGCAGGAGAAATGGAAAAGCTGTGGAGAGGTGATCAAATGTATAGAAAACAGCTCTCATACGGCCCATGAGAAGGTAGAGTGGGAATCTTTAGACTTGGGAAAAGATGTTAGAGTGCAGGAGGAGATAGTTGATAAAATCACAGCTGCCATTAAGAAGGAAAGCAGGGTTCAGGTGTCACTGACACAGTGAACAACTGGTTGTTCAAAGAAAGGAATTAGATGAGAGATGCAAAGCCAAGACTAGTTGGTGTTACCTTATGCACCACACAGTTAAGCTACCAAACTCCTTGCCACAGCACAGTGGTTGCCAGACTGTTCTGGTTTAAAAAAAAATAAATCTTTGACAAATTTGCAAAAGGAAAATACTTTGTGGGCTATAGAACAGAAAACTGCCCCTGTGTGCTGCTGGTGGCCAGCAGCCCTGAGCTGCAGGCCCTGGGGGACCAGGGGCCTGGGTACTGGTGAGGTTTCACTGCCTGCAGATCCTGTCCTTGGGTTTTGGAGGTAGGAAAAGGGATGGATGAACCTGGCATTCCAGTGTGGTGTGGTTTCTTCTTATGCTGGAGTCTAGGTGCTGCATATTTCCACTCTGACAGGCTTAGCTGGAATATAGAAGGTGCACAGCAGGCCTCCAGCTGGCTCCATGCACAGAACTTGAGTTCAGCCATTATGAATGTTTCTTGGCTGGTATACTGTGCTATTTTTGTCATTGTCAGAAAGGATTCAGTCCAGAAAGCTAGACAGAGTTCTCTTTCTCCCTGATACAGCAACAGACAAAAGTATATCACAACTGTAAAATGACTTTTGCTGAAAATGATGTCTCCTTGTTTTAGCATAGACTGAATATATTGAATAAAGGCTGATTTAAATTGGCAGACAAATGAGTTCAAGCTTCTGTTGTGATAATATGGCCATAGTTGCATGTCTGTGGTCTCATGTGCTTAATGCCTGTGGCTATGGTAAAATATCCAGTTAACATTTTAGAATCATGATAGTTGTGAAATCTAAGCAATTGCTGCCAGGTAGCTCAGGTGATGATTATGGTGTCTGCAAAATTAGTTGTCTTATGTTGAGGTGGCATCCAAATTATTTCCTGGAAAGGAATTCCCAGTGTGCATTCCAGTCAGTATTCTGCAGCAGGTACAGAAGAAGTGTAGTGTTTACCTGGCAGCCAGAAAGAGCAGGATAAAGCACAAAACCAGTTGGGACACTCCAGTTTTCCCAGATAAATCGGCTGGTTTCATGCAGAGTGAGTTAGGGTACATGCACGAACGTGTTCAGAGCTCCTGCAGGGCAGTCAGAAAATCTCAAGTGGGTCAAATCAAGAATTGTTAACTGTTTTATCAGTTATGTTTTGGCAACGTCACACTTGTAATATTTAAAAAGAAGGCTGGATTGTGGCTGAGCATTTGTGCAGGTGTGAGGTGGGAAGTATGTTGGGGTTCTGGGTGGGATTCCTTGCAGGAGCAGTGTGTCTGGGGGAAGAGCTTGATTGCTTTTGCCTTGAGCTACTCCATAGTTAGTGTAAAGATTTGCCCATAACATGGGCTAGGCTGCACCTAGTTAATGTGGGCTGGCTTAATAATGCAGTTTCCTTTTGAAAACCTAACAAAAGAGAGCTTTTTCCCCCCCCACACACCTCCTGTAGAAAGGAAAGAAAGGCAGAGCAATTCTGAGTGAAGCTTCAAGATAGGTTCATTTGCAATTCCTTCCTCTGAATAATGTGACTTAAAAACCCCCCCAAACCAAACCAAAACCCCTGAAAACAAAGAGGTTGCGTTTTGATGATGTGTTAACTCATTCTCTCTTAATAAATTTGTATTCAAAACATCTATGTCAAACACAACCATATATTTCAAGTAATGTAAAACCATAAAAGTGCAGCGTAAGAGGAGTATCTGATCCACTCATACAGCATTTTCCTCACCTGGAGACCAGGAAAAGAAGAAGCTTGTTGGAATCCCATGTAATAAATTCATGTGATTTCAAACCCCAAAGGTCAGAAGTGACAGGCAAAGCTCTGGCACTTGCCAACTCAGCAGCTCTTAGTGTTCCTGAGCTGAAGTTGTGCAGTGCGGAAGGTCAAGAGATGGGAGAGGACCTGTTGTAAAAATTCTGTGTAGAAATTAAGAGATAATCACAAGGAGCATAGAACTCAGCTGCAAGATATGTGTCACAAGATAACTACATGTTCTAAGCATGCCTTTGCATTTCTGTTAGATTCTGGAACATTTTTAGGTATTGTCCCAAGCCGGAAGTGTTGCACTAGTCTGGAGATGATGGACAAGGAGTAATGCATTGAAACTGGAGGAGGGGAGATTGAGGTGAGACATGAGAAGGAAATTCTGGAGTGTGAGGCTGGTGAGACACTGGCCCAGGGAAGCTGTGGCTGCCCCATCCCTGGAAGTGTTGAAGGGCAGGTTGGCTGGGGCTCTGAGCAACCTGGTCTAGTGGGAGGTGTCCCTGCCCATGCAGGGGGGTTGGGACTAGATGATCTTTAAGGTCCCTTCCAACCCAAACCATTCTATAATAATTAGTCCTGGATGAAAGTGATTTGCAGTACTGGGTCCATGTTCCTAAACCAGCAGCTTTGCTTCTGATTAGTGTTTCCAGGAGCAAACACAGTATTGGGCAACGTGAGAGCATCCTTGTGATAACTGATTCACCCTCTCCAGTGCTGATTTGGGTGAACTGTCCCTTTTCCAATAGTTTTGAACTGCAATTCAGGCTGTCTGATGTGTTGAGGTGAAGTCTCACTCTTCACTTTGTGCCTCTTTTGTCTGGGCACGGTGGGATTTTGCCTGGAAATGGAATCATTTACAAGAAGTTGTCAGTGTACAGAATTACACTGAGCCTCAAATTTCTTCACAGACTTAAAATAAATTTGTTAGCTGCAGAGTGCATGAGCTCATCAAAATAGTTTGAATCAGAGGGTCTGCCTTGAAGGCTGCTTTTGCAGCAGCACTTTGTGAAATCAGAGTGTCTTAAATATGCACTCAGTCCTCCTACACACACTGAGCTTTCAGCTTCTGACTTGAAGAGTGCTTCAGCAAGGAGCATCACTGAGACAGGAACAGAATGCCCCTTGACTATGCTCTGCATGGGGAAAGTTAAGGAGGAACATACAGATCAGAAACATCCCAACTGGCAAAACGTCTCTGTATAATGAAACTTGAAACTTTAAAGCCAATTTTTTTCTTTGCATTGAATGAAACTGAGATCTCCTATATTGGGAAGAGTTCAACAGGAACAATCTTGGCTGTATCTTCTTTGGGACTCTCACCAAAAGAATAGGGGAGGCATGATGATAAAGCTTTGAAAAATGTTCTTTGTCCCATGTTTGAGACAAGGTCAAAGACAACCTGATTTGTCTGTGTTTAATCAAATTTTGGATAGGAAGGAGGTTGCACATTGCAGAAGTTACTGTAATATAAGGTAATTTCAAAAATTAATTTCTCCAACAAGTCAGCATCGATGCGTTCTGGCAGAAACTGCCTTCTGCTCCCCACCAATGCAACTGGACCACCTCAAGTTGGCTTGATATGGAGTTGTTTTAAAATAAATGCTGTGTCTCATGCTTTCAAAACAATGAGTTCACCAAACCTCTGAAGAATCAGGCTGCTTATGTAAGCCCCTAAATAAGGCTGGATCATGCCAGTTTGAAAAGAATTTGGTAACTTGGCATGCCTCCTCTCCCCAGGAAGCAGATACAGGGGCACACAAGGTGGCAGGGCACTGTGCTTCAAGGCTTCCTTTCCTTTGAAACAGCCAAGTCTTGGAGAAGGCCATTAGATCTGGTCAGACAGACCTGATGTCCCCAGATTTGGGGGGTGGTTCTTGGGTTACCGGCTGAGCTGTGTGGGGGTAGTCCTGCTTGTGGGCAGGAGGGAGGCTGAACCTGGTAACTTCCAGAGGTCCTTTCCAGCCAATACGTCTGTGATTCTGTGCTCAGCCTACAATACAGCACAGAACATGGACACCACTTGTCTAAGCTCCATCTTTTTATTGAGACAAAGCCACAAGATTCTGTGGGTTGCCCTGCACTGCCTGCTGCAGTGAGCCCTGGTTGCCACGGGCAAATAATTCCAGAGTCCAAGTGAGCTGAGGGGCAGGGCTGTCTAGGAGCCATCAGCAGCATAAGGTAAAAATCTTGTAGTGCCTCAGCAACAGGATGGAAGAGAGATCATGCCTGACTTTCCAAGCAATACTGAGAAATACATGGGGGAGGAGGAGTCGTGCTGCTGATCATTCATTTAGGAGCTAGGCAAATATGAAATGCTTATAGGAAAAACTGTTCTTTATCTCTCAAATCTTATACCACCACGTGCTGGGAAGTGGCAACACTGCACAGAAAGGTAAAAGCAAAATCTTGGTCTTTGTTAGATAGTGTATTTGGAGAGTTGTACACCAGCCAAACAACTTGATCCTCCCAGTCTGATCTAATCCTACATGCCCTTCCCACTGTTTAAATTTGAGATGCTTTGGGACACTGTTACCTCAAATCCTAGTTTTGGCTCTCACTCCAGGGTTTCCTGCAGGGGAAACTGACTGATATTTATTTACATTGCCTAAGGTGCAGTGGGATGAAAAGCAGATTCCTCTGCAGAAGCACTGGTCACATTTTGCTTGTGTTTAAAGACTCACTTCTCTCTCTCAGGCTGTTGGAAGGAGCAGGGGTAGTGCCCAGGAGGGCTGGATTGGAAGTATGTGTTTTTCTGGAATGATGTGCAGGTGTGAAACTTTTCCCTTTTTTATATTGACAACACAATCTGTGATCAGGTAGCAACTACTACTAGTAGTAACCATGCTGCTGCAGTCACCTGCAGCTTCCCATGCTGGGGAATCAGTCAGTGTGAGGCTGGTCACAGGAGGTCAGGAATAACCAACTCCTGAGCTTCAAGTGCAGGTCTCATTCAGCTCCTTTACTACTATGGACTGCTGCAATTTTTGTCTCACTTGCTATTTTGCTTTCTTTTAGGTCATAAACTTCATTCTTTAAATAATGTTCTTCTAATAAAGCTTTTTACACATACCCCATGTGATCAGGCAGAAATACAGGAACGTAAACCAGGCTCCTTGCTGTTCCCATTTGCTGTTTCTGCTGTTGGAGAGGGGCTGAAGCCCAGGGCATGAGCTTTTCATCCACCAGGCTGAAGGTGCTACCTCACCTCTCTCAAGTGACCTCATCTTGAGAAGTCCTGGGACTGAGCTGTCCCCTTTCCATTGGCTGTGTGCTACCTGGACTCCTTTCTTCCCTTCAGTGGCTGTTTGCAAAGCCTGGGACTTTGCACCCGGTGTAACTGATCTTTTTAACAAAATAGTTTCTGTTCATGCCATTTTCCATCCCCCCACCCCTCCTCTTTAGCTTCATATGGAATTTAAAATCAGACTTTGTTCCATGTTACATTCTGAATGTGTGTAATTGTTTCTGGCGCAAAGGGAGAGTCCAGAGGAAGACACAAAGATGCTCAGAGGGCTGGGCTCTCCTATGAAGACAGGCTGAGGGAGTTGGGGTTGTTCAGCCTGGAGAAGAGAAGGCTCCAGGGAGACCTTAGAGCACCTTCCAGTGCCTGAAGGGGCTCCAGGAAAGCTGGGGAGGGACTTTGGACAAGGGCAGGGAGAGAGAGGACAAGGGGGGAATGGATTAAAACTGGAAGAGGGGAGATTGAGGTGAGACATGAGGAGGAAATTCTTGAGTATGAGGCTGGTGAGACACTGGCCCAGGTTGCCCAGGGAAGCTGTGGAAGCCCCATCCCTGGAAGTGTTGAAGGGCAGGTTGGCTGGGGCTCTGAGCAACCTGGTCTAGTGGGAGGTGTCCCTGAAGATCATCAGAGGTCCCTTCCAACCTCTATGATTCTATGAGATGCTATAGTAACCGTGAAGAAACATCTCTGCTGCAAAGACTCTTTCACAGGTTTTGACCTTTAGGCTTTTGTTTAAAACTTGGGGCGTTTGTTTACCGGGCAATTCCTGCAGTAGGTTACTGAGAGAACCGTGGGAGTGGAGTTTCTGTTGGAATAATTTATTTGCCTCTTTTAGGGCAGTAATTATTTACTAAGTATCAGCAGTTGTCTGGAATGTCTAGTTAATTATCAGCTGGCCTCTGTGAAAGTGCACGTAGTGAAAATACTGAAACAAAAATTTGAAAGTTGTTCTTTTTCCTCTCGTTTCAGGTACTGGGTCCATGTGTCACCTCTGAACTGTGCTGTACTAATTCTCTAAGTACCATCTCAGACCATCTCCTTGATGCATACTCACGGCATCATGGCCAGCACTCAGGAGCGCCTGAGCTTGTCTTCCTCTCCAAACTCTGTCGGCAAAGCTCTCTGTGAAGATAAAGACTTCAGTAGGTTACATGAGGAACCTGCACCTACAGGAACCCACCCGTCCCCCGAGCTCCTAGAGGATGTGCGTGAGAAGGGCTCTCTGCAGGCAGACCTCCTCGAGAACATGAACAGCCCGGTCACTGCGGCCGTGCTGACCAGCATCAGCGAGGACTCCAGGGACCAGTTTGAGAACAGCGTGCTGCAGCTGCGGGAGCAGGACGAGCCCGAGGCAGCCATTCCTCAGGGCAACAGGAACACTGTGGATGGGGAGAGCAACAGCGGGGCAGATGATGTGAAAGTCCAGTTCAACAGATCAGGCAGTGGGAGCGGTGGGTTTCTCGAGGGACTCTTCGGTTGTCTGAGGCCCGTGTGGAACATCATAGGCAAGGCGTACTCCACGGACTACAAGCTGCAACAGCAGGGTAAGGAGGGAGGCAAACCTTTATTAGCTCTGGGGGAATGTGTGAAGATGAGGAAAGCAACCCTGGGCTTTTTCCCAGCTTCCCATGTGACCATTTTTTGTCTCACCCTAGTGTGGGTTTGCAGAGAGAGACCCTGCAGTGTACAGCCAGCAGCTTGTGGTGGTGTCAAAATAAATGGCCTGCTCTGACCCAGGCCTTGGGCCATTGCAACAAGGCCTGAGTCTGAACCAAGTATTCGGGTAAGGGAGGATCAGAAGGGTGACCATGAGCCAGCAATGTGACCTGGAGGCCAAGGAGGCCAGTGGCATCCTGGGATGTATTAGAAGGGGGAGTGGTTAGTAGGTCGAGAGAGGTTCTCCTCTCCCTCTACTCTGCCCTGGTGAGGCCACTTCTGGAATATTGTGTCCAGTTCTGGGCCCCTCAGTTCAAGGACAGGAACTGCTTGAAGGAGTCCAGTGCAGAGCCACAAAGATGATGAAGGGAGTGGAACATCTCCCTTATGAGGAAAGGCTGAGGGAGCTGGGTCTCTTTAGCTTGGACGAGACTGAGGGGTGACCTCATCAACGGTCATAAGTACGTAAAGGGTGAGTGTCAGGAGGATGGAGCCTGGATCCATCCTCAGTGATGTCCAGTGATAGGACAAGGGGCAGCAGGTGCAAGCTGGAGCCCAGGAGGTTCCACGTAAACATGAGGAGAAACTTCTTTACTGTGAGGGTGTTGGAGCCCTGGGACAGGCTGCCCAGGGAGGTTGTGGAGTCTCCTGCTCTGGAGGCTTTCAAGACCCGTCTGGATGCGTTCCTGTGTGATGTGCTCTAGGTGACCCTGCTCTGGCAGGGGGGTTGGACTGGATGATCTTTCAAGGTCCCTTCCAACCCCTAAGATTCTGTGATTCTGTGATCAGAAAGAATTCTGTTGAATGCAGGGCTTGTACTAACGACTCAATTGCTGCAGTGTTTTCATGCTAGGTGAAAATCATAGGCACAGGTATTGTCATCATGCCAGAAGAAAAACATTGACATTCAGCTCCTGTATGTGTGTGTGAAGGCTGTCTCCAGTTGACCACCAAGGAGCAGAAGTGTTGCTTCCCTGTGGGCATATTGCACAAACTTCTGTGTCTTGGTTCAGGACTAATTTTACTCTTTAAAATATCATTCAGTACTTATCTTTCCAGATAGATATCCTTTAATGTGTATAACTTTTCATTTAGATGTAGAATTGTGTAAGTGTGTTTGAGTATAAATATATATATATATATAAATTAAATATATGTAGTTTGGGAATAAGTGACAGTCACATACATATTTAGGGGCTCCTAAAAGCTAAAGAGCAGAGTATGCTCTGCCTTTGGTGTCTAATTTCTCCCCTAGCACAGGGGGAGGGAGGTGGCAGATGGGAAAAGAACAAGCTGTCACTAGAATTAAGGAGCTGAAATGGTGGAGGCTTATTGAACATGGGAACAGCCTGGCCACCCTGCTGTACCCTGGGGTAGAAATCTCCTGTGTTGCTGTGATCATGACTTGGTATTAACCAAATGGTTTTCTGGCCCGGACAGATTATAGGAGATGTGGTCAGAAAACCCAGCTGAGTGGTTCATGTCTAAACCTCAGAGGTGGGTTGGGGAACAGGTCCTAGTGTGAGGGAGGGAGCAGAGCTGTTAAATAACACATTGGGTGAATCTGCCTTGAAATAAACTTACTTCTCCTTCCTGGAGTTCATAGAACCATAGAATGGTTTGGGTTGGAAGGGACCTTAAAGATCATCTAGATCCAACCCCCCTGCATGGGCAGGGACACCTCCCACTAGACCAGGTTGCTCAGAGCCCCAGCCAACCTGCCCTTCATCACTTCCAGGGATGGGGCTTCCACAGCTTCCCTGGGCAACCTGGGCCAGTGTCTCACCACCCTCACACTCCAGAATTTCCTCCTCATGTCTCACCTCAATCTCCCCTCTGCCAGTTTTAATCCATTCCCCCTTGTCTTCTCACTACAAGCCCTTGTGAAAAGTCCCTCCCCAGCTTTCCTGGAGCCCCTTTAGATATTGGAAGGCCACTATGAGGTCTCTCTGGAGCCTTCCTATAATCGTTTCCAGTTCCTGACTCTGAGCAGGGAGCTGCATCTCTGCACTGTGGAGTGGCAGGAGCCTCCTGAGCAGCAGCCTCTGGTCTATCAGACCTGTCTGCTCAGCAATAGTTGCCTTGTTTTGAAATCCTTTGGCAAAGTTTGCTCTAAGTTTTGCCTGCATGTCATAAACTCAGTGTGTCACATGTGGTTGAGTCTACAAACAGAAAAAAATGACTGAAAATTCCTTGGGCAATTAACACTGTTGGGGTGATTGCACAATATGTGGTGAGTTTTGGAAGAGTCTGGGGAGCCTCCCTTGTGAAGGAGAACGAGCTTTGGAGCAGTGGGATACCATTCAAAAGAGACATGGTGTCAGTGGGTTTCTCTGCTGTGGGTTGGGTGCTCAGGGGGTTTTTAAGTGAAGCTGAAACTTCCCGAGGAAAGGGCAAAGGTGTGAATTTCCATCAGCTGTTCCAGCACTTCTGTGGCTGTCCTGTACAAGTGCTGTCTCACCAGGACAGGCTCACCATGTGGCTGAGACCTGCTGAGCCATCGTGTGCTGCTGGTGCCTGGGAGCTCAGGTGGGAAGCCTCAGGAGCTGCCTGGGAGCTCAGGTGGGAAGCCTCAGGAGCTGCCTGGAAGGCCAAGCACTTGTATTTTGCATGTAATTGGGACAGCAGACGCATTGGAGACCAGTTTAATGTGGGCTGTGATGGCCCACAGGGGACACTTCCTTTTGTGTGAAAGTCACTAATAAAAAAGATGGAATTACTAACTAATGAAAATGAGCAGCTGAGAGCATTGCTGTGTTTGGGGGGTGTGCAGAGCTCCTCCTCGTACACACAGAAGCCTCTTGCTGTTCTCACTGTCAGGAGCACGTTCAGAGCCAGGGATTCATGGACACTTCACAGTTTGGTGTTGGCATTAGGCCCCTCCTGGAAGGGCAGTTTGGAAAAAGCCACAGATGTGGTAAGGCTGAAGTTTAATTGGGATCTGCTGTGTGTGGCCTCTGTGGTTTAGCTTCATATTCAATGTCTTCACTGGCATAAATGAGAGCAAAAAGATTTAAAAAAACCCAACATCTTATTTTTTTCCTTTGGAGCTGATCTGATGGTAGTAGGATGGGTCTAATATCCAAAGATAAATCTTTTTAAACTGCTTTGTGCTAAAACCGAAGGATTTTGTCAGAATGTGCATGTTCTGTTTTCCAGATGATCTCATTCTTGCTTCTTGCCACCAGAAAAATCTCCTCCATGTGCATTTCATCAGCTACATCCAAGCCAGCAGTTTAGGAACTGACACATGGAATTGCTTGTATTTGTGCTGCCTTTTAGCAGGAGTGCAGAGGACACCGGGCTGGTGTTTGTGCAAGTGTTCTGCCTGTGGAGAAGACAGGCTGAGGAAATGTCTCTGGCCCTTCTAGCAGTGGAGAGAGGCTTGTGGTGGCCTTTCATTCCCCTGGGAGCTTATTTACAGCTTTGGGCAGGTGCTACAGGGCTGAGCAAATGATCTTGCCCCTCTTTGTGACACAACTGCTTTAAACCACAGGAGCATTTGGTGGCTGATCTGGGAACACTCCTTGGTGTTGGGAAAATCAAGTACTGGGGTGGGGATCTGGTGTGGACCTGCACCCCCAGGGCACTCCATGTTGCCTGCAGATGCTGCCTGGACCTTTTTGCCACTCACCAGCATCCCTGCTCACCCACTTTGGGTCTTCTTCAGGCAACTGGTCCTCTGCTATGAACACAAGTTGCCCAAACACTGGTGGTGTGATGTGGTTGCATCTATAAGCAGATTTCATGCCCTTTGCAAAGTTCACTGGAGTGACGTGTTGCACATGTGACACTGGTGTCCATGTTGCCTGCGAAGGCTTGGCTTGGGGAATGGGGGAAAAGAGAAGAACAACTTCATAGAATCATAGAATCATAGAATCCTAGGGGTTGGAAGGGACCTCGAAAGATCATCTAGTCCAACCCCCCCTGCCAGAGCAGGGTCACCTAGAGCACATCACACAGGAACTTGTCCAGGCGGGTTTTGAATGTCTCCAGTGAAGGAGACTCCACAACCTCCCTGGGCAGCCTGTTCCAGTGCTCTGTCACTCTCACAGTAAAGAAGTTTTTTCTGATATTCACCTTGAACCTCCTATGCTCCAATTTACACCCATTACCCCTTGTCCTATCACTGGTCATCACTGAGAAGAGCCTAACTCCATCTCCCTGACACTCACCCCTTACATATTTGTAAACATTGATGAGGTCACCCCTCAGCCTCCTTTTTTCCAAGCTAAAGAGACCCAGCTCCCTCAGCCTTTCCTCATCAGGGAGGTGTTCCACTCCCTTAATCATCTTTGTGGCTCTGCGCTGGACTCTTTCAAGCAGATCCCTGTCCTTCTTGAACTGAGGGTTCCCCATTATCTTCTGGTTGAAATTACTCCTTGAGTTTCCTTCTCAGTGTCTGAGATGGTCCTCAAGAGGAGTGTGTTTCCATGCTTCCCTGAGGACCTGTGCTGGGCAGAGCTTTGCTCAGCTGGGAGTTGCTGCGGGGTGGTCTGCTGGTTGACTAAGCAGTGCCAGTTGCTGTTGTTAAATGTGCTACCTGCTTGGTTCCTGCAGGGAACTTCTGCTGTTGTCTTGTTCCGTGGCTGCCAGCTGATCATCTGAGGCTTAAGGATTTCGGGTTTGACCCATAAAATCACTCCTGACTATGTTTTTCCAGTTGTTTGTCCTGACATCTAAAGGTTGTTGGTGAGTGCTTTCAGGGAGATACACTTAGTTCTTGAATTTGCATCTACCAGTTATTCCCTTTGGATCACTGGGACTTCATAGTCAGACTTGTTTGTGTTTTCTATGGACTCGTGAGACTTCCGAGCCATTTCCTTTGGATTAAGAATCTGTCTTCAGGAGTTGCTTTCACCTTCCCCTTCACAACTTAGGTTTTTATTGTCATCTCGAGCATTTTTGTGTAAACCTGGAGAACAAGGTGCTTTACAAAGTGTGCTTGTGTTCGTGGGGCTTTTTGTAAGCCGTTCTTGTCACAATGCTAGTGCTGGTGAGCAGCCAGCTCTGGCAAACAGCAAAAATTTGCTTCAAATAGATGGACTCAATGGCTCAGGCTGCTCCTGAGCCTGCACTTCTTCCCCATGGGAAACAGATACCCATCATTCTACTCAAATGATTCTTAATCACCTTAAAAACGCTTGGTCTTGCGTAATTCCTGCTGCTATTTCACTTTAATTTATTTAGGGGAAGTATCCCACTGGTTCCTTTAGGCCCAGAAGAGTCTGGAATAAAAACTGTCCCATCCTGATAGGAGATACCCCCTTCTCACTTCTGCTGGAGGGTGTGGGGAGTGCTAGGAGAGCTGTAGCAAGCCACGAAGCCTGGCCAGTCTCCAGGGTTGTTTAGCTGAGCAATGTTCACTCTGTTCACATCTTGAACAAGGCTGGCAGAGCAGTTGTCTTGATTAGTGTGTCCAGACGTGTCTCCTTGCCACCCTGCTCATAGTCGGTGGTGTTACTCTTCTGGAAAGGCACTTTGGCTTAGCCATGGTTAGTCATCATAGCCACACACCCCACTTCTTGCAGTTGGTTTGTTCCAGTCCTTTTCTGTTTCAAGCTGTTGGTTAGGGTGACAGAGGTGGTGGCATCACCTTCTCGCTGTGCCCACTGTAGGACAGCCCTTCTGTGTTCAAGATCCTGCGAGCTGTTCAAGATGGGTCTGTGCAGCAGTGGGGAGAGCTTTAGAACCTGCTGTCTGTCTGGTGGGCCTGGTCTCAGCCTTCAGCTGTGTCCAGCTGGTGCTGTGTGGAGGCCTCTCTTTTCCAGCCCTGCCCCTTGCCCCTCTGCAGAACTGGTCAGACTAACTTTGCAACACTGACCCTTGTCAGCCTGTGTCCTTGAGGGTGGCCCCAGGGGGCCCTGGGCAGCACACACAGGTAGTTTAGATGTATTTTTGGTAGGTTTGGGTTGTAGTAGAAAGGGCAGGTTTGCACCACTACTGCTAACACACCCTGGTGTTCAGCTGGACGTAGTCCCCTGCTTTTCTCCACCAGCATCAGTTTCTTGGTATGTTATGGGAACCAAACAGATGGCTGCCTTGGAATGTAGGGATGTGCTCCTGACCAGCAAAAGTGGATTTGGGTTTTTTTTTGTCCTACTCTTGTGTTACACGCTACGTATGGTTTGGCTGTTTGTCCTCCTTGAAATTCCCAAAGATGTAGGATGTTTCACTTGGTGGTTCCTGCCATCGTACCACATGATGGTGCCCACATAAAAATCCTCTTCATCCACAAGCACCAAAATCAGCTGTGTTTGCCACCTGCTTTCAGAAGCAACACATTTGTAAATTCAGTAGAAAGGCGGGTCTTCTCAATTTATTTATTAATTACCTTCTGTTTTGTTTTTTCCTTTTCCTTGGATGAAGCACTATCTTTCAATGTCTGAAGAATTAAATACCAATTATAGGTACTGTGGAAAAAAAACCAAACAAACAATTGCTCAAAGAGTTTGGTGAAGAAGAACACTTATTACTTTCAAATACTTGAATGTCCTGTGGTCGAGATAGCACCCCGGCATGTTTCGTGCACCAGTTTCTGTTAAGTTCTTGCCTCAATACCAAAGGACACATTTGCTCCTAGGCAATTGCACCTTCCCACTGTCATGGGATTCTTGGAAATGGAGGATAGGGATCATCTGTGGCAAATCCAGGGTCACTGGTGGTGTTGGCTGCAGTGCATGTCAGTGGCGAGCTGCATGTGCTGGTTTCATCTTGTGCAACATAAGGTTGCAAGTGGATATATCAGTATGGAGAATAGACTTGTGTTGGTGAAGAAACGTGCTGAGGATTGATCTTTGGCCTGCCTGGTGGATGGAAATTTTTGCTGTATATTAACAATGGGGTGTTTTTTCTAGTTGAGTGAGCAGAAGGAGTGCTGAGGTCTGGCCAGGAGCTGGCTTCCTTTGGGCTGCATCACCAGCAGCATGGCCAGCAGGTTAAGGAAAAGGATTCTTCCCCCTCTACACTGCTCTCGTGAGACCCCACTAGCAGTGCTGTGTCCAGTTCTGGAGCCCCCAACACAAGAAGGACATGAAGCTCCTGGAGAGCATCCAGAGGAGGCCACTAAGATGCTTGGAGGGCTGGAGCAGCTCTGCTCTGGAGACAGGCTGAGAGAGTTGGGGGTGTTCAGCCTGGAGAAGAGGAGGCTTTGGGGAGACCTTAGAGCACCTTCCGGTGCCTGAAGGGGCTCCAGGAAAGCTGGGGAGGGACTTTGGACAAGGGCAGGGAGTGAGAGGACAAGGAGGAATGAATTAAAACTGGCAGAGGGGAGATTGAGGTGAGACATGAGGAGGAAATTCTGGAGTGTGAGGCTGGTGAGACACTGGAAAAAGGTTGTCCAGGGAAGCTGTGGAAGCCCCATCCCTGGAGGTGTTGAAGGGCAGGTTGGCTGGGGCTCTGAGCAACCTGGTCTAGTGGGAGGTGTCCCTGCCTGTGCTGGGGGGTTGGATCTAGATGATCTGGAAGTTCACTTCCAGCCCAAACCATTCCATGATGCTGTGATGCCTGGAGCACAGTCCTTCGGCAGGAGACACCCGGCTAGCGTCTGACTCTGGCAGGAATGGTTTGAGGGAAAGACGTGCATCAGGACCAGGGCAGAGACAGTTTGGGTGTTTAAATCCCTTCAGTGGTGACACTATCTAAAACGAACACTTTATCATACTTCCAGCTGCAGCCCTGGGAGCTCCCCAGGGCCTCAGGGACTGGCTGGAAGAGGTCACGTTTTTGTAGTGACCCAAAATAGGGTTCCGTGCAGGCACAACTTCCTTGTATTGCAGAAATCCCTGGGTTCTTTCTTGGTTTTGCTGCTAAATAATTTATTCTCGAAACTTATGCAGTTATTGAGTTACAGGAAGTGAATGATTGCCTGCCTTTTATCTTGCTGTTTGGGGGTTGTTAAGGTAATTTCAAGGTGACTTGCAGACAACCAGATTTCCAGTTCTGATGGGTACAACTGTCTTGAACCAGTTCCTATGGTGCTTCTGGACCCCTCTGGCAGTGTCCCTGCAAGATGCACGTGGGTACCTAAGAGGAGGTCCCTGAAGTTGTTGGTTTTTTTGCCTATTTGGCACTGATACACACAGTGTTGGTGTGGGAAAGACCTGTTTGTGACTAGGGGTGGCGTGTTGGGTAACTTGGTGGTTGCTGCTCTGTGTTTTACAACCTGCCACCTCTGGGTTTCCTTTTTATTTCCTATTTTTGCCTTGTTTCACTGGGGGGGAACCCCTCTTTTTTTTTTTTTTTTTTTTTTTTTTTAGTCACTTGTCAATGCTTAAAGATTTTTTTTCTCATCTGTGCTTTTCAACGGAGTCATGAACTTCATCATGGTTCAGTTTTGGAGCACAGGGCCTGCTCCCTGAATTCCCAGTGTCCCTGGTGTGTTACACTCTTGCCTGCCAAGTCGAAGCAGCTCATGGATGGTTTGCAGAGGTGGTGAGCTCTGAAGAAGCAGCTGGGAGGATGGGGAACAACAGGCTGGAGATGGGGGAAGAGGATGCTGGTTGAAAGGAATGCTGGGGCTGAGCTTGTGCTCTGTGTGCCTCAGCTGCGCCCATCCTGGGAGGAGATGCCATCTGCCACCCCCCAGAAAAGTCCACATGGAGATACAGCAGGGGAGGTGGCCGGGGCTGCCCCGGTGTGAGCTTACAGCAGAGCATTTCCATGGCCTTGCTCTCTGACATCATCCCCTTTGGTTGCCTGTGCCTAGATACCTGGGAGGTCCCGTTTGAGGAGATCTCGGAGCTGCAGTGGCTGGGCAGTGGTGCGCAGGGAGCCGTCTTCCTGGGCAAATTCCGGGCGGAGGAGGTGGCCATCAAGAAAGTGAGAGACCAGAACGAAACGGATATCAAGCACTTGAGGAAACTCAAACATCCAAACATCATTGCGTTCAAGTAGGTTGCGAAACTTGGCAGAAACGTTCCCTTAGCCAGGGAAGAGCCATTTGCATATGGACCCTGGCCAAGTTCTTAAAATCCAGGGACTAAGTCGTCTGTGGGACAGAATGGGTGGTCATCCTTGCTCTCAAATTGTTGCGTGTTCTTGTGAAAACAAAGCTGTGGACACCGTTGCCACCCAACGGTGCACTCTGGCTGCAGGCTCACAAAATGAAAGTCCCCTCCCTGCAGGTGTTCAAGGGGAACCTGTGAGGGCAGGTTGGATGGGGCTCTGAGCAAGCTGGTCTAGTGGGAGGTGTCCCTGCCCATGCAGGGGGGTTGGATCTAGATGATCTTTAGGTCCCTTCCAACCCAAACCATTCTATGAAAATGCCTGCTGTGAACTGTACAAATCTGCAGGTGTGGAAGCTGAAGGAAACCCACCCCTGCCATCAGGGACATTCCTTCTGTGCAAAGCATGCAGGACACGTTCCCCTTCCGCTCAGGAAGGCAGCATTAGCAGAAGCTTGCCCAGGCAAGGTGAACAGGTCACTCCCCTACCCCATTGATTGCCACTTTTGGGAGTTGCTCTGGGACTTTGACTCTCCTGATCCTCACTGGCTGTGTCTTCTCTTTGACAGGGGAGTCTGCACTCAAGCCCCATGCTACTGTATCATCATGGAGTACTGTGCACATGGGCAGCTCTACGAAGTCCTGCGAGCGGGGCGGAAGGTCACCCCTCGGCTGCTCGTGGATTGGTCCACGGGGATTGCCAGTGGGATGAATTATCTCCACCTTCACAAGATCATCCATCGGGACCTCAAGTCACCCAAGTGAGTCTCTAGCTACCAAAGCATCCCCTAGTTGTGGCTGTCCTTTTTTTTTTTTTTCTTCCCTGAGGAATAACTTAAAGTTAGGTCAAAAGTCCTGTTATTTTTTTTCCGTGTCGACTCAAAACAAATGAAAGTGAAATTAATGAAAGTTATTGGCACTCCCCTCCTGGGCTGCCTTCTCACAAGACTGGGAATTTTACCACTGTCTGACATGATAAATAGCAGTCAGGAAATATTTCTAATTATTTGGTGGTGTCTGGATCCTTTTGAAGGTGGGATATTCCGTTGCCTTCTGCTTTTTTATTTTTTCCTTCTTAATTGTTTTTTTTTTTTTTGTAACTTCCTGATTTCCTGGAATTGCATCTTTCTCATTTCTCTGTTGATTTCTGACTAAAACTATTTACCTGCTTATATTCTTATTCCCTGGGTGTTGATCACTCCTTTAGCTTGTGACAGTGTGTTAGGATAACACTTTTAGATGGTTTACAGTACAGTTCAAGGTACAAACTTTGCAACACCCTCAGATACAGTGAATCTTCACTGACTTGCTGACCTGATTTTTTTGTCAAGATTGATTTTTGACTTGTAGCATTTATAAGTGCACCTGAGGCACAAAACACAACCACCCCCAAAGGAAGTGAGTGCTTTTGTGGTGAAAATGCAGGTTCTGCTTGACCAACCTGATCTCCTTCTATGACCAGGTGACCTGCCTGGTGGATGAGGGAAGATCTGTGGATGTTGTCTAGCTAGACTTCAGCAAAGCCTTTGACACTGTCTCCCACAGCATTCTCCTGAAGGAGCTGGTGGCACATGGCATAGACAGGGACACTCTTCTCTGGGTAAAAAACTGGCTGATGGCTGAGCCTAGAGACTTGCAGTGAATGGGGTGGGATCCAGTTGGTGGCCAGTCACCAGTGATGTCCCCCAGGGCTCAGTTTTGGGGCCAGTCTTGTTCAGTATCTTTATTGATGATTTATTGATCATTTATCAATGATCCAGATGAGGGGATTGAGTGCTTCCTCAGTCAGTTTGCAGATGACACCAAATTGAGTGGGAGTGTTGATCTGCTCAAGGGTAGGAAGGCTCTTCAGAGGGACCTGGGCAGGCTGGATCCATGGGCCAAGGCCAATTGTATGAGGTTCAATAAGGCCAAGTGCCAGGTCCTGCACTTCAGTCACAACAGCCCCATGCAAAGCTACAGGCTTGGGGCAGAGTGGCTGGAGAGCTGCCTGCAGGAAAAGGACCTGGGGGTGCTGGAGGACAGCCAGATGAACGTGAGCCAGCAGTGTGCCCAGGTGGCCAAGAAGGCCAACAGCATCCTGGCCTGCATCAGGAATAGGGTGGCCAGCAGGAGCAGGGAGGTGATCCTGCCCCTTGTACTTGGCACTGCTGAGGCCTCACCTCGAGTACTGGGGTCAGTTCTGGGCCCCTCACTACAGAAAGGACATCGAGGTGCTGGACCATGTCCAGAGAAGAGCCACCAAGCTGGTGAAGGGTCTGGAGAACAAGTCATATGAGGAGCAGCTGAGGGAACTAGGGATGTTTAGTTTGGAGAAGAGGAGGCTGAAGGGAGACCTCATTGCCCTCTACAGCTCCCTGAGAGGAGGTTGTAGTGAAGGGAGCATTGACCTCTTCTCCCAAGTGAGTAACAACAGGACCAGAGGAAATGGGCTGAAGCTGCACCAGGGGAGGGTTAGATTGGAGATGAGGAAGAATTTCTTTACTGGAAGAGTGGTCAGGCACTGGGACAGGCTGCCCAGGGAGGTGGTGGAGTCACCATCCCAGAGGGATTCAAGAATCGTGTAGATGTGGCACTTCAGAGCATGTTCCAGTGGGCATGGGGGGGTTCTGGTGGGTTGTGTGATGTTGGTGGTGTGGGGGTTTGTTTTGTTTTGTTTTGTTTCCCCTGTGTGAATGGTTGGACTTGGTGATCCTAGAGGTCTTTTCCAACCATGACAGTCTTGTGATTCTGTGATCTTTTTCTCTTGTGCTGCAGTTGTGACCAGCATGGCCTCATCAACTGCTGCTCTTGGCTAAGAAGCGATTTTCCCCTGGTGGCTCTTGTGGCACAAGAAAAACGGCAAAATGTTGATTTCTTTTCTTTTTCTCCAGCGTTTTAGTTACACACACAGATGCAGTGAAAATCTCCGATTTTGGTACATCTAAAGAACTCAGTGACAAAAGTACCAAAATGTCTTTTGCTGGAACTGTGGCTTGGATGGCCCCAGAGGTGATACGCAACGAGCCCGTCTCTGAGAAGGTGGATATCTGGTGAGTAGTAGTCATGTTTTACTGTCTTCATCTTCTGTTTAGCCACTTGGTTTCCCAGCACTCTATGTATTTATGACTCTCCTCTGACCCTAGGCATGGGGACAGTTTGCTCTGTGGTGGGCTTTTCTTTTCTCCACCTGCCCAGTGCCCTGAACTGTGTTACTGGACCCTGGGCTAGAGTGGAAAGAGAAGTGACGTGTGTGTAAAAGCTGTGTTGGGATCTGCAGGTACCTGGTGAGGCTCAGTTCAGACTGACTGTGTCTTGCAGTAAGGAAATGCAACAGTTCTTGTCTGTGTCATCATTCTGGCCAGAGCTTTCTTCCACTCCTGGTGCTCAGGGCCCCTTCAGCAACTTCTGAAGCCAGGACATTTTTCACTCGCTCTCTACCCCTATCAGGGCCATGACTGATCTGTAGGGAGGTATCTACTCTGCAGGTGGTCTGACCACCACCTGCTTTCTGCATCCTGGGCTTGGCTATTCTGTGTACAGCCACAGGGTTATGGTCCAGTGAGTCTAACCCTGGAGCCAAGAAGGAGGAAAGCAGGATACATTGGAAGAGTTTCAAACACCTGCTTCCATCCCGTGTGAAATGTACTCTGTGTCCAAAGGGGCAAGAGGAATGGTTCAGATCTGCATGCTATTAAAAATGCTTGAGGTAGGACTCAGCCTTGGAGGTCATTTGGGATGCCACTCCACAGGTTTCAGGGTCCTCAAGGGAACTTCATCTCTGTTTCTGCCTTGTTATTTCTGCATAATAAGTGTCAGGAGCCAGGACAAAAGCCCTTTTCCCTGCTTTACAGCCAGGATGAATTTTCCTTCTTGTGGTTTTTCAGTTTCATATTTCTGTCACCTCCCTTGCTCAGCATGAAGCTGCAGGTGGAGGCTTTGAGTGGAGCCAGCCAGCAGCTGCTGCTGGTGGTTTAGCTTGGGGCTGGGTCAGGACTATATGCCCAGAATTCCTGTAGGGAAAGGGAAGGTCTTGTAATGTGCAGCACACAGCTCTTCTTATGCTGCAGTGTTTTGTGGGATCATTCTGTGTGGATGTAGCATCACAGCCAGCTCTTCTGGGAGAAACTCTGGGATTGTTTTGGAAAGAAAATGCACTCACCATTTGCCTTTTGAGCTCCTCCCTTTGAATAGTGGTTCATGAGGGGCAGTGGTGCTGGATTTCCAGCCTCAGCTTTCTGTCCTCTGGAGTGGTTTAGATTCAGGAATATGGTGTGAAGCATCACGTCCAATAAAACCAGCTGCTTGCTTTGCTGAGGACTGTGGGGACTCCTCTACTTCTTTCCTCAGTGGCTTCAGAGGTGTTGCTCTTTGGTGGAAACTTGGAGGTCCCTTTGGTGCAAGTTCCTCTTCAGTTTGCTACAGTAGTGATTCCTCAGCCTCCTTGACATCCATTCCTCCCCCAAGATGAGTAAAAATATTGTTCATGAGTGCTGACAACAAATGAGTTCCTAAGCTGCTTATGTGTCTGCTCTCCCTCATCTTTAACAGCATGCTGAAAAAAAATAAATCTATAATCTTACCAGGAGTCTTGAAAATCCTTTGTCAGTTCTTAGTTGTAACCAAGCTGAAACCAGATGGGGTTTCCTGGTAGTTTGTCCAGCCACCTGGATCCCTGCTTTCCTGCAGCCCACATTAAACATTTTTGAGAGAAAAAAAATGTTCAGATGCTGCTTGTTTTATTGTGGTGGGGTTTGTTTTGTTGTTGTTTGGGGTTTATTTCCCCCCCACGTGGTTTGAAGCCAATGGGCTTTGAAAGTGCAATGTTTGTCACATGAAGTTCTGTTTCCTGCTGGGTGGTTGTTCAGACCCAGGCAGTTTGTCCCTTCCATGTTCTTCTGTACTTAATAAAAGCAACTTGATCTGAGGATAAGCCAGAAACACACTCACTTTTCAGCTGGTTGGGCTGGTCAGCAGGCTTGGCAGGGTGGGTGTCCCCCAGGGGCACGGGGCGTGGAGGTGAGGTGATAGGTCTGGGTTTGAAACTGAGATGGTTGAACCTCACCTCTTGTGGCAGCCTGGTTGGTAACGTGCAGTAAGTGGTGTTGGTTCTCAGCAGCATTTTGTTTACCTCTGTATTGACTGCTTGGATATTTCTTTGTTGGTTTATTGGGCAAAGACTGTAAATAAATAACTGCTGTTGTAAGTTAAGGTTTTGATCCTTACCGATCGTTTCACTAAGGGAGAGAGAAGCAAAGGGAGTTTTCTTACCTATATCTTTCAGTTGCTGTACTAGAAGATTCTTTTCCAGGCAGAGTTCCCTTAACTCATCATGCTTTAGCCTTCCTACAGAAGAAATACCAGAGGAGACTGTGTCTGCTTTTGATACTGACACTTACACATGTTGCATTTGTTTCTTCATTTCTAAGTTACAGTGGCCATAGCGATGAGTCTCAAACCCGTGAAACTCTTTACCTAGGAGTCCAAGTAACAGCAGAGGGAGCATTTGGCTAGAGAAAAAGTGAAATGAAATGTTAAAAAAAACCCAACCCCACAAAATACAATCTTTGTTCTGTTGTCCCTAAGGCACTTACCAGTTCTACAGACTCCCCTGTAGATTTTTGACTGTTCTTTTTTGGTAAGAACAGACCACCTGCTATCTCAGAAAAGCTGTCTTTCCTCTTCATTTCACACGAGTAAGATTTCATCTCTACAGAGAAGCTTATAATGTGCTTTCAAGGATTTTTAAAATCTCACAAAGAAGTAGGAAGGGGTGGGGAAAACCAGTGTGCCTTGGTGTTCTGACCAGTGCTGGGACAGAGGAGGAAGAGTTACCTGGTGTATGAAACTTATTCTTGGTTAAAAACTAGTCTATAAACATTGTTGCACCTACTTGCAATTTTCACCTGACAAAAATAGTGTTGGTTGTTTTTTTTTCCCAAGCTTCAGATGTTTCTGTTAAATTGAATCCACACAGAAGCCTTTCTCCTTGTTTATTTCATCATCAGGTCTTTTGGGGTAGTTTTGTGGGAGCTGCTTACAGGAGAGATTCCCTACAAGGACGTGGACTCTTCGGCCATTATTTGGGGAGTGGGCAGTAACAGCCTGCACCTTCCTGTCCCTTCCACCTGCCCAGATGGCTTCAAAATCCTCATGAAGCAGACTTGGTAAGAGCCTGAACCCTGCACTGCTCCCAGTACCACCAGTGAAACCAGGGCCAGGGTGGGAGTGTTGAGCCCAGAGCAGAGGGCTCTTAAATACACACTTGTCTGAAGAGCAGTAAGTTTTAACATTTGGGATTCTTGTGGCAGCAGGCCCAGGGAGTGAGCTGGCAGGTACTGGTGAGAGGGGTCAGTGAGGGAAGAGCTGAACAGGAGAAAAGAGGGGAGGTAGAGCTTGATGAGAGCCCCAACAGATGTCCAGGAGTTCCCTGTCAAGTGTAAATCAGGAGCAGGCAGCATGAAGGTCATCTTCAGCAGCCTTCACAGAGGTGGTTGCTTTCTTGGAGCAAAGTAGGTGATAAAAGGTAGCTTGGTGGTAACAGAAAAGGAGCTGGAAGGAAAGAAAGTAGAAGTAAAATTTCTGGCGGCTAGCTCCACAGTGAGAGGAAGTGATTTTTCACTCTGAAACACCCTTGCAAGTGACTGGCTTTTGAGCTGCACAAAGAGAAATTGAAGCTTTCTCTATGAAACCAGGATTTTACAGGTATAGATATAGAAACTGCTTTCACTTTCCTCCACATGCTGGATTAGAGTAGAAATCCTTTGTCTTGGTTTATGCATTAATGCTTTTGTCTTTGTAACTGCATCCTGACACAGAGTAGAAGTGGTTTTCCAGCGTTTTCCCACTCCGTGAGTTTTTGTGGAATCACAGACTGGTTTGGGTTGGAAGGGACCTTAAAGATCATCTAGATCCCACCCCCCTGCATGGGCAGGGACACCTCCCACAAGACCAGGTTTCTCAGAGCCCCATCCAACCTGGCCATCCCTCCTGATGGTTTTTCCCAAAGGGAAAAACAGGCCAGAGCATCAATGGGTCTCTTCAGGTGGCTGTTTCCCCCCTGCAGCAGGTCGGGCAGTTGCAGTGCCTGTGCTGAGCCCTGCTCTGCCTGGCCGGGCTGCTCCCCGTGCTGCCAAGGGCAGGGAGCAGCTCCTGCAGCTCCAACACCGAGTACCAACACTTGTACCCCCACCTAGTGGGAGGAGCTGGGTCTTAGGGGAGAGGTGGCTGAAGAAGCTGTTTCTGGTCCTGAGCATCCACGCAACAAATCTGGTGGGTTCAGTCCTGATGCTGGAGTGTTGGTCTCTTTTATCAACGATACAAATGGTTGTAGTCAGGTGGGGTTGGGCTCTTCTCCCAGGCAACTGGTGACAGGACAAGAGGGCATAGCCTGAAGTTGCTCCAAGGGAGGTTTAGGTTGGATATCAGGAAGCACTTCCTCATGGAGAGGGTGATCAGACTTTGGAATAGACTTCCCAGGGAAGTGGTGGAGGCACCGTCCCTGGATGTGTTCAAGGAAAGGCTGGATGTGGCACTTAGTGCCATGGTCTAGATGGTGTGGTGGTGTTGGTCATAGGCTGGACTTGGTGATCTTAAAGGTCTTTTCCAGCCTTGGTGATTCTGTGATTCTGTGTGTTCTTTAATGTGAGCTTAGAGATGTGGAGTGCATTACAATGCTGGGGAGGCTCAGGTGGGTACTCTGTGGCAACCTTTGGTGTTTACAGACAACTGGTTTGTTGAATGTAAATTATCATTTCTACTAGATTGAGTATTCTCAGTATAAAACCTGGAAATTAATGGAATAATGAACAGAGATCTGCTGCTTCTTGACAAAAAAGAAGTTAGGAACAGTTTCACTTTGTATCTTATCTTTCATTCTGTAGTTATGTTTTCCTGTTTTCAGTGATTTTAATTTAATGTCTTTGTTTCCTCAGAGTAGATCATCACAAACCAAAAACTGAAAGCAAAACAACCTGAGCCAAATAAACTCATATTCAGCAGAAGAGAAAACTAGAAAAGTTCCTTTTGACCAGGGCTTGTAGTGAGAGGACAAGGGGGAATGGATCAAAACTGGCAGAGGGGAGATTTAGATTAGACATGAGGAGGGAACTCTTGAGTGTGAGGGTGGTGAGACACTGGCCCAGGTTGCCCAGGGAAGCTGTGGAAGCCCCATCCCTGGAAGTGTTGAAGGGCAGGTTGGCTGGGGCTCTGAGCAACCTGGTCTAGTGGGAGGTGTCCCTGCCCATGCAGGGGGTTGGATCTAGATGATCTTTAAGGTCCCTTCCAACCCAAACCAGCCTGTGACTCCATGATTCCTTTGCTCTAGTCTGTCAGCTACATGATTCAGAAGATATGTTCTGGTGAGAAACCCTTGCAGAAGGGTGGGAGAAGCCATCAGGATTAACCTCCTCTCATGCTTGGGTACTTGTCTGTTTTGCTCCAGGCAGAGCAAGCCCCGGAATCGTCCCTCCTTCCGGCAGACACTGATGCACCTGGACATCGCATCTGCCGACGTGCTGGCTACTCCTCAGGAAACCTATTTCAAGTCACAGGTAACTGGAGACTGGCTGTAGCCCCTGAGTGCTGGACTTTCATTCTCGTTCCCTCCTCGACAGCAGACAATAGCTCACTGGGTAGGACTCAGAGGAATCCATAAGAATGTATTTTTAGATCTTCCCTGAAAGTCCCAGCATCCCTTCACTGCCCTATACAGCTCTTTGTCCCTGACTGCCCTGCTCCTCCTCACTGGAAATGCAATGGTTCCACTCTCAGCAGTCTCCTGGTCCCTTCATGGTACAGCAGGACTGGGAGAAGGGCTGGGAGCAGAACATCTGAAGTCAGTAGTCTTGGAGAGGAGTCAATGAGACAACGCTGAGCTTCTGCCTAGAGTTGACAGATGTCTCAGTTTGTCAAAGCTTGGGTAAAAGATTTTAAAACCCCCATCGGTTTGCTTCTCCCCAGGAATCAAACTGAAATGGATCCACACTTTCACTGCACTCGATGCAGCCTCTGCAGTCAGCTCCTTGGAACTACCATTTGAAAATGCTGAAGCTGAACATGCTGCCATGTTGTTACCCCAAATAATTCAGCTAACAGAAGCATGTTTTCAACCCAGACCCCTAATTTTCTGCAGACAATGAAGGTTGCCCAAGAGTTTTACTTTGGTGCAATCAGGGATCCCAATCCTTTGTAAATACCTGAAAGTAAATTGCTTCCCTAGGCTGAATGGAGAGAAGAAGTGAAGAAGCATTTTGAGAAAATTAAAAGTGAAGGAACTTGTATCCACCGGCTGGATGAAGAATTGATTCGCCGGCGAAGAGAAGAGCTGAGGTCTGTTGACAGCCTTTTATGTTCACTGCTCTCTTTTCCCATCCAGCCTTTTCTTTTCCAGCTAAATGAGCTCCCTCAGCTTCTCTTCATGGGACTGTGCTCCAGCCCCTGACTGTTTTCATGCTCCTCTTGTACTGAGGACCCCAAAACAAGACTCTCTATTCCTGGTGGCACAAATTCGGGCAGATTAAATTCCTTTTGAGTCCAGAAACTGAAGTTCCCACGGACATGCTCCAGGCCTTGAGAACTGCTTGGCTGAGGGAAAGCTATAGAGAGAGGAACAGTGGAAACTGTCCCTGCTCTTGAGCAATATGAACAGTTTGCTTCAGGCAAGAGGGGCAAAGGCTTGTGTGTTAACTTGCTTGTGTCATTTCTGCCTGAATTTTGGGGTGTGTGATAATGGTGCTGGAGCAGGTACAACAATCTCAGTGGAAAAGGCATCTTGCAGTTTGCTGGGAGCTTTCTCTACCCTGATACTTTCTCTGGATTAGTTATTTCCAGCGAAGTGAACACACTCCCAACCTACTGCAATTCATGCTGAATGTCTGACTAACTTAAAAATGAAAGCAGAATGTTGATTTAAAAGAGTGTTCTATTCTGTGATACAAATTTGCAAATACAGTTATGACAGAGAAATGTAAACCAGGAAGTAGCAGGTCTGTGTCAAAGCTGAGAAGCCACAGGAAACCTTGTTCAGCCAGTTTGGTGGGGCTCCTGATCAGTGTTCCCTGCCCCTAGGGTTCTATTGATGGTCACCATCTTTCAGCTGGGATTTGGGATGTCTCCTGCAAATAGACTGTAGCTGTAGAGTCATGTTGCTTTTTATGAAATACAAACAGATGACTTCTTTCCTTGATTCTTTAGAAGCTGACTTAGCCCCTTCTCTGTGCAAACAGGATCATCGTGGCTTGGCCGAGGGGCTTGTGGATGCATCTGAGGCATCTGCAGCTGCTCTAGTGAGAGGCTTGTCACTCTTGCAAGACATTTTTCTAAGTCATCTCACGATTCATTGCAGTGTCAGGCTCTTAATCTCCCTTCACCTGGGGTTCAGTGCAGCACAGCTGGCAAGTTTGGCTTTTAGGAGGCCTTTTCCTAAAGCACTTCTGCTTTTCCTTGTTATCTTCTCTTGGTCTGTGGGTACCAGGCTGTGGAATAATGCCTTTTCTGGTTTTCAGACACGCACTGGATATCCGTGAGCACTATGAGAGGAAGCTGGAGAGAGCCAATAACTTGTACATGGAGCTCAGTGCCATCATGCTGCAGCTGGAGGTCCGTGAGAAGGAGCTCATCAAGTATGTATCTCTGGGCAAAGGAGGAGGACATGAGGAGGACATGAGGACATGAGGAGGATGCAAACAGGAGGGGAAAATACAGTGTTTCATTTCTAAACTGCATAGTGGTACTTGTAGATTTGGTGTCCCCTGACAAACTTCCAGGTTCAGGAAAGAGCTGGCAAGCAGAGAGAGGCCCCTTCAGAGCAGGTTACTGCAGAGCACTTAGTGCTCCTGTCTTTACCCAGTGTTTACTGACTGGGAGAAAGGCACCTTTCCCATTTGGTTCTTGGCATCCTTTGGACCCTTTGTAAAGAAGCAAGCAGTGCTGTGGCTGGACTCTGCACCAGGGCCCTGTTCCAACTGCCTGAGCTCTGCAGAGAGAAGGTAGAAAATGGCTGTGTCCTTTCCCAGAACAGCACGGAGTGTTGCCCTCAGCCATGGCTGAGAAGCAGCCCTGCAGTGGAGCTGGGGTTCTGTCTAGTGGAGCTGGGGTTCTGTCCAGCAGGAGCTGCAGCTGGATAAAGAGAGAACTGATCTGTTGGGGTTTTTTTTGTTTTTTTTTTTCTCCCCCAACATTTCAGGAGGGAACAAGCAGTGGAAAAGAAATACCCTGGGACTTACAAACGCCACCCAGTCAGACCAATAATCCACCCCAACACGGTGGAGAAGCTGATGAAGAGGAAAGGGGTCTCCCATAAACCAGGCAGCCAGACCAAGCGGTAAGAAGCAAAACCCAGTTCTGTGCCTGGAACCAGGGGTAGCTCCCCACTGGGATGAGCAGGCAGCTTAATGCCCTTCCAGTCTGACCACAACACAGGCCAGGCCAAAGGGCTGTTCCCTCTTGGGCTGGGTCTGATCCTCAGAACCTCAATTGTTTCATTATCTTAAGGTAAAAGGGGTGAATCGTGCCATCCCTTCTGCCTGGGCAGCTCTCTGACACTGTTTGTCCCAGATGATTTTTTCACAGATGATGGTGCTTTGACAGGAGGTATCTAACGTGTGTCTCAAATTCCTTCCTACCTGTCCAAGCAGAGAGCAGTTAGATCCTCCTTGACTTGAATGGTAGCAAGCAGGGTGAGGGGTTGTGGAAATCAGCCAGTCCTCAGGGAGGAGAGTTCCTTTGTTAAGGAATTAAATTGAGATTTGAGATTAGGGAATTCATGCTGTCCTTCCAGCTATTTCTCTTCTGCATGACTTTCAGAAAATGGGATTTGTTTTTTTTTTCAGAGGAGTTGTCTATTTTATTTTTCCCTTTTCTGGGATATCCGGGAGTTAGAGAGTCCTGATTAACAGTGAATAATCACATCTGAATTAATATCCACACAGAATGATAGAATTTGTCAAGGCTGGAAAAGACCGTCAAGATCATCAAGTCCAACCATCCCCCCTACAACCTCTAACCACTGAACCATCTCATGAAACACCACCTCTACCCCTTTTTTGAATACCTCCAGGGATGGTGCCTCCACCACCTCCCTGGGCAGCCTGTTCCAAGGCCTCACCACTCTTTCTGTGAAGAAATTTTGTCTAATATTATAACATATATAATATAATATATTTATAATCTATAATAATATATAATATAATAATAACATAAGCTTCTGCAATGAGGAGGCTGATAACCACCAGCAGATTGGGACCCTATGGTGCTGAGCATTGCACATGCACACGGCAAAAGATGTGCCCTGCACCAGGGACTTGGGAGGGAGCTATTTTGGGAGAAGAGCATCACAATAAGAGCGGAAAGAGGAGAGTATGTGGAAAAAGCAGCAAGAAAGGAGTGGTAGAGCATGATGGCCTGAATGGAAAGGACATTGGGTGGAGAGAATCAAAGGAAGCTAAATGCAGAAGTCAAACAGCTGAAGGGGAGGGAGGCCTGTAGGTTTTAAAGCAGGGTGTGCTTCTGGCTACAGCTGCCTCTTCAGCCTGGCTCCGAGCCTGTCTCGTTTCTTAGTTTGTGGTTCAATGTGTAACTTCTGCCCACTGTCTCTCAGGCCAGATCTGCTGAAGTCAGAGGGCATACCCAGCACCGAAGCAGCATCCAACGGCTCCCCAGTCTCAGGAAGTCCCAAAATGTCAACGCCGAGCGGCAAAAGCCGCTACCGCAGCAAGCCCCGCCACCGCCGAGGGAACAGCAAAGGCAGCTACAACGACTTTGCAGGGATCTTGAAAAACCAGCCAGTGCAAGATGATGCACCCCCCCCACCCCCCCCCCCATCACCATTCCCACCATCCCCACGGCCACCCCTCCCGGCCGCACGCCCACGGGCAGGACATCGCCAACTGCGCCAACAACCTGCGGTACTTCGGCCCCGCGGCCGCGCTGCGCAGCCCCCTCAGCAACCACCCCCAGAGGCGTGTGTCTGGCTCCAGCCCCGACCTCATCTCCACTGCCATGGAAGCAGACTGCCGGAGGAACCTGGAGAGCCAAGAAGGCAAAGCTGATGGCTGGGAGCGTTGTGAAACAGATCCGTATCATTCCTGCCTCCGGTGCAGGGAAGAGGACAGCGGTCGGGTTCAGCTGCCGTCTGCTGAAACGGGGGTGAGCCGTTCCCAGCCACCAACGTCTGTTTCCCTGTATGAAAATGCCCAGTTCATCGAGAGGATGGAGGAAGAGGCCTTCAGCAGCTGTCAGTCAGCCCCTGCCCTGGGCACTCCCCAGCACGTGGCTTCCTCAGTGCTTCCTTGCAAAGCAAGACCCCTTCAAAAGGTGAGGACAAAGCAGAGTGATCTGGAAGAAAAAACAAAGCTTGCTTCTTTTTTCCCCTCTCCACCACAGGAAGGTGTGTGGCCTAGGCCAGGGTCTGGATAGAGGGCAGGAGCAAAGCCCTGGTTCCCACCCACAGGGCAGTACAGTTACATGTACAACTTCATCTTACAGAAATCCTGCCTGTCTCAACTTTGCTTTGTGCTCTGGACACACCTTTAAAGTCACTGTTATGGGGAAGCACAGTAGGCAAATCAGAGTGTGCTGTGGATAGTGAGGGTTGTCAAGTCAGGGTTTGATAGGGCCTAGTTCTGTTACTTGCAATTTAGCCAGTTTTTGTTCAAGCTGAAACTTATTCTACTGAGTTTTTGTTGTTGAAACAGGCTCAAAATGTTTTCGAGCCTTTCTCAAAACAAGGGGAGGGGCAAATGCATTCTCCTGGTGATGTTAAATACCACGGAACAGTTTTGTTGAGAATCTGGAGCACTGCTGTGCCTTGGAACAGAAATTCAACGTTTGCCTTGGTCCTGGGGACACACCTTTTGCTGCACCTGCCAGAAACTCTCCCCCCTGACTGAAAAATCACAGTTCTTGTGTTTTTTTGTGAGGATTTCTTGCAAGACTCAAAAAGATGTTGTGGCACATTTGCACTGAAACGGTTCTTCGTTCCTCCTGCTTCCATCCAAGTGGTGGGAGAAGTAGGAACCAGTCTGAGTGGAGCTGAAAGAGCAGGAAAACTGGGCCTGGGTGAAAAAGTGAGGGAAAGGAGGATGAGTGCTAGCCAGAAGTGTGGTTTGGACCCAGAATAGAAGGAGAAGGAGGACCCTGTATTACAGGGGGATGAGATGGGACAGAGGCTGAGTCTGAACCAGGGATTGGCAGGTTGGACAGGATAGAAGAAGGCTGTAAAACAACAAGAGTGCAGGGGGAGGATTTGGATGAGAAAAGGAAAATAAAAAGCTCAGTGCTTACTGAGGTAAAGAATGGAACAGAACTCAAGTTTTCCTAGTTGGTGAAACCCACCAGCAAAGGCTGAGTCATCCCCCATCCTGCTCTGTGATGGGCTTGTGTAGAAGAGGCTCTTATAGCCAAGAGTGCCAGATCAGCTCCATAATTCATGTGGATTTCAGTGTGATACTGATTAGTTTATTTGTTTCTGTCACAGTCTGGAACATTATGTACTCAGTGCCTGCTGAAGTACTCCAGTGGATTTCAAAGCCAATCACTCCAAATTCAGCAATGGCATCATTAAGGCTGCCTGAAATAATCTCCCAGTGAGAGTCAGTTCTCACTGATACGCAAGTTCTTCTCTTGCCTAGATCGTTGCAGCCCATTGACACAGTGACTTTGTCCTGGAGCACCAAGGGGCAACACTGTGGTTTGCTCTTGCACACGTGTGACACCATTCTTGTCCTTGTTCCCTGCCAGAGCGGTGACGACTCTTCAGAAGAGGAAGAGGGCGAAGTAGACAGTGAAGTGGAGTTTCCTCGTAGGCAAAGGTAAAAGGTGACTTCTCTCTAATCTCTCTTTGGTGGCACAGAGCTCAAGAGAACTGCCACGGCAGCTGCACACCACGGGAAGGTTCTGGCAGAAGGACAGAATCCTGTTCAGCTCATCCCATTGCCCTCAGCTCCTCCTTCATGTTCCCTCTCTGCTTTCAGCCTGCTCTGAGATGTTGCCTCAGCAGAGCTTTTCTGTTCCATGCTGCTTGTAGCACACCTTGATGACATTATTCAGCCTATAAAAATCAGCTGCTGCATCTGGTTCACCAGAATCAGACTTGCTGGATGTTGGGCCCCTTTGTGAACTCTTTCAGATGTTGTTTATTAACTGTTGCTGCAGTGGGGGAGGCTCCAGCACCTTTGCAGTTGCAGTATTGAAGAGCTAGGTGACAACACGGCAGATCACATGTGATGGTGTCACCTGTAAAATAGGACTCAAGGAGATGTTCCTACCCATGCCACTGGACTAGAGGGCTTTACAGACCTGTGCTCAGGAAAGAGGCCATGGCTTTGGTGCAGTAGCTCTTTGGAAGCAGCTGCCTGAAGTGTAGGAGTGATAATGTGGGCAGATGGGTTAAAGGGTTGTTAGGAAAGGAGCAGAGAAGAAAAGAAAAGCTGCTCTGCCATGGTGTCCATCCATGGCACACCTGCAGCTTGAATCCTAAATGCCACCTTCCTTGCCCCAGCTCAAAGACTGTGGTAAAACTGGAAAAGGTGCTGAGAAATGTGACAAGAATAGTTAGAGATGGTTGCCACAGAAGAAGAGATTAAATCCATGAGAGGTGTTTGTCTAGCAGGAGAGGCAGTACTGGAGGAGCATGAAATTGTGAGTTATGTGGAGAAAACAGACAAGGAATGATGATTCCTCCCATTCATGCTCAGCGCACCTAGTGAAGCAAATGGAGAGTTTAGGTGAAGAAAAGGAAGTGCTTTTTTCATCCAAACATTTTCAGGTGTGGAGCTCATTGCCAAGGTAGGCTGTGGAAATCAAAACATCAACAAGTCATAAGTGTTAAATTTATGCAGTATAGATCCATCAGTGGCTGCTAAGCTCTACCATCCAGGTTTGATCTTCAGCTCAGGAGCCAGATCTGCTGAGTGGCACAAAGCAGGAAGATGTGCCAGGAGAAGTGTTGAATCCTGGCATGAAGTGATTTCCACATTCAGGTAGCAGTGGGCTTTTTGAGAGGGGGGAACATACCTAAATTCTTGCTGGGCTGTTGGGATCAGTGTGAGGTGGTCCAGTTATTCCCAGTTTAGCTTGAACCTTACAGCACCGCCTTTCCTTGGGGAAAAGGACTGTTAAAGATCAGGTAGGAACTTCTCCAGCTGGCAGTGGGCTCCCAGGACAGCAGTGGGCACCTGGGGCAGGGGGGCTGTCAAGGCCAGGTTTAACAGAGTAGCTGAACACAGCACCCAGGAAACTGCTTTTCCTTTGCAATCAGAGGTACAAGGTGAACACTGAACTACTCTCCTGGTTTGCAGACCTCACCGCTGCATCAGTAGCTGCCAGTCCTACTCGACCTTCAGCTCAGAGAACTTCTCCGTGTCCGACGGAGAGGAGGGGAACACAAGCGATCATTCCAACAGCCCGGATGAGCTGGCCACCAAGCTGGAAGATGAGCTGGCTGAGAAGCTGGAGGACATGTTGTCCCAGACTCCAGAGATCCCCATTGAAATCTCCACCCAGTCTGATGGGCTTTCAGACAAGGAGTGTGCCGTGCGGAGGGTCAAGACTCAGATGTCTCTGGGCAAACTGTGTGCGGATGAACACAGCTGTGAGGTGAGTGTAGCAAGCCCCTCTTCCTTCTCTTGAGTAAAAAAAAAAACCCAAACGTTGTGGAAGGGAACTCAAGGGCCAGAAAGTTGGATGACTGCCTAGGAGGTGCTGTGGTAGATGTACCACAGCAAAGCAGCTGTGTCAATACATGCTCTGTCTCATATTTTACCAGATGAGTAGATGGGGGAAAGTAGCGCAGAGCTGAACGTCATTTGTTGATCAAGATGAGTGGGATATTGGGAGGCCATCTGGTTTGCATTAAGTGGGATAAAAAATAACACATAAAGTAGATAATTAAACAGAAGGGATATAAATGGAATTTATATTGGCAGCCCTGCTGATGGAGCTAGAATGATTTTCTTCCTTTTACTGTCTTTTAAGTGTTTGGGGGGGGGTAGGGCAGAGCCTGCTACACCCTCTTCTCAGAACTCTGTCGGTGTTTGGTGCTCTGACCAGAAATTTTTTCTGCTGTCCCCTCATTGAGGAGAGACAAGTGACCTTTGGTAGGGTGTTTGTGTGTTTTTGCTGTCTCCCGTGTGCTGCCAATCTCTCCTGCTCTGCTGGTTTTTGTCTGTCTGCTGTTACAGACTGGGATGGGGTGGTTGATCAGCAGTGCAGGAATGCTCCTCACATCTTCCCTTTCCCTTTTGCTTTGCAGAACCCAGCACAGTTTGGAGAATCAGACTGTGACTCTTCTGAAGGGGAGTGTTCTGATGCCACAGTCAGGACCAATAAGCCCTGCAGCTCTGCTACTTGGTAATACAGATCTCCCCCAAAGCTTCCTGATACTGGCATTTTGATTTCCCTGAGATTCCACTTCATTCCCCTTCATCACACTTTATAGGAAGAGAAGATACTTCTCCTTCCCACCCCAGGAGTGATTTGCAATAACCTGAACCTCTGGAAAATGTCCAAATGAAATTAATTCTCTTTGAGCATTTCAATCAAGAATGGCAGGGATGTATTTTATTGAATAATCTAGTTACTGTAACATGGATATTTATTTTTTTGACATTTTAACACTTTTTACTGTAAAGAGTGGATTGTATTTATAGACAAACAGACTTGTTGCAAAAAAAAAAAAACAAACAAAAAAACATTCAGAAAGCAAGCACATTACAGAGAAACATCCTGGGAGTCCTGCCTGGACAGCTTTGTGTACAGACATGGGGGATTCTCTTGCTGCTTTCACAGGGGACCAGGCCTCGTGGCCCTGAAGATTGGAGAACAGATCAAGAAAACTAAACCACTCAGTCTTATCAAATGAGGAAGCATAAAAAAGACCTTACTGTAGGGTAACCTGTGAACAAAGCATATTCAGTATAACCAGCTGGGTCATTTTTAATCAGAAGGTGGACATGTTCCTGGAGAAAATTGGTACTGAGGTGCTAACATCCAGGGTCTTCTGAGTCGATACATCCCCAGGAATGTAATAGTGGGTTTTATTTTAAGGTTTTTTTAGTTTCTTTTTTTTTTTTTTTTTAATCAGCATTTTGTTGTGAGATCCTGCAAATGTATTCTAACCTCGTCCTCTCAAGAATTGGTGTAAGAGCACTTCTTAACATCCTCCTTGCTCCACTCTGGCAGTGTCAATCTCCAGCTTAGCAGGGAAACCTCTTTCAGATGCAGTGTGCCATTTCCCAGTTTACTTCCTCCTCTTACCTCCTGCCTGTTCCAGTCAGTCAAAGAAATCAATCAAATCAGTGTTGGAAAAGCAAGAACTCACAAAAGTCTGGAAAGCACATTCTGCAGAGCCCGAGCACTCTTCTGGGGAGGAAACTGGAGATGCCTGTACTGGATTTGGAGAAGCAGTCTCTCACCTACAACAGCACCCATAACCAGCAGAGAGCTGTGTGTTGAGGGGGAAGACTGGGAATCACTGGTCTGGATAAGAGCCCTGCTCTGTCTCCTGATTCACTGTACGTTCTTGAAAGCATTCACAGCTGCCTGCCCTTCATGCCAGGCTTTGTGCAAAACAGGTTGCACAGGGAATCTTGCTGATGGTGGCTGTGGCACAGCTGTGTCTCAGGTGTGCCCTTGGGCCTCCCTTTCTCCTTCAAGCTGAAACTCTGCAGGTGGAAGTGAGGATGGTGCTGGTACGTGACAGGCCGAGGCATTGGCAGATGAGAAAAATGTGTTTTCTGATAGAACTCATAGTGCCTTCCCTTCAAATACTACTCTTCTAAATCAATATTTAAAGAGAACAAAATGATAGAGCACGTTCCCCCCTCCCCCCTCCCACCCCCACCTTAGTTGATGTCCCCCTGCAAGAACTTTCCCTCTGCCCTTCCTAGCGTGCTGGCTGGTGTGGCCGTGCCACACGTGTGGCATGTGGCTGTGCTGGGGGTTGCTGCTCTGCAGACCAGCACACCAGCCTGAGATGAACGGCAGGAATGGACTATGGACAGGTACTTCTGTTGCTTTGTTTACATTTTATGTTAAAATATTGGTTTGAATTTAACTGTGGTAATTTATAGCCTCATGGCAAAATGAAGGAAAATGTCTTATACAGAGAGCAGTATTGTATGAGTTAAATTATCCCATATTTTTAAATTTTTGTAGCTGGACTACACACAGATCTTAAGTTATGATGTTATTTTATTATTTATTATCATTTCTGTAGATCAGAAGGTTGGCTTCACCGCTAGCACAACTGTTTGTGTGATGTTCCTACTCCCCGGTCGCTGGGGGGACGGGGGCAGAGCTGGTCTCAGTGGCTGTCAGCAGTGGCTGCCTCCCGTGCTTTCCAAGGATGTTGTCATCCTGGGGTAGAGAACCTGTCAGGGCTGGCCCGAGAGGGATGGGGGGGCGCTGTGATATTCCTCGGGGTCGAAGCTGCAATTTGGTCGTGTTTCCAGTAGAGGTGGCAGCCCCTGAGCTGGTGGGAATGGTGAGCAGGGAGAGAGTGACTTCTGAAATTGATCACAGAGTCAATAACCATCACAAGATCCCTCAGCAAGAGCATCCAAAAGGGTAAGTGGAGAGCAGGGCAGCGGGTATGAGATCAGGGGTGGCCAGCAGTGGATCCACATGGTGGATCACCCGTGCAGGACCAAACAGGCTGCTGGAGAGGGAGCGACCAGCTCACCCTGCCTTGCAGCAGCAGTGCTCAGATGTGGGGGAGGCAGAATGCTGTGGGGAGTGAAGCTCTTTCCTGGCTCGTTTCTTGTTTCCTCTCTCTTCCCATTCCTCATATCTCTTCCCAAATGTTCCCTGTCCCTCGGCCAGCAGGAAGAAGAGGTGGCAGGGCCAGAGGTGGCTTTGCTGTCATGGTGTGAGAGGGGTTTTGGTGTGGAAGAGGTGGTGCAGATGCTTACTCTGGAGGCCAGGGTGCAGAACTTTAGCAGTGGAGAACTGCGTGCACGTAACATACGCACGCTAAGAGGAAAACCAAACTGCTGCCTACAGAGAGGTTGAGGTTGGGCTCTGCTTAGATCGTGTGAGGAAGCTCCTCCGGGCTTGCAGAGTGGCACAGAAGTTTGATAGGTGGGATTTTGGGACCCTTCTGGGATGGCTGTCCCGGGTGTGTGCTGGTTCTTCCCTGTCCTTGCCCGGGTCCATGCTGGCCCATTCTGCCAGCCTGCAAAAGCAGAGCTGAGCCCTTCATGTTGCCTGCTGCCACCCTTAGTCACCACGCCCGGGTCATTGCCCTGTTCAGGGCTCAGCGTCGCTCCTGGCTGCTGCCGTCTGCGTCTCCCCGGGACTGCCCCGGGACTGCTCCCCTGCCTGGACACACAGCCCCGCGCCCGCGGAGGTGCCATCCCGGCCACCCCTGCACACACAGCGGCTGCCCCGGGCCCCGTGCGGGCAGGGCTGGCTCTGCAGCCCCCGGGGACGGGGCTGTCGGTCCTGCAGGGCTGAGACAGGCAGTGTCCTTAGCCAGACCCTCCCAGACCTGATCTCCCTCCACGCTGCTGTGGTTCCTCACACCACCTCCCCTGGCAGGGGCTCAGGGGTGCCACTCGACCTCCTCCCCTCGCAGGAACACAGCATTTGCAGGGCAGGACTAAGCCACGGGGTTCCCTTCTTCGGCATCCCAACGACCCTGACCCAGTTCTCATGGCTGCTGACAGCTCCTGAGCACTAGCCTAGATTTCCTCCCAGAGCTGAATGTTGCCTTCCCCACTGTCGTGTTAAGTAACCATTTCATCTTGGCCCTGTCCAGTAGTGTTCATCTCTCTCCTCCCTGCTCGGTGGATTCCTGATACAAACTTGATTTTTTTTTTTTTTTTTTTTGTATTGAACAGTGTACAGTGATGGAAACAAGAATGACTATCAAAGCAAACAATGCATGGAATAAAAAGCCAGTGTACTTCAATGCTTCTCAGGCTGGTCTGGTGATCTGGGAATGGTTTCTCTTGTACTTTGGGATACTGTCATGAAGCCTTTTAATAACATGTTAGTGAGCAGCTTGTTGTTACCTCTGAGCACAGGTGAACTGGAGCTGTTGGGAGCTCCAAGGAGCAGGGCAGAGGCTTGGTCAGACACACCTGGCTCAGACATGGGTCAAATGAGTGATTTTTGCAATGTAAGCTGGGGGATTGAACCTTCAGCTGTCATTTCTCACCCTGGGAACCTTGCTCTCACTTAGTTCCAACCCTGCTGGTGGGCAAGGTGCTAAAATGGAGTAAGCATTCACCCTGTCAGCTTCCGTAGTGCTCTGGGGTCTCCTATTTGCCTCCTTCCATGCCAGAGGGTTTACTCTGTCCTCCAAGTGGAGGGCAAACTCAGGGAGAGCAGAGCAAGGAGGTGCAAATACCAAAAACCCAGGAGCATAGTATCATCCCCGAGGGCTACTGGTCTCCAGCTTCTTTGGAAACCTTCTAGTAACACGTGTAAATGTGTAGGTTTAAAGGTGCTTCTCAAGGACAAACTGCTGCCTGCCAGGCACAGAATCACAGAATCACCAAGGCTGGAAAAGACCTTTAAGATCATAAAGTCCAGCCTTTTTTTTTTTTTCCATTAGTCTGGGGATGAGCAGCCACTTTTAGTCCTCAGAAGCAATACTGTGTGTGCTGACAGGAGTGCTGCACTGGGTCAGCTCATTGCTGGCCCCAAATCCTGAAGGATTTTGCTGCAGGGTGCACGCACTTAACATCTGGATGACAGAGGCAGACTCTCCTACAACTGGGAATGTTCACCTGCAGAAGGACCCTGAAACATGGTTACTTTTTTCTCAGCTTGGTATTTGTACTACTGCACCTAACAGCACAAAAGTGCCTGGCTTGTCATTGTAGGTCAAAAATGCTGAACACCTGTGGGTTTGGAGAGGGCAGGGGAGGAGGGAGCAGGGCAACACTGCTACTGGAATGGTGGAGAAAAAGAGCCAAGGCTTTTGCTGCTGCAGTTCCACAGCCCCTGTGTGGGGAGCACAAGAGCCCCAGGGAAGCCTGTGACTGGGGCTGGCAGGGAGACTGCAGTGCTTGGCCCCTGTGCCCCTAAGGGGGTTCTGATTTGCTTTCCTCTCAGGATGCTGATACTCCTGTTGTTTTTCCTCCATTGCTAATACATTTGCAGTGGGCTGGCAACACCCTCAGGCACACTGAAGAGACAGGCTGATTTAAAGGAAACAGGCAAATGACCAGAGTGTTCACAAAGCCCCTGTACAAGTGCTCTCGTGCAGATCCATGCACAGCTAAACACTCATTACAAATAAGAACCTTCCATCTCCTCTTAGGTGAGAGGAATGATTAAAATCTGCAATTGTCCTTGGTCCACAGAGCATGCAGAATATAACCTACAGGAACAGAGACCCCAATATCTGGGACACCTGAGCCATCACAAGCTCTTTTTGCCATTGAGTAACTGGGCTTGCTTGTCTTCATCCAGCTTCAAGTGCTTCTTGCTGTATTTCTTGATGAGGGTCCCTGGTATCAGTGCTGCCACGGCCATGGCAAGCAGCTTGAGCAGCGTGTCCCAGGAGAAAATGGCATCCAAAGAGGTGATCTGTGACAGAATGGCTCCTGTCTGCACACAGATGAAATTATATGGTGTAAGACCTGGAAGAATCGGAGCACAAAAAAGCCTGTCAGCATCTCCCCAGGTAACGTTAGCTCAAACATGTCATAGAATCACAGGCTGGTTTGGGTTGGAAGGGACCTTCAAGATCATCCAGATCCAACCCCCCTGCACGGGCAGGGACACCTCCCACTAGACCAGGTTGCTCAGAGCCCCAGCCAACCTGCCCTTCAACACTTCCAGGGATGGGGCTTCCACAGCTTCCCTGGGCAACCTGGGCCAGTGTCTCACCACCCTCACACTCCAGAATTTCCTCCTCATGTCTCACCTATCTCCCCTCTGCCAGTTTTAATCCATCACCTCTTGTCCTCTTGCTACAAAGTCCCTAGTAAAAAGTCTTGGGGACTTGCCCGTGGCCCTGCCCAAAGTCAGACACGGGGGTCTGTGTTCTTCATGGAAAGAACAGAGTGTGATTCAAAGCCTTGCTGCTCTGGTGATGCACACATACTTGCAAAATGCTCTGAGACCTCTGAGTATAAACGTGGCACAACGGCAAAGAGCTCAACAGGGCAGAGTCACAACTGCCACCCTGCTGCTCTGCCTCCCCCAGCTCAGTGTGCTACCCCATGCTGGGGGACAGAGGCAAGGTCACACTGCCCCCTCAGACAGTGTCCCCAGGCCTTACCAATGAGAACAGAGAAGAAGAACTGGGACACAGGGATGTTTAAAATGGGAGCTGAGAGATTCAGAAACCAGTTTGGTGTCATGGGGAACAGCCTCAGGAACAACAAGAAGAAAAACAAGCAGCTTCTGTTCTCTTCTACCTGCCAAGAGAAACATTCCAAATGATTTCTGCTCTTCAGCCAGCAGTAACACCTGAATGGCCACAATACTAAAGTGAATGTAAGTTTTCTCCTACATCAGGAACGTAACATCAGGCCAGAACTGATGAAAAGTGGCAACTTTATGGATGTCTGGGAGCCTAGCAGTGAGCCAGCCCCTTCCATGTAAGCAGTGAAAATGGGATCTAACCTGAATGAGAGGTTGGGAAGTCAACAGCAGAACCACCTCCAGCTGTACAACACAGCACAGGATGGGTAGAGGCAGTTCAGGAGACAGGGGCTTCCCAATCAATCCATTATCTTATTTCTGATGTTCCTTGGGATCTAGTGTTTTCCACACACCCCCTTTGCAAACCGGCTTGTTCCCAGGAGAGCAGCCTGCTCCTCCAAGTCACCCCAAAAGGCAGCATCACCCAGGGGCATGCAGGAGCACGGCTGCTTACCTTCCTTTGCAGCAGAGCCACTTTATCGGGAAAGTAGTAGACGACGAACTGCTTTCCAAACACGCGGGAGAGCAGGTAGCAGGAGGTGGCTCCCACGGAGGTCAGAGCTGAGCACAGCACCAGCCCGGTCCAGGGCCCGAAGAGCGCGCCGGCCAGGACATTCTGCCAGGGCACGACAGGGGGTAAGAGACCAGAGGAACAAAGACGCGTGTCCCCTCAGCCCGACGGGGCACAGCCCGGTGTCCGCTCCGCCCGGCTGCCTCCTGCCCCGGTCGCTCTGCCTTCCCGAGGGCACCGGGCACGGCAGCGGGTGAGAGCCCGGCGGGACACAGACGCGTGTCCCCTCAGCCCGGCAGCCTTCGGCCATCCCGAGGGCACCAGACAGAGCCGTCTCCTCCTGGCAAAGCCGTGACTCACCCCGCAAGGCACCGGCCTTGCGCCGTGCCCCAGCAGGCAGCGCCTAGTGCAGCGCCTAGTGCGGGCCCGGGGGCGAAGGGCCCCGCGGAGGGTTCACACCCGCCCTCCCCCCGGCCGTACCAGCAGGCTAGAGCCGGGGATGGCGAAGCTCTGCTTGTAGAGGTAGGCAGCGCAGAAAAGGGCCAGGGCCGCGCCCCGGTGCCGCCGCTCGTAGTCCCGCAGCGCCTCGGCCAGCTCCCGCAGCTCCTCCAGGTCTGACGGAAACCGCAGCGGCCTGGGAGGGGGGAAGAACACCAGGAGCTCCGGAGCCCCGGCCCGCCCGGCTACCCCCTCGCCTCCCCCGGTACCCACCTGCGCGCCTGCCCCGCGCTCAGCCGCACCGACAGCAGCCACAGGGCGGCCGTGGCGGCCGCGAAAGTGAGCACCAGTCCCGCCAGCCGCCGCCACATCCCGCGGTGGGGCCAATGTTGCCCAGCCCGGCCCGGCCCCGCGGCGGGCCGCGCAGGCGCGGGGCGGGGCGGCGGGCGGGCCGCGGCCCTCAGGGCGCAGTCGGGTGGTCTAGTCTCTGTGTCGCTGTCCCTCGCATGCTCCACAAACACACTACATCATAGTTTTGGGGTTTTTTTTGTCACTTCCACATCCCCCATTTATAACTCTCCGCCCCACCGCGCTGCCGCTTGGTCTCCACAGAAGGCGCCGAGGAACTTCCAGGTGAGTGCCCGAAAATGTGGCTGCGAAGGTGTCTGCCACGGTCAGACAGAATATTCGGGAATGGCACGTTTGAGTCCCAGCTCCTGCTTCAGCATGGGATGGGCTTGAAGGTTTTTTTGGTGTTCTCCATCAGGACAAGGTCGTACCTGCACAGCTGTGGTCTGCACAAAAACAGACAACATGAGCCCAAAGTGAAACGTGGGCCTGTCTTGTGTCACCCCCCATCAGGTCTCCCAGTGTGCTGGAGGCTTGCTTTAAAAATGTCACATTTTCAAGGCAACTGGCTTGAAGTTCACCTAAAGTGAGGCTGACTTTAAGCCTTACCAAGGCCAGGGATACCTTGAGCATATTTTCATTCCGTTGCTTTTCCTTGTGGAAAGAAGAACACAAGGACTACCAAGCAAATGGAGGTATTGGCCACAGGGCCCACGGTTGCCTTGAATCCAGTCTACACCTGTGTCCTTCCAGGCCCACCGGTGTGTGTTCCTGCTGGATCCCTGGTGTCAGCACCAGGGATTGTGCCACCACTGGGAGGCACTGATCTTTAGAGCTAATCCAGCCGAAAACCAGCAGGAATACATCAACTTTTCACCTGGGGCCAGATGAGCTTTAGCCCTGGAACAGGGAAGCAGAGCGGGCAGGACTTGCTTCCCTTTGGCAGTGACAGATTCCTTAGTGGTGTTAAAATAGTCATAGCCTGTGGCAGCCCCTCCCGGGGGAGACTGGGCAGCCTCTGATGAAATGTTTGGGTATTTGGATCTACTTCTTAAAAGACTGAACATGGGTCTGGGGCTGGGAGTGACTGTGGAGATGCAGGCCAGGAGAAGGGGAGTGTCAGCAATGGGGGCTGCAGCAGGACTTTGCTTACTAGACATACACAACCTTTTCCTTATTCCAAGGCTAAGATAAGGGTGCCAGACCTTCATGAGCTGCAAAGAAACATCATCTTTAGCTCTGTCCTTTTTTTTTGCTTCATCCTTCCAGATGGGCAGTCCTTGTTTCAACCCAAATTTAAAGCATGGTATGGCTTGATGTCCACATGCTGTCCCTGCAAACAAGGCCAGCCTAAGAGACCCTGCACTGGCTGAGCTCAGGCAGGGATCCCATCCTCCAAAGGTGCCCTAGAAATCAGGGAAGCTTCAGGGTGGGACTGCAGAGCAGACAGAGGTTAACAGGGTAACTGAAGGGGCTGTGGAAATCTCATCAGCAAATGACCTGGTGGGTACCCCATGATGTTGTGGGCAGCAGTCGGTGCTCTGGGGCACAGTGGCCAGCAGCTCCCAGTTACTGGAATTCCAGGAGTAAATTAATCTCCCTGTTTGACTGGACATAGAAATTGACTGAGATTTAAAATGTGTATTTGGGGCTGGACGTCTGTATTTCCCTGACAGTTGCATTTACCTTCAGCCCAGAGTTCAGGCCTGGGTAGCTTCTCAAAGGTCATTTTCCTGAGCAAAGGCTAAAATGTCAGGCCATGTCAGACTCAGACAACTAATTACACGTCTTCAGTATGATAGAACAACCTCTGTGTTCAAGGAGATACTGAGCTGTGGGATTTGTGTGCATGGCAGAATTTATCCCCAGGATAGTGTACAAGAATTCTTAAATATGAAATAAATGTCATTCTTTTGGATTAATTCAGCCAGGACAGGAATCTGGGAGATTCATTTGCTTCTGTCCAGTTTGCAGCAATAGAAATGGTTTGTAAAGCTCTGTTTACCTTTCTGGGATTGTGAGTGACCGGAACCTCATTTGGAGAATCCTCAGTTTGAATTTTGGGCCAATGATAGATCCCGTGGAAAATGTCAAGGAAATTTTTTTTACGTTTTCCAAATCCTGGTCGAATCCAATTAGCAAAGTGATTTGGTTGTACTGCTGAAAGGCTGCAGCTTCTCTAAAGATAAATCAGAGAAGGTGTCAGAGAGTCCCCAGGGGAACAACACCATTTTAAAATAGATTTTGTACAATATTAGAAGCAGTGCTGGGGGAGGAGGAGTGAACGTGTATGAGTTTCTGATTTACAGGGAACAGGTAGGGATGCAGGTCCCCAGGTGTGAACCTGCTCAGCCACTTTGGCACTCAGTTATCTGTGGTGGGACTGGGGGGACAGAGCAGTTTGCTCTGGTCCCAAACCAGAATCCTCACCACAATTCTGCTTGGAACCTGAGTAGACCAGACCCAGGTGGTGTTGGTACACGGCTGACTGTGCAGAGCTGAGCACCAAGTCATCCCTGGGGTTTGCAGAGAATGGTGCTGTCTGTAAAAATCTGGTTGTAACAACACTGTATGGCTGAGGTAGCTCTGCAAGTGGCAGACTGTATCGTGAGGGTATTGATGCCTGTAGGTAAATTTCTGGTAGCTTTCTTTTGGCAAATGCAGAAGTGTCTGTTAAGCGATGCAGCATTGACCAGAATTAATGGAGAGTAATCCAGCTTCTCAGCACAGAAAGAGAGCACAGGGTTAGAGATCTGAAGCCTGGCAGGGCTGGGGTTGGACCTCGGTCCTTTTTGGGGGAACGGCCAGTTCCACTCGGAGATACACGTGAGAACTCCATGGGTTGTGGTGCAAAAGCAGCAGAGCTGCTCCCAAGGACACCGTGGCCACTCAAGACATTCCTTGTGCTGCTGGTTGTGCAGCCACAGTGTCAGGTTTCCCCCTGGGAGGTGAGGAGTGCAGGTGTGACTGGAAGTCTATCCCAGTTGCAGCATTCAGAATGACTGGCCTTGTTGAGAAGTCTGAGGAAGCCTGACAAATAGGATGAGTTTGGACCTGTTGGAGGTGTTGGGGAGGTGTGTGGGCAAGCCTGCTGCCCGGGGGGCCTGGGGGGGGGTCCTGGTGTGCAGCCCCAGGGAGCTATGCAGATTGCTCCAGTGCAGGCAGGTAGGGCTGAGAGAGAACATGGGAGAACTGGTTGAGCAGGACTTGTTTGGCTGAGGTGTGAGTAGATCAATCAAGGACTTGCATGTCCATATAAACACCAGTCATTAATGTGCCTCTTCAAGTGGAATTAATTGACTGGGATGTTACTTCTTCAGGCCTAGGTTCGTCCCAGCTGTCTTGGGCATCCCGAGCTGCAACACAACACTCCCAGGAAAGGGGAGGAAAGATGGGGAGACGTGTTTTTCCTCCTGCTTTAGTGGGAGCCTAGAAGAGCTGGGCTGCTGGCTGACATTGCCCAGTTCAGTCCTTCAGGTGACTGAGAAGGGCACCAACTAAAAAGGGCTGGGCTGACAGCTGGTGTGTGCTGAGGGAAAGTCACCTGGGGCCAGGGAAGCCTGAAGGCACAGACACTGGCAGGTACCAGCAGAGAAAGGAGAGGAGGATTTCTTGCCTCCTCCCCATCCAGTTGTACCAAGTGATCTGCTAACAGTTACAGATCATCAGACTGGTAAGACTTACGGATTAACTTTGGATTCTGCCTTCTTCCCAGTTTCATCTGCCAGTACAATGCTGAAGGTGCCTCTCCTGGTGTTTTTGTTCCACGTAATGATATCCACCAAGTAGTGATAAACTGAGGGGAGAGAGAAAGCGAGCGCAGTTATGCTGCTGTGTGCCCCTCTGGGGGCTGAGCTGCAGGTGGAGGACATCTTCCTCCCGTGTGCTCATCTGACACAACCTGTTCAATTCAACTCTAAAAAGTCTTTCTCCTTCCTGCTTGCCATCCTCCCTTGCAGAGATTTCTAATGGAAGTATCACCAGGTGTCTGGGAAAGCACTGGAGCAAGGCTCACAGCAGGGGCGTGCAGGATGGTCTCTGCACAGCCTTCAGCACACCTCCTCTCACCATTCCTCTCCCATTGCCTTTTCTTTCTCCTGTCTGCCTCTGCTGCCCCTCAGCCCTGTTCTCAGCATCTTCCCTTTGCCTTCTCTGTCATGTAGCAGAATCACCTGCTCTTTGATCTCTAAGTCACCATTGGAGCTCAGGCTGTAATCAGAGAATCACGGAATGGTTTGGGTTGGAAGGGACCTTAAAGATCATCTAGATCCAACCCCCCTGCATGGGCAGGGACACCTCCCACTAGACCAGGTTGCTCAGAACCCCATCCAACCTGGCCTTCAGCAATTCCAGGGATGGGGCTTCCCTTCCTCTGAGTATCTTCATGGCCTCCTCTGGACTCTCTCCAGGAGCTCCATGTCCTTCATATGTTGGGGGCTCCAGAACTGGACACAGTTCTCCAGGTGGGGTCTCACAAAAGCAGAGTAGAGGGGGAGAATCTCCTTCCTTGACCTGCTGGCCACACTGCTGGTGGTGCAGCCCAGGACACGGTTGGTTTCTAGGCTGCAGGTGCACAGCATCTTGGTGATTGTGAAGGTAAAACCTTTTCTCACCAGTTCCACCTTCCTTAAGCCCTTTCCCTGGGCCTGTCACTTTTGCCCAGGGTTGCTTTTTGTACCTGTTCACCTCAGCGCACGTCCTTGACTCTCATCATTCCCACACACCTCTCACTTGCACAAGAGTGGGGTCTTGTTTTGAAACACAGTTTAGCAACTGCCCTTCTGTGCTTCGTTAGCATGTTCTCCACACATTTCCTAGCACTGCAAGCAAGGTGAGCCTGTTCTTGCACATCTCTAGTGAGCAGTTGGCCTTCCCAGCACCACGCTTGCAGGTATAGAATGTAATGGCAAGGCTGCAGACAGACACAATTCTATCCAGCAGCCCCTGGCTTTGTTCCTAAAACACTGGCAGTGCAACTGATAGCAACTGTGAGTTGGGTGGAGGAGGCATCTGCTGCTGGAGGAGGCAGTGCACAAAGAAAAATCCTCTCAGAACTCTTAGTCACTTACCACAAAATGGCTCTTTGTCCGCTGTGTCGAAAAACATACTTGTCACTGGATGGCTCTGTTGTGTTAAATAGCTTTTCCACTCGTGGGCATAATAACCTATGGATGACAGTTCAGAGGGAAAGAGAGGGTTACTGCACAGGTATATAAGCAACTAAATTGCTGAAAATAACCAAGCAAATATTTAAGGAATAATATATTGCTTTCCAGCTCCAGGTGTTACTGCAGCACATGCTCCCGTGCTCTAACCAGGGCTTCATTTTACTTGTGAAGCTTAAACTGGGTGTCTACATGTGCCTCATTACTGTTCTGCACCTTATTTTAAGGTCAGTCTTTTTTCCACGTTTGGTATCCATGGTCAAGCAGGATTTCATTTTGCAGTGCAGAATGAAAATCACCCCCTGAGCTCTGCAAGTTCATTTCTGGAAGTGTCAAAGCATCAGCATTTCAGAAATGACAGCCTGAAGCTGGGCTGCCATGGCTGGGCTGGGACATCTCTGTGGGTCAGTTACAGAAAAGCAGAATACCCTTTGTTCACCCCTCTGCCATTCTTTTTAGAGACAAGATGGGTTTGTGGTGCTGAAAGTGTCTTAGAGAAGATTGTATTTTAGCAAGACCATGACCCCATCTCTCAAATTCCACAGATGATGGACTTTAATTTGTTGTTTCTGTGACTTCAGTGTCAAGATCTCAAGTCTCGTTTTGGCTTTTCTAGTTCTGGATCCTTTCTTTACATGTGGATTTCTGTTCTGGATCACGATGTGACCATACAAAGAGCAGGGAGATTTCTCAGGCCTCTTTTTTTTGCCTTGCAGCAGAGGCTTGTGCCTCTGCAGGAGCAAAGGAGAGACCAGCCCAAAGACCTCAGTGGAAATAACTCCCGTTGCTTTCGCTAAGGGCCACATCGTGTCAGTCCTTTAGCAAACATTTGTCACACACAGAGTTAGGGTCACGATGGGCAGCTCTGACAGACACTGGTATTCAGGATGTATGTACACTCCCTGGATCCTTACCTAGGATGGGGCATGGCATAGGCCAGAAAGTTTCACAGCTGGTACATTTGCCATTCCGGTAAGTTCTGTAGGAGTCGCAGGGGTAGGCAGTGATATTGCAGCTCTGCTTCAGGCTTGACATGAACAGGAGAACAGACCTCTGGTGGTCACACTTGAAATACTGCAATCCTGCAGCACACACAGGGGAGAAACACTCTGTTAGCAACCCTCGAGCTGCAGGAAAACAGTGTGAATGCTCTAGCATAAAAAGGACACACCAGCGGGCAGTCACTGACCAGTCTGAACTCAACAGATTGCACTGGGGAGCACTGGGCTGTGGCAGAACAGGACATGGGCACCAACCTCTCCCTTTGAGTGCACTCAGCTCTGCCTATGTGTGCTTTACTTTTCTTCTGGCCTTTTTTGGTTTTAAAAACACATTTGTTTCTCTGGTTCCTGGCCATTCCAGAGGGTCCTGTTCCATCTCAGGTGCTCTCTGAGCTCAAGCCTGGCAGATGAATATTGCTTTTTTTTTGCACATGGCTTTGCTGTTTTGGTTTTAAAAACTCTTTAGATGGACATAACTGGTAAAATGAGCTGTGGAATGAGCAGCAAAAGGAGCAGAGCCTCATTTCTTGTGGATTTTTGTTTCAGGCTGGTTTCCTATGTAGATTCTCTTGGGTCTGATAAGGGTTGAGTTCACATTGCTGCCTTTTCTTCTGTAAAGGTATCTACTTCACCCATCTTTCACAAAGTCACTTCTGCTGCTGGGCTGGAAAGGAAAAAAGCTTTCTTGCATTCAAGACAAGGGCTCTACCTGCCAGACTGCACTGTTGGTCACTGCCAAGGAAGGTGCATTGGGTTTGTTCATCTTGAGCCTGAGCAGGTTCTTGCCATTGCTAGTCCTTGGGGTTTTGTGTGTGTTCTAAGTAATTTAAATATCTACCTATCTAAAAAAATACCACAGGTTTTCTAAACGCAGTCACAAATGAAGGCATAAATCTACCTGAGGACTTTTATGCATGGAAAATTAATCCTGTTTGCCTTTGTGACAGAGAGCAGAAGGATCACCCCTGACTCGTGTCTGCTTGATGCACCTCAGCCCAACTGCTGTTGGCTCAGTGTGCCACATCAGTGCTGGGAAGAGATCACTTCCATGGCTTTCCCAGAGTGGGGTTTTCATGGATTTTCTAAGCAGTGATGGAGTTTCTCTGGCCTTCTCCTCTTTTCTGCTTGGAAACATTTTTGCCAGTGTTTGTGAGATTCAAGGCAGAATGAATTACCAGCAAATATTGTCAGTGGACAGCCAGGCTGGTCGGTGCCGCCGTTGGGGTAGAAGTCTATGTGGCCAAGTGCTTCTTGGTAACCTAGTCCTGGCAAAAGAAAACACCAGGGGTGAGGGGAGGGAATATGAAGGGGCTATTAAATCATAAAATGCAGAAGCAGGAAAAAGCCGCCCAGTTATTTAGCTCTAGGCTGCCTGCTTGTGGAGGAATCTGAATGTCATTCATCTGTTTCGGCAGCAGGCCAAACGGTTGTGACCCAGCTGTGTCACTTCAGGATGGTATCAAATGCCTAAAATAAGTCTGTGCGTTGTGACAGTGCAAAACTTGGCTTTTTGTGTCACTGCCTGCGGGAGAGGAAAAGGGAAACGGAACACTGGGTCTTGCTCTGCTGCTGGAGTCTGAGCTCTTGGGAGGGCTGGGAGGAGAGGAGAGCAGCAGTGAGGTGGGAAGGCCACGTGCTGGTGGGAGAAGAGTGGAGGGTTCCACCACACTGCTGGCCTGGCTGGTGAGTGTGAAGATGTGCACGGGTTGGGAAAGGATTTGCCCCACGGGAAGGTTTAGCCCACGGGAGGTGGGATGAAGCCTGGAAGCACCATGGGGTTGGGGATTAGTTATCTGCTGTCCTCCTGGGCCGGAGGACCAAGGGTCCCCCAGCACTGCTGCCTGCCAGAGCCCCCGCTTCCCTGTGCCCCCACCAGTCCCTGGTTCTCCTCGTTGTGGAAAAGAGGAGAAGCGTCACGTACCGTCGGTGTCGGAATGGATGACATCAACAAACTGGGCGTCCGTGGGGTCCAGCCGGTCGCCGGGCGCCTGGCCCCGGTACAAGGGGCCGGCAGGGTCCAGGCCTGTGACACAAACAGGCGTGTGGTGCCGCTGCCGCCCCGCGGCTCCCGGGGCAGCGGGACCGAAGGGCTCACCTGTGATCCTGCCGAGGGTCCCACCAAACATCTGTCCCACAAAGCCGGAGATGTGTGCGCCCAGGCTCACTCCTATCATGTGCACGGAGTCCAGGGACCCTCCATCAAGCTGAGGTTTGAAAGTATTCGCAGTCACAGATTTTAGGCACGTGAAAGGCATAACAAGTATCAGGAGGAAGGGACGTAAATGTATCTCCCTACTTTTCCCACATTTTCCCCTGGTGTATTCCACTCTGTGAATATTCCCCCTCTGCTCTGCCCTGGTGAGGCCTCACCTGGGGCACTTAGTGCAGTTCTGGGCTCCCCAGTTCCAGAAGGACAAGGAGAGAGTCCAGCACAGGCCACTGAGATGCTGAGGGGACTGGAGCATCTGCCCTGTGAGGAAAGGCTGGGAGAGCTGGGGCTGTTCAGCTGAGAGAAAAGGAGGCTGAGGGGGGATCTCATCAGTGCTGAGAAAGATCTACAGGGGCTGTCAGGAGGATGGGGCCAGACTCTTCTCAGTGGTGCCCAGTGACAGGACAAGGGGCAATGGGCACAAGCTGGAGCACAGGAGGTTCAAGCTAAACATAAGGAAAAGCTTCTTTCCTGTGAGGGTACCAGAGCCCTGGGACAGGACATCCAAAAAGTGGAAAAAAGGTTTCTACGTATGGGGAAAGCATATCTGTAGTGTTTTGTATCCAGGAAGGTAGGGACTTGGAGTGTAAACTGAATATTGCAACAAAATGCCATCATACCAAGGTAGACCTTGGCACTTCCAAAAATGAATTCATGCCCCCTGTGCCCTTTACATACTGTGTGACAATGGCTACATCATCGTGTGAACGTTCAACTTACCAACATCTCATCAATAAGTTTCTTCAGGATCTCAGCAACTTTCCTGCAGTTTCTGGAAGCGTTGCTGTAGATGAGAGTTGTTGCCCCCCGGTTCCAGTCCACAACGATGACATTCATGTCTTCTACATGAAGCAGAAGTTGCACCAGCTCAGGGATCCAGACTGGGGCAGAGCCTGTGAATCGGTATCCGTGGATGATGAAGGTAGTTTTCTTGGTCACATCTAGATACTTGGAGGCTGTGGAATGGAGCTCTTCAGCACAGTCTGGGTTCTGTCTGGTGTAGAGCAGCAGCTTCACTTTCAGCTCTGTCCCTATCAAAGCGCTGCCGATGCCGAGAGCTGTGAACGCAGGACATGTCTCCTCAGGATCTGCAGAGAGCACAGTGAGGCCATCCTGGGTTAGCACCAATGCCTTTGCTTTCACCTTTCCTACCTGCCAGCACTGCACTGGCACAGGTCTCATGTCTGATCTGGGGCTGCTCCTTTCCTCTCCATCATGGTCATGACTGCAGTTACCCTGAATCTTAGGGTTTCTTGCCCTGTTGGAACAGAGGACCAAGCACATCTTCTTGGAGCAGCATTCCCTGAAACAGCACAGTCCTGCTTGTGCTGGCAGCTGGGAGCTGGCACGGACTATGTCCAAAGATCCCACTAGTGTGAGGAAGAGATTAGAGACTGACAACTAGTCTGGTCACTGGATTGGTTTGAGAGCACAGCCAGATGCTCTGGGCAGGTCTAGGGTGAAGAGGTTTCCTCGTGGTTTGTTTGTAACTCCAGTCTGGAGCTGACAGGCTGCAGAGGGTCTTCCTGTTGTGGGGGACAGCTCAGTGCTTCGTTTCTCTTTGCAGATGCTGCCTGCCATTTTGGACTGTGACACGGGACACCCTGGGGCTGCATGAGATGTGTTACTGATAGTGCTTTATATGCAGCCAAAGAGTAACTGAATTCCTTGTAAGTGCTGCTTTTGACAGCCTCTGCCATTTGAAAGCCTGTCTTTGTGCCTTGCTTTTCCAGCAGAACACAGGCTGAGCCTTCGGAGTCCAGTAGGGCCCTGGCAGGGATGGAATCACTGTCTCCAGACAGACACTGTTTATGAAGGCCCTCCCAGGTTTTGTAGCCTCATCCTGGCTCACAGTCCCTTTCCCCAAATCCCCTTAATCCTATTGAAGAACCCTGTGGGGGCGAGAGATTCTCTCTCACACATATGCCCAGGCTGCAATAATTGTTCAGGCTGCAGTTGCTTGAGAAATCTTCCTGATCTTTGTTGCTTAAAGGCCGGTGCTTTTAAGGGTTTAGAAAGGTAGGAGGGTTTAGAAAACCTGCTGCTGTAAGCTAATCGTGCTCTAGTAAACCTCCAATACTCTCTGCATTTTCATCTCTAAATGATGATTCCCTCAGTTTTTATGAGGAACTTTCCCTCTTCTCCTCCTGTGGAATTCAGCAGCATGAGAGTGATCTAAATGCTGTGTCCCCAGCACATAAAATAATCTGCTCAGTTGCCACAGTTCTGCTAATTATTTTGTAGAAGCCCCAGGAGCTTCAGAAATAAAAGTTAATAGGCTAAAAGGATGTTGCAGTTAAGTCCAGCTGGATATTTTAAATTGCTACCATAAATTCAGAAATAAATGTTAACATTTGAAGTCCATGGAGTCCTTCCTGTATAAAGCTTATGGTAAAATATGAGGAGTTGAACAGGAGTGGAAAATGAGTCCCCAGCCAGGCCCAGTGAGCACTGGTGGAGATAGGTGGCCTCAGGATGGAGGGTGCTTTGCCTCTGTGGTGCTCCAGGCAGGGCTCCCAGGGACAGAGGGACTCTGGGCCCTGCTTATGAGTGTAAAGGTGACCTGGGTGGCTGTCTCCTGACCAGCTTGCTCCTACTGCATTGTTACAGTGCCAAGGTGCTCCAGAGAAACAGCAGCAAGAGTTCTCCTAGGACACTGCTCATGTGGAGATTTCAAAGTCACTGGTGGAGGAGTCACCACTTCTGCTGATGTACACCAGCACACCCAGTGATACTGAAGAACTGTCCTTGCTGCTCCTGCAACATACACAAATACTATTGTATTTATTTCTTACTAATAACTAGAAATTGTTTTAGTTATTGCATAGTATTATTGTGGAGTATCGTTAATCATCTTGACTGCCACTGAAGCTGCAGTAATAAAGGCAGAAACTTCAGGCAGGAATTACTGTTATATGATGCAAGATTGCACTGAATTGCTTCATTTGTTTCTGGATTTCCTGCACTATGCTGAGAATTGCCCAGAGGAGCACTAGGTTTGTCACCAGAACAGCCCAAACCTTCTGTTAAAAAAGAGCTTTTGAAGAGCTGACTTGCTTTTGCTATTATCTAACCCAGGAATTGTTTTAGAAGCCCTGTTATATCTGCACCAAGTCTGTTAGATTTGTTCTGATTAACAAAATCAGACCAGTGCTAATAGTGGGGCAGAACCAACCTGCCAGCTTCTCTCCTGGCAGGCTGCTGCATATCCCAGCCTCATCCACCATGTGTTGCACAAGCTGACACATGAGGACAGCCAGTTATCCTGGCTTTGCTCTTCCTTCTGGTAAGCACAGTCAATCCTACCCAAATAGCTGGAAACGTCTGAAACACCACCAGGATTTCTCTGCTGGGGCAAGAGGCTTATTGAGATTAACTCAGCAAGCAAAGCAGCCAGGTGGAAACTCAGCCCCTGGCACTGTGCTTAACCCATGTCCAACAGACCACTTCCCTCTAGGAAAGGGGGGTGAATGTGGCAATTAACCCAGTGTCCCATTAACTTGCTCCCAGCCCTGCCTTGGCCATTAGCTCACTGAATGGCCTCAGGGAATCCACTTTTCTTCCTCTGCTCAGAGATGTGAAATGGGATGCAAACAGCCCTTCCCTGGGCAGGGTGCTCTGACTGTCCTGCAGCTGTAGCCTGTCTGACCCACCTCCCTACATAGGAGCTTGGCATCTTTTATCCCAAGCTTGAGATCAGCCTTTGAGGAGCTACTGCAGCCAAAGAAGTGTCTTCAGAATAACTTGGTTCTGAAGTTCCATCTGTCTATACCTATTCTGAAGTGATGTACTCCCAGGTGGGAGTGTTGCAGCCATGAGACTGGTCCCAGGCAGACCCTGTGGCATTTACTGCAGTCACTGCTACTTGAGGCCTGCCTTTCCCTGGGCTCCCTCATTCCTTTCTCAGACAGGGTGTTTGGAGGCTCTTTCCTCCTCCCATCCTGGATGTTCATCCCGTGGACAGGCAGGGTTTGCAATAGTGGCATTGTGGGGCTGTCACCTTGAGGATGTGGAACAGCAGCTGAATTTTTTTAACCCCACCGCTTTGTCCTCTTGCAAAGTCAAGTTCCAAGAGATTTTCATTTCAGTGGGTCAGTGGTCACTTGGTCAGATGTGTAGCTGTCCCAGCTGTGGTCTTTGGGAGAGCGTGTTGCCAGACAGAGCTGCCAAGGGGGCTGCTCAGCACCTCTCCTGGGCCTCAGGTGAGTGTGTTGCTGCTTCTGTCCACAATTTCACTGATGCTCCAAACACTGTCACCTTGCCTGGGCTTTTTACAGTGGGTTCAACAGCCTGGTCTTGTGCAGCAAGAATAAGTCTTCAGCTTTAAGCACACCTGAGTACCACCCAGCAAGTGATGATTTCCATCCCTTGCCCACATGGAGAGCATTCCCTCTGCCTCTGGAACTGCTCCTCAGTGTCTCACTGGGCTTCCTCGGTGCCTTTCCACACAATTCTCTTTTCCATGTCTTAGGACTGTATTTCCTAGAGTGTATTTAACAAACTAAGCAAAATGCAACCCCAAGATTGCTCCAGAGAACCTGATGAAATACAAGTTAGTGTTTATAAGAATACTGTGGGGTTTTTTTAATCCTGTTTGCTTTGCCTGCAGAGCTGAGAGCTATAACTTGACTTGCTCCCATGTGTATGCTAACACCAGGCAGTACATTTGTTTATTGTTACACAGGTTGGTTCTTGATAGGGCTGAGAGGATATCAAACCAAGTTTATTTTGTTCATAAATAGTATTTCATCCTCTGTGTCTGTCATATAAGACACTGCTGAAAAGAAATAATTCTTCTCTCAAGATTTCAAATGACATTTTCAGTGTCAACGGATAGTACTTACATAAGAGAAATGTTTGCAAAGTGAGGAAAAGATACTAAAAAAGATTTCTGGTTTTACTTTTTTGAACTGTTAAGAGCTGACTGCATTCATGTAACTGGTAGGGTTTGCTTTGCCAAAATAAAGAATATTTTGGAAATATTTTGGAAAACCCCACGAGTAACACAGAGGACACTTGTATTCATGTTTCAGCAAAGCAGAGAGAGCGTGTTGTATTTGACAAAAACATGCAAAACACACGGTTGATTTCTTACCTGTCTTCACCCCCTGCAAAAGGTAGATGAACACGACACCCAGCCTCAGCATATGGACTTCCACATGAAGCTTCTACAGGTAAAAGATTTTAAGGATCCCACAATTTCTTTGTCTCTGACAACAGTTTGCTCTCTGCCAGTCACAGTAGGTGTGGTGAAAGGAGGAAGTTGCCAGCCAAAAAATTAAGATCAGTCTTCAGTTATAGAACTAGAGCTTCTTCATAACAAGGTGGGGCACCTTCTACCCTACCAGGTTTCCTTGTTTTAAATACAGCTTGCCCTGGGGAATGACTAATCAAAGACACAAATGGTCTGGTATCACTCTGTAGGCAACAATTTGACTACACGTGTTGAAACGAAGGAAATGATTGCAGGTCTGTTTGTCTTTTGCAAAGAATGTCAAAAGGCAGCAAAAAAGTAGGTGTCACTGCAAGTCTGATAAGCATCTGGGCAGGGCCAGCACTTGGTTTCCCAGGGCCCTGGGAAACTGGCAGCATTCCTGATGATCCTGACTCCCCACCTCCCCCACATCTCTTTGGACCTAGACCTGTCACCTCAGGCCAGCAGTGGATGCACAGCCCTGTGCTGTGACAACTGTACCAGTTTGAGTCAGTCTGGGACCCCACTGGGCTGCCAAGCAACTGCTCTCTTGGATGACACTCCTACATCTGGCATCCCCACCACAATTCCTTGTAGACCTTCTGGAACCCCACGAATCCAGCTCTAATTAAAAAAAAAAGGGCTTTTTCCCCCCCTGCTGGATGGAAGGAAGGAGAACAGAGGTGCAAAGTCAACTGTCAGGGGCAGGAAAGGAAGACTGAAATGGGAGCTGGAAGACCCAGTGGCAAAATTGGCAAGATGAGGATGGCAGAGAGTTTGTAAAGGGGTCAGAGAGGGGAAAGGAAGAGAGAACAGGGATGGCTGCTGGTACAAGCTGTGTGGCAGCTTTGCCTGGTGTTTTCTGTACAAATTCTTCTAACGTAGGCCAGGGAAAGGGAACAGGGGGAGGATCAGAACCACCTCACTAAGCACAGGCTGTTTTTTCCCCCGGGTGATGGGCCCACGAGGAGCTGAACTGTTCCAGTTCCCAGCTGTGTGGCTGTTCCTTGGGTCCATGCTGTACGTAGCAAGCTTTTTGACGTTGCTAATCCCTGGTTTAATCCTTACCTCTGCCTGCTGGCATCTGGTAATCACCCAGGCAAACGGTGGGTTTCATTATATTGAAGAAGATAAAGATTGAAAAAAGACACCAAAAAAACTTCTGGGAAGCTGTAAGCTCCTGGAAACTGTTCTGTTTTTTTTCTTATGCACTGGCAAAAGAAAATAATTTGAAACATTGTTTTCCTTCCAGTTCCTTTCTCACCTCTACCAGTGATCCTAAACTCTGTCAAAATATTTTCTCCTTGAGTTCTGCCAATGGTGTGAAGGAATCAGTCCAACAGTGAAACATGCAAGAGGAACAGAAGGCTTTCACCTACTGCAAAAGACATTGGAGAAGCACAGATAACATGAGATACAGAAATCAAGAGGGCCTTGCCTTTCTCCTCAGCACAAAAAGAGGTAACAGTTTCTTGCCTGAAGTTAAGCCCTCACTGGTTTCTTTTCCCCATCACTTCTGATTTCCGTTTTCAACCTGAAACATCTCATACAAGCAGTTGTCTTTTCCACAGCTGGTGCACTGGGACTGGCAGGCTCTTCTTTGGAACTCTCCATCATCCCTCTGAAGACAATGATTTTGAGTAAACACCATTTTAGCATAAATTAAGACTATTTCCAGTGCACATATGGGCAAACCTACCCAGGATGTCAGCACTGGAAATGCTGTCCCTGCCACCATCAGACCCTGAGATGAGGAGTTCAAATAACCACCTGTGTTTGAAGCCTATTGACCAATCTTTCACACCTGCCCCACACCACCTTCCTCAGCCACACGAGTTAGAGGGTAACAACTGACTTATGGTTATTTGATTTTTGTACACTGAGCTCTGACCACAGAACACACAGGAATACTTCCTGGGACATCAGCCTTCAGAGTCAGAGATTATCCCATCGTGAGCTCTGGAATCAGTAACAACTCGAGACAGTAAAAACAACTCCTTTTATCACACACAGAAAACATTTAAGATCAGAATTGGCACCATCTTAAGAACAATCTAGCAGAAGAGATGATATAATTTTACATGAGAGAAACATTCTGCTGTGAGCTTTGAGGTGTCAGCCATTGTTACTTCACCCATTACAGAAGCATTTCAAATTGTGTTTGGTCACTGTGAGTAGAACCATTGTTTGAATCCCAGCCTTTCAGAAACATTTCCTCCTTAGAGAAGTTTATGACAGTGATGGTCAGCTGGTAAATATTTTTAATCTTGCATCCATGCATGAAATCACACGGATTCACTAGTTTCCCGTGGGTGGAACATTTTCATGGAGATACTGGAGAGCCAAATCTGTCCACTTCATTTCTTGCTCTTTCACAGACTCGGTTGTGCCACCGTTGTCTTGCTCTGGTTCAGGAAGCTCATTCTGAGAACAAAGCAGAGGCACAATGCATTCCACATGGAACAGGCTTCCTGAGGGGAGCAGGTTACTAAGACTTCATAAAAATTCACAAATGAGACCAGAGGGTGATCATACATACTGAGCCACTGAAAAATATCACTATGAAAAATACTCTTTTCACATGAATGTGGTGCTTAATCTGAAAGGTAAATTGTTTTTCCAGGCCCCTGGGGCCTTGCTGTACACTCAGACCACACACACAGTGAAGAAGGAGAATATACAGCAAATGCAAGGTAAGTAAATAATAGCACAGTGCAATTATTCCATGGCTTGTTTGCAATGTGGGTTTGTTTGGTTTTTTTTGCTGTTGCCAAGAATACAGATACTGCATTTATTGTGGCTGTTATTAAGACAACTGGTTCTGTAACGTGTCACTTTCCTATGGCAGGTGTGAAATCCTTCCTCCTTCCACATGCTGACCTCAGGTGTGGCTGTGCTGTATCAACAGCAGAAGCCAGAAACCCCTGCCAGGAGCAACACAGAGCTGCTCACCACACAGGAAGCCTAACTGATATTTCACTTTCTCTCCTTGGATGATTTGTTCTCTGTGTTGCTGTATTGGTGCAGTCACACAGAGTGCCTGTTATTCTGCCAGATGCCATTTGGGCAAGAATTCTGAGTTCTAGATCTCTGGAACTCCCAGCATGAGCTAAGTAACATTTTCCAGCTTTGGAAACAGTGTATGATTGAGGCCTGTTGGAGTTCACAGGGATGTCTCCAGTGAGCACTGGATCAGATGCTCAGGACAGGCTCAAGTACCACGTCACAGCCATTCTGTTTGCTCCTTTACAATGCTGCTGAGTCAACCTCCTGTGAATTTGTGATGGTTTTTCTATGATCAGAGCCAATCCCATCCCTGGGGATCTTTATATCCACAGCCAGGCCTTTCTTGCTGTTGTTAGTTGATGAGGCTTCCTGCTCTGAGGCTGCCATCTGTATGTGACTGTAAGTAGCTCAAGACATGGCTGTAAGAAAAGAAAGTCATGTGTCTTCACTTGGACACAGGGTAAAGGCAAAAGTCAGCAAGGAACTAGATTATAATATTTGACTTGCCTAATAAAGGTTATCCCAAGCAAAGTGGAGTTTGGGCTCTTGTATCTGAGAACTGGAGTTCTGCAAGACCGTTCCCTCAAGCCCAGATCTTGGCAGGAAAACTTGGGTGCCAAATATATGGGTTTAGGAGGCATGTAGCTGCTCCTTGCCCTCTCTGAAGAACAGTGGTGTGAGGGCTAAAGCTTGAGCCACGTCACTGGTGATTTGGAAATGTCTCTGTGCTAAAAGAAACGAGCAGCCTGTCAGTCTCCACAACCTTGGCATGATTATTCTCCCAGTGCTGGTTGGGGTAAAGCCTGTGTAACAGAGCAAGGAAAGGGAAAAGCCTCAGGTACCTCTGGCTCCCTTGGTAGTTTCACAATGGCTAAGGAAGGTGTCAGAGTGAGAGATCTGAAGCTTCATCTCAGGGTCTGTGGGTGGCTTTTCCCCACAAGACCCTACAAGTAAGAGCCCCACAGCACATGCCAGTTTGTTCACTACTATCCTTGAACGAGCAAGAGTGGAAAAGAATGATTGGGAAGAGATTTGAAAAATCTTCAGCTTCTTTTAATGGAATTTCAGAAAGAGGAAATAAAGGGTAACCAAGACTGCAGCTGTCAGCATAAGACTGATCCTCTCTGTTCTACAAATGAACTGGGAATCCACTTCAAACACTAACAACATGAAGTGGAAGCACAGGGAAAGGAAGATTATACTTATCCCTGATGCCAAACCCAGAATTGTGTGATGGGAAGTTCCCTCTCCAGTTCCAGGATTTGGCAGCTGGTCAGGGGAAGAGCAACATCCCCGTCCTCATATGCACACAGGAATGACTGGCTTATAGGACAGAAAACGAGGAAGTCAGATCTGTCCAGGGATCCTTTTGTACAAGTTAGCTGCAGTATTGTCTTGGAAGGGGCTGTGATAACCACACCAATCTCAGCTGGGACTGATCCATAGCAGTTCACCTACCAGAGGGATGGCCACATCCTCGTAGGGCAGCTTATCCTCCCGCCAGGCATCGTCGATCAGATCCAGGATCCTGCCATCCCTCTGCACCTCGCTGTCCATCCCTGCAGCAGGAGAGTGCAGCTAAACCTGGGACACAAAGCAGACACCGTTCCTTACATCCATGTCTGGAGCTGGAGTTTGGACTACGGGCCTTGCTCCAGTTTTGATCCCATTTCTATTAAGCTCAAACTTTTATGGAAAACCGGGATTCTCCGAATCCACTTAAAGAGCGGTCATAACCGCAGAACTACTTCCTCTGAAAAGAACACTGTCAAACTGAATTTCAGATTGGTGGATATATAAAACTAGCCCATTATTATTAATTACAGAGATTTACATGTGTTTAGAGCTCCTGGCCTCTAGACATCTCTTAGATGAGCTTGCAACCAGAATACTGCACAGCACACCCACATGCTGCCAACCCCTGAAATCCAGGGAACTGGGAAAACAGGAGAGAACCAAGACCTGCCTTCCACCCCCAACTATCATCATTCCAGGGCTTGAAGCAACTTGCCCTAGTGGGAGGTGTCCCTGCCCACACAAGGGGTTGGAACTGGATGATCTTTAAGGTCCCTTCCAACCCGGACCGGTCTGTGATTCCATGATTCCTGTGAGCGTTTGATCTGCCCTCCTTGCCATGTCGCCTCCGAGCTCACCCCTTTGTCCTACGGCAGCACAGCAGCGGGCGGCTCAACCGTGCCAGGCTTGGACTCTGCCGACATTTATTTAATACCAAACCCGGCCGGGCCCCTCGGGTGGTGCAGCAGCCGCTCGGCCCTGCCTGGCCCCAGCGCTGCGGTTAGGCCTGGGCGCTTCCCAGCGCCGGTAACCGGTATCCCTTCCCCTCCGGTGCCCTCCCGCTGCCCGCGGCCTACCCTGCCCATCTCCGTCGGGCGGCCCCGCCGTGCGCAGGCGCAGGCCCCGCGCAGGCGCAGCGCTCCTGGGGCGGGCAGCGGCGGGACGGACCCATCGCCCGCCCTCAATAACGATCCCCCCCGCCGTCTACACCCCATACTCCCCTTACCCCCGGGGGCGGGCAGCCCGGAGCGCAGGTCTGCCCCGAGGGGTGTGTGTAAACATGGTCAGCGGCCGGTCGGTACCGGGGCTCCCGCCGAGGAGAAGCTGAAGCGCGGCGGGTGAGGGAGCGTCTGCCGGGGCTCTCGGCGGGGCGGGTGGGGGACGTTGCCCTGGCTCGGCCTGGTCCGGCCCCCGCTGGCCCGGGCGGGCCCTGCCTGGCCTCGGGGCGGCCAAGTGGAGCGAGCTGGGCTCCGTGCTGGGCTTGTGGGGAGCTCTCAGTGCAGCTCTACTCATCACTGTAAGCTTACTGCCGGCAACGTTTCAAAGTCGCACCCTGCTGTGTTTTCCAAATGCAAAACAATCCCTTTTCTCCCGGGCAGTCTTCCGGCGTCCTGCGGATCATCCAGCCCCAAGGGCGGGTTGGATGGGGCTTGGAGCAGCCTGGTCTGGGGGAAGGTGTCCCTGCCCGTGGCAGGGGGGTTGGATCTAGGTGGTCTTGAAGGTCCCTTCCAACCATTCCATGATTCTATGAATCTCATTTTCTCAGCGTGGCTCTACTGCCACTGTGTTGGGGTGCTAAACCTTGTTGATTTTTAAATGTCTGGTCTCTTTATTTTTTTTGGCAAGTACTCTCTTTTTCTTCAATTTCAGAGGGGACAGGCCAGTGCTCGTTGCTTCAGCTGTTCTTCGTGACAGGGATGGTTTCCCTGGTGGTGTCCCTATGGACCTTTACTATTTAGTTGCCTGTAACCTGCACATCATAAATTGCAAACTTGAGAGGTCAAAATTTGAGACAGAATCAACAAATGTGATGTATTATAGAGCCGGTAGAGGTGTCTGACTGGAAGGCCCTTCCCCCAAACCTGGGTAAGCTGGCATGTATTCAAAGCTGACAGATCCAGGTGTCTTGTCTTGGGAGCTGTGCCCAAAGCCTGACAGAAGCAAGGGCAGATGCTCCCTGGCTCCTCTTGGCACTGGGGCTTTCAGTGTTGAACTGACCACAACCTCTCAATCAAGGAGCTGCTGGTAACAGACCTGGATTGCTCTCTGGGTTTTCTTTTTGCATTCTAGCAAACCTTCTCTGTGTGGACAATGGAATCTCTCTGCTGCCCACTGAAAATTGGCTCTGTGTAGGTGTGATTAGAATGAAACAGAAGAGCTGCTACCGGCTAATGTCTGGAGCTCTTGCTGTCTGGAGAACTCTCTGGAAGTGCTGTCAGCAGCTCAGGGGATCTGCTCTTCTCAGCAGCTCTGCCATCAGCAGCACAACAAAGTTGTTCTGCATACTGATTAAATATTGGAAAGCACAGAGAGGACCAAAGAGAGACAAATAAAATGCTGCATCGGAATGGGGATAGGATTAATTTTTTTCCTCAGTCAAATATGTGTTTTCTGTATGTGTGTGATTTAAAATCCAGCTGAACTCCCAGGGACAGGCTTTAATCTCTGGATGACATTTTAAAATGCTGTCAGGAGCAGGATAGAAACTGATGGAAGTGAAAGAGAGCAAAGGTGAGTCTGCACTTCTGAAAGTCTCATTTTCTGTGACTTGCTCCACCCTTTTGTTGATTGCCTAATAATGCCATATTCATCTTTGAGGAATGATGTTGTGAGGATCCATCTCCACATACTTGAGAAAGTGCATAGATGTTTTGGAAACGGAGGAGTGTGTGAATACCTCCCCAGAGTGAAACTGACGTGTAGTTTTGTATCCTCAGGAGGAGCTGAACCATTTTTCTGTTAGAGACACACAGTTTCATGGAGGAGCCACTGAAATAAATTCTGGGTGTGGTTCCATGGTAACTTTTTTTTTTTATTACCCATTTTTGCCTTTAATGTAAACCTTTCTTCCTTCACAAACGTGAACAAGCTGTTTTATTTGGCAGATAGTTGGCTTGTAAATCCATGAAGGTGACCACTGTTTTTCTCACCTGTAACTGTGTGCTGACTGTAATTTTTTTAAACTTCTTTCCCTCTGCTTGTTCTGCAGCTGGATGGAGAAGCAGCCTCATTCCTACTGTGCCATGGCTGACTGCTGCTTTTGTGCACTTCCCTAGCTGCTAAGGCCACCAGGATTTGGTGATGGAGGCTTTGCTGGAAGGAATGCAAAGAAATGGGCAGGGGGGGTATGTATCCAACAGGTTGTTCACAATCATTTAAGTATCATTTAAGTCATTAGAATCAAATCCTCTGGGATCAGACAAAGCTTCCATTGCTTAAATGAGGGCTTTGGAATTTGTCCACTGGCACATCCTGGTGGACAAATACTGTGTGCAGTGGCCTTCAGCTGGTGCAAAAGCAAAGTCACTGGGTGAGCTGGCTTTGCAACAATCCCTTGACAGATATTATAGTCTTAATTGCTAGAAATTTGATTTTACATCTGCCTGAAAACTTTACCTCTTTGTTGTTGTTGTAAACCCTTCTTACCTTCTGGCATCAGGGGCAGTAGTCATTAAAGGTGTGAAAAAATGCTTTTTTGTAGCAGCTTTGCAAGGTTGATGAGATGTGTCTTTGTTACCTGTTTTTATTGAAAACATCTGATTATTTCCTGCTCGTGTTGGAAGTGCAGAGTCCTGTTCATCTCTGTAGAGTCCTTAATGTGTTGTCTTAGGTCAAAGTATCTGGACTTCTGGGTTCCTGAGAGAGATTGTAGTGCCAATAATGGAATACAATATTTTTCTGTGTTAAACAAGCGTGAAGCAAAACTCACTGATGCCATTTTCATGGTCATCTTTGAGAAAGTGACTCAAATTTACTGCTAGGGTATCTTCTACAGAGAAGATACTGGTGGCAGGAATCAAGTTTAGACTTAGCTTTGTATTAGCAGATGCTGTGAAGGAAATGTTCTTGCTCTGCATAATAGCTGCTAATTTTTGGTTAACTCCCAGGACAGGGTGAACTTCAAATTTAACTGATTTTTGGCTCCTTTAAGGAGAATTTCTTTCCCTATAGAAGAACTGCCAAGTTGTGAAGGGTGCATATGCTCAGGGGGAGCAGAGAAATTTCAATCCCTTAACCTACCGAGTTCCCATTTCTTTTCAGTGCTTCCTGTTTGACAGGGAAATTAAAGGGGTAAAGATGATCGTGGAGTTGAGGGCCCTCTAGGGCTGGATCTTGCAAACCTCAGTGTTGCCCCTGGCTTAGCAGCTTGTGAAGTTTCAGAGGAGTTGGTTGGACTGGCTCCAGTGGTTACTGCACCAACTCGGAAACGGCAGCGTCGCTGGGGAGCGCGCTCTGCCCAACGGGTTGCAAATGGTTTATTCTCCATTATCATGTTGTCATCCATTCCCCTCCACTTTGGGGTTTGTCTGCATTTGTGATAAACTTCTGTTTCAGGAGCTGATAGCTTGGCTGCAAGATTTCTCTGGTGGCTGAGACTTGCTATAAAATGCCTCTGCCTGGAGAGCAATTAAGGCAAATATAAAATACGGATAAAACATGCTCCGGTTTACTCAGATAATGCAGAGTACCAAGACAGAGGGATAAGTGTTTGTAGAGGTTTTTAATGAGTCTCTGGATAGAAGATGAACCCTCTACATTTAAAGTTTGTATGTAGGTCATTTGTTCTCACTGGGATTTCACAAATACTCTTAGTTGGTCCTGGCCAAATGTAGATCTCTGCCCCGTGACACGAATGTTCCAGTGGTGAGATCCTGCTCAGGGACTGGGCTGAACACCTGAGCATTCAGTGCATTTCCCTGCTAGCTGCTTTGTGTAGAGTTCAGAGCACTGCATGTGTGGAGTTGGCCCCTTGGTGCAGGTGAGTTTGCTCTGCTGCCTATGGGTGTGGAACACTGGGCCTGTGCTGGGTGGTGCCTGCTTGGTAACCTCAAGCTCTTTCCCTTCCAGCAGGGGGTTCTTGACTTCCTGCGAGGCCGAGCTGCAGGAGCTGATGAAGCAGATTGACATTATGGTGGCTCACAAGAAATCAGAATGGGAAGGACAGACACAGGCTTTGGAAGCTTGCCTGAGTGCTCGAGAGCAGGAACTTGCCTCTGTCAGGGCTGCTCTGCAGGAAAAAGAAAAGGAGGTACTGCCACAAGTTCCACGGTTCCCCATCAGTGTTGACCCACGTGTTTTACGTCTTACGATACAATATAAAGACTGAACCTGAATTTCAGAGTTTGGCTTTACACAGGCATGTGTTTTGGGTATTGTTTCATCAGTTTTGGCTTTTTTTTTTTTAATGTTTAAATGCCAAGTCAAACCTGGGGGTTAGCTTCAGCAGATAGCTGTGCTAAGGGCAACAGGAGCCTGTCTCATAGTTGGAAATCAGGAATAGCATTTGCAAAGGAGCCTGTTGGACAAGGTGTCTGGTTCCTAATTCAGTCAAAATCAAGGGATCAACTCATCATGAAGGGGGCCTACAAGAAAGCTGGGGAGGGACTGTTTGCAAGGGTGTGTAGCTACAGGACAAGGGGCAATGGCCTTAAACTGGAGCAGGGAAGATTCAGACTGGATATCAGGAAGAAGCTCTTTACACTGAGGGTGGTGAAGCACTGGGACAGGTTGCCCAGAGAGGTGATGGAGGCCCCATCCCTGGAGACATTCCAGGTCAGGCTTGAGGAGACTCTGAGCAATCTGATCTAGTTAAAAAGGTCCCTGTGCACTGCAGGGGGCCTGGCCTAGATGACCTTTCAAGGTCCCTTCCAACCCCACACATTCCATGGCTCCCTGGGGGTTGGTGGGAGCCTGCAGACCAAACTGTCAGAGTTTCTAGAGAGAACCCAAATCACTGAATCTGGACACACCAGCAGTCGACAGCCCAGCAACGTGCAGTCATTGGTAGAAAGAACACTTGGTGGTGTAAACTTCACCAAGATCTTGCTGGGAGATTCTCCAAGGGCTGTTTGATGCAGCTCAGGCTTTGTAGGCCTGGGGGAAGGGCACCAGGTGTCTGTATCACTGGAGAAGTATCATAAAGGAAGTCTTTGCATAAGATGTGGACCATAAACCTCTTGAGCAAATGAATTGATGTATCTTTCTCAGATCAGAGGAAACCAGCAGGAGTCTGGGTGGTTGTATCTCAAGATCCAGCCACGTGGACTTTTTCTGCAAGTGTTTAAAATTTGTCCTTACATTTATAGTTGACATGTCCTATCTTTTGGCAGACTCTTTGCTACCAGTTGTGTTTTGGCAGCTCTCTGAGGAAGCTGCTTTCCATTCTTGGATTGAAAGCCAGCTGATAACTGCAGAAGCAGTTGGGTTTTAGGGGCCCTGTGCAGCTGTACTACAGCTATTCTCACATCCTCAAAATTACCCAGGTACTGCTGTAGCTTTCAGGGATTTGGGCTGGCATCTAGTAAAATAAAGAGAAATATGACAGGTTGTAGCAAAAGTGGGTTAAGAATTGTGCATTTCTTATTAGTATGGTCAGGTGCTGCTGCTAGTCCACATGGCAAGTTTTGGAGTGAATGCCTTTGTTACAGAGCTACTAAATCTGGAGTCATGCCACAGGGTTTTCATTTGCAAGAGCTGTTATTTTTATCAAACAGGTTAGCATTGTTGTTATTGTGTTTTTTCAAGATACTTTTAAATACTTCTTACCACCAAAGGCAAGCACTGATTGCAAAACTGAAGTGTAAACTCTGGTTGAAGTCACTACTGGAATATGTTCATGCTTTGGGTCTACTCATATGAATTTTCTGTAATGATTTATTTTAATTGGTTGACTTGCTGTCCTTTGGACCTGCAGGTGGAAAGGTGGCCACTTTGGGTTGTGGAAGGAAAAAGATGGGGGGGAGGGAGAGAAAAATGAGTCCCAAGAGTATTGGAATCAAACTAAGGGAAGTTTTCCCTGGGAGTTTCAAAGCCCCATTTCTTTCCTTGTCCCCTCACCTCCATGTACTATTTGGGATCTCTGCTTCACCTGAGTATGGGAAGATAATGACATGGCCATCTTGTCTCCTGGTAGATAGGTTGAAATCATAATGCCTGTGGATGAAGAATTTGATGAAAATGCCAGATAAAAATAGCCTTTTGACACAAGCCAAAACTTGTCAGCTTCATCCCCAAAAAAGAAAGCCAGAAACTGGCTCAAAACAAGAGGCCAGAACAGAAACATTTGACTCCAGGTAACCACAGATTTAGGCATAAACTTAATCTGGTTCATAGTGAGTGACCCCATTGAAAGGTCCAGTTGTGAAGAGAATTAGGATCTTTTAATAGTCATTTACCACTCCTACCATGTATACGTTTATGAAATTAAAACTAATCCTGATATCTACTGACAATAAAGTCCACTTCTTTGGTTTATTTGTTTTTCAACTCTTGCATCTCCAGGTAGAAGACATGGAAAAAGCCAAACAGGACATGGTTAGAGAATTTGAACGACAGCTGAGGAAATTTCAAGAGGAGGTGAGTTGCAAAAAGAGGATTGTTTTTTTGTTCCAAATTGATACATGATCTGAATACAAGAAGGACGTGGAGCTCCTGGAGAGAGTCCAGAGGAGTCACAGAGATGATCCAAGGGCTGGAGCAGCTCTGCTCTGGAGACAGGCTGAGAGAGTTGGGGGTGTTCAGCCTGGAGAAGAGAAGGCTCCAGGGAGACCTTAGAGCACCTTCCAGTGCTTGAAGGGGCTCCAGGAAAGCTGGGGAAGGACTTTGGACAAGGGCTTGTAGGGAGAGGACAAGGGGGAATGGATTAAAACTGGCAGAGGGGAGATTGAGGTGAGACATGAAGAGGAAATTCTTTGCGTGTGAGGGTGGTGAGACACTGGCCCAGGTTGCCCAGGGAAGCTGTGGAAGCCCCATCCCTGGAAGTGTTGAAGGGCAGGTTGGCTGGGGCTCTGAGCAACCTGGTCTAGTGGGAGGTGTCCCTGCCCATGCAAGGGGGTTGGATCTAGATGATCTTGAAGGTCCCTTCCAACCCAAACCATTCTATGACGATTCTATGATTCCGTGATCTCATAGGTGAAATACCATCATTGCTTTTGTTTAAATGCTGTGGGTTTAGAACTTGCCATTTTTTTATTGTTTATGTTCTTACAAACGGGACCATTGAGAAAAGTAATGTTTTGATGCCCTGTTAGGCCTGTTTTTTTGCTCTTTGGGGAATGTGGTGTTGAACAGACACACCTGTTGGTGCAGAGATGTGTAGTAAGTGGATCGGTGCAGTTTTCACGCGTTAGGCATCTGCAGGAATTGACTGCAAACATGTCCCATGTTTGCTCATTCTGGTCACCACAGTACTTGTTCTGAAGTTGCCAAGGGTACAGGCAGCAGCACTTGGCTTCTTCAGCAGTTTGTGAAATTAAAAAAGGTGGTGATGTAGCTGGCCTTGACTGGATGAGGTGCAGAGGTAAGAAATGGCCAGTAATCTCATCTTCTTTTTTCATCCGTTGACTCTGAATTTCTTAGTAAGGATTTTCCTTCCTCAAGGCATGTTAGTCTTAATAAACGTAATAAAAACCAAATAGAAAAGATTTTTTTAATAGTATTTCAGAGCTTCCACCTCAAAAATCTTCTTATTCACCTGTGGGATGTCCTGTGGGTGGTGTCACAGCATTCCATGAGCATTCCTTAACTCTGCCTGTCCCCATTCACCTGTCAGCAGCAGAGTTAAGTGGCATGAGCAGATAGTAGAGCTCTGCCCTGTTTCCTCTAGAGGCTTGGGCCTAGTTCATGTTTGTTGTAAGCCATGAGTTAAATTAATTTGGTAGTTCTCTTTGACAACAGAAGGCATGTGTTCTACTTTAAAACACCTCACTGTTCACTATGACTCTCAGCCTTCATTCCCTAGATGTTCCCACTGGATGAGCTGCAAAGCAGAGCTGAGGTGCAGTGACAGGCCTCAATTGCTAGGGCTGACATACACTGTGTGTTGGGGCCAAATTTGCAATGTGTTGGGGTGTTCCCCACACAGTATTCATGTAGATGACATTAAGCTCCAAGTTCCTCAAAGCTCCTGTTCTTAGCACTGTTTGGGGAAGCTCTTTCTGTCTGGGTTTAAAGCCATTACCAGTAAAAGGACAGGGACAGTGTCCAACTTGCTGAGGTTGTTGAAAGAATAAACCTGTCACCTCCTGATATGTTGGCAGAAGAGATTGGTTTATTAACTCTTAATGTCTGTCCCTTCCCACTGAACATCCCCAAGTACTTGCTGACTCAGGGCTCTGCAGAACCTTTTGTGACCAGTGCCTGAGGTCTTTGTGCAGATGTTTTTTTCTTCTCGTGCTCCTTCTCTTCATCCATGGACTTACCTTTCTCCGTCAGTAAAATGGGAATGGTGACTTCTCAAATCCATGTGGCTTGGTGGAAACTTTGTGTTTAACAGCTGAGTTGGGGGGAGCTCATCAGGTGGAAAGTTCTGTGCAGGTTAAAGTGATTATTTGCACAGAGGGTCATGTAAATGTCAAGAGGTTTTTTCCTCATTCCTGCATCTGATAGGACTGCAGCATTCTAGCAGTAGGTGTGGGAGTGATATTTTCTGTTGGCACTCTCCACTTGCTGTGAAATACATAGTGTATCTCAGCAGAAAGTGACAGATGAAGTAGTGTTGACATTATGTATCATGGCACCTCTCAAATTTTCCTTCTCCCACTAAGCGGAAGAGTTCCAGTTCCCACCTGAGCTTCATGAATGGATTTTCATAGCACAAGAAGCTGAACCTCTGTGGAGAACTCCCCCAGACCTCTGTGTGAGGGGGTCACTCATGGGTGTTGCCTGCTTTTACTGTGGCTGGGAGCCCCTCTGTAGAGAGAAGGGTACCCTGCTCTTAACTGCATTAACAGCCACCTGTAAATCTCATCTTACCTATCATAGAATCACAGAATGGTTAAGGTTGGAAGGGACCTTAAAAATCACCTAGTTCCAACCCCCCTGCCATGAGCAGGGACCCCTACCACTAGACCAGGTTGCACAAAACCTCATCCGACCTGGCCTTAAAAACCTTCAGGGATGGGGCAAAATATATATCAATATTTTAGTTGTGTTTAATAGTGGTAAGACTTGAGGTCTAGTGAGAGCTGCTGATGTCCCAACTTCAGTGGCATCTTGCTGCTCTGGTACAAGTTGGCACATTTTGCAGTCCTGCTGGTATGATAGGCTCATTATAGAAGTAGGAGGCTTCACTTGCAAGCTGTGTGGTCTTGATTAGGGGAATTGTGTTATGTGCTGCCATTTTGTGTGCCTTCTTTCCAAGTGCTATTTAATTCTTGCCTTGGGGCCTTGAACAAAGTTGTCTCTCTCACTGTATTCCCTACAGTTGTCCAGGCTGAGGAGGAGCTATGAGAAGCTGCAGAAGAAAAAGCTGAGAGAAGCTAGAGGAGATGCTAGCAAGAGACAAGGGGAGGATGAGTTTGAAATGAGTTGCCTGACCAGGAAACTGGAGGTATGTAGTGAAAAAGTAAGTGCTAACCAGAGTTTGCATGTAGGAACTGACTTGCTGGGCTTCACTGGTGACTGAAGAGGAAGTGGACTGTGAATCCTGCTTCCAAAATACTCTCCATCTACTCCCCAGGTGTAGCTCTGCTCAACTGCTTGTGTAATAAAGGCAGTTCCCTGCACTGGGGCCTCTCAGTACACAGGATAAACTATGCTGCTGGTCTTACTCTTAGACTAAATAAAAGGAAGAAGGGGCTGCAAGAGTAATTAATTATGTGGATGGAATGAATTCCAGTGTGGTGAGGTTGTCATCTCACTTCTTTGTGGAGGAGGGAGCTGTGTGTCTAACTTCTCAACCCTGTCTCATCTTTTAATCTTTGTGCTATGCTGGGTTCAACCACACTCAATTTTCCTCTGTGGTACCCTGAGGATGTGGCCAGCAAACACATCTGACTGATGTGGTGTCCACTTTCTGGAGCAGAGATTAGCATGAAAATTCTCCAGTTGGTACTTGCCATCTTGGGGATTTCAATAGCAGGGTGTGTTGGGAGGTAAAGACAGCCTGATTTGTGAAACCTCTTGACAGCAAATCCATGAAACCAGCCATGAAGCTGTTAGAACTTAGCATTTGTAGCCAGCACTAATTGACCCTGAGGTCTGAACTCGGGAGCACTGCAGCAGGCCCAGCCTGGGCGAGCTTCTGTGCTGCTGAGCTGGTGCAGCTCGTGGCTGGCTCATGGTTTCCCTGCTGAGGTGTGTGAGGGGACGGGGGAGAGAGAAAGCAAACATGGATACCAACCAGGAGGGGGCTTCTTGTCAGCTGCATGGACATACTGCTCCAAGGCAGCCCTGGTGTCCTTGCAGGAGTTCCATCAGAAATCCCTGGACTGGGAGAAGCAGCGTGTGCTCTACCAGCAGCAGGTGGCATTGCTGGAAGCACAGAGGAAGGCTTTGGCTGAGCAGTCGGAGCTCATGCAGGTACAATTAGATTGTGCTGGAAGTTTTTGTTTTGCTTGTGGCAGCAGGTGGGAGGGGAGGGAGGGGGGAAAGAGGGAGAGACTAATGAAATCTCTCAGGCTTCAATCCAGTTTAAGTTGCCATTGAAATGACTTTTCATGTCCCTGTGGAGTGAGGTTTACTTGTGTAAGTGTTGTATGGAAAAAAGATCTGGAGTCTGTCAACAGAGGCTAGATAAACCTTGTGCAGCTCTCCCTGCCACCCCTCCAATTAGCAGAGAAGACAGTAGGATGAAGCTTTCCCGAGGAGACAGAGACCACAGCATGTGACACTTTAAAATAGCTGGGACATCATGTTGTCTAGTTTAAAGCTGTGTACCTGCCAGTAGCTAAATATGTGCCTTGCGGGTCCAGCTCAGAGGATGATGTTGGAAAATAGTCTTCCCCTGTGACAGATACTTCTGGAAAGTACTGAAGAAACTGCAGTTTTCAGCTCCTCCTTTTGGTTTGTTTGGGTTTTTTTAAGTCTCTAAAAGGCACCAAGTAGTGGGGCTGCTGTTCTGAGAAGCTGATGGTTCAGGGAGTCAGTGGTGCGGGGCAGAGCAAGATGAATTGGCCTAGAGCACAGCTGTGAAGTCACACTGGTACAGTCACAGGAGACACTGATAAGAAGCTCTTGCTGGGGGATTTGCACTTAATGGGCTCCTGAGTTGCTCTTGAGTGGAAGCTCCTGCAAGGAGGAAGCTTGTGATGACAGGACTGAAACTGGCTCTGACAGGGACTTGGTGAGAGGCTGACACTGGTGGATCCACAAATGCAGGGAGAGTCGTTGAGCAGAAGGTCTTGCTGCTCTGCTTTGTCTCATTGATAGCTCAATTGTCTGAGAACAGATGTGTCCTTGGAGTGCAGGCTGGTCTGCTGGGGCACAGAGGAACTCTTTTTACTGTGCAGCAGAAAAAACAGGAGTTTAGGGAGACTTTTCCTAAGCGGGGTAGATGTTTGAGGTGCATTGGTGCTGTGAACGGGCTGCCTGAATCCTCAAGGTGTTTGAAAAGCCCAGCTGAATTTTTGCCTTGGATTTGCTCTCTGTTTTGTATGCTTGGTTGTTTTTCTGGCACAAGGTCAAGCTGAGCTCTGGGACCAGGGAGTGCTTCCCCTTTCCCATCTTTCAGCTGGCTTCCCCTCCTATCTCCCAGTGCAGCTTAGGGGGGCCTGGCCTTCTTTCCCAGTGCTGAGCACCTCCCTGTCACACCTGCAGCCTTTAGAGTCAGCAGATGAAGCCTGGAATTCTGTGCTGAGGTGCATGTTCTGTGCCTGGAAAGAAGAGATAGCTTAAATGTTTTCTTAATGCAGCCATAAATATTCAGGTAGTCTGGTACTCTGGTTTCTTGGGTGGAGAAAGGCTGTACTTCAAACTCCTGCCCCCTTGATTACCTTTTCTGGCATGGCTATTCAAATAATGAGAAGACTGTAATCAAAATTATACCATAGTCTTCCAAATGCACAGTTCCTATGGTTTTCTCAGTTGTGAGGCATTATCTGTCAGGCATGTGGTTATTCTGAAGGTGGCAGGAATTGCTACTCTTAGAAATTGGGACTAAAGAGCTACTCAAATATTTTGTTTCAGCTTTTAAAAATGATAAGGTGCTATGCAAAAAGGGAAGGGATGAAATGAATATTCTTAGGAGCTTATGTGAGAGCTGGCTTGTTGAATTTCACCAGCTAGCTCCACGGGAAGAGATGCTATGAAATAAAATATTGTGCCTATAAATAATAGAGCACGTATTGTTTGCTAGTCATATGTTCCTTACAGCTTTTTTTGTCTGCCCTTAAAACAATGAAACATTCCAAGTGAGCATTCTCACACCCTGTCAGAGCCAGATATTTACTGCATAAAGCAAAACATCATTGACTGTTACACACAGTTTGGTTATTGATCTTTTTGGTAGTTGTGGGTTGTTGTGGTTTGTTTTTTATCATCGTGCACCAAGAGCTGCTTTCTGTCCTGGTGTGGAATTATCTCTGGCTTGTGTGTGGTATTTGTGAACCTTCCTACATGCTGGTGTTTCTCCTCCTCTAGCCTTAGCTTAACGAGCAAAAAACAGTAGGCAGCTTTGTTCTTAGACAGTTGATGCTTGGACAGCTCTTTTCCCAGATTCTCTTTGAACCCCTGTTGAAATCAGAGGGCCCCCTCATTTTTATTATTCCGTTTGCCTGCAGAACTTTCACCTGTTGTGTAACCCTAGGGCAATATTCTCCCTAAGGCCCTGAGAGGTGGTCTTGCTTCCTTTGGAAACACGACTCGTATACACAGAAATCAGTGGCTGTTTGGCCTGTAGTTTTGATAGGCTGTGTTTTATAATTTGGCTTTAATGCAAACTGGTTGCCCTCAGCAGAGCCAGCTTTCCAGTCGGAAGCAGATGGAGTCAGTGGAGCTGGCCAGCCAGTTGGAAGTGCAGCACTTAACCAGCAAGCTGGAGAGGGCTAATGATGCTCTCTGTGCCAGCAAGTTGGAGGTGGAGAGCCTTAACGTGAGAGTGGACAACCTGACTGAAAGCAATCAGATGATTCTGGAAGATCAGCAAAGAGTTCAAGAAGAATTAAGGCAATCCAAGAAAATGTTAGAGGTCAGTGGAGGAGCTGTGAGGAAACGGAATGTGATGCAGTGCTGGTGAGAAGCAGCAGGAAGGCTTTTCATCCCAGAGCCCCTGTGTCTTTCTGGAGACTTTGTAAAGTTTCTGATTGGCTTCAAAGCTGGCCTTGTACCCTGTGGTGCTCTGCACTGTTTCCAGGGGTTCCTTGAAATGTGCCCTTGCAGCCCAGAAAGGCAGCGTGTCCTGGGCTGCATCCCCAGCAGTGTGGGCAGCAGGGCCAGGGGGGGGATTGTCCCCCTCTACTCTGCTCTTGTGAGACCCCACCTGGAGAACTGTGTCCAGTTCTGGAGCCCCCAACACAGGAAGGACATGGAGCTCCTGGAGAGAGTCCAGAGGAGGCCACGAAGATGATCCGAGGGCTGGAGCAGCTCTGCTCTGGAGACAGGCTGAGAGAGTTGGGGGTGTTCAGCCTGGAGAAGAGAAGGCTCCAGGGAGACCTTAGAGCACCTTCCAGTGCCTGATGGGGCTCCAGGAAAGCTGGGGAGGGACTTTGGACAAGGGCTTGTAGGGAGAGGACAAGGGGGAATGGATGAAAACTGGCAGAGGGGAGATTGAGGTGAGACATGAGGAGGAAATTCTGGAGTGTGAGGGTGGTGAGACACTGGCCCAGGTTGCCCAGGGAAGCTGTGGAAGCCCCATCCCTGGAAGTGTTGAAGGGCAGGTTGGCTGGGGCTCTGAGCAACCTGGTCTAGTGGGAGGTGTCCCTGCCCATGCAGAGGGGTTGGAACGTGATGATCTTGAAGGTCCCTTCCAAACCATTCCATGAAAAAGCTGACCAACCTTGCCTTGCAACGAACCAATTTGGTCCATCTTGCAGCAGTTGTTCCTTCTCTGTGCAGGTGCTACAGGATGAGAAGATGGAGCTTAGAGCTACCTTGCAGGCTCAGGAAGATTTCATTGACAGCTCCAAGCTGCACCAGGAAGAGCTACAGAAAGAGTTGACCAGGTTGACTGAAACTCTTCAAAGAAAAGAACTCCTCATCAGGTCAGCATCTGCGTCCCTCTGGTACTTGTGCTCTTGAATCCAGATCTATATTCCAGGTTCTCCCACTGTGGATGGTTGAGGGGTTTTCACACAGCTGGGTCAGTGTTGGTTGGTATGTGGAATGGGATGCTGTGCCCTCACAAGTGCTGTCCTGCCTTGCAGCATTGGCCAGATGGCTTTTGAAATCAGCTGGTCCTCAGGGAAGGGTGTGGAAGGAATCAGCTTTCTACCCAGCTTGGTTTCTAGAGGCAGCCCTGGGGCTTTGGAGATGTTCTGCCTCTCTTCTCCCCAGGCATTTTCACTCAAACACTGGATTTCAGGATTTGATACCATGCTTATTAATGTAGGTGAAGGTTCTCACTGATTAATGATGTCAGATTAGTCTTGGTAAGGTGTGACATGTCATGTGTGACAAAGTCATCTCAGCCTTCCCCTTCTGCACTGGCAGCATGCAAAGGCTGCAGGGTTCTGGTGCCCATCTCCAAAGATTTAGTCTGTGTCACCTAACAGCCACAGTTTCTTGCAAGCTGGCTGTGTGCTGGTGGCAGGGGGACTGTCCACATCAGGGAGGCCAACATCCAGGTGGGATGGAGTCTTTTTTCATCAGCCTGAACTCAAAGGAGGGGCTGTCATCTCGCCACCGTGCTTGCTCATTCCCAACGCGCACAGTCGCCTGGTGTTGGGTTTGGTGTGTTTGTCAGAGGATTCCAAGAAGGTGGTGGTTACATTCCCTGTCTTGGTGAGCTCAAATGTGATGTTCCTGTGCTGAGATTGAAGTTTCTGTTTCTGCTTAGGGCCTTGGAGGAACACTTGCAAGAGAAACAGTTGTCCTCTCCACGGCTGGAGCATGTACTCCTGAAGCTGGATGTTGCCCAGCAGAAGGAACAGCACTTCCAGTCAGAAGTGACTCATCTGGAGAACAGGTAGCCAACAGCTTGCTTCCCCTGCTCTGCAATGACACTTAGACAATGACTTCATACCTAATGCATTGTGTTCATCAAGTTCACCAGTCCCACTGATTTTTTTCTTTGAAGGCTTATTTTAAATATCAAAGGGCTGAAGGAATCAAATGCTGTTAATGTTTGCAGTTTAACAGACTATTTTGCTAATTGGCTGGCTGGTTTTCACTGCACACTGGGGGTGTCTCAGTGGTTGAGCTTGCTCAGGCTTAGCACCTTCACTGGCAGTAGGTGAGGGAGTCTTTGTTAGTCAGCTGGTAGGAACCAGATCTAGACCCTACTGTGGATTCAGAATTATGATATTTGCTTGGGAAGTTGATAATCTTTGTGTGGTAAAGAAGCAAACAACAAACAGGTGTTATCTGTTAGATCAGCTTCCTCATCTCTTTTGAAATGATTTTGGGAAATAAAACCAAAGGATTGGTAAGGAACTACCAGGTTAAGAGTCTGGTTTCTGTTATGATGAACATAGAATCGTCATAGAATGGTTTGGGTTGGAAGGGACCTTCAAGATCATCCAGATCCAACCCCCCCTGCATGGGCAGGGACACCTCCCACTAGACCAGGTTGCTCAGAGCCCCAGCCAACCTGCCCTTCAACACTTCCAGGGATGGGGCTTCCACAGCTTCCCTGGGCAACCTGGGCCAGTGTCTCACCACCCTCACAGGAAAGAATTTCCTCTTCATGTCTCTCCTCAATCTCCCCTCTGCCAGTTTTAATCCATTCCCCCTTGTCCTCTCACTCCCTGCCCTTGTCCAAAGTCCCTCCCCAGCTTTCCTGGAGCCCCTTCAGGCACTGGAAGGTGCTCTAAGGTCTCCCTGGAGCCTTCTCTTCTCCAGGCTGAACACCCCCAACTCTCTCAGCCTGTCTCCAGAGTAGAGCTGCTCCAGCCCTCTGAGCATCTTTGTGGCCTCCTCTGGGCTTACTCCAGGAGCTCCATAGTAGACTGCTTGGGAGATCAAAGTTTCTGTGACCATGTCGTCCTCCTTGGGGTATTCTAATCTGTGGTTTTATGTTTGGCACCCAGCCCAGTGTCTTCAAATGCAAGTTGTTCACAGCTGAGTGGAGAGCTGCATGAGAGGAGCCAAGAGCTGCAGGCACTGGAAGAACACCCTCCTGAGTCCAAGGCAGAGATGGAAAAGGTAATGCTGCCTTGTTCCTGGGGAGGGGACAGGCACTGTGGGGTCAGCCCTGGGCCTGGGCAGGGCACAGGGAGCACAGCTCCTGTGGGATCAGGGGCCAGGAATGCTGGGGGGGCAGTGGGTGCTGGTGGGTCAGGAGCAGATCTGACAAAGAGGACTTGAGCGGGTGGGTTTGCAGGTTTCTGTAGGGGCTTGGTGGGTCACTTGGTGAGCATCTTCTGGGCCTACCCCTACAGCACACAGTGCTCCTCTGTGCTGTGGAGACACCTGAAGTAGTGCCAGAAGGCAAATAGGCAAAGAAATTGGAATCCTGAGTTTAAGCCTAATACAGCCTCTCTCAACTGGATGAAGAACAGGGAGGGAATGAATTGTGCTGTAACATGTCCTGTCACACCTGAGACAGGGCTTCAAATGGGTTCTAGCCTGTATGGGAATAAGGGGGTTTATTTCAGACTTGATACTAGACATGAACTCAGGGGCTGGAAGAAATGGAGCAGCATCTGCCACGAGGTCCTCAGCCTTGTGTTCTGTGCACCCAAGGGAGGTCAGCCCTCCAAGAGGCTTGACTTTTAATCATGGGCTAGATGAGTTAGCGTGAGAGCTTTCACTGGAGCCTGGTTAGAGTAGAAACCCGAGTGACTTGAGTGAAAAAACCCTCACTTCTGTGAAAATCTTTCATCCTTTATTCTGAATGTACAGAGGTGCAGATCTTGCCAGAGATGTGTGCTTGGTTACACGGTGAAGCAGCCACACAACAAATGAGTCTCCTGCAGGCTGCTGGGAAAAAAAGAGAGTTTTATTATGGTTGTTTCTGTTTTATACACTTGAGAGGCACAGAGGTGACACGGAGATAAATCACCATATGTATAGTGTTTACATGGCTAGGCAGAGATCATCTGGTTCAATTTTCTAAAATGCTTGTAATTCTCAGAAAAATCCTAGAGGTTTGGGGGGATAATATTTCTGGCTAATGGAATTCAAAACTAGGGAAGAAATTACACTATGTTGTTGTTCTGTTGTGTCACTGGATAAATGCACAGTGTTGCCTACCAGAATATTGCCTGCAGTTCAGGTCTGCCACCTCAGAAAGGACTGACTGAAACTAGATAAGGTCTAGAAAAAGATGACCAAAAGGATGGAGTGGTTTTTATACAGGGAATAGCTGAATGGAATAAGACTTAGCAAACTGGGAAAGAGAGAAATGAGATCAAACATACTAAAAATAAAATTGTGACTGTCATGTGGAAAGTAAATAGGGAGTGATTATTCTCTCCTGGTGCAGAGACTAGTGGTCATCCAGTGGAGTTATGAAAACAAAGAGGTGTATTTTTACCCTATGCAGAGCTGGCTTGGGGAAGTTTGCCATGGGCAGCTTTAGTTGCTACAAACTCATATTGATTCAGAAGACTCAGGACAAATTCATGGCAGAAAAGTCTGGCTGGAGCCATTGAAAGGTACCAGTTCTGCCTTGGGAAGGTGGGGTGGCCAAGGGCAAGGTTCTGTCATGAGAGTGTCACTGTGCTGGTTAAACCTTTGGGTGTCTGTTGTTGGCCATGGAGGTAGAATGATGAGCTGAAGAGACTGTAATTTGAGCAGTTATGGATCTTCCTGAGTACTCCACAGCATGTAGCTTCTGTCTTGTCTCTGTTGGCAGTTCATGGTGTGGAAAAGGTTTGGCATGATGTGGTTTTCAATCGAGAAAGACAAGCATGCACAGGGGGATTGTGACATAGAGCTTTTTGTTTTCCAGTACTTCATTTCACATTACTACGTGCAATACTTGGGCTTTTTTGCTGAAACATCTCTTAAAAGCTCGTGGGTGGTGTGTGCATATCTTTCTGCAGCTGAAAGAGCAGCTCTCTCAGGCTGAACAAACTCACAGCAGTGAGCTAGAAGGGATGAAAAGGAAAATCTCCAGGTTGACACAAGAGCTACGCCAGCGGGACGTCACCGTTGTGTCTGCAAGTGGCTCCACATCAGACCTAGAACAACAGCTGAGGGCAGAGAGTGGGAGAGCAGAGACTGAAAGAGCAGAGAGGAAAGCTGTGGACCACAGGGTAAAAAAGGCAGCAGACTGCTGTGCTGTCTCTCTAAGGGATCTGAAGGCTTGGAATACCAGCCAAAGTTTTAGCAATCCTAATAGTTTCCTTTTCTCTTCAACCTTTGAACAAAGACTTTGAGACCCTGCTGATGAAATCTTCTGATTTGTGTTGTTCAGTGAATCTTCTTGTTTCTGCTTTTCAAACCTTTAACTGGCAATCCCTCAGGATTCTTGGAGATCCCTCCTGTCATCTAGGCCTGGATGATGACACCTTTGAAAACCAAAGTAAATGACTGTGCGTGGTTATTTGCATGGTCTTCTCTGTAGGGTCCCTGCAGCACCAATGGCCTGACCCTTGCTTTCTACTTATGGTTGAGTTGAGGGTGGAGGGTGCTGTGAGCATGTGTTGTCTGATGTTCTTTTTTCTGAGCTGCTTGCTTGCTTCTGTCTTCTCAGGTGCTTCTGGTCCAGCTGGAAACCTTGAGGTTGGAAAACCGCCTTCTCTCGGAGATGCTGGAAAAAGCAGAGTGTGGAATGCTTGAGGTGTGCACCAGGGAATGGGGGTGGGAAGGGGCTGGCCTGGTGTGTCCCCTGCCTGGAAACAGTGGTGGTCTTTGCTCAGGCCTCTCAAAAGGCTTGGTGGAGTTCAGTGGACTTAAAACCCAAGCAGAAGGGGCAAGTTGTCAGGAAAGAAGGCCCAGAAATACTGAGCATCTTGTTCAGTCACAGCGGTGAGGAGGACTGCAGAAACAGAGCCCCATCTCAGCTGCTTCTCCATGGGGTCTGGCCCATGGTTTTTAGTACAGTTTTTGTTACATTGCCATTGGGTGTGTTGATCTGCTCGAGGGTAGGAATGCTCTGCAGGGGGACCTGGACAGGCTGGATCCATGGGCTGAGGCAAATTGCATGAGATTTAACAAGGCCGAGTGCCAGGTCCTGCATTTCGGTCACAACAACCCCAGGCAACACTCCAGGCTTGGGGCAGAGTGGCTGGAGAGCTGCCTGCAGGAAAAGGACCTGGGGGGTGTTGGTTGACACCTGGCTGAATATGAGCCAGTGTGTGGCCAGGAAGGCCAACAGCATCCTGGCCTGTATCAGGAATAGTGTGACCAGCAGGACCAGGGAGGTGATCTCACCCCTGTGCTCAGCACTGGTGAGGCTGCACCTCGAGCACTGTGTGCAGTTCTGGGCCCCTGGCTACAGAAAGGACATTGAGCTACTGGAGTGTGTCCAGAGAAGGGCAACAGAGCTGGGGAAGGGTCTGGAGAACAAGTCATATGAGGAGCCTGAAGGAACTGGGAATGTTTAGTTTGGAGAAGAGGAGGCTGAGGGGAGACCTCATTGCTCTCCACAGCTCCCTGAAAGGAGGGTGTAGTGAGGGGGTGTTGGCCTCTTCTCCCAAGTGAATAACAACAGGACCAGGGGAAATGGGCTGAAGCTGCACCAGGGGAGGGTTAGATTGGAGATGAGGAAGAATTTCTTTACTGGAAGAGTGGTCAGGCACTGGGACAGGCTGCCCAGGGAGGTGGTGGAGTCACCATCCCCAGAGGGATTCAAGAATCGTGTAGATGTGGCACTTCAGGGCATGTTTTCTGTTTGGTTTTTTTTGGGTGGGGGTTGACAGTTGGATGTGGTGATTTTAGGTGTCTTTTCCAACTGTGACAATTCTTTGATTCTTGTTTGTTCCTGTTTTCAAAAGCATCCAGTGGTGAGAGAGACTGCCTTTCCTAGGCAGATCAGCACAGCTTGTCTGGATGCAGACCATAAGGCATATAGAACTGGTTTGCTCTTAGGAAAGCCATGAAAATTTTGCCAGTCAAAACTGGGATTAGAGGCTGTGCCTGAAGGAACTGCTTGCCAGCCTTTGCTCTGGGTTTGACTATGATGTCTTGCAAATCAAAAGTTTTGACTTCAGCCCTTCTCTGTCTACTAGGGAAAAGGTGTCACCCTAAAAGCACTCACTGAAGACTATGCTGTTGAAATAAATACATTAAAATCTGAGAACCAGCAGTTGCAGAAGGATCTTGCAGAGGCCAGGGCGAAGGTGGAGCTCGCTCAGCAGGTCTGCCAGGAGGAGGGCACTGCTCAGCAGATGCAGGATGAGGAGCCTGAAGCCAGGGACCTACAGTACAGGTGAGTGTTGCATGACCCCAAGGATGCTGCTTCCTTACAATGAAGGAGAACAGAAGGTGTGGGGGTTTGTGGGTTTCTAATGACCTGCTTTATGTAGAGTATCTCTGCAGCACATCGTGTGTGTGGGAGAACACAAAGGACTGTTTTGGGATCTGCCTTGATGCTTGAAGTAGAGCAGTAGCTTTTAGTCCTGGCTGAGGCAGGCTGAGAGAGTTGGGCCTGAAGGGGCTCCAGGAAAGCTGGGGAGGGACTTTGGACAAGGGCTTGTAGGGAGAGGACAAGGGGAAATGGATTAGAACTGGCAGAGGGGAGATTGAGGTGAGACATGAGGAGGAAATTCTGGAGTGTGAGGGTGGTGAAGACCCTGGCCCAGGTTGCCCAGGGAAGCTGTGGCTGCCCCATCCCTGGAAGTGTTGAAGGGCAGGTTGGCTGGGGCTCTGAGCAACCTGGTCTAGTGGGAGGTGTCCCTGCCCATGCAGGGGGTTGGATCTAGATGATCTTTAAGGCCCCTTCCAACCCAAACCATTCTATGGTTCTGTGGTCTGCATTCTGCAAAGCCAGCTGGAGTCTGACTCTCCTTTGACTGCCTTTGCCCTTTTCTTGGATTGTGAAGCAGCCTGTGCACTCCTGGTGAAGGGCTGAGCTGAGGCCCTGGTGGCTGTGCTCCTTTCCTTGCAGGACTGGGATGTGCACATTACATTGCTGGGTATCTACAATAGCAGGAGAGTAAATGAGGTTTCCCTAGAGCCTGGATGTGCATCTGGAAGTCCTAGGCAAACAAGAGCCAGTTTGGATTGCCAGGGCTATTAGTACCCTGGATGTTAATTGTTATCTCTGCACAAGTTTTTGCTCAAGTTCAACTGCAAGCAGTCAGGCAGCTGTGTTCAAACCTGCCTTCCAGGATGACTCAGGATGCACAGCACAAACATGATGAACAAGCAGAGGGAGCCCACCACACACCTGATGGGACTATTCAGCATCATCAAGGGGAGCCCCAGAGGTGGGGGGCTGCTGAAAAAGGAGCTGTGACCCCTGTGATGGGGGAGCTGCCCACCCAGAGCTGCAGGGAGAGCTGCACAGAGTCACCTGCTTTGGGTGCCTTGCTGGGAGTGGATTCTTTGCTCCATGTGCTGGATGGAAACAAGGGTTTTGCAGATGAAGCAACTAAGCAGTCCATCCCGGATGATCAGAGGGAATCTGTGCCTTTGGTAAGCAGTTGTATTCCATAACTGGTTGCATCCAGCCAAGGGTGTTTCTGGGGTCTCATCTGGGAAAAGGAGCCACATTTTTCAACGTATGGTCTGGCTGCATGGTGTGTGTGATTCTTTAGGCATACATTAAACATTAAGCAGGGAGGAAAAAAACGGCTGAATGGTTAATACTTGGACAATGGGAGCCCTGTGGTTACTCTTCACAACTCTCTGGGGAAGGGTTTGGTTTAACTGATAAGCTAATTCCAGAAGCTCACAGTTGTCTCCATGCTGGTGCTGTACATCAGTGTGTACCATGAGCTGTCATCTCAGAGTTCAGCTCCAGCTCTTGGCTTGGGTCTGTAGTAGAGGCTCAGAGTGGTTGTGGAGTGCAGAATATTTAAACATAGGGTTCTGGGTGAATCTGAAAGCTGGTGCTGCACATCTTTGTTCACTGCAAGGCACAGGGTGAGTCTGACCCCTCTGAATGGGGCTACAGTTGTCAGCACATGGAACTTAAAGCCACTTATGCCAGCTGATAGGACAGCCTCAAATTGGTGCTTCACTGCACAAGGGGGGGCTATTATTATTTTTCCCAGTCTCTGATCATACTTCTTTAGTAGGGAGCAGTGTTGGCACATTCTCTGCCCTCTCACCTCTGCTCATAGCTGGGGCACTTGTCCAAGATACAGGAAATCTGGTGTCAGTCACTTCTTGCCTGTGGTGTGTTATTTCTCCTGGTGTTGACTGGGACTCCCTGCTCGTGGTCAAGCTCTGGCATCTTTAAATAACTTCCTTCAATATTAAGAAATAATTCTCATCAGTAGGCAGTAGTGGGGTGGGAGAGATTTGCTTGTTATCTGCAGCCCTTTCTTCTGCTTCCCTTTGTTCCTGGCTGTTGATAAAATACCAGAAAACCAGGAGACTCCAGGATTTGGGAATAACCAGTTACATTCTCTTACCAAGACACTGAGGCAAATTTTCTGTAAGGGAAAGTGCCCCAATTCCTACTGATAACCTCTGGGGTCAGGTTCCATTTGTGAAGCACAACAGGTACAGGGGCACATGGAGAGCTTGTTTCTGTTCACCTCTCATCCCCCAGTGCCTCAGAGAGAGCAACTACTGGAATGGAAAAGTTAATGTGTGCTGAGGTACTGATTTTACTCCCTGCAGCTTTGGGAAAGGCTTGGGGAGCTTTCAGTGTTGGTTGGAGACTATTGGGAGAGACATTTACCTGTGACAGAAGCATGAGGCCTTAGTCTGTCCAGTAAGTGACACAAGAACCTTTTAGAAGCATATTTAGTTGTGTGGTTTGTGGATCTGAAGTGTTTCTGGCTGAAACTTGGACTGAAAGAATATCTGATATCCCTTTGTTTCCCTTCAGTGCCTGCTGCCTGCAGCTTCAGTTGGATCGATAGCTGCCAGGTACCTGAAAGAGGAAGAACTGAGATCCCAGCACATCCTGGAGTGCCTAAATGCTCACATTGAGGAACTGAAAAAAAGAGAGTGAAAAGATAGTGAGAGAATTCGGACACCAGGAGTAAGGTTTCTAATTGAATTTGAGGGCTGGTTTACTGACATGGTTCCAAACTCCCCCTGGGGAGGTACCTATAAATCAGTTGCCATTGGAGCTTGGGTGAGAGGCTGTTCCTCCCACTTGGAGCTGAGACAGCAGGGTGGATCCTGAGGGAAGGAAACTCCTCTCTGACCTGTCTGAGCTGATGGAAGGTATGACACCACAAACACTTCAGCTTGCTGCAGGTCAGGAAGCTGCAGCAGAGGTGTGTGTTTGGGCACTCACTCACAAGGAGTTTATGGTGGTTTTTAGAAGCAAACTATTTGCTAATTTTACTGTATTTTAAGTCTATTTTATGCATATAAAAACATTTAAATAAAACGAAATGGAAAAAACACCTCTTTTCTAGTTCATACAAATGGACAGAGTAAATCTCTTGTGGCTTGCCTTGCCTTCCTATCAGGAACTTTAATCAACACCCTTCCATCCTTTCCCTCCCAGAGCAGCTGTGTTCTTCAGAGAACAAGGAGTGTAATTCCTCATACCTTATGCTACCTGTATTTTCTCCAGCTGTATTCCTTGGTGGAATTTCTTAATTGTTCCTGGTTATTCCCACTTTCCTGTTTGTGTAGTATCCAGCATCTGCATCTTGCCTTGCACGTTGCTCCAAGTCCTGCGAAATAGCTGAGGAGTGAATGATGTCACATGAGTTCTGATGGTCACAGCTCTTACAAAAGAAGGGAGAGTAGTTGGAACTGGCAATGAAATAGTGGGGGAGGAGAAGCCACAAAGAAGTGAGATTCATCTGTACTGCAAGTAATTGCAGTTGCTGTAGGAGCTGGTGTCAGCCCCTTTGGCATCTAAGCAGTCTTGGACACTGCCCAGTCAAATTGAACTGCTGCATTAATTAATCAATCTGAGACCTGTTGTGAGGAATGTCTTCAGTCCTTTGGCAAAGGAGGTGAGTTGTTAATGAGTGAACAGGACCTGTTTCCTATGGACTTGCCTTTCTTCCAGGGACACTCTGCACTTCTGCTATGGCTGAGCCTTTACAGCCTTTGTTCAGGCAAACCCAAGGACAGAGACATCCCTGGTCCATCTCCATGTTTCCTTTTTCTTTCTGTCAGCTTCCCCTTGTCCTACAACAGTTCAAGAAACAGGGATTCCAAAGCAACCTACGCATGCAAAAAACCGACCATGGGATGAGGCAGGTGAGCAACCTGGTCTAGTGGGAGGTGTCCCTGCTCATGCAGGGGGTTGGAACTAGGTGATCTTTAAGGTCCCTTCCAACCCAAACCAGTCTGTGATGATATGCTGATGCCTATCTGCAGCCTCTCTGTCATGCTGTAAAATGGGACTGCACTTGGGCAAGCAATTCTGCATTCCGGAGTTGAAAAAACATTTGAATTGACAAGTCGTTTTATTTCGTCTTTTTTCTGGAGTTCTTTGAGCAAGGATAAAGCCTTCAGATCCATTCTGGATTCTCACTGTAGTTTTTGTAGTGAGGTGTTGAGCTGCCCACAGCTGGGGATAAATTCTGTTTGTGCATTTTGCACCCATCAGCCTCGGTGCCTGCTCAGAGTGTTCCACGCTGTGTTTTTAAAACACCCACCTTAAAACATCCAGATCTCAGGTAAGGACTTGTGGATCATGAGGCATTTTGACAAGAGTTGAATGACTAAATGGAACAAACCTTTGTTTCCCCTTCCTGAGTGAACCTGTAGGTCCACTGAGTACATGGTATCCTGGATCGCTTCGGGGTTCCTCATGTCCTTCAGTGGTGACAGCAATACCATTTTTTATATGATAACTTACAAACCCTTTTCTATTTCCTGAAGATTTGTTAAGTAACCTTCATCATGCCCTGAGTGTTTTCAGAAGTTTAGAAGACATTTTGGCTCATTAGTGATGTTTGCTTCCATATCCCTTTCCTTTAGAGATATTTGGCAGTTCATGTTGGCAGAAGCGAAGAGCGAAACTGAAGATTATCTGTTTGTTTAATTAGCAGCTATAATCCTACAGTGTTTATCAATTTCTAATATGTGTAATAAGCAGCTTCATTCAGGGCTGTAAAAATTTGATCTAAAGAATAAAATTTGGAAAGGGCTGAATTACTCCTCTGTGCTGGTGTGTGTGCTCTGTCTTTCCCACCTCTGCTGTAGGGAGCTACAGGAAGGCTGGGGAGGGACTTTGGGCAAGGGCTTGTAGGGAGAGGACAAGGGGGAATGGATCAAAACTGGCAGAGGGGAGATTGAGGTGAGACATGAGGAGGAAGTTCTGTAGTGTGAGGGTGGTGAGACACTGGCCCAGGTTGCCCAGGGAAGCTGTGGAAGCCTCATCCCTGGAAGTGTTGAAGGGCAGGTTGGCTGGGGCTCTGAGCAACCTGGTCTAGTGGGAGGTGTCCCTGCCCATGCAGGGGGGTTGGATCTGGATGATCTTTAAGGTCCGTTCCAAATCTAACCATTCTATGGTTCTTTGCAGGCACGTGGTGCTGTGGGCTCTGGTGTGGCTGCTGTTTCTGGAGCTGCTGTACACAGACAGCAGGAGAGGAGGACAGAGCTTCAGCCAGGCAGTGTGATGAGTTGAACAGTTTCCTGCCTTCCCTGCATTGCTCTTTTTTAAGTGTGTGCTTTTCTCGTGGTCAGCATGGAAACAGCAAAGCATCTGATTATATACCAAGTGTTCCACGGGGAGGAAGGCAAGTGTGAGTAGATCGAAGTGCAGAGAGAGAATATTTTGCTTTCACTGAGAAACAAAATACTGGCAAAACTGAGTTATCTGAATTCATAGTGCTAAGTAATTGCACCTCTTGGTGGTCTAAGGATTCCAAAGACTGTTCAGTCCTAGGGCCTGCCAGGGGAGAACTGGGCCTGAAAAGGGAGAGCTGGTAGTCCTGAGGTAGCAGAGCAACCTGTTCCAGAGGTGTTCTCCTGGTGCAGGAGCCTTGGCTGCACTGAAGAATGTGCATTTTCTTATGAGGAGAAAAAGGCTTGTTTATCCTGGAGGGAGGTGTCACAAGTACAGACTCCTGAGGTGCTTTTATCTGGGGCTGCAGGCTTTCTCAGGCATCTGTCCCTGCCTTTGCAGTGTCAAACATCCCTTGGAATACTCACCTGGCCCTGGAAACTTCATAATTAGTGAAGCTGGAGAGGGTTTTTTTGTGTCTTTGAACTCATGCCTTTGACAGCACTGAGGAATTTCTTCCACATTTGCAGGGCTGAGCCAGATGTTTGTTTTCTATGAGAAACAAAAACGTGGGGACCTATTTGCAGTACTTCTGTTTGTACCAACCTTACATCTTGGAAGTGGGAAGCTCCTGAAGGCTCTGTGTCTTTAGTGTGCTCCAGATGGTCTTCCTTGGGTGTGACACTGCTTTGAGGGGTTAAATGAGTCTCTGCCTGGATACACGTGTGTAGCTGCAGGTGTTGGGCTTTTGCAGCAGTGTGTATGGGGAGGAGGGAACCCTCCCTGAGATCTTGCTAGGTAGGATAAACTGTCCTTTCTACTCCTTGGGATACTTTTTTCTTCTCCTGCCATCTTGAGGCAGAAGTAGAGCATGGTTTTATCAAGGGTAAGTCATATTTGACTAACCTTATAGCCTTCTATGAGGAAATTACTAGGTGGATAGATGATGGTAGAGCGGTAGATGTGGTTTATCTAGATTTCAGTAAGGCATTTGACACTGTCTCCCACAGCATCCTTGTAGATAAGTTGATCAAGTATGGGTTTGGTGATCAGGTAGTGAGATGGATCAAGAACTGGTTGAAAGGAAGGAGTCAGAGAGTTGTAGTCAATGGGGCAGAATCTAGTTGGAGGTCTGTGACTAGTGGAGTCCCTCAGGGGTCGGTACTGGGACCGGTGTTGTTCAACATCTTCATCAACGACCTGGATGAGGGTACAGAATGTACCCTCAGCAAGTTTGCTGATGACACTAAGCTGGGAGGAGTGGCTGACACACCAGAAGGCTGTGCTGCCATTCAGAGAGACCTGGACAGGCTGGAGAGTTGGGTGGGGAGAAACCTGATGAAGTTTAACAAGGGCAAGTGTAGAGTTTTGCATTTGGGGAAGAGAAACACCATGTACCAGTACAGGTTGGGGGCTGACCTGCTGGAGAGTAGTGCAGGTGAAAGGGACCTGGGGGTCCTGGTGGACAGGAGGATGACCATGAGCCAGCAATGTGCCCTTGTGGCCAAGAAGGCCAATGGCATCCTGGGGTGCATTAGAAAGGGTGTGGTTAGTAGGTCAAGAGAGGTTCTCCTCCCCCTCTATTCTGCATTGGTGAGGCCACACCTGGAGTATTGTGTCCAGTTCTGGGCCCCTCAGTTCAAGAAGGACAGGGAACTGCTTGAAAGAGTCCAGTGCAGAGCTACAAAGATGATTAAGGGAGTGGAACATCTCCCTTATGAGGAAAGGCTGAGGGAGCTGGGTCTCTTTAGCTTGGAGAAGAGGAGACTGAGGGGTGACCTCATCAATGTTTACAAATATGTAAGGGGTGAGTGTCAGGGAGATGGAGTTAAGCTTTTCTCAGTGATGACCAGTGATAGGACAAGGGGTAATGGGTGCAAATTGGAGCATAGGAGGTTCAAGGTGAAGATCAGAAAAAACTTCTTTGCTGTGAGAGTGACAGAGCACTGGAACAGGCTGCCCAGAGAGGTTGTGGAGTCTCTTTCACTGGAGATATTCAAAACCCACCTGGACAAGTTCCTGTGTGATGTGCTCTAGGTGACCCTGCCTGGCAGGGGGGGTTGGACTAGATGATCTTTCGAGGTCCCTTCCAACCCCTAGGATTCTATGATTCTGTGGGGGGGTTAGAGAGTTTGAGGGTGTTGGAGACGAGGAGCAGGGGCTGGGGTCGCCTTGCTGGGCTGCCCTGGGGCCTGTGTCTGTACATGCAAGTGGACATCAAGTAGTTGGTTGCATGAAGGGTGCATGTCATTTGGGATCCTGGACTCTGTTAGGTGGAAAAAGTAGTTTTCTTTAGTTCCTAAGCTCTCTGGGATGGTTCCTTACCCCTCTCATTGTAAGGTGGCCAAGGCCATCCTGGGGTGTGCTAAGAAGTGTGGCCAGCAGGTCGAGGGAGGTTCTCCTCTCCCTCTACTCTGTCCTAGTGAGACCACATGTGGAGCATTGTGTCCAGTTCTGGGCTCCTCCCCAGTTCAAGAGGGACAGGGATATACTAGAGTGTCCAATGGAGGCTACAAGGATGATGAAGGGACTGGAACATCTGTCTGATGAGGAAAGGCTGAGAGAGCTGGGGCTGTTCAGTCTGGAGAAGAGAAGACTGAGAAGGGACCTTATGAACGTTTACAAACATCTGAAGGGGGGTGTCAAGGAGAAGGGGACAGTCTCTTTTCAGTGGTGCCCTGTGACAGGATGAGGGGCAACGGACACAAACTGAACACAGGAAGTTCCACCTCAACATGAGGAAAAACTTCTTTACTATAAGGGTGATGGAGCACTGGGACAGGCTGCCCAGAGGGTCTCCTTCTCTGGAGACTTTCAAGACCTCCCTGGATGTGTTCCTGTGTGGCCTGCCCCAGGCGATCCTGCTCTAGCGGGGAGGTTGGTCTCGATGATCTCCAGAGGGTCCCCTCCAACCCTGACCATTCTATGATTTGACTATATCAGCTTGACCTGTAAAATGAAAGCTACAGCAATGTGCCCTCCTTGACCTGAAGAATGAGATCTATGAAAAAATAACTCGTTTGCTAGGCACCAAAATAAACCCGGGCTGTCTGTGCTTGCAGACAAGGTTTGCTTTAGCCTTCAAGGTCCTCAGCAATCAAAAAATCCCCGTGTCTTGCATCTGTGCTGTTCAGTATGTGTTGCTGTCCTGGGAGCAGGTCCCTGCTGGGCTACAAGGCTTGTTAGGGCTCCTGCAGGGAGGAACTGCTGCTGCCAGTTTCTGAGGGCAAAGACACTTAGCTGTTGAGGGGAGGACTGAAAATCAACTTTTATGTCATGTGTGGAGCCTCCTTGTCTCCAAGTACAAAAAAGACCCCAGCGCACCGTGCTCTGGGCATCCTGGATTACACGTGGTGTTGATGGCTGCAACTCGTGGTCTGCAGTGGCCTGTGTCCTCACTGAGGGTTCTGCTGCTTGGGCACAGCTCAGGCACCCTGCACACTCCCTCAGCTTGCTGAAAACGGGGACTCAGACCTGGTTGGTGGGGTAGGGGGATAACGTAGGAGGGATTGGAGGCAGCGAGCCTGCTGCAGATGGGCAGCCTTTGGTGTCGTGTAGAACTTCTGCCACCCAGTTGCTGAGGAGGAGGGGAGAGCAGGAATAACCCACGTACTTTATGTGGAAAACGCAGCAGCTTTGTGAGGAGGAACTCGTATCGTTTGGTCAATGAAACAGAATGCAAAACCAGAACAGATTTATTTTAAATTCAAGCTCAAACATAATACATCTAAGGTCATGCTAACACTTCTGGACACCTGAATCATTTATGAAAAAGTTGTTTGACCTTATGAGGTGTGTTTGTGGTGAGATTCAGTAGATGACCACCTCTGCCTCGAGTACGTTGGGGTTTTCCAAGAGTTCAGCACCAAATAGTTTGTTACATGATCATAACATCACACAGCCTGCTATTCCACATAACCCCTGCAGCTCTTCAGCTGCAGTTTTGCCTGGACAAGTTGGAGTAAGGAGTGATTTTTTTGAGGCCTTTATTCTTCACCTTCCTGTAGCTTTTGTCATGGGATCACCTCTATGCTTGAGATACGATTCCAGCAGGAAAAAAAAAAAAAAGTGTTTACAATTCAAATACTCTAATATAAAAAGGTAAAAATGGTTTATTGGTTTTCAGAGTCAGTGTAAAAAGTCATTTTGCGATATCGCTGAAGTCTGTAAGACAATGAAGTGCACAAGAAAACTTCATGTGGTTTCTTCTTCCTGTCCTTCCTCTCCTGGGATGTATTTTGCAATGTGACTAAAGATACACAGAAGCTTGGTTTAAATAGCCTGAAGTTCCTTGTGTCTGATATTGCTGCTCAAAACCAGGGTGTACTTTGTGCATCCTGCCCCATAGCTAGATGGGTTCTTCTTGGAGTAGCCACTGTAAGACTTGTCCTATGGTCCATAACTTGGGAACCAGCAATTGCTGCTGATACTGACTGACCTATGGCCAGTCAGTTGTTTTCTTCAAGGTGATTGTCTGGACAATATTACTGAAAGATAGGTGAGGGTTGTATTTAATTCCTTCCATTGCTGCTCCCTGTCTGCTTCTTTGAACTTCTTTGAGAAGTTCAAAGGCCTGCAAGTGTTGTCCTGCATCTGCTGAAAGAGCAGATTTGATTGAAAGAGTGAACAATCTGCTAAAGCTGTGTCGGCTTGGGGCATGTTGGACATGTTGGGTCGTGTAGGAGAGCGAAAGAAGAAGGAGGGGGTGTTACTGGGTCTCAACTTCGTATTTCAGGACGTGTGAGTAAAAGCTGTGGTTGGCGTTCTCGTGCACCATCACAAACACCTCCCTGCAGCCTGAAGTGTTGCAGGTTCCCTCCCAGTAGCCTCTGCTCTGGCTGAGAGGGTAAGTGTTCTCAGCCTGGACCAGCACCTTGGCGATCCCCTGCATTTTGAGTTTGAACTGCACGTTGCGGTTGGCCGGCAGCAAGCCGGAGAGCGGCTCCAGGATTTCATACTCTTCCACCCACTTGCTGTAACTCTGAGGGAAAGCTGGCCACTTCACCTCAGTGTTCAGGCAAGTGAGGAGGTAGTTGAAGATGTAGTCGTAGTTGCCAGGATCTGACTTCTTCCTGGCATAGATTTTGAGCACAAAGTTCCCTGCGTGGGGGAGATGGATCTTCAACTCAATCTGGTTCCCACGATGGATCTGCATGATGTGCCTCCTGCCCAGTTCCTCTGTCAGGCTGCTGTCGTCGGCATGCAGTGAGGCCAGGACACTGATGTCTTTGCCCAGGGTGAAGGTGACAGAGCACCGCCCGTCGTTGGTGTGAATGATGGGCTCGGGGTGGGACGGCCTCAGGAACCCTTGGCGCTCCGTGAACCAGCTCGGGCCAACAGGCTGGTGCAGCTCCTTGGGGAAACGCATGGCCTTGTCCACTGACTTGCACTCCACCACGTATTCCAACACGCACTTGTAGACATCTTCGGAGCCTTTGGAGGGCTTGGCAAAGATCTGCAGCTTGTGACTGCCTGTCTTCTGTGGGTAGATATCCAGCTTCATTCCATGCTTTTTCAAAGTCATTAAACCTTGTCCATCTGTTCCCTTCAGCTTAAACTTAAATAAGGTGGCAGAGCGGCAGTCCACTGACACCGAGGCTTTGCCATTGACTAGGAAATGCAAAAGAGAAGAGACCACACAGGAGTTTCAGGACATCTTTTGCATTTACACCCTGTTTTGGGCAGGCTAATCTGTCCCAATCCATTGCTGCTTCTCTCATACAAGAGCTTGTAGTGAGAGGACAAGGGGGAACGGATTAAAACTGGAAGAGGGGAGATTGAGGTGAGACATGAGGAGGAAATTCTTTCCTGTGAGGGTGGTGAGACACTGGGCCGGGTTGCCCAGGGAAGCTGTGGAAGCCCCATCCCTGGAAGTGTTGAAGGGCAGGTTGGCTGGGGCTCTGAGCAACCTGGTCTAGTGGGAGGTGTCCCTGCCCATGCAGGGAGTTGGATCTAGATGATCTTGAAGGTCCCTTCCAACCCAAACCAGTCTGTGATTCTATGGTAATAGTAAAATAGAGAGCTGCAATTGGCAGGTCAGAGCTTGTCAGCTTTTTGCTTAGGCCAGTGACCCTCAGAAAGAAGGGTCACCTCTTTGTTTTGGAGATGTGCATTTACCCTGTTTTGCTGCAGTGGTCCTATAGAATATGAAATCCTCTGTGAAGTATCACTGAATGTACCACCAGCCCATGTGCTCGAGGAGGGCTTAAATAGATGTTATTAGACCTGACTGCTAGTTCAGTAGCTGTTCCAAGAAGCTTCAGAGAGAAGTGCAGGAACTCTCCAGTACGTAGGTACGAGATCATCTACCTCCCTGTGAGCCTGTTCCCAAACAGCTTGAAGACAACATTAAGTCGTAAACTGTTGTTGCCTGTAAGTTTTTATTCTGTATTCTTTTCACTCATCAATTGACTATCTAGTTAAGTTCCTGCAGCTTGTAAAATCTGAGGAAGGTGATCTTCAGTGTGGGCCTTCTAGTTCAGTGATGTTACCTGGGTAGTTTTATGTTAAAAGAGCTGCTGGACTTACCCAGGGTGCTCAGTGTTGCATAAAGAAGTGCCTGTTTATGCATTGTTCAGTAATTCCAACCTTTGGAACATCTTAAAAGGTTTTCATAGAATCACAGAATGGTTTGGGTTGGAAGGGACCTTAAAGATCATCCAGATCCAACCCCCCTGCATAGGCAGGGTCACCTCCCACTAGACCAGGTTGCTCAGAGCCCCAGCCAACCTGCCCTTCAACACTTCCAGGGATGGGGCTTCCACAGCTTCCCTGGGCATCTTTCTTTCAAGCCAGAATTGTTAATCTGTAATAGCAATACTTCTAATTTCACAGAATCAAGGAATCATTCTAGTTGGAAAAGACCTTTCAGATCATTGAGTCCAACTATAACTTAACTCTACCGACCGTTAACCCAGCTCTACCAAGTCTAGACAGCTTTTAAACACCTCCAGGGATGGTGATTCAACCACTTCCCTGGGCAGCTTGTGCCAGTGTTTAATTACCCTTTCAGGGAAGAAATTTCTTCTCCTATCCAATCTAAACCTCTCCTGGCACAACTTGAGGCCATCTTCTCTTGTCCTGTTGCTTGTTACGAGGGGAAAGAGACCAACCCCCCTGGCTCCAACCTCCTCTCAGGCAGTTGCAGAGAGTGAGAAGGTCTCCCCTCAGCCTCCTTTGCTCCAGGCTGACCACCCCCAGCTCCCTCAGCTGTTCCTCATCAGACTTGTGCTCCAGACCCTTCCCCACCTCTCTTATCCTTCTCTGGACACACTCCAGCCCCTCAATGTCTGTCTTGCAGTGAGGGGCCCAAAACTGAACGCAGGTGTGGCAGTTTTGCACCACAGAGCGATTGGTCATCAGCTGCTGACTGAGCCTTTCTTTAAGACCCAGGGGCTGCTACAATTTTTCACAGCTTGAACAAAACAACAACAAAAAAAAGAAGAAATAAAGGAAAAAAAAGAAACAACCAGCCCTTGCTCTGCCCCAAGAGCTTTGAGTGGAGGGGGGGTGGTACCTGTCTGGATGGTGGATGTCTCTGGGTGGGCGGTCAGAAGGCCCAACAGGTAAAAATTACTGCTGTGCAGCATGTTGTTCTCAAACTCTTTCAGTGTCAGTGTTGGTTTAAGGAGCTGCCAGTTACTGTTGTCTGGGAAGTGGTTGTTAATGAACAGAGCCGGGTGAGTCAGAAAGTAAAACTCGTTGTACCTGGAAGAAGAAGGAGAGATTAAAGGAAAACGACTAATTATAAGTGGTTAATTCTTCCCCCGCTCAGCAGTGCTGGTTCCAGTCCTGAGTGTTTTGGGCTGCTGAGAAACTGAGGTTTGGTGGGTTTGAATTTCTCCAGGCAGACCTGAGCTTTGGTCTTCCATTTCCAGAGCACGTGCTGAGCTTTTGAATAAAGCTGAGCTTTGTTGGGATAGTGTTTGCACTACCCCCTGCAGCCGTGGGCTCCTGAAGGAGGAGGGAGGCCTTGCCTGGCATTTGGCAGTGTGGAGACACCTCCTCTCAGGTGACTGAAAGGTATGAATCAAGTGCCACATAGTTCTGCAAAGACTGAAGGTATGATTAGCAAAGCAAGTTCAGTTTAAGCAGTTATGGGGCTTGAAGCTCAGAGCCACTGCCTTTTTACAGCTGTGTGCTCCATCCCTTGTGAGGGCAGCCCAGATACCTTGCCCAGGGCTTTGGGTCTTGCTGTGGGACCTAACATTTGTCTCTGGTGTTTCTTACCACACCCATCAGCTTCTTTCTGATGTGGGGTAGGCTTCTATACTAACATAGAGGATGGTCCTTTACCTGAAGGTGAACTTGGTGAAAGAATCATCAACAGCACCACTTCCCCAGGTGCTATCAAGTAAATGCCACCTTCCATCAAGGTAGACGGCGTTCCAGGCGTGGTCAGAGTCCCCTGTAAAGGTTTGCCCCATCTTGTACCCGTACCCCTTGGAGTATCCTGATAGCTTCATGCACTGGATCCCTGCAACACTGAAAGCAAACAGTGAGATACAGCAGGAGACTTCTGTTTTCAACCTGTCTGTGCACTTTTGTGGGAGGACATGGGAACAAGTTCCGACATGTCTGTAGAATCACAAGTCCAGTGGACCAGGTCCGTCAGCTCCTCAGGTGCCTCCTTACAGCTGAGTCCCTGGGGAGGCAGGGGATTTAAATGTCTAAGCGTGCAAGTCTGCCTCTCTTTGAAAACTCCAGCTTGTGACCCCGGTGTCAGAATGTGGTGAATGTCAAGGTTAGTGCAGCTGGAAACTGGCAAGTTCTCCCCGTTGACCACTGACATCACATAGAGACTGTGTTTTTCTGGGCTGTGCTGGTGAATCGTTTGAATGGGGTGGGTATGTGAGAGGAGCCCATGGCAGTGATGCCCATGGTGTTGGGTTGGAGCTGTTTTCTCTTGTAGTCTTCGCACAGGCACGTGAGGAAAGTGTCCCACTGCAGGAAGGGCCTTCGCTCTTCCCGCTTACGCGTATTCCCTCCCTTCGTGTCTGAGGCACCATCAACTCCACGTTGTTAGAGGAGGATGACAAAGATGAAGCATGCTTAATTGCTCTCTGTCTTGTTACTCAGTGGAATCCCTTTGCTGCTTTCCACAATTAGCCCATGTAATTATAAATTAACAGTGAGTCTGTTCACGCTTGTGTTCTCTCTGTAACAGCAGACCCAGCGTTTGACACCGACTACGATATCTTAGACCTCACGGGATTGAGGATGTTGATTTAATTTCCTTAAGCTTGTGCTTGCCCAGGGTACAAGTGATTTAATAGTCTCTTCTGAAAAAAATAATTAATACCTCTGTTGATGCATAAATAAGATTTCAATAAGCCCTGTGTTAATAAGCTCTCTGCTGTGGATAGCAATGGGTTCTAACGTTGCAGCAAAAATCTAGAATTGCTTTGCTTAGAGGATTGTCTTTTGGGTGGGATGGTATTGACACTTTTCTTCTTCATTGAAAAGTATTCTGAATGGAACAGCTACCTTAAGTGATCAACTGTGCATGCTTGGAGAGCAAGATTGTCTGCATAATGTGGGCTTAACTCAGAGGGAAAGTGGTATTTCTGGGGCTGATAATTAGCATGGTTGTTAACTAGTCGAGTTCTGGTAAGAGATGCTGGCCGGTGACTGGCAGTGCAGTGGTGCTGCCAGGCAGGACTGCCTGTGTCCCAGGAAGGTGGTCACTCCAGCTTTCAGACAGGCTCACGGAAGCCAAGCCTGGGCATCTTTGTGTCACTTGATCTGATTTTCTTGAAGAGTACGAAATTAAATTCTTACATTCTTTCTTAAACTCTTCGAGAAAAAAACCCCAAACAACCCAGCATCGTGACTGCAAAGGGCTGGTGGAGACCCAGCTGGGAACTTGCCCTGGGGAGCCTGCAGGGAGAAGGCTGAGTTATAGGCAGGGGATGAGGTGGCAGCCCCCTGTCCCTGCTAAAGGTGGCCAGTGAGGAAGAGGAGGGAGCAGCAGGTGGCTCTGGCCCAGTGGGGGCTGTTGGGCAGTGATAGATAGTGAGGTGCTCTCTGTCACACGAGGGATTCAAAGCCACCCTGGCAGCCTGGAAGGAATGTCATTGCGAAACCTGGTGTCTGGGGGGTCTGTAAAGGCTCTGCCAGCCCTCCGTGGTCTGTGAGCCAAATTCTAGTGTGGAGCTGGGCAGGAAATCTGGAGCAACTCCCCTGACAAGACTGGTGAGAGCTTGGATTTACATGGTGTAACTGAGACTGGGAGCTGGCCCGGGAACTTTAAGGAAGATTTGATCCAAGGAGTTTCAGAGGGGCCTAACAGGAGCTAAGTACCAAATTCCCACTAATTTCATGGGGATCGGTGTCTAATCCTTCTAGGCTTCTTCAGATATTCTTGTTAGCTGGGATATTCAAAGGGAACATGAAAGGACAAGTTCTGCCCTTCGTTCTCCCTGTGCTTTCACTTACAGCAGACATTAGCAAAGCAGCAAGAAGAGTTTGTGCCTGGATGTGTTCAAAGTTCCTGAAAGAAAGGTCAGAGCATTTAAACAGTGGTCTCTACTAATGGACAGACAAAAAAACCTGGCTAAATCATCCTGTAAAAGAGCAATCCTGTAGTGATGAAAAGAGTGATCATGCCTCTGTTTGTGTGTAAATGACTTGATACAGGTAAATGAACCAGGCAGAGAGAGGATTGAGAAGATCTCCAGAAATGCTTGAAGTGGTGACGTGATGGTAGAAGATGACCTAAATACACAGTGGACCAGAAGAACTGAATTAAGACACAGTTGGCAACATCTGCTTGGAGCAGCAAGGAGGTTAAAAGCCAGGCTGCTTTTCTGCTTCAAAAAGAGTAGAGAACAATCTAGACCTTGGTACAGGTGTCACTGGAATTCAATGGCACCTTCTTCCCTTTGATTTCAGGTTGACTTTGATTTCATCTAAAGAAGAAGCACATCTGGCTTCTCCAAAGGGAAACAAAATGGTCTGTGCTTGTGGTAGGTAGGTTTACACTCCAGTGCCTGGAAGAATGGAAAGCTACTGACTGTAGGAAACAGGAAAAGCAAGAGGATGTGAAACCTGGATGACGTGCAGACTAATTTTGAATAAGGAGCAGGGTAGTGGTCAGATCTGCTGTAGGGAGTGTAGTGAGCTCTGCTCCCAAAGGTGCTGCTGTAACCTCTCAAGTGCAAATAATTGTTGTGCCTTCATTGTTCATTCTGGTAAGGGAGTTTATCCCCAAGTATTTATCCCCAAACTGCAAAGTTTGGGCCTAAATCGAACTAATAACTTTACACTCTCCGATTTGCTTGACAACATGACCTACTTGAGTTGGTGTCAGCTAAGAGGCCAATTCTTGATAAATGCTTCTAAAAGATGGGGCCTACAGGAGAGCTGGGGAGGGACTCTTGACAAGAGCTTGTAGGGAGAGGACAAGGGGGAATGGATCAAAACTGGCAGAGGGGAGATTGAGGTGAGACATGAGGAGGAAATTCTGGAGTGTGAGGGTGGTGAGACACTGGGCCAGGTTGCCCAGGGAAGCTGTGGAAGCCCCATCCCTGGAAGTGTTGAAGGGCAGGTTGGCTGGGGCTCTGAGCAACCTGGTCTAGTGGGAGGTGTCCCTGCCCATGCAGGGGGGTTGGATCTAGATGGACTTTTAGGTCCCTTCCAACCCAAACCGTTGTACAGTTCTATGACAACATTGGTCAGAAGCCTGTGTTTATGTTCATGGCTATTACACTGTTTGGAAGCTGATGTTTTGTGGCCAGCTGCCCACCATCCATGCCCACCTCTCCTTTGTGAGAGGAGCCTCAGCTCCTGGGAAGAAGGATGGCTGCCAAAGCTGTGCTCCAAGGTGACAGTGTTGTCCCTGCCACAGGGACTCCTCTCTGTTGGCTCTGGGACAAGCAGGACTCAATCAGTGTCAGCCCTTGCCTTCAGCAGGACCATTGGAGGGGACTCCTGGTGACTGGCAAATTGGGCTGTTTGTAGAAGTTGCCTCAACAGGAGCATGTTAAAAGACTTTTTTTTCCCCCTTAAACTTGCCTCTGAAAAACCTTTATATAAATCATAGAATCATGGAATGGTTTGGAAGGGACCTTCAAGATCATCTAGATCCAACCCCCTGCATGGGCAGGGACACCTCCCACTAGACCAGGTTGCTCAGAGCCCCAGCCAACCTGCCCTTCAACACTTCCAGGGATGGGGCTTCCACAGCTTCCCTGGGCAACCTGGGCCAGTGTCTCACCACCCTCACACTCCAGAATTTCCTCCTCATGTCTCACCTCAATCTCCTCTCTGCCAGTTTTGATCCATCTACCTCTTGCCTTTATGTTTAGCCTCAGCACAGGACTTGGACAATGCACAAGAAGAAGGGATGAGGATTCCCCTTGCAAGAAATGGATGTTATCTTTGGTGATAGTTCTTCAGGAAAAGAGCTGACATTTAGCCAGTATTTGCCAAAAGCAATAGGCTGCATGACTGGGAGGTTTCCTGAATCCCAAAATGAATAATCAAGCTGGAACTGAGGAATTAAATCAATAGAGCCTTTAAATAGTAAAATAGATCCTTGGAAAGAGTAATGCTTTTAATGAACTAAACATAGGCTTTTTAATGAACAGATGCAAATCCCCCCACTTCTAACTGCTAATGCACTTACAAATTTATGCTTCATCATCTTATTTCTTTATTTTACTCTTCAGAAGGCAAGATCTGATGTGGTGGGATATGTTCTATGTTGGAAGCATTCACCACTCCAGCAGCTGGCACAGTATTTTATGATTATTTTTTTTAATAATCTGTCCTTTTCCCTGTAGTTTTTGTTTGTTTTGTGGTGAAAACCTTCCCAAATCTTTTTTGGCAGGTGTGGAAAGCCAGTAATTACTTACACATGCCAATTAATAACTGGTCTTTGATTTTTTTTGCAAAGCTATCTTGTAAATAGAAGCTGCTCTGCTGAGGAGGTGCTCCCTGGGAGAGCCACCTTGCAAGCCCCCCTCTCAGGAGAGGACACCATTTCTTCCTGCTGGTTGGAAGCCCCTTCCAGTCTTGTGTTCCAGAGTCATCAGATCTATTTTTCTCCTCTTGGACAACCCTTCTACATAAGATAAGGTTGGTCTCAAACTTGCCAGGCATCTTCATTGCCTTCACTAGCTCCTCTAAGCCAAACTACTGCTTCCAGAGAGGTGAGATGCTGCTCCTTGCTGTGGTGCTTGGAGAGTTGCCTGGCACAAAGGCAGAAGTGGGAAGGAGAAGGGATTTGGGCTGTGTTCATCTGTGAGGTGCCTCTGCTCCCTGCCAAGGATTTGTGACTCTGAAGTCCAGCTTCTGCTTCTCTGTGGGGGAAAATCCCACTTGTTTGTGCCACTAATCCCCAGTGAAGCCAACAGGGTTTTGTAGGCAGGAGAATGGGTTTTAATAATTATAGAGCTGATGTAGCTCTATATCAAATGGGAATTACAGTATTGGTCCCACCCAGGATGCTCCTTGAGATTGGGTGCAGAAAATGGGAGCAATAAGTGGGGGCCAGTGTCCCTGTGGTGCTTCTGGAGTGGAGGGGGCATCTGCGGAAGGTTTTGGGAGAGCTCCTTCTGGGACTGGGCTTGCATGGGAGCATGTTGAAGACAACACTCCTTGTCCAAGCCTTGCCATGCTTTTAACCTTCACATCCAGCTACTCAAAGGAAAAACCTAGCTGCTTCTAACTGCATTAGCTCTGTGTTTTCATCTGCCATTATGTTAATGCAACGCGAAGCTCAGCAGATGGCACAAAGTAAATTATGCTGGGGAGTTGGGGGGGGTGGAGGGGATGGAGGAGGAAGCAAGATTGACCTTTCTAGGACTTGCTGTTTTTCCACAGCATGGTTTGAAAGCTAAAGTTCTTTGTCCTGCTTAAAGTCACATCAGTCAAGGCAAAGGCAGACAGAATAGGCACAGAGATGACAATGAATGTTAACTCGCTCTGGCATTGAATGTTTCTGAGCTTAATTTACCTGCACATTTGTTCAAAGAGCCCGGCGTAGCCCTCACAAATGCTCTTGCCCGTCAGGAGCACATCTATGGGTTTGCTGGACAGCTGGCTTTTGTTGTGATAGCCCACGACGTCGTATTCTGCGGGAAGGAAGGCAGAGCAAAGTTCATCCAAAAGCCTGAGGCAGCGGGAGCGACCCTTGGGTTGCTTCTCATCTCCGTGAGCGAGAGAGAGAAGCGAGCTGCTGTACGGGGACCTTGGGGATGGATGGTGGGGGCAGAGGGACAAGGTCTGTCTCTCAGCACCGGTTGTTCCAAGCCTGGGCTGGGATTCAGCAGTTGAATCCAAATGGGAGGAAAACTCTGGTTTTTGGGTTTGTTTTTAGGTTAAGTGGGCCTCCCCAGGGGCTGCCCTAGTGCTGGAGGATCTGCTATCTCAACTGCTCCTGGTAAGAACTAAGAGAATCACAGAACGGTTGGGGTTGGAAGGGACCTTGAAGAGCACCTAGTTCAACCCCCACCCCAAGGGAGCTCTGCATTCGAAGGACTCAGACTCATGTTGCTGCCAAAGGAAACCGCTGAGCTTTTTGCGCTCTTTACAAGAAATTTGTATTAAAAACTACCCAGAAAGTAGCTTGTTGGGAAATACCTGAAGTGATTTGCTGCAAGTGAGTCATATTAACACCTGGAAGAGTAGGACGTCTTAATTTGTTTGAATGAGTGCAGGGAAGTAGCACAGCAGGGTTCCTTCAGACAGAGCCTGAGGAACTGGTCTGGGAAGGTTAACTCAATGCCGACCAACCTTGGTCACGCCTGTAACCTCTTCCTTAAAATACATCCATATTTTTCTGACAAAGCTCTAAGGAATGTTGCAGCATCAGCTGATCCATCCTCCCTTTAATGCTGTGGAAGAGAGGGGAGGGGGGAAAAAAAAATAGCTGGCAACGAATTTGTGTTGTGGGTAGATGCTGGAAGTGCTGGGCTTATGTGGAAGGGCCCAGCTGAGGGCAGCCTGGGGCTGTGGGGAAGGGCTGGTTCTCTTCATGGGGGCTGTGGGGAAGGGCTGGTTCTCTTCATGGGGGCTGTGGGGAAGGGCTGGTTCTCTTCATGGTGGCTGTGGAGCACCTCGAGGGGCACAGAGAGCTGGCTGGCTGTGTCTGGCTCTGTGTTTATGCTAGAAATGGTGGCTAAAATAATTCCTTGTGGTGGTGCTGCTGCTGCTGCATGGAGGCAGCAGTTCCTCACGGGCCATGCACTTGCTTCACATCCAAGGAAGGAAGGAGTTTGGATTGTCAGTGCTCTTCCAGGATAGACACATCACGTTTCTGTGAGCTGATGGAAATTCCTAGCACTGTATTTCTTTCCCACGCTTGTAAATGGGGGTCAGTCTCTGCTGGAAGGAAGGGGAACCAGGGCCAAAATGGCAGGGGAAAAAAAAAATCTGGTGAGGAGACCACAGCATAGCTGCCAAGGATCAGAGACCTCCTGTGAATGTGTGTGAGGGAAATGGACCAACTTGAACCAGCCTGGCTGTCCCAGGGGACAGGGGAGGGCACAGCTGTGCTTTCCCTCGCCTCTCACACATCATGGAATCACAGACTGGTTTGGGTTGGAAGGGACCTTACAGATCATCTAGTTCCAGCCCCCTGTCTGGGCATCATGAGGGGCTCTGGTGCAGGGCCGCTTGCTGGTGGGACAGGCCAGCTGATGGAGAGCAGAAGAGCAATTTGGGAAGCCCTGGCCTAATCTCACGCCCACTGAGATCAGCAGAGCTTTGTCAGCAACTGCACGGTTAGCATCTTAGGTCAATCCCAAGCAGCTTTAATCTCACCCTTAAACATGCAGACTGCTGATTCCACTGCATTTCCTGAAACCCTTTGAGCACTTGACTCATCCCAGCTGAGCCTGTTGGCCGCTGATCATTCAGTCCTTATGCTCTTAACTCATTTCTGCCCGGGACCACCTCCTCCCTCCTTGTCCTGTTGACATCTCCTGGTTATTTCTGAAACACCAGCATGGGCTGGGTTGGGGCTGGGGAGGAATGGGCAGGGGCACCTGAGTGGTTGCAGCTCTCATGAGGGTTGAAGGGTGCAGGAATGTCCATCAGACAGATGTCAGCAAGTTTGATGAATGCTGGCCCCTGATGTGCTGCACTGACATGGCTGGTGGCTGTGTCACCAGGGTGAAGGCAGGTGGAAAGTGGAGCATGGGATGTACCCACAAAACATGGGGCAAAGCTGGCAGTGAAACAGCTGAGAGACTGTTGGGTGGGCTTGTCCAGGCTGCTGCCCACAGAGGGAGCACAGCAGAGCTGCAGGAGCAGCTGTGATGGCACCAAGCTAGGCAAGGCAACTGGAGGGTTCCTGGTGGGACCTGTGCTGTGCTGAGACCCTCCCAGAGCAAAGGCACCAACACATGGAGTGCTTGTGGAGGGGTCCTGGGGGGATAGGGGTTCAGGTCAGTGGTGGAGATGAAACTTCTGGTGGTGTTAGATGGCTCTGAATGTGGGCTCTGGTGCTTGGCAGCCTGGCTTCATGCTCTGGCTGCTGAGCTGTTAGGGGTTTGTATGGTTACACCTTCGAGTAAGCCAGGTAGGAGTTCTAGACTCATCATATGGAAAGAAGTAATTTACACACAAACCTTGGAGGGCCTGGCAGTGCTGGGAGAGGGACTATGGGAACAGAGATGGTGAGGTGACCTCTGAGGGCATTTCTGGGTGGATGCATCCAGGAAGCCTTCCTCCCACCCACCATGGGAGACTGACCCCCAAGGGATACAGTAAACTGCACTGGCAGCCTAACAGGGTGACAGCAACTGCCTTATCTTCTCAGCTGAAGAGCTCAACCTACCTATGTGATGGCAGATCCACATCCATATGGCTCGGACTTTCTCCAGGTCAGTCCGGGCTTGTTTAAGCAGGGCTTTAACGAGTTCCTCTACGCTGTTCTTGGCATCTACCTGTTTGGGAGGAGGAAGCATTGCAAGATTGTGGTGAAGAAATGGCTATGGTCGATCTCCCCCCCCTCGCCCCTTGTTCTTCTAAAGCTGTTTAGACCCCACCTGCCTGGAGACTGCTTTAACTCAGGCTTCATTAAAAATAGAAATGCAAAACCATGTTTCAAGCAAAAAGTATTTTTGGTCATAGTTCCTGTTCTAGAGTGAGGTCTCTCTTTGCAGGGAAAGGGTTTTTCACTTGTTTGGGAGTTTTTGAGGTGCTTGCCCCCATAGCTGAGACTAAGCTGGTGTTAGTGCTGGTAGCCAGGTCTCAAGGAACATCCCTGCAGGGGAGCTGGGAGGAGGACAGAGGCAAAAGCAAGACTTACTTTTAATGCGTAGGCATCCAGCTTCTCAAATTGCTGCAGATCTACTGGCATGGATTTCAAAGAGGATTTGTCCCACGGATATGCTGGGAAGAAACGAGCTGTCATTGTCTCAGGAAGGGAGGGGGTGTTTTTCCTGGCTGTAAGCTTCAAGGAGGGGACCCTGCAGAGCTCCTGCCTGAGCCCTGGAGGGATCATCATCAGCAGGCTCTTAGGGAGCAGGAGACATCGGGGCACCCCCAGAAGATCCCTGCCAGCTGCACGGAAAGCAAGAGCCACCCTGACTACTATGGGCAACGCTGGAGGTGTTGGTGGCATTATGTTGTTCATTAGATGCCCCTGCATCTCTGGTGCTGTGGAACAGCATAGGGAACCCCTAGGATATTAGGTGGAATGCAGGAATATCAGGGACAACCTGTGCTGTGGACACCCTGGCAAAACCAGGGCTTGAAAAACCCCACCAACATGCTGCGTTTCTTCAGCAGTTGTGTTGAAAGCTGTGACTGTTTCTCATGGTGAAGGACCAGGATTCTGCAGCAATTCAAGTGCAGGAGAACAGTTAGCTGGTCCAAACCTGGTGTGCCTGACCCCTGCCCCGCTGGTCTCTGCAGGCCTTAGGCTCCTGGCTCTGCTCAGTATGAATCAAGGGTTCCTAACTTGCCCTAAGGAATCAGATAACTTATTTTTAACAGCTCTGAATGAGCTGAGGCTGTTCTCTCTCAGCACTGAGCACCCCGAGTGATCCAGCTCCAACTCGGTGCACAGACATGTTGGATGGACACCTGCCTTGGTCTGCTCAGTGCTCCCTCATCATCTGAGCTGGGGAGAGGAGAATTGAGCTCGACAGCGATCTCACTCCCTGTCATGTGCTGTCAAAGCCAGTCAGGACTGAAGAGATTCCTCTAGCTATCTCTGTAGGATTGTTATTGCTCTGGGAGAAAAAGATTTAAAAGATGACAAAGTGAAATTGCTGTTGTGTGGCTCCTGGGTGCTGGGGGAGGTGGATGAAAGGGGCTCTAGAGCTGCTGGGTGCCTGGAGAGATGACCTGGAGAAGTGAACTGCCTAGGGCTGCACGTGGGGCACAGAGGCTTTGCCTGGTTGTGTGCTGGTTTCTTTGTCACCCTTGCTGAGCACATGGGACACCCCCCTTGCTGCCTGCTCAGCACATGCTGGTGGGAACGGGGATGCTCTGGGGGATCTGAGACCATCCTCTCCTAGTGGAGCAGCTGGCAGGGCTTCTGAATTCTTTGTTCATCACTTGCTCCCTCTCCATCTCCCCAAAACAGGGCTCTGGCTCCTTTGCCACCAGCTCCAGCCCACCGGGAAGGTGGCCAGAAGGTCTATTCCTGACTTGCAAAGGCAGTTCTTCCCCATGGAAGGGTTATGGTGCATCCTGCATCTCAGTGATGGTGCAGGAGGCAGGCACCCAGCACCTACTGCCCATCCCTGTGCCAGGCAAAAATCAGCAGGTTGGCACATGGCATCTGCTTCTTTGGCAGAGTTTTTTGTTTGTCTCTGTTTTTGCCCTGAAAGGGGCTGTTGCACTGACCTAAAGAGAGAGAAAGCAGGTTGAGGTGTTCAAAGGTTCCCACTCTCTACAGCTCTGGAAAATCACTTTTTGCCATTTGGAAATGGGTTTTTAATTGGTTCTCTGCTTTCCTCTTATTCAGGTTCCAGCTGCAAAGGCTCCCCATGGAGGTGGGGTCCACAGGAGGTCCTGTGGTCCATTGCAGGTAGGAAGGGCTTAAGGTGCTGGCTGGCAAAGCATCCTTCCTTGAGTGTGGAGCCTTCAGGAGGTCCACGTGGGAGGTTCCCAAAGCCATCCCCATCTGCTACTTTGATGAACAGGGGATTGGGAAGCTGAAGGTTTCTCATGGTAATAGAAATGAAAGCCCTTGTTGGTGCACTTGAGTCTAGGCTTGCAGCAGGGTTAGCCCTGTTTGTAGGACTGAAGGGCTTCTTCCTGCCTGGGGCTGCCCCATGTGGAGCCCCACCGTGCCACCAGCATGGGGTGAGGGGACAACTGGTAGTTACCATGCAGGTCTTCTCCTCCTGGTGGCTGTGGGGCTTTGGTCCTCTGGAAACCTAGAACATTGGGGAAGGGAATGTGAATTGAGCAGTTTTTGGCAGGACAAAAAAAAGAAAGAAGCAGTTCTGGGGAGCAGGAATGGGTGGGGAAAGCTGACATGGAGGCTTCTCTTTGCCCCTTCCCTTTCCCTTGCATTCAGACGTGGATCTGGACACCCAGTGGAGCTTGGGTGCTGAGGGGAGAGGGAAGGATCAAGCTGCTGGGGCTGCACTCTGCCCACATCCCCTCCCCACTGCCCCTGGCTCTGCTGAGGCCACGTTCCTGGAAGTCAGACAGCTCCTCTTCTGGCTCCAGGGCTGGGGGACATCTAACTAACCCCTGCCACCAGCCGGCCAAACCCCCCCAGGCGTGGAAGAAGGGAGAGCTGAGCTCCAGAGCCATGAGGTGATAACCCTGCAGAGAGCTTGGTGGCAGCTGGAGGATTTCTGAGGGACACTGCAGCCCCTGGAATGTCACCACCTGCTTTATCCCAGAGCCTGTGGAGGAGAAGGAGAGTCCACTTGCCCCAGGATTCAGCCTGGAGAAGAGAAGGCTCCAGGGAGATTTAGAGCAGCTTCCAGTGCCTGAAGGTGCTCCAGAAAAGCTGGGGAGGGGCTTTGGACAAGGGCAGGGAGGGAGAGGACAAGGGGGAATGGATTAAAACTGGCAGAGGGGAGATTGAGGTGAGACATGAGGAGGAAATTCTGGAGTGTGAGGGTGGTGAGACACTGGGCCAGGTTGCCCAGGGAAGCTGTGGAAGCCCCATCCCTGGAAGTGTTGAAGGGCAGGTTGGCTGGGGCTCTGAGCAACCTGGTCTAGTGGGAGGTGTCCCTGCCCATGCAGGGGGCTTGGATCCAGATGATCTTTCAGATCCCTTGACCCAAGCCGTTCTATGATTCTATGATTTCTCTCCTCAAGCCCCAGGTGCTGGCAGGGTCCAGCAGCCTCTGCCAAGCAGGGAGAGCAGTCACAGGGGTTGGCATCCTCTCAAGAGCCTGGAGTCCCCATGGGGAGAAGGGAGCCCCTCTCCTCCTGGGCAAGGACTGGCCTGGGGATACACACACCATGGCACAGCAGAGCCTCACCTTTCTTGTCCTGACCTCCCAGGCTGGGCAGCCTCCAGGGACCTGCAACAACCCAGGCACAGTTAGTGGGGTCATGGCAACACCTGCCCTGGCTCGAGGGGGGTGGCAGGGCCTTGAGCTCCCAGTGGACCTCATGCCCTCCCCAATTCTGGAAAGGGAAGGATGTGGCCCCTCAGCCCTCCCACCCTCCCCACCTTCTCCACCAGGATTCGGAGCCCGGGCTGTACCTTTACCAAAGGAGAGTTTCTTGAAGAGTTGTGGGGTGGTATCCTTGGGATGAATCTCCACTGTCATTTGGGTTCCTGCAAGAAACCGTGACAAACTCCCTAAGAAAGGGGAAACTAAGGCCCTGTAGGAGAAGGGCAGGATTGCTGAAGCTGACCCTTAACTTGAGCAAAAGAACTGGCAGATTGGGAAGGTACCAAAGTGCTTGGATTCCCTGGCAAAACAAAGAACCCTTAAAATAAACTATATGGCCAGGGAAGTTCTGGTCACCTCTGGTGTGACTTGTAAGTCTCAAAAGATAAAATACAGGCTGTTACAGCCTAAGAAGTGAGAAAGTGGATCATAATAAAGCAGAGATCCTCAGCAAGGATTATGTGGCAGCTTAAAAAGAAGGTTTATAACCCTATTAAATAGCTCTTGATGGAGATACGGTAAGCAGAGCATCAATATATTGCATTGATTTTTCTTGGAATCCAGCACCTGAAGGGGCTCCAGGAAAGCTGGGGAGGGACTTTGGACAAGGGCTTGTAGGGAGAGGAGAAGGGGGAATGGATTAAAACTGGCAGAGGGGAGAGTGAGGTGAGACATGAGGAGGAAATTCTGGAGTGTGAGGGTGGTGAGACACTGTCCCAGGTTGCCCAGGGAAGCTGTGGAAGCCCCATCCCTGGAAGTGTTGAAGGGCAGGTTGGCTGGGGCTCTGAGCAACCTGGTCTAGTGGGAGGTGTCCCTGCCCATGCAGAGGGGTTGGACCTAGATGATCTTGAAGGTCCCTTCCAACCCAAACCAGTCTGTGATTGAAGATGGTTTGACTGGTGACATTAAAATCTTTGGCAGAGGCCATTGCCTGTAAGAGGCAGCGTCCTGCTCTGTGTGCCATGCTGCTCCAGAACAACCTCAGATGGAATCCTGGGAGTCTTATGTGTTCATAATTCATGGAGAGAAGTCCAAGGAAAAAAGTTAGGGAGTGTCTTGTAAGAATTACCCAAAGTTTTTGAAAGAGACTGCATTTGGGTTTTTTTTGGCAAGTATTTCAGAAGGTTTTGCAGCCACTGAGGTTCCTTGGAGGACCTCAGGGTGCTGGTGGGCTCCCTGATTTGGATCAGGCAGGGGTTACTTTGGAGACTGAAGGTCAAGATGTTAATGCACTTTAGGGCTGCTGGCCAACCACTCCTGCTACCACCAGAGTCTTGTAACATCTGGGGTGTTCCTGGAAAGCCAGCTCTTGGAACCAGCTAATTAGGTAGGAATCTGCAGTCTCATCAGGGTTTTTCTGCAGAATTTAACCTGAGAAAGAAGTTTTCTTAATCTCCTGTGATTATGCTGAAAAGTTAGATGTCCTTTAAACCCCAGAAAGCAAGAAAAGCTGTAAAACTCTCTTTTAAATCCAAGAGCTTTGCTCCAGTTCTGGGCTGCTTGCATATCAGGGTGTCGAGGTCAGAGCTGCTTGGTGTATCTTCTCAGGTAGTTCCAGGGTAGAATGAAGTTGTTTCTCAAAGACACAACTTGGTGCAAAGAGCACCATTGCCTGGTGATTTTTTTTTTTATATTTTCAGGGGTCCTTTTTTATTTCTGAAAATTATTTTTATCTTTGTGTTTTTGGGAGGGTTGTTTTTTTTTGTTTTTTTTTTTTTGACAACTTCCACTTTCTTAGTTTCCCCCCATAAATTAAAATCCTTTCTTTTCAAGAGGCCAGTTTAATGACAAATAACTTGAAAAGTAACTTAAAAAAACTACTGGGGAAAAAGTAATTCCACAGAAATTTTTCAGAGTGCTACCTCCATGGCTTTAAAAACTACTGGTTTGAAATGGTTGCTGATTCTTTTAAATTCTTTTATGTAGTATTCCTAACCTAGATATCCTTCACACAGGAACATGTCCATGTCTCCTCACTCTCTGTGGCCAGGGAAGTCCTTGGCCAGGGTGTGCTTTGGGGTGCAGCTGGCCCAGTGCTGCCCCTGCCCCAGGGCAGGGATGGCTCCTTGAAAGGATCTGTCCTATGAAAGGGCTTCTCCAACCAGCGTTCTGCAGCTAAACTTCTGCCAATATTATTTCTTCCAGGCCTTGCACCCTTCCATCAGCACTGGCAGGATTGTGTCATTATCCTGCTCTTGGATTCCATCTAGGCCATGTCCTGGCAGTCAGGGGGGGTGGTGGGAACCCAGGGGCTCCAGGACCCACCTCCATGCATCCCAAGGATTCTTCTGGCTCCATTGGGATTTTTAATTCTCCACACTCAAGATCACAAAATGGTCAGGGTGGGACTTTTTGGCTCTTTTGGTGTTCTGAGGTTATGCTATTACTGGAAATCTTGAGTGTGAGCTCACTGAAGCCCTGCTCTGAAAGACCCACATCCCTTGGGTAACCACTTACCTTCATTAGAGTACGAAGTGACCGTTTGGGTCTGCTTGCAGAGCTCCCTGGGGACCTGCTGGCCTGCTTGCACAAGGAAAAACATCTCAGTGCCTTGAGGAGAGCAGAGGTGCCCGGCAAAGAGGTGGGTTAAACCTGTTCCTTTGCTCAGCACTGCAGTAAGTCATGACCCAAGAAGCCTGACCCTGTTCTCCAGCTTTGAAGCCCAATTGCCCCTGGTCTGGGGGTGCCTGGCCTCACTCCAGAGGGATGTTCCAGCCTGGAGAAGGCTGGAGTGGGCATTGCTGCTTGGAGTGGGGGGTTAGGGTGCTCAGAGCAGCAGGTGCATGTTTGGAGAGGTGAATGGGTGGGATGGGAGGATGGGGGGGGTGCAGCAGAGGGGGCTCAGAGGCCATGTGGTCCCTGAGTGGGACCATCAGTGTGGTCACCATCTCATCCTCGTCTCTCTGTTCTGTGCTCTTGGGAGCCCCTGACTATAAATATCTACAGGGGGTGTCAGGAGGATGGGGCCAGACTCTTCTCAGTGGTGTCCAGTGACAGGACAAGGGGCAATGGGCACAAGCTGGAGCTCAGGAGGTTCAAGTTAAACATCAGGAAAAGCTTCTTTCCTGTGAGGGTAACAGAGCCCTGGGACAGGCTGCCCAGGCAGGTTGTGGAGTCTCCATCCCTGGAGACATTCCAAACCCACCTGCATGTGTTCCTGTGGGATCTGCTCTAGGGGATCCTGCTCAAGCAGGGGGTTGGACTGGATGATCTCCAGAGGTCCCTTCCAACCCTGACCACTCTATGACTCTGATGGTCTCAGCAGTGCTGGCCTGGGAGCTCTGGGGTGGATGTTGGCCAGGACGCCAAGGCAGTCCCTCGCTCTTCTTCAGCGTGTCAAGTGATGGCCATCCTGCCAGCTGCCAGAGACCAGTGTCAGGAACCTGGTTTCCAGGGCTGGTCCTGAGGGCTGGTACTGTCTGTACCCCATGGCAGGGGTGGTGGGCGTGGAGCTGCAGCCCCTTTGCCTCGGAGGGGCTGGGTGAGACTCCTGTGATATGGTTTGCAAATAACTGCAACAGCACCAGCTGCTGGGGGTGTCAGCACCTTCATCTATTTGCTAACAGGGCTGGTTGATGGGGAGTTCTGAACCCCTGTGGTGCTGGAGGAGCCAGAGCTCTGCCTGCTCCTCTGGCGTCTCAGCTCCTCAGTAACCCTCCCAGGGATTTAAGTTGTGCCTAAGGCCAAGCTGCAAGGAAAGGTTTCCCTTGGGCTTGTGAAATGCTCCTGCTGTTAGTTCAGGGTGGCAAATGATGGATACCATCTTCTCACGGAGTTGTCTCTGCAGCTCTGGCTGCAGACCCTCTTGAGCGTGACTGCAGAGTGAGAGTGTTGAATATTTATGCACTTCCCCGAGTGGAAGCTTTTGTTATCTGGTGTCTGGGACCATCAGATTTGTTAAAGAAAATGACACCCCAGAGTTGTATCTTGCCATGAACTATTGCTTCTCACAGCCTGTGGGTGCCATCCAGCCACCACTGATTCCAGAGGGGCTTGGATCAGGGCTCCTGGGCACAGCTGTGGCTTTTGTGTGTGGTTATTGCTTGGCCTGGGGAAGCAGAGCTCTGGTTTGGTGTAGCCACAATCCCCTGTTTGGTATAGTGAAAATCACCTCTTGTCTTGCTTTACTGTGCCCCTGCCTTTCCCTGCTACACCCCATGTTAGGCTTGGACTTCCAGGAACAGGTTGCCCAGGGAAGCTGTGGAAGCCCCATCCCTGGTAGTGTTCAAGGGCAGGTTGGATGGGGCTCGCAGCAACCTGGTCTAGTGGGAGGTGTCCCTGCCCATGCAGGGGGGTTGGGACTGGATGATCTTTGAGGCCCCTTCCAACCCAAACCGTTCTGGGATTCTATGGAAGCAAGCTGGATGGGCTGATTCCCCTCCCAGGGAGCTATTCTGTCCTGTGGCACAGCAGCCCTGCAGCCTGGCTGGGTGCAGCCAGGGGTAACCTCTTCAAATGTTCCTTCTGCACTGTTCCAGGTCAGAGGGGGGAGGAACTAGCAGGGGAACATTCCAGACTGGCATCTCCTTGGTTCCTGGACAGCAATCGCACCTGCCCTGCACTCAGCAGTCTCTGAGCAGGAAGATGCAGGAGACGTTGGTGGAGAGACAGGTAGAAACCCCAAAGGTTTCCTGCACATCCCAGACCCTGCTTAAGCTGTGTGAGTTCTGGGAAAGGGTCTGGAAGCCCCATCTGCAACCTGAGCAATTAAGAGCTGTGAATTTTCCCTGCCATCAGCTGGCTGTGAAACCTAAGAGCTCCGTGCACCTGAGACACAACCGAGCTCTGCAACAGCTCACAGGAGGGTCCCTGGCTGCTGGCTCTGCTGTGCCACTGATGTGCAGCCTGGCCACGGGGCACAGCATGGAGGGGACACTTCCCATGGCATGTGGTCCAGGAGCCTCCACCTGTCCCCATTGAAGCCCCCAAGTGCTAGAAAGGGATGGGTTGTTTCAAGCCAGATGTTGCTAAGGAGGCAGAGCTGGGTGTGCTCATGGGTTTGCTGCACGGGGGTTAGTTTTTAGAGAGAGAAGACGACACATACCCTTAAGGTCTCTCCCCTGAGGTGGCTGTGATTTGCTGTTTCCATTTCCATCATCCTGCAAACCTGTAAAACACAAACATGAGATTGGCATGCTGTCTCCTTGGAAAGAGGTTCTGACACTGCTGGGAGGCCAAGCTCCCCAAAACCTTTTGTGTAGTTCCAGCTGAACCTGGGAGTCACTGGGATCCACCTTCCCTGCCTCATTTGCATTGTTTGTTGCAGCCCCTGTTGCTAGAGCATACAATAAGAGGAAGAAAAAAGTGCAATAGTCCACATCTAAGCTGCTTCTATAGGGCTTGCTTGTATTTGGGTTGGTGCTGGATGCCCTGTTAGATGAAGCATGAACACAACTTCTGTGTTAGCTCTGCCTGTCCTTGTCAGCCTGCAGCTGGCTGGCTGAAAATCTGGCTTTCCCCCAAAGTTTTAGAGCAGGAATACTTCCTTTTCTCCATTTACTTCTGCAGGGAGGGCTCCCTTACAGTTGCAGAGCACAGCCTTAGCCTTTTGGAAGATCCCATGAAGGGAGAGGAGCTGGGCCAACGAGACTGTCCCAAACTGTAGCTCTAAATGGCTCAGGGCAGTCGCCCATGGAGACAAAGCTTCAGCCGGGACAGTTTTGCCCCTGTACTCCGTGGCAGTAAGCGCTGGTCTGGGGTGAAACTGCTGAGCTCTCGCCCTGCTCGCAGCCGGGAGAGCCCGTGGAGGCACCCTGGGGCCACCGCAGGGCAGAGCGAGGTGCAAACATGGTCCCCAGATTAGTATCGCTGTGTGTCACCTCCTCCTGCGCCCTCCGTGCCCCAGCGCAGCCAGGGCTCTCCCGCCCCAGGAGTGCCAGCCGGGGCACGCTGGGCTCTGCAAAAACAGCTTCAAGAGTTTGGGGGTTTGCAGCATGGCTGCAAAGGAGAAGAGGAGAGAGAGCGAGAAGGGGGAAAAGCCCAAACCCTGCTCTGAAGCTGCCACTTCTCTCCGCCGGCCCCCGGGCAGCTGCAGCCTGTCCTGCCTCAGCCCGGTCCCGGCGGGACGTTACCTGTGCTCCGGCCGCCTTCCCCCTGCCTCTGCCCTTTCGGCTTGCTCGCTGTCTCCTCGGGGTGGACAATAAGCAGCAAGTTGATGGTTACTGCGCTGGGGTCTGTCTTAAAGTCCATGGTACCCATCAGCACATGGCCGGGGTGCCGGTCCTGCCGCCGAGCTGCTGCTGCTGCGAGCTGCCCTGTGGATTTTCCACCCTGGGAAAGGCAACCGCGCTCCCCCCCGAGCCCAGCACGGCCCTGCCAGCTGCACCATGAGGACTCTGCCAAAGCCGACCCTAATGAAGAGGTTACAAGTCACCTTTGAAAGGAAATCGCAGGAGGGATCCGTTTCCTAAAGCAGAGGAAGGAGCCGAGTTTCGGGCGCGGGGGGGTTCGGTTTCAGAGCGTGTCCCCGGCTCCCCCTCCCCTCTCTCTGCCCTTTTCAGCTCCAAGCACTTGTCTGCACTCAAATCCCTCAGCGGCACTGTTTGCTGGGGGGGATTCGCTGCCCGGTGCTGGCAGAAATCCTTAAAAGGCTTTCTCTTTGGATCCTCTCCCCTGGCAGAAACGTAAAGGATGCTTAGGAGTATAAATAATAACAATAACTGCTGCCGGGGCGGGGGGGCAGCAGCTGTGGCAGGGAGAAAGGGGCTAGAAATGGGGCACAGGATCAGGCTCTGCAGGGCAGCTCGGTGTACAAAGTGGCAGTAGTGAAGGGAATTGCAGGGTGCACGCCAGACTGTCCCAAAGGAGCCGAAACCATCAACCTCCCTCTGCCTCCAAGGACCTCCCAAAAAAATCCCCCTCCCTCTGCCCCCCTGCCGAGCTGCAAGCCCAGCTCCCTGGGGCAGCTGGAGACCCTGCATCAAAAAAGGAAAAGGCTGCAGTTCCCAGCTTTCTGCAGAGCCCCCCAGCCCTGCAGAGCAGGGGGCCAGAAGGGTGACGGGGAGGATCAGCAGCTGGGCTGAGCTGGCCCCTGCGGCTGGGAGAAGCGGCTGGCAGGGTGGCACCTGCTAATTTTAGGGCTGGCCCCTGTCCCAGCCAGCTTGGCCACTGGTCCCGGGGGAGCTAGAGCACCTGTGGGCTGCGGGGCTCTCGGCAGTCTTGGGAAGGGCTGCAGGGGCATCGGCTGGCAGTGGGGGGGTCGGGGGCCTTTTTGCAGGTGTGGTGAGTGCTTTTGGGGCAGGAGCGTTGGGAGCACCGGGCTCCTCCGGCTGCAGGCTGGGGAAGCTGTTGTCCTGGATCCACGGGCAGGAGCTGGTATTACTGCCCAGTGTCAGGTTACTTGTGTTTGGAGACACGGGTTTTCCCTGTGGATCTCTATATAAATCCCATTCCTGTCTAATCTCCTGCCCATTTTCTGTTCCTGAGCCCCTTCCAAAGCACAGACAGCCGATACACCCCCAGACTTGGTTGCAAATCCAGCCCCGAGCAGCTCCTCAGCATATCCAGAAATAGTGTCCGTGGCTCTGCAGGGGACCTTACTCCATCCAGCTTTGCTGGGGCACCTTTGCATGGTCCTGCACCCCTCTGTGACCCCTGGATGGTGCCCACAGCATCCCTGCCTAGATGGGAGCATGCAGGGATGTTGCATGTAACCCCCAGTAACATGGCCAGAGTCCTGTGCTGGGGATGGATAATGTTATTGTCGGGGACCAGGTAGTGGTTTTGTTCTTTAGTTTGTCCCTTGGACAGATTTTAGGTTCGGGGGTCCCTGGTTCATCTCTGGCTGTAGGAGCTAGCTGGAGGAGGTTAACCCTGAGGGGGAGGAGGAGGAGGGAGGGACAGACACACACGGGGACACGCGGGGCTCCACTGGGCAGACTTTCCATGCCATCTGGGGCTTGCCCGTCTCCGGTTCAGGTTCCCGAGATTTATGGCTGGAGTGACTTTCTCATCACAGTTTTGCCATCTGCCTCTTGGCCTTTAGCACCCCCCTCTCACCTGTCACTGAGCCCTGCCCCTCCTGCCAGCTCCTGCCTGCCACAGTCAGCAGGGAGCACCCTTTCCTCCCTGTTGCCCCAGAGGAGCACCCGTTCCTGCCCACTGCACCCAGACACTTGTCTAAGGTGCAGCCCGTGTTCCTGCAGGTCCTTTCTCCCTCACTTTGCAGATGGGACAGTCTGATCTCCTGAGCTACTTGTCAGCATGGGTGAATCCTAACTCTGGTGTCTCCCAGGTCCTGCATCAAATCCTGCTCCAGCTGATGTATTTTCTCACCAACCTGCTCCACTCTGCTGCTGCCTCCCATTGGCAGGGATTCCCTGCACATCCTGGCTTCACTCCTCCAGGAAAGCAGCTTGCTTCTTCAGCCCTGCTCTTAACCATGTGTGTCTCCAGCTCCAGAAGGGTCAGAGTCAGAGTCTCATCAGGGTTGGAAGGGACCTCTGGAGATCATCCAGTCCAAACCCCTGCTAGAGCAGGATCCCCGAGAGCAGATCCCACAGGAACACATCCAGGTGGGTTTGGAATGTCTCCAGGGATAGAGACTCCACAGCCTCCCTGGGCAGCCTGTCCCAGGGCTCTGGTACCCTCACAGTAAAGAAGGTTTTCCTTATGTTTAGCTTGAACCTCCTGTGCTCCAGCTTGTGCCCATTGCCCCTTGTCCTGTCACTGGGCACCACTGAGAAGAGTCTGGCCCCATCCTCCTGACACCCCCTGTAGATCTTTCTCAGCACTGATGAGATCCCCCCCTCAGCCTCCTTTTCTCTCAGCTGAACAGCCCCAGCTCTCCCAGCCTTTCCTCACAGGCAGATGCTCCAGTCCCCTCAGCATCTCAGTGGCCTGTGCTGGACTCTTTCCAGTAGCTCCTTGTCCTTTATGAACTGGAGAGTCCAGAATTGGTCCAGATGTGGCCTCACCAGGGCAGAACAGGAGGGGAGGCTCCCTTGACCTACTGGCTACACTCTTCTTAGTCCACGCATGCTCTTCTTAATGCACCCTGGCTGGTGATGGCTCAGTGACAACAAGAAGGGGGGGAAAAAAAAAAAAAAAATCTCTTTGTGGTCGTTATTACAGGAAGGTTTCAGTGGTCCAACCCAGGTCACCCTGACAACATGAGCTGGCCTGGGCGCAGATGCATCAATGAACGTTGTGGTGACACCAGCTGAGGTTAAGGTGAAGTGTTTCTTTCCTGGCAGTTCCAAGCTGGAGCTTCTGCAGCTGAGCACATGGTGACTGCTGCTTCAGTTGCTGTTGGTGCTTTCATTCCTGGTGGGATGTACAAATAATAAAGTCTTATTCTACTTCTCCTCAGGGTGAGCTGGCTGCTCCTGGCCTGGCTGAGCACCACGCCACTGTTCGGCCTCCTGCCTACAGCCAGGATGTGTTTCCAGCACAAGGAAAACATCTGCAGGAAGTTTCTGCTTTCCTAGAAGCAACAATCATCAGAGGGAAGGCAGTTGGCTTTGGAGGGCTCTCTGGCATTATTTTTTTTTTTTTCTCCTGTTTTTTCCCAACGAAGTGCTGCCTTGAGCAGGGAAAGGGGAGGTTTCTGATCGTGGTTTCATGGTGGTGCCATGAACATGAAGGCAAAGGCTTTGCTTGTGGTGGGTTCTTCTGCCTCCCCCTGAACAGCAAGACCTTGGCTGGGAGGTTTCTATGGCCATGTGATTTGTCATGCAGAAGAAACCTGTCATTGGCCTCAGCTAAGGTTACAACCAGTAACATCTGTCTGTGTGCCAGGACGGTTTGGAAGCTAAAAAAATATAATAATTTACATTTTGAGGAGGGAAAGGAGAAAGCCTTTTAGCGCTGTGTTGATTTTAAAATAAAGGCAGCTCTTTGCATTTGCTGCAGGATTTAAAATGCTCACCTAAGTCCCAGGGAGGTGAATTAATGGCCAGAGAACAAGAGAAGCTATCAGAGTGCCGTGATTACAGGTATTTACCACATGGCTGTCACTTCTGCAGGGGTGATCTGGGGGGGAGAGAGAGACCGTGCAAATGTAGAGCAAGAATTAGGTTATTTGAATCCCATCAGGTAGATGGGAAGATTGCAGGCTGCCTTTTCCCAGGAAAGAGTTTTCATCTCCTCTGCAGGTGTTCTGCCCTTGCTGTGGTGTGTGAAGGCTCCAGCAGGATGTGTGGTGGGCAGATGTCCTGCTGCTGTGCCTGCTGGAGGCCTCTGTCCTGCTCGGGCTGTGGCTGAGGGTGCCCAAGTGCTTTTCCAAGATAGTTGTAGAAAAAGCCCCTGGAAAAAGTGCTAAGGCAGCCCTTCTTCTCAGGGCAGAGACATGGGGCATGTTCTCCAGCTGCACACCCTGGGGGAGATGGCTCACACCCTCGTGGTACAGGCTCTTCTCCACTGTCTGGAGAGGAAGGCTGGGCATGAAGCTCCAGTGGAGGCAACGCCAATGTCATCGAAAGTTGAATCCCAGCCCCTTTAATTGAGTGTGGAACTAACATGCCCTTGATGGTGCCTTTGGTAATTGGCCAATACTCACTGCTTTGAAACATCTGCCTTTCATTTGGTGCTTACAGGTTCCTGCATGACAAGTAGCATCCCTGTTTCTCCCACCCATGGCCTCCATGGGGGCAGTAGCGGTGGTCACCTCCATGGGGGCAGTAGCAGTGGTCACCTCCATGGGGGCAGTAGCAGTGGTCACCTCCAAGCTGCAGAGCCTTTGTGCAGGACTTCTTCTGCGTTGCTGCTCCTCCTCATGCCCTTGTAAGCTCCCTCAGAGCTGGGGGAGCGGGGCCAGCTGTGCTGCTCCCCACGCAGGCAGAGTCAGGATTTCTGTCTCCTTCTCCGTGCCCTTCCCGTTCAAGTCTGGTCCCAGCAGTTCCTTTGCTTTTTCTGCCCACCACCGAGAGGGTATTTTCACAGAACTGTCCACAAAGACTCCCAAGATCTGTCTCCCCACAGAACAGCTCATTTGGAGCCCATTTTTGTGGGCATATATATTTGGAATTTGGTGGTTTGTTTTGTTTTTCTCCAGGCATTATTTGCATTTGTGGACACTGAATTCCTAAGTGCCATTTTCCCTCTCAATTGCAAGCCAGCTTTGGAGGACCAGGACGTGTCCACGTTGTGTGACAATTGCACTCTGATGAGTTCTAATCTGCTTTCCTGGCCTGCCTGTCCTTTCTTCCTCCCTCCAGCAGAGCTGCAGTCGTTGAACTTGGTCTCCTCCCAGCAGAGATCTCTCAGATGCTCTGTTTGTTTTGCAGCCTTTGCCACGTCAGCAGCTGTGCTTTATGATTTAAGACAGCAGCAGAACCTTCCACTGAACTGTCAACCCTTGTATTCAGTGTCCTGGTATCCACCCAACTGGGAAGCTACTTGATGGCTGGGATATTCCTGAGAGGAGAGGTCAGGATGGATTTAGGTTGCAGGGAGGCAATAGGAGTTGGTGCAGAACTTTGGGGTTGTCCTGTTCTGGGGCAGGAGTTGGACTTGCTGATCCAGGCTGTCTGAGGAGGTGGTTGAACCACCATCCCTGGAGACATCTAAAAAGACAGATGTGGTGCCAGGGGACAGGGTTTGGTGGTAGACGCAGCAGAGCTAGGGTAGTGGTTGGACTTGATGATCTTGGAGGTCTTTTCCAACCAGAATGATACTGTGATACTGTGAACTGAATCCAATGCCATGACCTCTGGGAAGAGACATGGTGGCAGTGATGTTGTGAAGCTGGGGTCTACCTGCCTTGGGGCAGTAGCTGTCCCCAGCAGGAGAGCCTCTGGCAGGAGGAATTGCATCTTGGATGGGGTTGCTAGGCCATGGCAGCCAAGCCTGGGTGGTGGAAGGGGGCACAGCACCCGTTCCCCTGGGCATCGTGTGGACCCCCTGCCTTCCTGCCTGCACAGAGGTGCCGGCAGCAGCTGCATGATGGGTAGGGACCTGTGTGAGGAGCAGAGCTGTGGCTCGGGGCCTGTCAGTGTCACATCTCTGTGCTCAGACATGCAAATGTTTCTGCAGGTTTCTCTCACTTTGCCTTTTTTTTTTCCCAGAGAAAACCGACCTTGCCGTGATGATCGCTGCTCTTTGTCCCTTGAAGGGCAAGTTTTCAGCAGCTGACAGCTCAGCAGGTGTTTCCCTAAGGTTTCTGAAAAACAAAAGCTACCAGAGTTGTTGCCCAGTGGCAGAGACCTGCAGGAATGGCCTTGTGTCCTGGGTGGCTCTGGCAGGGCAGCTGGTGGCAGTGGGACACGGCTCTGCCTGCAGCACCCCCAAAGGCAGGGCTGCCTGTGTCCCAGCAGGCAGGGCTGCTGGAGGGAGGGGGCTGCTGGCAGGTCACCCACCCCAAAACTTGCCAGAGTGGGGGAGCTTTGATGCCTTGTCTGTCCCAGCATGGAGCTGTGGACCTTCAGCTGCTGGGCTTGCTTCTTGTGGCTGGCCTTTCTAGATGAGGAGAGAGGTTCTGGCCAGGCTGCATGTGGTCCTTAGGGCATCAGTCCTTCTGTAACCTCCAAATACCTCACCTCTGAAGGCAGGGAGGGCAAGTGCACCAGCCCCCCTCCCCTGACCTGGTTGGGAGGCCAGCAAGCTCTCCTGGCTGCCTCTGGGCCCTGCAAGAGGTTTCCTCATCTCCCAACCACGGCTGGACCAGCTCTCCAAATGGGCTCATTCAACATTTCCAGGGACAGTCCATGTTAGCCTGTGGATACCCTGCAGGGCCTTTGGGGATGGTTTGTTCAGGTGTCCCCTTAGCCACGCCCTTGGGCCATCTGCTTTAGCATTAAACACTTACCACAGAATGACCCTCAGAGAAGGTCGGTTAATGTGTGGTGTGAAGTGCATCTGAGATGGGCAGGAGGCTTCCAAATGGTTTAAGAGACTATAGGTGAAGAAATGAAAGGGGGAAACCCATGTTATAGAATATTAGAATGGTGAAGGTTGGAAGGGACCTTAAAGATCATCAGGTTCCAACCTCCCTGCTATGAGCAGGGACACCTCCCACCAGACCAGGCTGCACAAGCCTCATCCAACCTGGCCTTGAACACCTCCAGGGAGGGGGCAGCCACAGCTTCCCTGGGCAACGTATTCCAGTGCCTCCCTACCCTCATGGTGAAGAATTTCTTCTTGATGTCTCACCTAAATCTCCCCTCTTTCCATTTAAAACCATCACCCCTTGTCCTATCTGGTGAAAAGTCCCTCCCCAGCTTTCCTGTAGCCCCTTCAGGCAGGTGCTCTAAGGTCTTCCTGGAGCCTTCTCTTCCAATAGCCCCAACTCTCTCAGCCTGTCTTTGTAGCAGAGGTATTATTATTATTATTAATATTATTATTAATTATTTATTGTTTAACTTACCCCCTTTTAAATATGAAAGGGGTGTCCCCTCAGCAGACTGCCTTTCTCAGCATACCCCATCCCCAAAACTCTGGCTCTTGTACCATGCAAGACTGGTGGAGCTTGTGTAGCTGTTCTTTCCAAGAACCCTCTGGAATACACAGGCAGGGTTATTTTTTCCCTGGAAGGCTATTTTTGGTTAATTCAGGAGGGAGCCTTGCCCCTTCTAATTGAATGAGCAGGATGTCACTTCCTGGGAGATGCAGAAGGGGCTTTCTTAGACCAAGCATCATCTTCTGCATTTTATCAAGGTGCCTCTGCTGCAGTGAGGAGCAAAGCCCTGCTTCTTGTTGACCCAGCAGACAAATGAGTTACCTCCTTTGCCCAACCAACCTGCTGTTTTCTAATACATTGGCAAAGTGGAAAGAAAGTTTGGAAAAAACTGAGTAGTGGTGTTTGAGGGAAAGCAGACGTGGCAGTCATCAACCCTCTGGAGTGAGAGGGGCCCTGGGGGCACTGAACCCCCAAACCTTCCTTCCTGAGACACTGTGAGAGTGGGTTTGTTGTCCCTTGTGAGCTTTGTCTGCAGATGCTGCCTGGGCACATTGAACTGAAGCTAGAGCTAAAGGACCTGGATGGTCATTTGGAGGCAAAGTCATGAAACTGTTCTCATTGGGGCTATTTCTTCTTAACCCAAGGTACCAGGATGCTGTGGAAGGAGCTGGATGCTTTACGTGGTGGTCATGGACACCTGAGCTATTGGAGAAGCTCATAAGGGAGCTGAGGGGGATCTCATCAGTGCTTATAAAGATCTACAGGGGGTTTCAGGAGGATGGGGCCAGACTCTTCTCAGTGGTGCCCAGTGACAGGACAAGGGGCAATGGGCACAAGCTGGAGCTCAGGAGGTTCAAGTTAAACATCAGGAAAAGCTTCTTTCCTGTGAGGGTAACAGAGCCCTGGGACAGGCTGCCCAGGGAGGCTGTGGAGTCTCCATCCCTGGAGACATTCCAAACCCACCTGTACGTGTTCCTGTGGGATCTGCTCTAGGGGATCCTGCTCAAGCAGGGGGTTGGACTGGATGATCTCCAGATGTCCCTTCCAAACCCTGCCATCCTGTGATTCTGGGGTAACACAACGGTGGCAACAGAAGCAAATAAAATGATGACTTAGAGAAAACCTCTTGTCTTTGAGATGGTGTCTGCAGATCTGCTGCTGGTGGGACAAGCAGCAGTGTCAGGAGAAACGGTGGAACAGTTTGAATTTGCTGTGTGATCTGTGTTTGGAGGAGTAACCCTGGTGTTTCCATGGGTACCGCTCTGAACTGCATCTACCCAAATGTGATCTCAGGTGCCCTTGAATGAAGAATCTGGTGCTTGTCAGGACTGGATGAGCTGTTACGATGCCAACAGGAGATCCATAAACTTCATTTAGGGTGAGTCAGGTCTGGCTTTGCTACATAAGGATCCTTGAACCAGGAATGCAGGAAGAATGTGTCCAAAGGGAGGCAGGGTTATTTCACAGAATCACAGACTGGTTTGGGTTTGAAGAGACCTTCAAGATCATCTAGTTCCAACCCCCTGCATGGGCAGGGACACCTCCCACTAGACCAGATTGCTCAGAGCCCCATCCAACCTGCCCTTCAACACTTCCAGGGATGGGGCTTCCACAGCTTCCCTGGGCAACCTGGGTCTGTGTCTCACAACCCTCCCAGTGAAGAATTCCCTCCTAAGGTCTCACCTCAATCTCCCCTCTTCCAGTTTGAAACCATTCCCCCTCAGCCTCTCTCTCCATGCCAGGTGGGGGCTGCTGGCACTCGCTGCCGTTCACCCGGTGGGGAGGGACGTCCGAAACACCCAAGCATTTTTGCAGCACCCAAACCTTCATGCTTTGCCAGGTAATTTGCCACCAGCTTGGAAAAGCTGGTTGGCCAGTTCCCCAGGTCAAACCCCCAGCTGTGCCAGTGCGCTGCTTCCCCAGCAGCCTGGCAGTGCACCAAGGGGATCTGGGCACCTTCTTGTTTCCAGCTGCCCTTCCAAAAGGTGGTAGGAGATGAACCTGACAACCTGCCACTCTGACATGGACAGTGCACCGGGCTGGAATGAGCATCCCAGTGTTTCCATGGAGATGTCTGATGGGCATCTCTAACTCTTCAGGAACCTGGCAGGCTGCTGGGGCAACCTAAGCAACATCAGCAGTGTTGAAATAGATCCCTCCTGCTCCAGGAAACCAGACAGTCATCAGGGAAGACTTCCTACTCAGGAGGGAACGAGCTCACCTGTGGAGCTGGGCTGTCTGTTTTGTCCAGTTGTTTCTCCCACCTCCATGTGAACTGTTGGAAATAGGAGAAAACATTATTAGACTCTTTCCTCGAGCAGCTGCCCAAAAAAATCACATTATGCTTTTTGTTCTGCTTGCATTGTTTAGGGAAGCTGAGCTCTGAAGGGCATGAGACTGCAGGTCTGGTGAGCTGTACACTGCTTTGTTCTGAGACTGAGAAAGCTTATTTGATAAAGAAATGGGAGGAAAAAAAAGTGGAGGAGAAGGCACCTTCAGCGGCAGAGCACATGGACCTGAGTATTGGAGCCAGATCCAAAGGGTTAAAGCAAGCCAGAAAGCCTAAGGAGGTCCCTCAGGAAGGCTCCGGAGCAGACTCAGGTAATGATTTTTCACTGCTGTACTTTCATTAGCATTGTTCTGAGCTGGAGATTTACCAGTTGTCCCCCTCAGCTCTACTCGTGTCATTGAGACAGTGGCAAGGACAGAGCTGCTCGCTCAGCTTTCCTCTTGGGGACGGGCTCGGGCCCTGCGAGCTCCTGCTATTCCTGAGCTGCAGGGCAGGAGACCTGAGCGTGGCCCACCACCCCAGGGACCCTACTCTGCTCTGCCTCTGCCCTCCCACTGCTCCTTCAGGCTGCCCAGGGATGTCCCAGGTTTGCCATCGTGCTGAGCCAGCCCCGTGCTCAGCAAATCCCCTCATTTGGTTCTTTTGGAGGTGACCTGGTGACGACCAGCCACCCTCCCTCCCCTCTTCATCCAGCAATGCACAACATATCATGATCGAAGCCAAGGGGAGATGTGCCTAGGTTCAGTGCAGCCAAACTGGGTGAGAAGCAACTTCATTGCTAGCAAGAGCAGCCTTTAATTTTCTTTCCAGATATATTTCGTTATGTCACATAAAATATCAACATACCTCTAGAGAGGTAAAAGAAGAGTAAATGCAGAGGTGAGCTACAACTCTACTGGAACACAAGTAGCAAAGCTTTGTGGTACTGTAGCATCATTTCCAAATAAAATGCTTTTTAAAATAATTGTTGCTATTTATTAGTTCCCTGGAAATTATGGAACTGGGGTGGTGACACTGGTGATTTCTGTGTCACGTCCCGATGCAACATCACTTGGAGTTTATCCTTCCTGTTTGGTAAGATCAGCAAAAGCTATTTGCTTTTTCCCAGAAAGTGGAAAAGCAGGTGAGGTTAAGGCAGTGTCCTCCATGGACCCCAGCCTGCTGTGCTTCAGATTGCCTTTTTAAATACCAACATAATCTAATCTACTGCTTGTGGTGGAGTCACAATGGACTTACCGAGGTCGTCAGCTTTGTCTTCATCCCCACTTCCACAGCTCCAGCACAGCCTGCAAGGACAACACAACCATCAGTTTGCAGTTCTTGAGCTGCCCACCTGGGAGTGGGTGGACCTCTGTCAAAGCTGCGTTTTGCTTCTCTCACATGGTTTATCCCATGGAGCCCAGGAAAAGAGGCCTGGTCCCTGTTCAAGGAGGTGGAGTATCATAGAATCATGTCATGGAAAGATCTAGATCCAACCCCCTGCATGGGCAGGGACACCTCCCACTAGACCAGGTTGCTCAGAGCCCCAGCCAACCTGCCCTTCAACACTTCCAGGGATGGGGCTTCCACAGCTTCCCTGGGCAACCTTTGCCAGTGTCCCACCACTGTAAATGAGGGGTGGCATTGCAATAACGCTGCTTCCCCCCACTCCTCATCCCCTTGGAGCCATGTCAGCTTGGAGTTACATCTACCACTGGTAATGCCTTTCCTGATTCTGGTTAATTTGATGAGCCAAGATGGTGGGGAACTGGCTGCTTCTCAGGGCCATGTTGTAGAGCAGGCTGAGAGCAATGCAAAGCTTGGGCAGGCAGTGTGACCCCTCCAATCCTGACCAGCAGGAGAAAGAAAGCTGGAGATCATCAACAGGGAGCAGGGCTGTGGAGACAGGACTGCTGGGTTGAGGAGCATCTCCAGAGAGCAGGGCTGTGCAGACAGACCTGCTGGGTTGAGGAGCATCTCCAGAGAGCAGGGCTGTGCAGACAGACCTGCTGGGTTGAGGAGCGTCTCCAGAGAGCAGGGCTGTGCAGACAGGCCTGTTGGGTTAAAACAACAGGTTGCCAATTAAGGAGAAGGCAAAGGGACTATGTCCCTGGGTTTTGCTCCACCAGGCTGGCTGTCTCAATTAACTGGCTCCCCTTACAGTGTTTTTCAACTGTACAGAGATGAGCCAAGGACACATGAATGTAACGTGATCCGGGAAGATTCCCTGAGTGCCAGGAAGTTGGAGTGCTGGGCCTCTCCTCTTTATGGATGTGCTCCTCCAGCCAGGCCTGGAGGGGAGCTGCTCAGGTTCTCACGTGCTCAAGCATTATTAATCCTGCAGTAACTCCATAACCAGCCCAGCACTGAGCCCTGCAGTGCCAGCACCACGGGAGCTCTCCTGCAACTGCCCGGAGCAGCTATTGCTCTTGCTCAAAAAAAAACCACCCCAGTTTATTGGTGATGGTGCAAAAACTCTAATTTCTGGGGGAAACACCTGAGCACTGCACATGGACCGCCTCTGCCCCTGGCTTCTCTCCTGCCCGAGGCTCCCTGCAGCTCCCCCAGCCTTTGTCCCCAGCCCCATGGGACTGGTGGCCTGTGGCTGTGCCCAGGCTCCCCACTGGCTCCTCGCCCCTTCAGGGGGGCCAGCAGGGCTCAGGATGAGCTGTTTGCCCCTGCTCTTGCCCCTCTCTCCCTGCTCTTCCTGCATCCCCTGCCCTACTCATCAATTTTCTGCCCCTTGTGCTCTTGTTTTAGGGACAAACAGCAGCAGCAGATGCTTCCTGGGACCTCTGGGCAGCCAAGGCTGTGGGATGAAGCTGGGTCAGCAATGACCAGAGAGCAGGTAGTGGGTGATAACAAAGATTTTTGGAGGATTTTCCCAAGGTCCTGTGATCCTGCTGCCATTTGGCATTGCTCAGAGCATCTCTCCCAACTGACTTCTGCCCAGGGTGACCCCCATCACTCACACTGGAGCACGAGCAGTATCATGGAGTAGCATCACCACCCCTAGCAGATGGAGATGCCAGGGCACCATGAACTGGAGGTTTTTGTGACCGGTCGGCATTGACTCCTGCCACGCCGGCAGCCGCTCCAGCTTTGTCCCCAGCGATGTGGTGTCCAGCCCAGCGTGGACACCCAGGTGGCCGGGTGGACACAGCGTGAAGCCGGGAGGGTGGCGGTGGCCCCGGGCCAAGTCGTGGTGACCATCTGCTCTGCGCGGGGCCCAGCTGAGGGCTGCTGTACACAGCGTGCGTGCCACGGGGCTCGGGGCTCTGATGGTAACAGGAGCCGAAGGCTTCAGAGAGGAGCTGACTCTGTCTTTTCAGCTCTGCCTTGTGTATATTTATCTGCCCGTGCAAACGGGGAGCGCTGGCAGGGCGGGCTGGGCGCCGCTGGGCGTTGCTGAGCCGTGCCGGGACAGGCGGAGCCGGCTTCCAGCGTCCCTGTGGCTCCAGGCAGCCAGTGGGATGGAGCCCAGAGGTTGGCAGGGCAGAGGGCTGGGGATGGCTGAACACGGGCAGCAGGAGGCCAGGGCTTTGCAGCAGAATGTGGAGGTTTTCTCTGCCTCTTTGAAATCCGGAGGAGGGGATGTTGCGGGGGTCCCCACCTGAAGGGTGAATGGGGACTGCAGGGAGGGAGAGGGTCCTGCTCAGGGAGGTGGGAAGAGCTGAGGGCCAGGAGCCACGAGGCACCTTGTGATGGGGAAAAGATGGGGGAGAGCAGGAGCAGACCCTGTCCTCTCACCTCCAGAACCCGCAGCGAGCGCCTCTGTCAGAAACAGAACCTTTATCTCAAACACACACCTTGGCAATGCAGAAGAAAAGCAAGGCAAGGGCTTTCTCTCAGTGCCACAGAGCAGCTGTCAGGCACTTGACTCTACATTTCCATTTCAGCCAACAAAATTAATGCAGCCCCACGTGAGGCTCTGAACTCAGTTTTGATTTTTCAGGAAAATGTGTTATCAAAGGCAGAAACGTGGTGAAAAGATTAAATAAGGACCACCTGGGTATGGTGCACCCAGGGGCGCGGTGCAGCACGGGACAGTGTTTTGGGACCTCAGTATTAGGGAACTTTCTAATATTGTGGCTTTGAATCTTAGTCCTCTCCTTCCCTTTTAACTTGTGAAAGGCTTAAGGCTGTTTCTAGCTCAGTGGAACACATTTTTTTTTGTCAGGCAACTTGGACAAACTTCAGGACCCTCTTAGCGTTGGTTCTGGTCAGACTGAGCTTCAAAGGGAGATTAATTTCAACCAAGCTTTAAAATCTTTCACAAATTGGCTTAAAAACAAGGGTTATCCAAATGACTCAGCACTGAAAAGAACTATTTAAAAATAAATTGGCCCTTATGCTGACTGAATGTAGGGGACCAGAAATAGAAACGTGAGAAGAAATGGGTGGTGGTGAAACCCTTGCAATGATCCCTAAACCTAACAAGCTCTTTTATTTCCATCCCAAAAGCACAGCAAGAGTCAAAGAAAAAGAAACCTGAATCCAGTTGACTTAAAGGTCATGAGACTTAGTGTCATGATATTTGCAGGTCTCGTGATTTTTAAAATGTTAATACTGCAAGCCCCGTGTCAGGGAGTCACTGCCCCTGGTTATCAGCTGTGCCTTGAAGACTCGAGTTTTTTCTGATCTGCTTCAACAGAGGTTTGATGACAGAGTTATCATGTTACCTGCAGGGAAGGTCTTTTATATGAGGCTCATTAGGAAGTAGGAAACCGGACAGTTTTGTTTTCTTTTTTTTTTAAATCTAATTCCTCTAACATTTCTGCTATTTGCTGACCAGCCCAAAAAGTGTTTTGTGGGGTTTTTTTAGGATTTTGGTGGCTAAAGGCACCGTTTCACCCCTAGTTTTTGTCCTCGGGGATCTTGGCACACCTCAGAGAGGTCATCTGAGCTCCTGCCTGCGTCTCGGAGAGTGAGGAGCGAGGTTTGGGCTGAAGCATCTTGTGAACCCGCTGCAAAGCTGGGTTAAAGGCACCTTTCTCTTTAGTACTTGATTTGCTGAGCCTGCCTCTTCCCTGCCTTCCCCAGCCCTGAATTCTACCCACGTCACCTTGAAGCTGTTGGTTGAGATGTGTCATATTTGGTTTATACGTCAATGCTCAACAAGTGCACAGGGCAGCTCTTGAAAGGTCAAGTTTATATAAATATACCATGCATATGTATAAAATATATCATTTTAAGAATGAATTCCAAACCACTGTAAAACATGAGAAGGCTTTCTTAGGGTAACTCATTCTAGTGCTAGGTTAGAGGACCTCTGGCCACACTGTATTTTGATTTATAAGTTTTTATGGCCAGCTGTTGCTGGCAAGGAGTCAGAAAGGAGGTGAAATTGTTGGTGCTTGAGCCTTGCCTTGAGCCCCAGATCCTGCAAAGACTTGGGAGCATCCAGCAAAACTCCTGCCCTGGCTGTATCACACATTGTGCTGCTGAAAATGATAGAAGAAATTTCCTTACTCCCATCACCGTGACCTCCTGGCCCCGTGTCCTCCCTCGCCGAGCAGCCAGGGCAGGCAGCACGTCCCTGGGTGGGGTGGGACCCCCCGTGGGACCCCCCCCCCAGCACCTCTGGGGTGGGGTGGGAGCTTTCTGCCTTCCAGTTGTTTCACACAGACACGTGTGTGTAGGGGTTTTTTTGCACTACTGCAGTTTTTTGGCAGTTATTTTCTTTGCAGCCCTGCAACGTTCTTTGACTTGTGAAGCGTGAAGCTCCACGTGGAGCATCTTCTCCTCCCTCCCTGACCCCATCCACCTTGCAGCTCTGATGCAGCCCAACCTCTCCTCCAAAAGCCCCATCTGTCCAGCTGCAGGTGCATGCCAAGGCTGTGATGCAGCACCCTGGGGTCAAAACTGGTCCTGGGGCAGGTGTGGATGTCCCTGTGCCAACCCACTGGCCCTTCCTGGAGCCCTCTCCCACCTCTCCCCTTCCAGGCAATGCTCTGTGGAGTGGGTGGCTGGGTGCCCTGGTGCTGAGCATGGAGGAGGACACTTCTCCCCTGCAGCCACACGAGCTGCTGGTGCAGAGCCAGGGAACAAAACCCCAGCAGCAACTTCTCCCCACAGCAGCTCCTCACTAGGGCTGTTTGCTCAGACGAGGGATGGGCACTTTCCCACCTGGACTTACTCCTCCTATCCAAAGAAAGGAGGCCAAACCCAATTATGGTGCCAGCAGAAGGGCTGTGGTTCGTGGGGCTGATGCCACCACAGGGTCAATGACACCTCAGGGCTGGACTCTGCCTGATTGACTTCCTTGTCAGCAGAAATTCCTGAAGAGACCAGTTAGCTGGGAAAAGGCATCCTCAGTAACTCAGAAACAAAACCAGTGACTAAATGCTGCCATATATTACTGAGACAAGGTGAATTCTTCTGCACTTCAACGTGGAGGGGCTGGTGCTCAGCTGGTGTAAACACATCAGCCCCAGTGTAAATTAACCCCCATAGGTCAGGGGAGCTGTGGTATTTACACCAGCAGTTACGACCCCTTAATGCAGCTGGGAAGCCTCTCTGATGATTCCCCACGTTACACTTGGTGCCTGCCAGTCCCTTCCTGCCAGGAACACCTAATTAATTCCCCTGCTTTTAAGGAAATTAAGCCATCCAGAAATATGCCACCACTAACAAATGACACAGTACTGGTGCCACCAATTAATGCTGTGGGAAATCGTGCTATATTTCAGATGCTGAGAGGTTGTGGGTTTGGTTTTTTTTTAATCCTAAATTTATTTGTCATCCTACAATGAAGGAAGGCTGCTGCCCTGCCTGGAAGTTGTTAAATTAATATTCAGCCATTGTCTGAAGGGCTAGAAAGGGGGAAAAGAAATATTTATATATATATATATAAATATTATATATATAAAGGGCATAGGTCTTTATTTTCTCCCTGTTGTTTTCATGATGTCTGGGAGCAAACAGCCAAAGCAGCGTACGAGGCTGCCACAGCACCCAGGGACTGTGGTCACTGTCCCACTGCTCCCAGCCTCCCCCAGCTGCCATCCCAGTGCTCCCACCTTGCCTCTCCAGGAGCTGCTGCTGCTCATAGCACTCTGTGTACTGCAGTATTTTCTGAAAACCCGTGGCTGCTGAGACTGGGTGGGTCCCCCTGCCAGGAGTTTATAAACCTGCCAGGTTTGTCTTTACCTCCTCGCCCAGGTGGTGCAGGTGCTCCTGATGTTTCCCATGCAGGTGAGGATTCCAGAAAGACCTCCCATGTCCTGGGACTGGGTGAAACAGGTGGCAGCTTTGCTTGTCTTAGCTAGGATGAGTTGTGGCAAAAGGAGGAAGTGGGAGGGAGTGTGTGTCCCTGCTGGGCTGATCTTTGTACCTGCCAGCTCTAGGCACAGTGGCACTGCCACCTGGTTCAGAGAGTGCCTGGGACATCAAGAGACAACATTTATGAAGGAGACAGCAGTATTTACTGCAGGTCTGCACAAAGGTGGTGCTTGGTGCCTTCCCACAAATCAAGCACACCCTGTGAGATTTTTCCTGACGTTTTTATACCCTAAATGATACAGTCAGCAAGCTTCCAAGTCCAGCCTCCTTACAGGGAGTGGTTGGTGATTTACATAGGGTTGTGACATGGTTACACCACTGTTTCTGTCAGTCTCCAATGCAATTCATCTTGTGTCCTTTTTAATTTTGCTCTGTAAGGGGTTTTCTGCTCGAGGTACCACTGTCCCCATGTCTCAGGGTGTTGCTCTCATGATCCATGTGTAGTGAATCCAAGGCTTCATTCCCTCCAGCTGTACAGCTGTGATGGCTTGAGTTTGGCCTGCCCAATGTGTTGGTACCAACAGGACAAACTAGAGGGAGGGTCTGTAGGATCCTGAGAGACCCCAGAGGGTCAGAACAGAGGGGCTGGGATTCCCTCCCACCTCCAGCCATGCCCAATAAAAGCCAGGAGAATGGGCAGCTCAGCACTTTCACTTCCTGGTTGCTGCTGCTCTTGGAGGCTCCTGCTTTCCCCACAGCTCATCGGGTGCTGGGAAGTGCCCTGGACCACTCTCCTGAGCTGGCCTTGCCCCAAGAGACCCTCACCCATCCACCTACTCCTGCCATCATCAAGGTTGGGTTTGTATCTATTTGTGTATCAGTGCACGTACCTTTTTCTCATCCCACCTGTTACTGCCCCTTCTATGTTCCAGTAAACCTGTCCCAGGTTTAATTTCCAACCTTCAAGTCTCTCTTCCTACTTCCCTTTTTATCTTCCCTTGGAGGGGCAGAGGAGATAATAGAGCAATTCTGCCCTCTCATCTGTGGTTCCAAAACCAAGACAACAGCCACCTATGTCATCAACAGAACTTGGAACTTCTCCTTTAGAGGTTCATCTCTCCACGTTCAAAGGTAAATGTGGTCTCCAGGTTGAAAGGGATGAATTGGTGAGTTGAGTCTCAGGGGCACTCTCAGCTGCAAATACCTGTCAAGGGAATGCAACACTTTCCCTAAAGACACCAGATATTCTTTAACATTCTGGTTTCCAGTTAAGGATATTGGTTTTGGTTCATTGCTGTTTGCCATGTGAGGTTCCCTGTGCATCATCTCAAAAGGGCTTCCTTTTTCTTTTGACTTTGGAGTCCCCCTTACCCTTCACAAGGGCAAAGGTAAAGCATCTAACCACATCATATTAGTTTTCTGACAGATTTTAACTGATGTGCCTCTTTAAGGGCTGATTCATCCATTCATGGGAGACCTCACAGTGGCCTTCCAGTGCCTGAAGGGGCTCCAGGAAAGCTGGGGAGGGACTTTGGACAAGGGCTTGTAGGGAGAGGACAAGGGGGGATGGATTAAAACAGGCAGAGGGGAGATTGAGGTGAGACATGAGGAGGAAATTCTTCACTGTGAGGGTGGTGAGACACTGGCCCAGGTTGCCCAGGGAAGCTGTGGAAGCCCCATCCCTGGAAGTGTTGAAGGGCAGGTTGGCTGGGGCTCTGAGCAACTTGGTCTAGTGGGAGGTGTCCCTGCCCATGCAGGGGGTTGGATCTGGATGATCTTTAAGGTCCCTTCCAACTCAAACCATCCTGTGAATTCTATGTTATGATTCTATTATTCATTCCACCTTCCCACTGGACTGTGATCTCCAGGGGGTGTGATAACCCCACTTTAGGCCTAAAACCTTCACTAAGTCTTGTATCACCTTTGTTATAAATGGGGTCCCCTGTCTGTTGCCATTCCTATAGGCACTCCAAATCTAGGAGTGACTTATTTCAAAAGAGTTTTACTTACTACTTTTGCCTGACTGGTACATCATGGAAAAGCCTCAGGCCAACCTGAGAATCTGTCTGCTGACACCAACAGACACCTGTACCCATTTTGCCTTGGTAGTTTGGAGAAGTCAATTTGCCAGTCATCTCCTGGTGTATTTCCTCTTTTTACCTCTCCTGGTGGCTGGATTTTAGGATTGTTTTTCACACACCACTCACACTTCCTGGTAATGCTTTTGGCTATGCCAAATATCCCTGCTTCAATAATGTAGGTCTTTAATAAGTCTGCTAGAGCTTTTGTCCCCACATGCATTTGTTGATGAGCTCTTTGCATCACCTCCTTCATTACTACAGATGTCACAATGAGTTGTTTATCTGGCACTACCCACCATCCACCCTTTGCATTGGTTGCTTTCAGTAATTCTCCTAACTTGTCATCTTCTGGCCCATAGGCAGGAGGAATGTGCACCTCTGGTTACCCTTCAGACACTAAAGCCAGTACTTCTGAAGTTTCTGCAGCTCTTTTTGCTGCCTGATCTGCCCTCCTGTTCCAAATCACTTCAGGTGCATTCCCAAACCTGTGGGCCTTCCCATGCATAACTGCCACCTGCTTGGGAGAGTTTATTACTTGGAGCAATCTCAAAATGAGCTCCCCATATTTTATAGGGGCACCTTGTGATGCTACAAGTCCTCTTTCCTTCCAAATGGCTCCATGTGCATGTAGCACTCCAAACACATGTTTAGAGTCAGTCCAAATCTCCAGAGTTTTCCCTTTGGCCAGCTCCAATCCCCAGATTAAGGTGATCAATTCTGCTTTCTGGGCTCTTGTGCTTGTTGGAAGAGGTTGAGCTTCCATCCCTTGAGTCTGCAGTCAAATGGCATATCCCACTTTTTGGTGTCCTTCTGACAGAAAGCTGCTGCTGTCCACAACCAGCTCCATCTCAGCCTTTTCCAAGGGTGCATCCTGCTGGTCTGGCTGGATGGAAAATACCTGCTCAAGTGTTTGCAAGGAGTCATGGGTGAACTTTTATTCCCCTGCCACTGGTAACTGAGTTGTTGGGTTTAAGACATTAGTAACTTTTAATTCAATGTCATCTTCTGTAAGGACAGCTTGATACTGGATCACTCTGCTGGGTGAGAGCCAGTGTGTCCCTTTTGTTCCAGCTCAGCAGTTACAGCTTGAGGCACAGGTACACATCTCTGTTGACATAAAGTTAATTTTCATGCCTCCTGTATTAGCAGCACTGTTGCTGCCACTGTTCCCAAACAAGCAGGCCATCCCTTCCTTACTTGACCCAGTTGCTTCGAAAAGTACCCCACTGGTCTCTGCCACCACCCTTTGAGTTGAGCCAACACTCCCAAGGCCTGGTGGTTTCTTTCATGTACACACATCTCAAAAGATTTCTCTACACTGGGGAGACCCGAAGTGTCACCAGCTTCCTTTTCAGATCACCAAAGGCTGACTGATGCTGCGGGGTCCGATCCAAAAATTCCCCTGCCTCCTTCCCAGCTTCATACAAAGGTTTCACCATTAATCCAAAGCTTGGGACCCACAGTTGACACCCCCTGGCCATGCCTAGAAATGTTCTCACCTCTCTTTTTGATGCTGGGGGAGGTAGCTGGCAGATTGCCTCTCTTCCCTCAGCTCCCAGCCTTCTGTCCCTCTTCCTAATTTCAAATCCTAAATAGATAACACTCTGTCTTGTGGTTTGTACCTTCTTTTGGGACACTTGATATCCTGCACTGCCCAAAAAATTCAACAAGTCTATCAAGAGGGCCACAGACCGATCCAGGTCTGCAGTTGCCAGAAGAATATCATCTACATACTGTAGTAACGTGACCCCCTGGGTGTCTCTGTTGCCAGTTTTCCAATTCCTCGGCCAAAACGTTCCCAAATATAGCAGGGCTGGTTTTGAAGCCTTGCGGGAGCACAGTCCAGCACATTTGGGTTTTTCTTCCTGACCGTGGGCTCTCCCGTTGAGAGGCAAATAATTTCTGACCGCTCTCCTCGAAGGGCATCCAAAGGAAGTCTAGGACCTTAAACCACCGATGTGTTTCTTCCCTTGTGGTTAACGAAGTACACGGGTTGGCCACTGCGGGGTGCACGTCTGCCGCGATGTGGTTTAGAACTCCCAGATCCTGCACCAGCCGGGACCCATCTGAACGGGGCTTCTTTACGGGCAAAATTGGGCTATTACATTCCAACTGACGCTCCTGTAAGAGCCCACATGGTAAGAACTTGCCCATGAGTGGTTCCAAACCCCTGCGAGCTTCTGGCTTAATGGGATATTGTTTCCGTCTTAGCAGTCGGGAGCCGGTCTTTGATCTTCCTGGTGTGCCAGTGGCCCAAGGGGATTCACCGTGTCCTCCAGGACAGAGTTCAGGTCCTCCTCTTGTTCCTGGTTCTGTAAAACAACCACTTGCACTTCCAAGGTGCTTTTCCGCAGGAAAGTGAACACATTTCTTCCCTTTTTGAAAAGTAATCTGAGCCCTTAATTTGGCCAATAGGTCCCGCCCTAAAAGCAGCAATGAGATTCAGGTATGTATAAAAATTTGTGAGTGAAGGTCTGGTTTCCCAGCTCACATTGGAGGGGCTGGAAAAGGGTTTCACTTCTCTTTTCCCTGTCTCACAACCAACTGGCATAGAAAACTTGCTTAAAGGTCCCTCGCAAGAGTTTAGAACAGAGTAAGTAGCTGCCCTACCCAGCAAAAATGAACCCTTTCCTTCCCCAGCTTTATTGTAACCAGGGGCTTTGCTGGGGAATTTGATTCCACCCCCAGTCCCCATCAGTCTGAGTCCCTGTCCCAATCAATTGTCAGTGTTTCGGAGACAGGAACCACTTTAGAACTAGAGGGGGCCATTCTGTCAGGGACCTGGGGACAATCCCTTTTCCAGTGCCCGTCTTGTTCACAATTTGCACACTGGTTCTTCCCTAGGGGTGCTTTTGTAAAAGGTCTGGATGGTCCCTGTTGGCCCCTGGGCAGCACAGCTCCCTCCCTGGGGTTCCCTCTTTGACTTCCCTGCGCTGTTCTCTGCCAGCAGCTGCACTTTTCTAGTCTCCTTCTTTGCCTGCTCCCCTTCTTCTCTGTTATTATACACTTTTCAGGCAGCCTCCAACAAGTGTTCCACTGACAGTCTATTCGGTCCCTCAGTTTTCTGGAGCTTCCTTCTAATATTTGGATTTGACTGCCCCACAAATAGAGCAACAAAAGTTAAACTCTCAGATTCCCTCTCAGGATCTGGATCCATCCACTGCTTGGCTGCCTCCCACAGCCTCTCATAGAACACAGAAGGGGATTCCTCTTTCACCTACACAACCTGATACCATTTGGATGGTTTTTTAGGTTTTGGGAATCCCACTTTTGATCCCATAAGAAAGTAGCTGCTGATAGCCTGAAATCAACAGCCTCTGATTTGCATGATTTGCATCCCAGGCTGGATCCTCTTTCAGTAGATAATCCTCAGGTTGACTGTCCTGTGATCTCTCACCATCTTCCATAGCTTTTGCCAAGATAATCCTCCTTTCCTCATATGAAAATCAAGTATTCATTCTTACCTGCATGTTCCACCCCTTGGGGTAATTTTCAATAACAGTCTCAACAGTTCTGGCCACCTTATTTGGATTTTTCCTATATGATCCCACCAACTCTTTCCAGTTTTTAAGATCTGAGGTGGAAAATGGTGCTTTCATGTCTACTGGCCCTTCTGGCCCCACTGCCTGCCTAAGAGGGGTTCTTGTCCCTCGTTTGTCTGGCAGTTGGACTTGTAAAAGTGCTACTTGCTCCATCTCTGACATCACTCTCCATTTCATCCCCCTCTTTCAGGGTATAAAGTGGCCACCAATCATCACAATACATAATCATTTTTTCCTGGGTAAGGGGGTTATTCCCAAACTTATTCCAGTTTCCCAGAATACATCCTAATGGTGAAGGGTTGGTAATACCACCTCCTGTTGAGGATGCACTACCCCTTTTGGGAACACAAATACAGGACAAGTGAAACGAGACTTCAGACACAAGTTAAGCAACGAGACTTTGAACAGTTACCAAATTACCAAAGCTACCAGAAGAGCACTCTCAAGGTTCCCCAAACCTCTTTTACATGCACCAAAACATTGGTTATGATTCACTAAGAAGGAACAAGCCAGGCAAAGAAGATTGCTGAAACCTCTCCTTGATGTACCAAAACATTGGTGACAATTCACTAGGAGGGAACAAACTGCTCAAACCAAAATTCTGAATTACCTCATCAAAATGTCTCTAAAGGGTCTTGGTCCTCTACTCCCCCTCCCATGGGGAGATGACAGGAGGAGTCCCTGGAAAACCCTCCAGTGTGTGCTGGAGTGCAGGCAGCTCCTCTCCAGTGGTGAGTCAAGGGCCAGTCCCAATCGGGTGTCCCATCTGGGTCACCAGGAAACTGTTGCCATTTTAAGACAGATCCTGAAACACAGACAGAGACACCACGTTTAGGAAGGAGATGTTATTCATTGTAGGTCTGCACAAAGCTGGGTGCTTGGTGCCTTCCCACAAATCAAGCACACCCAACGAGCTTTTCCATGACATATTCATACCCCAAACGATACAGTCAGCAAGCTTCCAAGTCCAGGCTCCTTACAGGGAGTGGTTGGTGATTTACATAGGGTTGTGACATGGTTACACCACTGTTTCTCCTATCATGCATGTTCAGGGGAAGGGTCTTCACCTGGGCAGGGGTCTTTTTGACCCAGGGGGTGTGATTTTTAGTATTATAATGACATTATAGTGACCTACGTTCACTGAAAGGTTACAATATCACAATTCTATGGCTCCAACCACCCAAGACTGGTTCAGCAGACAATCTCGCCTCAATTTTAGTTCTTCTTATCCCATCCTGCATTCCTTAGGTGCAACAGACCTTGAGTCTTCTTGCCAAGTTAGTGTTGTACACAGAGGACCCTCAAAACCTCTTGATTAATTGCTTCTTCAAGGCCCAGTTGGTGCAGGGTGTCCTTGCTCAGTGCTGTGGTACTAATCGTGTGCCTCTCTGACTGCAGTTGTTAACTTGGATATGCAGAGCACATCTGGCACAAAATGCTCAGATCATTCAACATTTCTGAGGTATTTTTCAACAGCACTACCATCTCCCAGAGCTCACAAAGGAGAAGGTCCCTTTACCTGGCTGGGTATGGTAGAAATGCACCGGGTGTTAGATTTTATTTGACTGAAATCACATCTGTGAATGCATCAGGAAATGCTGATGTGTGCAGGTGCCAGGGAGCACAGAGAGGCAGCAGGGAAACGAGCTGGGACAAGCTACCTGCTCCTTCCCAGCTGGCCAGGGTGGGTGCAGGAATGGAAAGCAAAAGGGAAAGCAGGTTTGCTGGGTGGTGGCACCCACAGCAGTGTGGGGAGGGGATGTTTGGTGGTTTAATGGCTGTGGCTGCCATTAAAGCTCCCTTGGGTTATCACCAGGGTGCTCCATGCAAACGCCTCAGAACTGCTGCTCCAGGAACACTGGTAGGATGAAAAACCAGTTTAATGTCACTTCAGCTGGGCAACAGAGATGGGAAGGAGGCAACACCCATTGAGCAGGGCTGGGGTGCAGAGCAGAGCCCATCTCTGTCTGCAAGGCTCAGCTAAAAACCAGGCAGGCTGTCCTTGCTGGTAGATGTATTTATGTATGTATTATTTAAGACTTTTCCAAGTGTGTAATTAAGGAAAAGCAGTGTCTTAGGGTGTTTCTGCTCCTCCTGGGTTGCAGCATGACTCTGATTGGTGCTGGGTGGTGGCCAGCGGGTGAGTGGCTGAATGGGTGCTGGGTGTTCCTGTAGGGCCATCAGAAACAGTCTACAGGCCACCAGCCTGGGGAACATCTCATAGAATCATAGAATTGTTCACGTCGGAAAAGACCTTCAAGATCATCGAGTCCAACCTTATCCTAACTCTATCACCCTATTTCTGATGACCCACCACTAACCCATGTCCCCAGGCACCACATCCAGATGACTTTCAAACACATTCAGGGATGGTGACTCAACCACCTCCCTGGGGAGCCTGTTACAGTGCCCAACAACCCTTTCTGTAAAGAAGTTTGTTCTGATATCCAACCTAAATTTCCCCTGATGCAACTTGAGCCCATTTCCTCTTGTCCTGTCATCAGTCACCAGTGAGAAGAGACCAACCCCACTCTCACTACAACCTCCTTTCAGGTATTTGCACCAGAAGGTCTCCCCTCAGCCTCCTCTTCCCCAGACTAACCAGCCCCAGCTCCCTCAGTCGTTCCTCATAGGGGATGTTTTCCAAACCCCTCACTAGCTTTGTTGCCCTTCTTTGGTAGGGGAACAGAAATTGAGTGTCAAATTAATAAGCAGGGGACAAGAGCTGTCTGGGTACCGCAGCTCTTTAGCAGGGGCCCTGTGTCCACAGCTCCCCAGTGGGGTGGGCAGTGCTGCCAGCAAGACAGGTCACATCCCAGTACGATGGGCATGGCAGGATGTGCTGCTGGTCCAGACACAGAAGAGCTCAGCTGAGGAAATGTGAAACTAAAGCCTGTTTCTGGCCCTACAAACCAGCTGGGAGAGCGAAGGCAGCAACCCTTACAATGTGTTTCAAAAACCAGCAGCTCCCTAAGCCAGAATCATAGACTCACAGACTGGTTTGGGTTGGAAGGAACCTTAAAGACCATCTAGATCCAACCCCCTGCATGGGCAGGGACACCTCCCACTAGACCAGGTTGCTCAGAGCCCCATCCAACCTGCCCTGCAACACTTCCAGGGATGGGGCATCCAGAAATGGCAGCACTTCCCCCTGCTCTCCCCAATTTAATGCTCTGTCCTGCCGAGACAGAAAGTTAGTTAAAAAGAGTTTTTCTTCAAATACTACAGACTGTCATCTGGAGAGGACAGCCATTGGTGGGGTGGGCTCTGGGGGCTTGGCTGTCTGGAAGGAGCATTAGGCAGCGATGTCGCAGCCATCCTCCCAGATACAGAAACTCCACCTGCCCCAGTGGGTAGTGAGAAATGGATTTGGGAGTGTGGAAAATCTGGGCGTTACTGAGAAGTCGGATCAGTCTGGATGAATTCACTGCTGGTAGCTGGAAAAAGGAATCAAGTGCAGTTCTGTATCAATCTAGGTGATCTTCTGTGAAGTCTGAACGTTATCCATTGAAAGCTGTTGGGATAGCAGGTCAGGCTGGGACCTGCTGGAGGCTTTGTGTGCTGGGATGCTCCCTGCCATGGTGCAGCCCCAGAGCGTGTTGGAAAGGGGCTGAGAGGGATCTCCTGGCTGCCAGCCCCACCACCAAGGCTGGCTGGATGTTCTGTTGGGTCCACTCCCCCACCAACCTGTGTCTTCCTTGTCTGAAAAGCAGAGCAGCAGCACAGGCTGGGCTGGGGGAGCTTTTTGTCTCCAGTCCCTTGGATCCTGGGAGCTTTGCCATGCTGGCCTGACTATGGAGCTGGATGTTTAAATCCCTTTGGGTACTGAAGGCACCAACAACCCAAATACCAGAAAATAAAGAAAAGACCAGAAAATAAAGCTGGATGAGCTGAGCTCTGACTTTGTGGCTGCAGTGAGCGTGGTGGGAAACTATTAAATACAATTCTGGGGAATAATTTCCCAGCTTGCACTGGACTGATCACAGATGAGGTTTGAATCTGGGCTAGAGACTTTAAAAAATGGACAAATGAAGCTGGGTTTTTTTTTGCTTCTGGTGAGAGGAAAGCATTAAAAAATTAAACTGGCCTTGGCTTGTGTTAAGAGGAGTTATCTGTGCTGGCCATAAATCGAACCGGGATGGCTTAATTGCTCATTCGCAGTAAATAAAGCTATAACTGAGATGTCTACTTTATAATATAGAGGGGATCTCCCAGGCTGTGGAGGATGATAGCTAGCCAGAGAAATCCATTTGGAGGCTCTTTGGGATCAATAAGCAGTTAAGAGAGCTGCGGGAAGATGACATTGCCTGTCTTTGTACACAGACACCTGGAGAGGTGCCGGGCTGTTAAAAGCACGAAGGACAACGCCTGGGCTTGGGTCCATCAGGTTTAAAACACGGTGATTTCTGACTGCCTTTCCACTTGGCATCCCAATAAAGAGGTAAGAACAGCCTGTACACCAGAGTAAAAGGCTCTGGACCCATCAGCTTCAGTAGCAGTGCTCCCCATCCTGGGACAGTGTCCAGAGCCAGGGGCATGGGCTTAGCCACCAGGTTTATTGATGGTAGTGGGGGTTGTGGCTTGGAGGGTGCCCGAGGCCAGCCTGGTGCTTGCAGAGGTGTTGCAGCACAGCCCCAGGGCTGCCTGACCTGGGCTGCAGCAGATCCACTGCCACAGTGGAGGGAGCAGAAGGAGCTCAGAGCTAGTGGATCCAAAGCTGGACATGAGCCACCAATGTGCAATTGCAGCCCAGGAGGCCAACAGCATCCTGGGCTGTGTGAGAAGAAGTGTGGCCAGCAGATCAAGAGAGGTGATTCTGCCCCTCTGCCCTGCTGAGACCTCACCTGGAATACTGTGTCCAGCTCTGGAGCCCCCAACACAAGAAAGACATGGACCTGCTGGAGTGTGTCCAGAGGAGGCCACAAAAATGATCTAAGGGCTGGAGCAGCTCTCCCTCTCTGAAGACAGGGAGTTGGGGTTGTTCAGCCTGGAGAAGAGAAGGCTCTGGGGGGACCTCATAGCAGCCTTCCAGTGCCTACAGAAAAGCTGGGGAGGGGCTTTTTACAAAAGCACATAGTGATAGGAGAAGGGGTAATGGTTTGAAACTGAAGGAGGAGAGATTTAGGTTAGAGATCAGAAGGAAATTCTTGAGTGTGAGGGTGGTGACACACTGGAACAGGTTGCCCAGGGAAGCTGTGGAAGTTGCATTCCTGGAAGTGTTGAAGGGCAGGTTGGATGGGGCTCTGAGCAACCTGGTCTAGTGGGAGGTGTCCCTGCTCATGCAGGGGGGTTGGAACTCGATGATCTTTAAGGTCCCTTCCAACTCTAACCATTCTATGATTCTATGATGTTAGCCCCAAGCTTCCTGCGAGAGCTGGGAGGGGGACATTGGTTCCATCCAGCTCCCTAGGGAGGGTCTCTTCCATTCACTAATACACTGCTAGGGGGTGGTTTGAGCTCCCAGTGTTTGGCCAGGAGGGCTGGGCTGTTTCCCTGTCTCTGGGGCAGCTGGAGCCGGCCATCAACCGTGGGAAATGTAAATGGCACCAAGCAGCTCATCCCTAATAACTCACTTTGAAACGCTGCTCTGCAGGAGTGAGATCAATTGCCACTTTGCTTCCTGCTCCTGCTCTGCTGCTCTTTTAAGAGGGAAATATTTCAGCTGCCTTCTAGCCCCCTACTCCTCACCCTGCCCAGGTTTAATTAGTAATTCCCCCATGCCATGGGAGAGCCAAATCCAATTGAGATTCAGAACAGACAAGGAAAAACCAGAGAAGCAGTTGCTGCTGTGATGGCAGGGGTCTCACCCAGCACAGTCCCCTGGGGCACGTGCACCTTCCTCGCTGCGGGACTGCAGGGTGCTGGAGTCCATGGGACATAGCAGCCCTAGGAGGAGTTAGAAAACCCTCCAGTCCTCCAAACTCAGCCCTGTAGAAAGGGGAAAGTTCTCCCTGCTGGTTGAGGAGCAGACACGCCCAGGCCCATGGTTTGCCAGCAAACACTTGGGAAGGTTTGGGGTCAGGTTACGGCACAGAAAGTGATATAGCATGTTTTCCCTGGTGAATGCGTGAGAAAATGGACTGGCTCATGATCACTGCACAAGGACAGAAAGCTGTGAGGCTCACTGCAGCCCTTATTTCCAATGACTGATTTGCTCGGCCTGATTTAATTAGCTCTCCCTGAGCCAAACTGCTTAACTGGGCAGTGAGTTTACCCCGATGCAAAGCACAGACTTGTAAAACTAGGTCCAGTGTGCCAAGGCACCACCAGCTTTTGCCTTGATTCCAGCAGGTAGCTGTCTGATTCGGCCTCAGAGAGGATAATGATTTTTTTTTGGGGGGGGGAGGTGGGGTACACCTCTGCTAGGTGCTTGGAGATCTGGGCTCTTCAAGCTGGACAAGCTTGAAATACAAATGAGAAGGGCCGTCAGTGAGCTTGGCTAGGGTTTGGCCATTTAGCTGCACCAGCAGAATTATTGTTGACTTTTTTTTGCTTTTGAGTAAGTAGTAGTTCCATGTGTCTCCAAAAACTGGGGAGAAAATCCTGCCTAGCTAACTGGGTGCTATCAGGAAGCTGGCTGGAAATGGAGCTGTTAGACCTGCAGAGTGAAATATTGACCAAAGCAAAGAGTGTGCAGTGCCCTGTGGGGGAGCCTGGGCTCAGCACCCCCAGTGCCCAGCTTTCCCAGGCAGGGGAAGGGGAGAGGCATTGCTGGGAGGAGGAGCAGGATGAGTATTGAGCCATTTCTACCCGGCTTTCCCTTAAACCTGAGAGAGATTTGGGTATACAGGAGAAGGGCTGAGCAGCTACTAGCCAGAGGGGACAAGTGGATTTTGTGCTCTGGGGTAGCAGACACCCCCACAGCATCCCCCCTGGCACGGGGTTTGTTAGCAGGGCTGTGTGTGACCTGGCTGTCTCTGCTTCCTGAAGAGTGTAGGAGCAGAAGTCCCCTGAGATACTCCTTCTCCACCTTGGCAAAATTACCCAACAGGTTCTAAAACTGTGGGGCAGGGAGAGAGGGGCATGGATGTGGCTGTGCTCCGGTTCCTCAGGCCGGCTGCAAAACCTGTTGTGTGGAAAAAGAAAGCACACACTCTGCCTTTTCTCTTCAGGGATCTTTTCCCTGTTGTGGTATCCATTAAAATGAAACTTTAACTGTTTAAAATGATCCTGCCCTTGGCTCTCTGGTCATATTTAGCTCTGCACACTGCCTCACATCCCTTCCCCGTGCTGCCTCGGGTCCCCCTGCGCTGCTGGCCGGTGCCAGCCCTGTCACAGTGGCATGTAGCATTGGGATGTGGCACATGTACAGGTGGTGCTTCCAAAAGCATCTGTGGGGATGGCACGTGGGTGCCAGGCTGTCAGTGAGGACAGGACTGGCTGTCCCATGGGAGCATCAGGCTACCATCCCCTAGAATATAACCCCTTCACAGCATCATCCTCCAGTGCTCTCCTGCCAAAATCCCTTCTTTGCCCTTGTTCTCCCTACGCTCTGGCCTCAGGATTATGTTGTTTTGCTGCGGGTTTTTTTTTTTTTCAGAACTAGCAGATGCTGAACTATCCCTGGGCTTGGAGGCATTGCATGGACATGGGGGAGCTGGGGGAGCAATGGGAGCTCTCTCTCTTTGGCCACACCATAAAGTGTGCTGCAGGCATTAAAATGCAAAGGCAGGGGCTCTGCAGTGGCATGGGAACCCCTCTCCAAAGTCAAAATCTTCCCTCTATTTATTTTTCCACCTAGCTCCGTTTGCTAACAGCAAATAACCTGGGCCTGCAGGCAGCACTGCCTGCACCACGTATTTTTGTTCATCTGTCCCCTCCCTGCCAAGTGCTGAAGTCAGACAAGTGACCCCGGCTGGTGCCAGCTCTGGTTGCTCACACTGGGATTAGCAGGTAAACTGGTTCAGCCCCACTGCAGAGGCTGAGCACGACCTTCTCTCTTATCCCCCCCCCCGCCGTGGTTGCTGCTGTAAGAGATGTCTGTTGGGACTTGGCTTTTGACTTGCTGCAAGAGGCCATTCCAGGGCTTTTTTTTCCTGGTTTTTGCAGGTGTCTCCTCACGCTGTGTGCAGGTAGGAAGGCACAAACGCCTCTTGGTCCACCACATCTCAGGCTGGCCCTGTGTGCACTCCTGGGGGCTGGACACCTCTTTAGGAAGGGATTAGGGGGAGGTGTTGGCCCTGGCAGTCTCCAGTAACCTCCAAAGCACTGGGAGACCTAAAGAAATCAAACCCTTCCCAAGATGGTGACCACACTGAACATCTCAGTTGCCAGTGAAGCTGTTCTTGTCCACTCTTTTGCTTGCAGTGTTCACTCTCCTCTCAGGACTCTGCAAACAAAATTAAAATGAGCTGAAAAACAAAAGAATCAAGTGTCTTTTCAAAATTGTTAACTAAATATTCAGCCTCTCAGCTCACTTAGAGCTATTATGGCTGGATTAGGTGAATGGATGGGGTTGTATTTTGCTTTTTAATCCTTGGAAAAACAGGTAGAGCCCAGGCAGCTGCTGTGATGGTGCAGGGCAGAAGTTCTAGACATTAGGAAGAAATTCTTCACTGTGAGGGTGGTGAGATACTGGCCCAGGTTGCCCAGGGAAGCTGTGGAAGCCCCATCCCTGGAAGTGTTGAAGGGCAGGTTGGCTGGGGCTCTGAGCAACCTGGTCTAGTGGGAGGTGTCCCTGCCCATCCAGGCGTGTTGGGACTGGGTCCTTTAAGGACCTTTAAGGTCCCTTCCCACCCAAACCAGTCTGGGATTCCATGATTCAGTGCAGTCCTCTCAGCGTGCTGCAGCAGAGGAGCTGCCCTCCCCTGTGCTCTCAGCCACATCCACCTACAGCCACTGGCTTAGCTCAATCTGTGTGGCAAGTTGCTCAGTCCTGGTTGTCACTCCTAAAAGCCTCCCCGTTGCCCCACGTCTCTGAGCTGGGTGGGCTCCCAAGGGCTGGGGGACACTCAGGATGTGGCTCACAGAGGGCTGGGGACCAGGCTCAGTGCTGGGCGGCTCCAAAAAGCACCGTCTACTTCAGCACAGCTGCTCTTGTCTCCTCTCTGAGCCCCACTGATGTTTTGTTTGGGCCTGAGTATGTGCCTCCTGGTTGAATTTCTTTACAAACTTCAGCAAGAGGCCCTGAAATGGGATCTAGGCAGATGGTGGCAGGAGATAAAACCAATAAGGCAATCTTGGGCCACCTCATCAAATAGCAGAGGCTGGCGGAGGGGTATTGATTTCAGCAGAGCTGTGCCAGTTCACACAAGTTAGGGCTGTGACCTAAGGAATTCACTGTAATAAAGATATCCAAATTCTGGAAATCTTCCAGGACAACTACCTCCTTTGACCAGGTCGGTTACCGAGATATTACGTATCAGTATCTATGCACTAACACCTTGTGGGGCTGGAAAATCCCATATTGAAGGGAAGTTATGGTCAGATTTTGGCTGCGCTGGGTGGTTACCTGCACAACCTGCCAGAGCGCCGTGTTGTCCTTGGCAGGAGCCAACTCTATTCCTGTTCTCTGCTGCACAGGGAAACTTGATCTTTGCTCTTCCCATCACTTGGGAGCGTGACTGGGAGGTGGCAGTGGGGGCCAAGATGCTGGGATTCTGTGAAGCTGCTGGTGAGCAGGCACAGGGGGTGGTCAAGGCACGAGCATGGCCGTGGCACTGCTGGGGAGGGGGCTCAGTCCTGCCCGGGCACTCATCCTGGGGATAGCCAGGGTGGTGCTGGTGAGGAGGGGGCTGGTTTTGGGGTCCCTGGCCTGTGACCCTGCCTGTTGCTCACTGGTGCTGTGTCTTACTGCAGGGAGAGGAGCTGGGCAGAGCCTGTCTGCAGCTTGCTGGGGGATCTGAGTGTTGCAGCATCTGGAGATGCTTGATATGCTGGTCCTGCTTGGGGTGACTGTGGGTGGGAAATGACAACTCTTTGCTGCCAACTCTTTGCTGGGACATCTCTCCTCCAGAACATCTCTCAGCAAGGACATCTCTGTGCCAGGACACTGGCACTGCCCTGTGTTGCCTGCCGATCCACAGAGAGTTGTCCCAACGGAGAGATGTCCCAGTAGAGAGATGGTGGTGGAGAGTTCTCCTAGACCCAACCGTGGGTGTTGGGCCCTTCATCCCCACCTGGCTCAGGGTACCCTGGGAGGTGGTCACATGGCATGGGTGGGGGGCATGCAGGGGCCCCAGGACTGTCCTCTGAAGCCTGCTCAGGTTGGGCTGCCAACAAAATAAAGCCAGGTCTAAGGTTTTATACTCCCTGTGCTTCAGAGGGGTCCCTGAAAAAGCTGGGCAGGGGGCCCAGAGGCCACTCCAGCAGGTATGGTTCACTCCCATAGGTTATTACACCTACTTTGAGCCACCTTCTCACTACTTTTTCCATGAAGCCCCTTCCCCTTGGAGCAAAGTGTCTCCTCAGGTCTGATTTCTGTCAATGGGACTTCAGCAGGTGCTCAAGTACTTTGCTGATTTGGGGCCCAAGTCATTAGCTTTACAGTTGATTACTCAAGTGGGTTTTTACATGGAGGAATGGGAATGCTAACACCCAGTGAAAGAAGTTGAGCCAACACTCAGGCTTAAATTCAAACCAGCCTCAAGGTATTATTGTTGTCTCCTCAGAACTGATGGTCAGCCTCAGGTCCCGACGGTGGTCGCTTCCCTCCACCGCTGTCTCTTGGCCTCCAAACCTGCACCTGTGGAGGAATAACACCATTCACCCATGGAAAAGGACCTTGGAGTCCTGCTGGACAGTAAGTTTTCCATGGGACAGCAATGTGCCCTTGTGGCCAAGAAGGCCAATGGTACCCTGGGGTGCATTAAGAAGAGTGTGTCCAGCAGGTGGAGGGAGGTTCTCCTGCCCCTCTACTCTGCCCTGGTGAGACCACATGTGGAGTGTTGTGTCCAGTTCTGGGCTCCTCCCCAGTTCAAGAGGGACAGGGATATACTAGAGTGTCCAACAGAGGCTACAAGGATGATGAAGGGACTGGAACATCTGTCTGGTGAGGAAAGGCTGAGAGAGCTGGGGCTTTTCAGTCTGGAGAAGACTGAGAAGAGATCTTACTAACGTTTACAAACATCTGAAGGGGGGTGTCAAGGAGAAGGGGCCAGTCTCTTTTCAGTGGTGCCCTGTGATAGGACGAGGGGCAATGGACACAAACTGAACACAGGAAGTTCCACCTCAACATGAGGAAAAACTTCTTTCCTGTGAGGGTGATGGAGCCCTGGGACAGGCTGCCCAGAGAGGTTGTGGAGTCTCCTTCTCTGGAGACTTTCAGCACCCGTCTGGATGTGTCCCTGTGTGACCTGCCCCAGGTGACCCTGCTCTGGCAGGGGGGTTGGACTCAATGACCTCCAGTCCCTTCCAACCCCTAACATCCTGTGATTCCCTGATCTCCCCACGGTGTCCCAGTGTCCTGCAGCCGAAGGCAGCACAGACTCCCCCTGCTCCATTCAACACTTTCATGGCGTTTGTCAGGTTTGAAACTGCAGCCTTAGCACCTTCCCCTCGGCGGAGCAGGGAGCGCTGCAGAGCTGGTTGGGAGAGCTCTGATCACCACCTCCTCAGGGCTCGGGATCATCAGCAATGCAAACAAGGTGGCCCTGTAAATACACACGCTCTCAGCCCCTCACCAATGACCCAAATTGGTATAGTCCACTCGTTGCCTCGGCGTGGTGGGACAGGATCTAATCCTAGAGAAATCAGCTGAGGTTGTCTTGTGCTGTGGTTCTCAAATGGTTGATTTTTTAAAATCAAAAAGAAAGAAGTTGGCTATTTTATACATACACTTAGGAAGTTTGTACAACTGTAGGTACATCAGGGCTGGTCTGAGCTGGAGGAAGGCTGGTGTGAGCTTGGGGGCTTGCTGGTGATGCCCTTGGGGACAAGGAATGATGAAACAGTTAAAAAAAACCCCAAACAAACAAACAAAAGACATTTCAGTGAACAGTTTGTTTCTGAGTGTGAGTGATTTTAAAGGTTTTCCAAATTATTTAGAGATGAAGGGAATGAACGTAACGTAACAGGGAATAGCCTCCAAATGGATCAGTGTTTTGCTTCAAACACACAAACCTGCTCAGATGTTCTGACCTTTGAAAAAAAAACAGACAGACATAAAAATCAGCTAATCTGAAAGGAAGGGACGATGTTGCTGCTGCCAGAGGCTGAAAAGCATCACTTTGCTCAAGCTGTTCCCTCTTCTCCCTCTACCAGGTCTGGCTCTCCTCTTACACCATCTCCACACCCTGATGGTGGGAGCATGGGAGCATCATACCCATCATCTGGAGATAACCTCTGTGCCTCCAGCTGTGCCAGCCTGTCCTGCCTGGGGGATCTTCTTCCTACTCTGGGGTAATTTTCCTGTTCCTTCCTTTAGCATTTGGGATTGCTGCTCAGTGCTGTGCTGCCGTGACCCCAGCACCTTCCTGACTGTGTAGACTCCCACGAATCAAACTCTGCCCTTTGAGCCTCTGTTGTGTCTTCTTTTTCTCTCTATGTGCTTGCCCAGTAGACATGGACATGCACCTCATCCCGTGCAACTCTGTGGTAGCTCCGTGTCCTGGTTTTGTGGGGAGCTCTTGAGGCTCAGGGGGCTTTGAGCTGCTCTGGTGCTGGTGTTCCCTTCTCCCCAGGACATCTCCCCACCTCCACCCTGGGCACAGAGCACTTCCCAGCAGAGCAGCTGGGATGTGAACAATAACCCCCCCCAGAGCAAGGAGGTGGGGGATGAAAGGAAGCTTGGATGAGAGAAATGAAAGGGCAAGGGGAGGAAGGGGGCGTAACACGACGTCGCCAGGAGACTCTTGAAGCTCCTGTAGAGAAAGTGGGAGCAACACTATGGTGAGTGCAGGCTGCTGGGTTTGGAGATGCTGGGGGATGGGACCATTGGAGGTGCTGATGTGGAACAATTTGGGTTGGGAGTATGTCATGCTCTACCAACCCAAACCAAATTCCCTTCCTGCTGCATCTCCCTCAGCTTGGACAGTCCAGGAGCTCCTCCCAGAGCTGGTCAGCTCTGGGGACTGCCCCTTGATAAGGGAGAGGTGAAGGTGGGATGGGATGGAGAGGTTTTGCCCACTGCTCTCCAGCACAGCTGCAGAAGCCCTGTCAGGAAGGAATGAGCCGCAGCTGGGATGTGATCAGGGGATGAAAAAGGGCCCAGACACACCTCAGGAGGTTTGATTAGCTGCTGTGGTGCTCAGGACTGCAAGCAGCTCCAGGGTGGTGCTGGGGACTGTGTGCAGGAGTGAAGCACCCACAGGGTGTGAGTGTTGGAGGCAGCTGCCCTTGCTTTGGGCAACCTGGGTGTCTAGGAACATTGTGCTGTTGTGTAATGCTGAGTTATGTGACTGAGCCATCCAGGAGGCTGCCATGTGGCACCATTTTGGATGTGGAAGGTAAGTGCAGCTGCTTGCTCTCAAAGAGGAGCCTGCATGCTAGTTGTCTGCTGGACCTAGTGTCCTGTGGCCCATGCCAACTGCCAGCGAGCTTTTGGGGTGCCATAGCCCTCCCTTGATGGGGAGAGGAGGGAGCAGTTGGCTGTCCTCTGCCAGATGTCCTCCAGTTCTCCTTTTTGATCTCCCCAGTCCCAGACTCGTTACCTTTTATCTGCTTCCACTCATTTTTGGGAGTGGTCTCGTGTCGGTGCACAATGGACCTGTCCTCTTGTCTGTGCTTCTGCCGTGAGCTTGGAGCTTTGAGAACACACCTAGAAATGTCATCTAAAAATAGGGAGATTAATGATCCTCACCCAAAAGTAAGACTTTCGCTCTCCTAGAGAGCTGGATGAGAACCACCACCAGTGGGCAGGAAAACTTGTTTCCAGCTAGCAGAGTGTGGGTTGTAGCCCAGCCAGGAGCTCTCACACCCTGCCACAGCTCCAGCTGGGGGGTTCCTCCTTTTTGGTCAACATTTGGCTTCTGGCACCCAGCAGAGCTGTGGCTCTGAGGGACACTGGCCAGTGGCTTTTCTGCCAGTGTCCCAGGAGGTGTGTGTCCTTGGGAGAAGATGTCAGCTTTGTCCCTGCAGAGCTGCTGCCTTTGCCTGTGTGGCTGGGGAAAGCAAGAGGATTTCTCTCACTTGCCTCCTTCAGTATTCCCCTTTCTGGAGCAGAGGAAGAAGACATTCCCCTTTCCTGCTCTGCACAGGAGGCTTTGCTGGGGAGTTCCTAATGGGTTTGGATGTGGTCTCTGCCCTGCTTCCCTTCCATACCAAGTAACCCTCCAGTTCACTTGCCTATGCTCTTGTTGGTGTCTTTCATTTATTGGAAATCTTTGTATTTACCAGGAAAGCTGAGATTTATGCAGGACAATGTCAGATTCTCTGTAATAAATTTACCAACAGGGTTTGTGGGTTTGTTTTTTGGTTTTTTTTTTTTTTTTTTTTACACTACCAGCCTCCTCCTAACCTCTGTAAAATCAGTAATGATTTAGCTGTAAAGGGTTTGCTGTAGTGTCCTTCAGATGTGAAATGAGAAAATGACATCGGGTGTTGGCAAAGTGAAATGTGGATTCATTCCTGTTACCAGAAACGGGGCTCACCAGTGCACAAATTGGCACGACACCCAGAGCTTTGAAGTGGGCACAGCAGGCTTGAGGAATTAATCATTCCCTATTAACGAGGCAGGTCCTGCCCCCCCTGTGTGCCTGCGGGGAAGGAGAGCAGGGCAGGGGGGACTCGTGCCTGGTCCCTGCAAATATCTGAGGTCACCTGTGGTATGGAGGGAGCGTCTTGTGCCCAGACCGCTGGGTCCTGCTTCTCTTTGCGAGGCTTTTCTGGGTCTTTTTTTTTTTTTTAACGGCAGCAGCTAATTGAGAGCCCCAGCACTGCCGGCTGCTGACCTCCAGAGGTTGGTGGGGGAAAACCTCGGGCACCTGCGTGGCCAGAGGGGACTCAGGGTGCTGGGGTGCAGCGTGGGCAGCAGCAAAATGGGGTGTCTGGGTTCAGCCTAAAGCTGCTGTTTGATGGTGAATAACTGGGGAGGGGAGAGCACGGAGCTGGGCCAAGCTCAGAGCAGTTCCCATCGCTCTGTTCCCCAAGTCTCAGTTCCTGGGGAAGCCCCAGCTCTGGTCTGAGGGATCCCTGCAGAGGCCCACTGTGGCTGGGGATCAGGCTGGGGGCTCTCTGGATCTTCTGAGCTGGCAGGAATGGGGACAGACCTTCCCAGGAACCAGTGCTCGGAGGCAGAGCTGGTCTTGAGAGCCACCAAAAGTGCTGCTCTCTGTGGGATAGAACTGGTGAGTTGCCTCATGCCTTTGAGCCAGGGATGTGCAGCCTGGAAAGGGTCTGGGATGGACCTGGTGACACATACAGGAGAAATGCCTGCAGAGAGGCAACAGATGTGTTCAGACCTCACCGGGCAATTTTCCTCTGTACTTGAAAAGACTGCAAGGGGGGAATGTATGAAAACTGAAAGAGGGGAGATTGAGGTGAGACATGAGGAGGAAATTCTTTCCTGTGAGGGTGGTGAGACACTGGCCCAGGTTGCCCAGGGAAGCTGTGGAAGCCCCATCCCTGGAAGTGTTGAAGGGCAGGTTGGCTGGGGCTCTGAGCAACCTGGTCTAGTGGGAGGTGTCCCTGCCCATGCAGGGGGGGTGGAACCAGACCACCTTTAAGGTCCCTTCCAACCCAAACCATTCTATGATTGCTCTGTGACCCTTCCTGGTGAAGCCCATCACCTTCCCAGGCTGGGCTGTGTCAGCTCAAGTGCAAAGCTGGCAGACAGGCAGGGGCACAGGAGGCCACCCAGGTGGACTTTGTCCTTTTGCCCACAATGAAACAATACGGTTGCAAGTGATGTTCCTACACAAGTTGTTATAGCACATACTTGTTAATTTTCAGAATAATCCCTAAATAAGTTTCAAGTTTTGGCTGAAAGATCAGAACAGGCTTAGCTTTTGTTTTATCCAAACCTAGATTTTTTTTTTTCCTGTTGGTTTTCTGTAACCGAACAGCAGTGTTTGTAAATGGAAACCATTTGGTTTTGCTGTTGGCTTTTTTTTAAAATGGAAATATAGGTAACAGTTAAAAGGTTTCTTTGCAGACTTTGATCAAAAGTCTTTGCAGGCTTTGCTCAAAAAGCTGTGATTTCTGTCAAAAAGCTGTGGTCTTTGTTTCCCCTTCCCCCCCTGTGCCTCCCTCTCTCCACTTAGCTCTCCTCCCCCTTCCACTTAGATGAAAAAAAAAAATTTCCACAGGCTCAATCAGCATTGAAGAGTCACTTATTTAAAGGGGGGGAAGAATATTGTGACGTTTGACTGCCTGTTTTGGATTCTGTGAAGGAATTTCATCCCCTCCTGGTTGCTGTGTCTCTGGCATCCCTCCCAGATCTGAACTCTCTGGAGGACGGAGGCAGAATTATCTCTGAGCTTTGCAGCTGCCAGATGTTAAGTGATGAAACGGCAGCCTTGCTGCTTCCCTCTTTACTCCGGGCAAACCTCTGCCTGCCCTGTTTGAAATGCAAAACTTCCTCAAATCCCCCCTCGCAGGGCTCTTGATGTTTCTTGCCAATCAAGCCTGACAAAGCTTCATTCCCCTCCCTGCCACCTCCCTAAGACTTGCATTCAAATGTGGCCGTGGAAAGTGCCTGGGCATGGTGGGCTGTGGTGTGGAGGGGTGGGAGCTGGGAACTGTGCAGTTACCACATCTCTTGAAGATAAGTGTCCTCTTCTGCCTGTCAGAGTAATGAGACAAAGCCTTCCTCCCCTCCTCACTACTGGCACAAAGTGGAGCTGGGGATGTGTGGGTCACTGGCATGATTGCAGAGACCCTGGCCTGCCCAAGCAGGAGGTTTTGCACAACAGGAGCCAGTCCGTGGCATCTTGAGGCTTTAGCAGCAGTTCTCCCAGGAGGGGCTGTGGAAAGGGCAGCCTGGACGTTGTCAACCCACCCTGTGATGCCCATCATCCCTTTCTGAAGGGGCCCATGGGTGCTGCTGGGACAGACAAAGGTGCAGCTTTGTTGAGGTGCTTGTTTCTCTTGCAAGCAGTCAAATGATCCAGACAAAACTTTCTGGGTGAGGTTCAGTGTCCATGCAGTCAGGTTAGGGGGGTGCAGCAAATCCTTCTGGCCTTTGCACCCACCCATCTCTGAGATGGATCAAGATCATCAAGTCCAACCTTACACTCCCATGTAGGGCTGATGGTTGGACCTGATGATCTTGGAAGGTCTTTTCCAACCTTAATGATTCTATGTAAAAATACAGCAGGCAGGCTGCAGTGTCTGCAGTGACAGTCACTGGCTCGTGAGTGTGCCTAGCAGATGGGTTTGCAGGTTTGAATCATCTTGGGCTTGTTCCCTTTTTCCTGGTGAAGCCAGCAGTACCAGGCACTGTGCTCTGTGCAAGGGTGCAGGGCACATGCTCTTGCCCTTGAGTGCAACCATCTGTGTAATTACCCTGTGAGTGATAGGAAAGGGGGGAAAAAAATTCATATCACCCTTTTGATGGTGTTCATGGGACCGTTGATCAAGGTGACAACTGGAAATTCATCACCACGTAGTAGGAAAAAATGGGAACTTACCTGTGGGTGAGATGGGAAGCTGCTCCAAACCAGCCCCCCAGCCAGCTTTTGGCCTTCTAGTGGGGGATTTCAGTAGGAAAAAAGGTCTGAGCAGGATGTGGGATAATGGTTTTAATCTGGAAGAGGTGAGATTGAGGTGAGACATTAGGAAGAAATTCTTCCCTGTGAGGGTGGTGAGACACTGGCCCAGGTTGCCCAGGGAAGCTGTGGAAGCCCCATCCCTGGAAGTGTTGAAGGGCAGGTTGGATGGGGCTCTGAGCAACCTGGTCTAGTGGGAGGTGTCCCTGCCCATGCAGGGGGGGTAGATCTAGATGATCTTTAAGGTCCCTCTCATCCCAAACCATTCCATGATTTGCACCTTAGAAACTTCACATCCCTCGTTTGCTCCCAGGAGTAGAACCACAGCTCAGACTGCAACAAGCCAAACTCTGTGATAAAGTGAAACTCCTGTGGCAGATTCCCCTCCCTTGTGGTTTTGGTGTTTTTTTTTTTGAAGCTTCCAAAGTTAAATTGCATCTTGCTTCGATATAATGAAATTTCCTTGGAGGAGAGACATATTTTTCTGTAGCTTTTGCATCCAGAACATGAGAAGAGTTTTTATTTTAAATCTCCATCCAAAGTGTTTGTCTGTCTATATTTTCCTTTCTTCACTGTGAGTCCTCTGACTTCACAGAGCCAGTGGAGGCCCCGAGACGGAGTGTTCCTGTCACTTATTATGCCTTGCCTTGGCATAAAATTTAATCTTCAGATATTTTTCATCCTAAAGAAATGAAAGTTGAAGCCAGATTAGCAACGGATAAAAAGAAGTCATCTGTCCTCAGACACGGGAGGTTTTGTTTTTCTCTTTTGCATTTGCCTGTGTTAATCCTCTGCCTTCAAAGGGAACAGAGAGATCTTTCCACCTGGGAAGACTGAAAAAAAAAAGGAAAAACAGGGAGGAAGGAGCATGCCTGATGTACACTCGTGTTGTCCTGTGGTTGGCATGTCCACTGGGACTGGCAGCCATCCTGGAAAGCCTGAAGAGAACAACTGTGAAGCAGGAATTGCATCATCTATGAAATCCAAGTGAATTTTTTTTTTTTTGGTACTCCTAAGAGGAGAACTGGCTGCATGTACCTTGTCCTGCAGGGAAAGGTGGTCCTGCTGTCTGTTGCTAGAGGATCAGGTGCCTTCTCTGCCTCCGTAGCTGGTGGCAATGGGGAGTGGAGGAAGCTGCGGGTCCGTGGGGTGGTGTGATGCCTGGTGTTGCACCAGCACCTGCCTAACCCCCCCCCCCCCCCCATCTTTTGTTCAGTCATCTGTAGTGATTAATATGTTCTCGGGCACTGAGAAGCTTGAGGCACTTGGCACTTGACTGTCTCCTATTTCTGTACTTAATAAACAGAATATTCCACAAGAAGAACTTGCAATTTATCTTTCCCGACTGTGCGGGGAGTTACTCCAAGTCTCTGCTCTGGCTGCATCTCTCTTGCCCAGGGAATTAATAGACTTTCCATACCCTAGCTCCCTCTGTTCTCACTCCAGTTGCCAAATTAACCTTCATCTCACCTACTTTTTCTTCACGTCTCGCTTCAATTTAGTCCTCAAATTGTTCACATGACAAAGGAGTCGTCCTTCCTGCAGCTTCTACTTCTGCTCTGTTAAGATACTTGAATTTTCTATGAAGAGGAGGAGAACTTCTCTCCCTCCCCTTCAGTTTTCTTGTGGTATTTTAAGTCCAGAAGTCTCCCGGAGGTTATTTCTCCTGGGATGACAGGAAGCAGTTTGGACCGTGTTGTGCCAAGTGACTGAATTGTGCCCTGAATACACTGAGCATTTACTGGTGCTAATTAATATTATTACATCATATTACATTTATTTGGGCTCGCAGGAGGGGGTTTGAAAGCACAGGCAGTGCTGCAGGGGCTGGATGCTGCTCCCAGGCATCACCCCTGCTCACCTGGCTTGCGTGTTGCAGCACACTAGACAGGTCTGAAATGCTGGAAGATTGAAGGAATGTGCTTTTCTTATTGGGGAGGGGATTTATGAGCTCCTTGGGCTTTGACTCCCATGAGGATGCTGTAGGTGTGTGCTTTTTCTCTGCAATGAATGCCCAGGCAAGCTGTGAGGAGCAGGCTGTGCTGCCTTGGCAGGATTAGGGATGTGAGAGCACTGCTGGGGATGGTTTCTGCGCTGGGTGGAAATTCTCCTGTCCTCTCCACAGGCCTGGCCTTGGCTTGGAAAATAAACCAGGAGCATCACGGCTGCTTTAGTGCCTGTGCTTGCTCTGACTAGGGGAGGGTTCTGTCCCCTGCCAGCTCCTCTGCCCCTTGGGGCTGGTGAAGGGGAAGGCTTGTTTGACCTCTATGCTGCTCTGAGCTGCTCCCACATCGGCAAGTGGCTTGCTGAGGACCTCCTGCCACCGAGGGCACCTTCCCCTGGTCTAAGCTGGGCAGCAGCTCTGGTGCAGAGCAAGAGCCTCTGTCACCCACTGGGTGATGCAGGATGTGGCAGGAGGTGCCCAGCTCCCAGGGCTTGGGCTTTGCAGCTCAAAGGATTTGGGGTGACTCCTCCAGAGTCCCCCTTGCAGTGTTGTTGCTGCCACCACATGCACAGGGAAGGCTGGTGGGATTAATCTTTGTGCTTCTGCTGGTTCTTCCACAGCCAGTGCAGCTTGGTGGGGGAGGGTGGGGACAGCTGGGATCTGTGACACCTTTTGTCCTGAAAGCGGTTCCAAGGGATGTGTTTGAGGAGGAGATCTGTGCTGTGGTGTACAACTCTTGATGTTTCCTTTCACTGGCGTCCCAGATCTTCATCCTCAAGCAAGGGTTTGGCATTGCCTGATGCATCATCAGAGAACAAAGGCAAAGCTGTTAATTAAGACAGAGCTAATTGTGGCAGCTGACTGTGGCCATCTCGATGTGCTGTGTGCCATGGGAACAGAGGGACTGGCCCTGCACACCGGGCATGGTGCTGCCAGAAGCCTTCCCAGAGGCTGTTTGTGCTCTTAGCAGGTGCTTGCCGTGTGTCCTTCCTACACTAGTGCTTGGTGGGCAGAACTGGAGGTTGCCTCTGGCCAAGAGGGGTGGTTTTGTCTTCTGCAGTGTGCTCACTGAGAGCCACGATGTGCTGCTGCCTCGTCTTTGGGGCCTTTTGCTCTGCTGGGGGCTGGTGGCAGCTCTGGGACATGGGGTCCTGGGGAGAAGCAAGCAAGATGAGAACTTGCTGGTGGTGTCCAGGTGATAAAGGGGGCACTCTGAGAGAGGCCTCCCACTGATGGCCAGCTCAGAGGGGGAGGCAGGGTGAAATGTGCCAAAAAAAAGGGCTGGCTTCAATGTCCTTGGAGCTTCCACCAAAGGGATGGTGGTGGGCACAGCTCTGGGTTGGCCAGCAGCCATGGTCCCATCGGGTGTCCAAGCAAGGGTGGCCCTGCAGGGCCATGCTGCTGCCTTCCTGCCCCTCACATCTGCTGTCTGTGGTCAAGAGGCTTTTACTGAGCTGCTGCACCCAGAGCAGAGCATTGGTGTTCAGAGGCTGGGAGCAAGGCTGGCAGAAGACAAAGCTTTTTGAACACACGCAGCTGGCTTTTACCCAGAGCAGCCAACTCTTTGGCCAGCTGAAATGAAATCAGAAGAATATTTATGTGATTTTTTTTTTTTTTCCCCCATACAAAAATTGTCAGGCTTTTTTTGGTCGAATGTTAGTTTCTGAATGCAAGTTTTTCAGTTGATAACAATTATTTGGGGGAAAAAAAACAACAAACCAAAACCCCAAGTGAGGCAGTTCCCTGGATAAATCACAGGCTCAGCTCTTTGCTTCTTGTATTTTCAAACGATTAACATTTTTTTTTTTGCTTTGCACATCATGAATATTCTATACTTGAGCTGTTACTGAGTTGTGCTAGATCAGATAAATAACATGGTGTTGCTTTTGTGGCAGAGTGGATAAAGATGCAAATAATACTGACATTTACTTCACAGTTTTCTTTCTGTGATCCTCTGAGTGAGTAAACTGGATTGCTGAGATATTCATGGGAATGAAATGTAGAAGGGTTGTCAAGATGAAAGCAAATTTCCTTAAAACTTAGCCAGAATGTTCCTGGCATTTTTTTTTCTGTTATTTGCTCAGCTGAATAGGAGCTGCTTGAAATATCTTTTGCACAACTGCAAAAGAGAACTCTCATTCCCATGGCACTGCGGAGTATCTTCTGTGCTCCCTGTCACCGAGAAGCTGATGGTTTTTCCAGTGCTTGGTACCTCTGTTGGGGCTGTTGGTCCCACCCTGGCAGCAGACATGAGCCCTGGCTGCAGGCAGGTGACCGTGACCCAAAGGAGCCCTCTCTGCCTCCTTGCCCTCACCTTTTCCCCCCTCTCCCATGTGCTCCCAGATGCAGGAATGTGGCAGGAGAGAGGGATGGAGTCAGCTTTGTGCTGGGGTGGGGGATGCTGAGGCCTCGTTGGGAGAGGAGCCAAGGGGGATGTGAGCCTTAGGAAGGGGAACTGGGGGTCTGGCTTGGTGTGATGAAGCAATGGGGCAAGTCTCCTTCTGGAGGACTCCGTTTGGCAGCCGTGGGTACAAATAGCTCCAGGCTGCCCAGGGGTGACATCCCACACTGCAAAGGCAGGAGGACATCAGCCTGTGTGCAGGTGGCCTCGGGGACAGGAGCCCTGCGCTGGCAGCAGTGGAGGGACACCGAGCCCCTGAGGGCAGCCTGCTGCTCCCCTATGCCCTCGAAGGTCTCGCCTCAGGCCCTGGAGCGCTGCCCTGCCGGGAGAAGGTGAGGGGAGAGGAGACCCCTGTATCGACTTCTGTAGCTGCAGGCTTCTGGGCCGGAGGTGGGAGCACCCATGTTTTGGGGGGGCCTCGGTGACAGGCTGGCTGTTTGCTCCGGCTCCCTTTTGGAGGCAAAAGGGGATTTGTGCGCCCCCTCCCCGGGGCTCTGCGGAGGGGCTCACGGTCCGCCCCGTCGGGAGGTCCCGCTGAGGGGAAGGCGCGGGCGGCGGCGGCCGCCAGGGGGCGCCGTGCCCCTTCGGACGGCAGCTGGCGGCGGGCGGGGCGCGGGGCGGAGCCCGCGGCGGGGATTGGCGGGGCGGGGCCGGACTGCGGCGGGGATTGGCGGGGCTGCGGCGAGGGCGGGGCTGCGGCGGGGGTGGGGCCGGGCGGCGGCGGGGGCCGGTGGCGGCGTGGCCGCTCTCCCCACTCGCGGCGGCGATGTGACCCGGGCGGCGCGGGGAGGTGGCGTGGTCCCGGCCCGGCCCGGCCCGTCCCACCGCCTCGGCCCAGCCCGGCCTGGCCCGTCCCGGCCCGCGGACATACCCCCATGCCCGCTCACGGCCGCCCGCCGGTAGCGGCTGACGCCTGCGGAGCAGCGACGCGCGGGGCCCGAGGAGGCGATGGCTGCGGATCTGGTGGTGCTGCTCTGCCTGGCCGCCGCTGCGGTCGCCGTGGAAGGTGAGGTGGGACCGGGAACCGGGGGAAGATGCCGAGCCGCGGGTCTCCGCACGCCTGGGCTGGGAACACCTCCCGCCCTGTCTGCAAACGGGGACCGGCCGGGGAACCGTCTCCTCCGCCGTGCTGGGCGCTGCGCACCGGCCCGGGGCTGGCTCTCGGCACGGCGTCCGTTCGCTTCGGGGGCGCGGAGCTTCCCTGGGTAGTAGTGCCAGCCGTCCTCCCGCAGCCTGGTGGAACCGGCCCGGGACTCGCCAGCGGAGCCGTGGGTGGCCTCGGGAAGGGGTGGAGGGTTTCCAGCTCTCGGAGTCGGCTCCGGGAAATCCGTCCGGGTCTGCGTGGGACGGGCGGCTACTCTGGGTCCCCTCCTCGGCAGAGCCATGCCCGGGGTGGCGGTAGGGGCCAGCCCCAGCGCTATGGCTGTGCGGAGGCCTGCCCGTGGCCATCCACCTCCTCCCGTGCCTCCTGACACCCGCAGGAGCTCCAAAGAGCTTTGTGGGAGAGGAGGACACGGCTGCACCGGGCAGTGCGGGCAGGGGGTTTCCTTCCCTTGGGTCAGGCTGGGCCACGAGACTCTTGTCCCGTCGGTGAAGACACGGGGCAGGTGCGTGCCCATCCCTTTCGTACGGTTCCTGCCCTTGGGCCCAAATCTTTCCCCTACCGCCTCCTGCCCGGCTGTGGGACTCGCCGTGCACCGGGACGGTGCCCGCATCCAAGACCCGGGTGCTGGGCCTGTCAGGACACCCAGCTCGTCCCAGCCTGGCGTCGGTGCTGCATCGCTGCTCTTTGGCTTTCAGAAGTATAGCTGATCCTGTTTGTTTTTCCTTTTCTTTTGCTGCGGTGGCTCTTTTCCCCACTAGTACCACATGGGTGAAGGGGCTGGTGGCAGGGGCTGCCTGGCACCCGAGCGGTGGGGACGCGGTTGTGGCCCCTCCCTGTTGGCAGCAAGAAACGCGTGGCTGTGGGGAGGTGATCCATGGGGTCTTGTGGGTGACCTGTGCTGCTGGCTGGTGTGGGGCTTGGTCCCCCCTTGGGGGGATTTAGCCGATGTGAGCGTGGTTGTGGCTGGACTGGGAACTGCTGGAGCCGGCTGGAGACAAGTGGCCCAGCTCTGGGCAGTGCGGAGCTGGTTCAGGAGCTGAAATGCTGCTGTGCTGGGCTGTGATGGGGTGGGAGCAGTGTTGGTTGCCCTTCTCTGGGTCGTGGTGGGCAGGCCTGCTTGCTGCAGCGATTGCTTGCCACCAGCTTTTGGCTGAGCCAGGTGTTTGCTTTTCTTCTTTCTCGAGCTTCCTTTCTCAGTGCATCCCTGTAGAAATACCTTGGGGTGGGAATGCTGGTGCCTTGCCTGAGCCTGATGCAAACAGGCGCGTTCGTTCGCTCGCGAAGCCGCACGTGAAAACAGGACCTGTCAGCAGCACCTCCCCAGCTGGCCTTTGCAGCGTCAGCTGCTTGAGGTGCTGCCGAAATTGTGGCTGGCAGGGAGACCTCAGCTCCGTCCCTGTCTTAGAGCAATCCTGGGTGTCCGTGTGTCTCGCAGGGTCTTCCCCAGTGTGCCCTGAGCCACCCTCAGGGGCACGTGCCAGGCCAGCAGGGCCAGCATCCCCTGCCCGGCACCCGACCTGTTGAAGAGCGATGTTATTTCTACTCTGCTGAGGAAATTACTTGGATAGTAAAGTAGCATCCTGGGAAAAATCTGTTTTAAGGGAAAATTTTGGATGAGGAATTTCTGAGGCAGAGCAATCGAACGTGGAGTTAAGGTGGCAGTCTCCCGGCGTGGTTGTATGAAGAAAACACCTTTTTATGGAGCTTTAAAAAAATCTTATGGATCCTCCTCGTGCAGGGCTTGAATTTGCTAGATTAAAACACGGCTTTATGTAACTGAGCTGAAGCATCTCCTAGAGCCTGACCCTCCCCGGGGTCTGGCTTTCCTCCTGGAGGGGCCACAGGACTGGTTTTGCTGGTAGCCTTCTCCGGCAGCCAGGCAAAGCCGTGGCTGGAGCCCGGTGCTGCCATGGGCTGCAGAAGCAGCCGAGAGGGGAATGGCTCCCTGCATCCCCAATCAGCCAGCCAGACAAAAAGTCTTTTTTCCAGGATGCCAGGGGGGGAAATGTTTGGGGTCTGGACCCTGTTGGAGGGGAAGGAGGATGCAGCTGGGGTCAGGGCTGGGGTTGCCTGCAAGCATCTCTATCATCCCTAAAACCTTGCTAACTCATTGCCTGCGGCACACCAGCCTGGAGAAAGTAGAGTCTGAGTTTTCTTATGGCTACTTGATTTCTACCAAATCCTGTGGCTTTTCTGCTGGACATCTGGATGTTCATAGTCTTTTTCTGTGGCTTGCAAAGAGGAAAAGGGACGTGAGGAGATGACAGGAACAAATACTCTGTCTCTCCCACACCCTACAATCACTCAGGAGCCGCTCGCGTGCTCTCTCTCGTGTTAGCTGAACCAAATATAATCACATTTAGCATAGAGAGCGGGTGGTAATGGGCTGACATTACACATTTTAACTCTGGAGCTGTTGGAGGTGTCGGTGGGTCAGCTGGGGCTGATGTCCATTTGGTGCAGCTCCTCTACATGTGCTGTTTAATCTGCCTACCTGCTTACCTACCCATCATCTCCCTGCCTCACCCCTGCTCTTTTAAAACCTGGGTTTTTCTCTCTGTCTCCTGCACTGCTGCTCTCAGTATCAGGATAAGCAAAGCCCAGGCAGGGAGCTGGAAAGCCCTGCTCAGGGCTGGCGGATCAGCTTGGTTTGGCTTCCCGTGCTTCTCCACTGGCTTGTCTGCCTGGCCTTTGGAACCACAGCCCAGGAGAGGACCGGTCTGGGGGTTGCTTCCAGAGCAATGTCCTTGGCTGCTGCTCCTTGCCTGCCACGGGTGCTTGCTCTCCTCATGTTTTGGCTCAGGACACACACATCTGTTGCAGGAATCCTTCAGGCTTCCTCTGCTTCCGCCGGAGCGGCGCCTGTGCCAAGCTGGCGGCCGCCACGCTGCCCTTCCCATCATCATCACCACCATCATCATCATCTTCATCCCACCTTTGGCCCAGCTGCTTCACCCCTAGAAGAGCAGTTTTTAAGGAGAAGCTAGAAATCAGCATTTCAAGAGAGATTTTGCTGGTATTCTACACAGGAATTTTTGAGTGCTGCTCTCCAGCCATCGCTTTGCTTTTACTTTTTTTGTACAAACTATCCTGGGGGGGGCAGGGAAGCAAACCCTAAGGGCAAAAACCTTATTCTTGGCATGATGAGTGAGCCCAGATCTTGTCAGCCTGAAGGGAAAGTGTTTTGTCAAGTCATGGAAAAAGGGGTCTGAGACTGCAGATGCCTGTGTTGCTTTTTTTTTGACTAATTGCTGGTATCACTGACTCATTATGCTTTGCCTCAGTCTTCTTCCTCCCTCCCCATTTTCCTCGTGCTTTGGTTTGGAGTTGGAGGTGAAGGAAAGGCAACATCCTTAGGAGGTCCTGCTGGCCCGAAGCTGCAGGTGACCTCGGTGGCTCATGCCACACGGCGTGAGAAAGTGCTGGAAAACCTGAAAAGGGGGATTTTTGTCCCTGGGATGTGGCTCAACTCGTGGTGGAGATGGCTGTGGTACGGCTGTCCCTGAACTGGTGGTAGTCTTGCTTGAACTCATCTGATGGGTGACTTCTGCATCTGAATTTCATGTCGGTCTCCTTCCTTAAGGTGAAGGTCTTGATTTATTTTTTGCCTTAATTAAAGCTTTGACTACTACTCTCCCCTAATGTAGCGCAGCTGAAAGTTGAATAACTTACAGTGCTCTGGTGGCTCAGCTCTGGAAGCCTGTTAGAGATGAAAACGAGTGCTGGCAATGATGGAGAGATCAGAAAAGCAGTGCTGGAAATGGAAAGCCTGCCTGTTGGGCTGTCATTATTAGTATTTATTTGATGTTGAAGATGGTCTTGGAGCAGTTAATGCAAATAAGGGCCCTGAAGGAGCTCTCTGAAAGGCAGGCACTGAGAAGGTGGGGTCTGGGATAAATATATTTATTTTTCCTGCTCTTTCTGCTCGCCATCTCTGTGTGGAAATTGGGCTGCTGCCCTGGGCTCCCATGCGTTTAGTGGCCCTATCTGCTGTGGCATGATCTGCTGGGTGGGTTGCAAGGTGGCCTCTTGTCCATTTTGGCTGCAGCTCCTGACACAACAGGACAGAGTAAAAACCTTCCACTGGCCTTCAAAAAGCCAAGAAAATATTGATGTTTGATGATGAAGTAGCCCAAACGTGTTCGTCTGGCTCTGGATCCAGGCCCTGAATGTGTTCGTCTGGCTCTGGATCCAGGCCACGGTGCTGAATAATAGATGTTTCTAGCAGAGGTGGGTTTTGCAAGCTAAAGGCTAAAGAAACGCTCAGATGTGGTGAAAAGGGGAAAACAGTACCTTAGGCAATGAGTAACTCCATCCTAATCAGGTCGGCAGAGTCTTGGAGATGCTGGTCTCTGGCACAGCAGGGGGCTGAGGAATGAGGCTGGTGGAAGAGATGCTCGGAGCGAGGCTGAGGCTCACAGAGTCCTGCTCCTGTGATGCCTGTGGTGTGTGCTGTACCACCCCGTTGGAGAGCCAACCACCCTGTGGGGGCTTTTTTCACCTCTCCCAGCATGGACGCGAGCTGCTCATGCCCTGGCATGGAAGTAGCTTCACACAGGAGCTCCCAGCCTGTCTGGTGCTGCCAGAAGTTTGCTCTGTTCCCTCCAGACAGACACGAGTGGCACAAGGAGTCCTTTAACAGCGCAGCGAGGCTGAGTAAATAGTTGGGGTTGGGGGAGGGAGTGTTTTCCCCAAATATTCATTAGGATTCGGAAGCGCATTTCAATTTGACCTTGTTCTCTTTCTGCAAACACTCAAGCTATCAAGCGTTGCATGCATGAATACTTGTGCCAGGCAAATGTTAAGCTCAGATATTTGCAGGGTAGTGATTTGGAAAGGCAGCGCCTGGGCTATAGTGCTGGGAAGCCGGAGTGTGCCTTGCTTCCCGGGGCAGCTGGAGCTGGGGTGATGGGAGAGGTGCAGGTAACCCACATGGTGGGAATTCATGTCCACTGGTGGCCGAGAGCACCCTGCAGAGCCACCCAGGGTGGTGGGGATGGCATAGCAAGTGAAGGCGAAGCCAGAAGATGTTCAGATGAGTCCTAGAATGCCAGGTTGGAAGGGACCTCAAGGATCATCTGGTCCAACCTTTCTAGGTATTGCTATAGTTGATACGAGGTGGCTCAGCACCCTCTCAAGCTGAGACTTAAAACTGTCCAATGTGGGGGAATCCACCACTTCCTTTAGGAGATTATTCCAATGTCTAGCTGTTCTCATGGTGAAAAATTTCTTTCTGGAGTCCAATCGGAATCTCCATAGGAATAACTTGTACCCATCACCCCTTGTCTTTTCCATGTGTAAAAAGGGAATCTCCATCGTTTTGGTAGCCACCCTTTATGTGCTGGTAAGGTCTCCCTGAAGCTTCCTCTCCTCAAGGCTGAACAAACCCAGTTTTCTCAGCCTCTCCTCATATGGCAGGTCCCCCAGTCCTCTGATCATCCTCGTGGCCCTTCTCTGGACCCTCTCCAGCCTGTCCAGATCTTCTTTTGTATAGTGGGGACCAGAACTGAACACTGTACTCCAAGATGCCTTGCGGTCCACGTGTGAACACAGGTTGCTTCTGCTGGCTGAGCCCCCAGCATCCCTCCCTGCTTCCCATCTTGGCAGAGGTTGGAAATGTGCAAGAAAGGATGGAGCAATGTCTAAGTAGCATTAGGAGGGAGTCAGGGCCTCAGGTAGCCATGAACTTGGAGCTGGCTTTTGTAGAGTCCAGCTTCTAGAGGCTTAGGATCCAGTCTTTCCAAAAGCGAGCAGCAGCTTGAGGGGCTGCAGGGGAGGGAGCAGGAACAGGGCAGATGCAAACACCACACCAGAGGCACCAAGACCAAACTCTTGGCCAGATCAGCCCTACGGCTTTCCAGATAAGTGGCAGACAGGGCTGGGCTCTCTCCTGCAGCAGAAGTGTGGTCACTCCCAGCCACAGCTGATCTATTTTCTTTGTTTTCCATTTTCCATGAGGTCGCATCATGAGAAATGGTGAGAAAAATGGGATGTGTGTTTGTAGGAGCTAAAGGGTCTGTGATTTATTTTTTTACTTCTCGTGACTTTTGAATTATTAAAGCGGAGATGAACTTTCCCTGCTCAATGTTTATTATTGTTTCATTTCCCTGGAAGTTGGAGCTGTGAGAGTTTTGATAAAGGGATTGAAGGGTTCTGTTGGTTCTCTGTAGCTGATCTAAATATCCCTGTATCCTTTGCTGAAAAGCTAATTTTTAATTTCCTATGGTAATGCTGCTTAGTGAGTTATAAGGATACACTGGGATCTGCTTTTCATCCTGGTTCTCTGCTGGGGGGGTAACGCTACCATCAGAAAATGGTGTGAAACCTGGAACCTGGCCATTAGTCCCCTAAATTTTTGGTCTAATAACACTATCCAGAAAGAGGGTGGACCATATGGTCTGTTTTCTCATGTCTGGGTGGAAAGCATCCATCTCCCCTGAATTTGGTTTCTGCAGGAGGGATGGGAGCAGTGGCCGGAGCCAGTGCCACAACCCATCCACCCATGTGGGTTTGCATCCACGACCAGAGCCTGATAATACTCAGAATCCTTGCTTCTGGAAACCTCTCCCGCCACCCCAATTATAAACAAGTGTTATCAGTCTTTTGAATAATTGAAGAGGCTTTCTGTTGAATATTTAATGACAATAATATTTGGTTAGTGGGGGTTGTTGGTCTCCTTTTGTGCAATTGAGAATTGCTGCGAGAAAACAACCTGTGAAAAGAACATGTTGGTGTCTATGATCATTGATTTTTCTTTTTCTTCTCTTTTTTTTAACTAATCAGTTATTCAGTTAAAATTGGTTAATTAGCTCATCTCCATTAAGAATCTTTGGCATTTAAACTTGATGTTTCTAAATAATTATAGTTTTGCCTGCTAAGCCCACAACCCAGGGTGACCTAATTACTATTAAAGCATACGTGCTTTGGGCTGGCTTTAATAAGTTCCTGCTGGGAACCTCGTGGTGAGGAATCACAGAGGAGACAGTTCAAAGAGGAAGAGGCTCCGTGCCCAGCCTGGCCGAGGAAGGAGGTGACTTTCCTTCAGCCTTGCTTTTTCTAACTGAACCCTGGTGGGTGGGATGCTCCTGGGTTTGGGGAGATCCTCCCAGGAGGAGGAGAGGAGCCCAAGAGCAGCCCTCCATAGTTGACATCTCCATGCTGTCCACTTTTGGGAGAGGTGGAAGGTGATGGCAAGCTGTCATCTGGAAGGGCAGAGGGTTAGGAGTGGTTTTAGTTAATGAGTGTTAATTTCTTTGTTTTCTCTTCTAAGTTGTCCTCATTAATAAGCAGGTGGAGTCCTTTCAAAGTCTTTGCAGATGGGGGGGGGGGGGGGGGGGGGGGAGGGGAGAAAAAAACCCCAGCATTAATTTTATCTTTTTTTTTTTTCAGTATTAAGTCTATTTTGGGCTTTTTTTTTAATTTGGAAGTAGCCACTCCAAGTAATTAAGGATTAGTAAAGCCTGAGGTCTGTGCTTCTTAGTGTAGTGAGAAGAACATTTAATATCTGGGGATGAATCCAGACGGTGTTACTGGTGTTGGAAGCTGGTTAAGCTTTGATTTGTTCTGCAGCAAATAAAAGTGGTGGCTGGGAATAGGAAAGAGGCCGTGGAAATCCTCATTTTCAGGCTGCTGCCTCCCATCTGAGATGGAGGCTTTGTCATGATTTTAAAAGATTGTTTCAAGATATTTTCTCCCCAGAAGTCCTCCTCGCAGTCCTGCCCTGCTGTCTGATGTGCCGGTACCCAGTGTGCCCACATCCCAGCAGCAGAGGTTGGGTTATTCAAACCTAACCAGTATCATAGGTTCATTGAATTGTTTTGGTTGGAAAAGACCTTTAAGATCACCAAGTCCCAACCGTTACCCCAGCACCGCCAAGGCCACCACTAACCCATGTCCCTCAGCACCACGTCTACACGGCTTTGAAATCCCTCCAGGGATGGTGACTCCACCACTGCCCTGGGCAGCCTGGACCAGGGTCTGACACCCTCATCTTGGCTTGCTTTGAACACGGCTGGGTTGGGATGTCTTTGCCTGATTGTATATTTATTTGTTTGAGGGGAAGGGCCATTCAGCCTGCTGACCCCGTGTTTGGCAGCACAGGTCTCTGCTTCTGGCCCTGCCATCTCCCAGGGAGCCTCTGCAGTCCTGCCAAGCCCAAGACCTGCTGCACATCCATGTTGTTGCCACTCTTTTGCTATTTGCTTTCCATTTGCAGGGCAGAGCATGGGGACACAGACAACGGGGACAAATGTGGCAGCAAGAACACAGGGCTCACTAGGAGGTTGGTAACCACGCAGGTGGTCGGGATATCTGTACCACAGCTCAAGTGTGTAGGTGTCAATGCCCGAGGCATGGGAAATAAACAAGAGGAGTTAGAAGCTATTGTGCACCAGGGAGACCATGATATAATTGCCATCATGGAAACGTGGTGGGATGAGTCACATGGTTGGAGTGCTGCAATGGTTGGCTATTGGCTCTTTAGAAGGGACAGGCAGAGAGGTGGTGGGGTGGCGTTATGTAAGGAGTGCGTTGACTGCCTAGAATTCAATACTAGACACACCAAGGCAGAATGTATATGGGTGAGTATAAAAGGGAAGGCCAATGAGGCTGATATCCCAGTGGGAGTCTGCTACAGACCACCTGACCAGGATACAGAGACTGACAAGATGTTCTTTCAACAACTTGGGGATGTCTCGCGTTCGCTGGCCCTTGTTCTTGTGAGGGACTTCAACTTATCAGATGTCTGCTGGAAGTACAACACAGCAGAAAGGGGCCAATCCAGGAGGTTTTTGGAATGGATAGAAGATAACTTCCTGCTACAGCTGGCAGGTGAACCTACCAGGGGTAGTGCCATGGTAGACCTACTCTTCACAAACAGAGAAGGGCTGGTGGAAGATGTAGTGGTTGGAGGTCGTCTTGGGCACAGCGACCATGATATGATAGAATTTACAATTTGTGGTGAAGTTAGAAGGGTCGTCAGCAAAACCTCTACCTTGGACTTCCAGAGGGCTGACTTTGGCCTCTTCAGGATGCTGGTTGGGAGAGTCCTTTGGGAAGCAGCCCTCAAAAACAAAGGAGCTCAGGAAGGCTGGGCTTACTTTAAGAATGAATTTATGAAGGCACAGGAGCAGGCTGTCCCTGTGTGCCAAAAAAGGAGCTGGCGGGGAAGAAGACCAGCCTGGTTGAGCAGGGAACTATTGCAAGGACTCAGAAATAAAAAAATAGTGTATCAACTTTGGAAAAAAGGGCAGGTGAATCAGGAAGTATTTAGGGATATTGTAAGGTCATGTAGGAAGAGAATCAGAGATGCAAAAGCCCAGCTAGAACTTACACTGGCCATCTTTGTAAAGGATAATAAAAAATGCTTTTATAAATACCTTAATAACAAAAGGAGGGTCAGGGAAAATCTTCATTCCTTATTGGATGAGGAGGGGAACTTAGTAACGGAGGACAAGGAAAAAGCTGAGGTGCTTAACACCTTCTTTGCCTCAGTCTTTAACAAAAAGACTAGCTACCCGCAGGACAACTGGGCTCCTGAGTTGGTAGACAGGGATGGGGAGCAGAATCCCCCTCCTGTAATCCAGGAGGAAGTAGTTAGGGACCTGCTGAGCCACTTAGATCCCAGCAAGTCCATGGGTCCGGATGGGATTCATCCTAGGGTGCTGAGGGAGCTGGCAGAAGAACTGGCTAAGCTGCTCTCAATCATTTATCACCAGTCCTGGCTCACTGGGGAGGTCCCAGATGACTGGAGGTTGGCCAATGTGACCCCATCAACAAGAAGGGCCGGAAGGAGGATCCGGGGAACTATAGGCCTGTCAGCCTGACCTCGGTGCCTGGCAAGGTTATGGAGCAGATCATCCTGAGTGCCATCCAGTGGCATGTAGAAGACAACCAGGGGATCAGGTCCAGCCCACATGGGTTTAGGAAAGGAAGGTCCTGCCTGACTAATCTCATCTCCTTCTATGACTGGGTGACCCACCTAGTGGATGAGGGGAAGGCTATGGATGTGGTCTACCTCAACTTCAGCAAGGCCTTTGACACAGTCTCCCACAGCATCCTCCTGGAGAAGCTAGCAATCCATGGCTTCAAGAGGTGCACCCTTGCTGGGTCAAAAACTGGTTGGATGACCGGGCCCAGAGAGTGATGGTGAATGGAGCTGCATCCAGCTGGCATCTGGTGACCAGCGGTGTCCTCCAGGGATCAGTACTGGGCCCAGTCCTGTTCAATATCTTTATTGACGACCTGGATGTGTGAGTCCACCCTCAGTAAATTTGCAGATGACACCAAACTGGAGGGGAGTGTTGATCTGCCAGAGGGTAGGAAGAAACTGCAGGACGACCTGGACAGGCTGGATCGATGGGCCGAGGCCAACGGCATGAAATTCAACAAGACCAAGTGCAGGGTCCTGCACTTTGGCCACAATAACCCCAGGCAGTGCTACAGGCTGGGGGAAGAGTGGCTGGAGAGCAGCCTGGCAGAGAGGGACCTGGGAGTACTGGTTGACAACTGGTTGAACGTGAGCCAGCAGTGTGCCCAGGTGGCCCAGAAGGCCAATGGCATCCTGGCTTGTATCAGGAATGGTGTGGCCAGCAGGAGCAGGGATGTGATTCTCCCCCTGTGCTCAGCACTGGTGAGGCCTCACCTCGAGTCCTGTGTGCAGCTCTGGGCCCCTCACTTCAAGAAGGACGTTGAGGTGCTGGAGCTGGTCCAGAGGAGAGCAACAAGGCTGGTGAAAGGACTAGAGGGAAAGTCTTATAGGGAGAGGCTGAGGGTGCTGGGGTTGTTTAGCCTGGAGAAGAGGAGACTCAGGGGGGACCTCATCACTCTCTTCAACTACCTGAAGGGAGGTTGTAGTCAGGTGGGGGTCAGGCTCTTCTCCCAGGCAACTAGGAACAAGACAAGAGGGCCTGGCCTGAAGCTGCTCCAAGGGAGGTTCAGGTTGGATATCAGGAAGCACTTCCTCACGGACAGGGTGACTAAACATTGGAATGGACTGCCCAGGGAAGTGGTGGAGGCACCGTCCCTGCATGTGTTCAAGGAAAGGCTGGATGTGGCACTTAGTGCCATAGTCTAGATGATGTGGTGGTGTTGGTCATAGGCTGGACTTGGTGATCTTAAAGGTCTTTTCCAGCCTTGGTAGTTCTGTGATTCTGTGACACCTTGTTTTGCCTGGCTCTGTATGCCAGCCTGCCTTCCTGTCACCTTCTGGGCTTGGCTTGGGCTGAGAGCTGCTTCCCCTTGATCCATCCCCAGAACATGGGAGAACAGGGCTGTGGTGTCAGATTTTGAGCAGGAGACAGATCCCCTGTGCCCATGGGGTACTCAGGCCTGCCAGCTACCCACACCCAAAATGTATTTGGGGTCGGACTCGATCTTTGGAGATCCCTTCCAACCCCTAACATTCTGTAAATCTGTATCCAGATGGCAAAGCAGGAGGGACCTGGGGCTGGTGTTGGTCCCCTTTCTCCTGGTGCTAAAACATACGCTTCAGACGGAGGGATGGAGCAGGGGTCGGCAAAGATTGAAGTTTTATGAAGGTTTTTTGTTTATTTTTTTGGTTTTGTTTTTTTTTTTTGCAATCAGAGGCTGGGGAGGGGCCTTTGATTACTCGAGGCCTCCACTTGCTTCAGCTGCTTCCTTAGCCGCGGGGTCAGAGCCGACTCATTATCATCCTCACTAAGGTCCTGTTGGTACAAGGACAATTGCTTTTTGCTCCAAAGACATTAAATCACTGCGGAAGCGGCGAAGGGGTGGGAATTACGTCTTCCTTGGGAAAACCAGGAACCCAGCAGAAGAGCTGGAAAGGAAACGCTGTCCTTGGGAGGCAGGGGGGGGGAGTGGGGCTGGAGGCGGGGTCTGCTCAGGTCCCTCTGGGGAGCCAGGAGGGTGTGGGGACACCCGGAGTGGTCCAAGGACAGAGTTAGGGCCTGGTCTTGGTAGGTGGCTAGGCACTTTAAAAATACTTTTCCACCCAACACCTGTAGCTTCATATTTCCCAAAGCCTGAGGAAGGAGAGGGACACGTAAGGGCAGAGCAGGGGTGAGATGCTCTCTGAGTGCTTTGTGAGGCATTTGCTCTGCTTTCAGTTGAGACAAATGTTTGAAAAGACCAGAATTTGACTTCTCGAGGTCACCAGTGTGTTGTGAGGAGTACTGCCTACAGTGGTGTGGACTTGTTCAGGACTTTTCCATCACACTGTCTCATGTAGTGTACCCGTGGTGCCTGCAAGGTTGCTCTGTAGGTGTTCCTTGTCCGTGGTGTGTAGCAGCATGGAGATGCCCTCACCGCATGGTCGCTCCATCCCTGTGCTTCTGCTGTGGTTACTTTTAAAGCAGTGATATTTATTATTATTATGTTTTATCCTTTATTGAGTGCTGGAAATTATGGGCAGGACCTGGCTGAGGGTGAGCCCAAGATGCTCCCCAGCCCATGGGGTTTGGCTGGAGCTGCCCAGAAGCCTCACACACAAGTGGGTGAATCCCCTGAAGGTGCATGGCCTTTGCTGTCTGTGCTTTGCTTCTTGAGCTGAAACTACTGGTGCAGCCTAAGTTGTTTGAGCTTGTCAGGCTCTTGGCAGAGGTGCTGTGAAGTCACAGATAACGATGTCACTGGGACCAGATGCAGAGCTGTAAAGTGGTAATTTTGGGTATAATATCTGAAATGGAGAAAAGCATCAACTGTGCAGGAGCCAAGGGCACTGATGCCTTTTTCTTTGGGCCCAGCTCAGGTAGGGCCCCCACCAGCTCTTGGCCGTCAGCTGGTGATGCTCCACCACCCTATGGATGCTGATGCCAACCTTGTGGAGGAGAGGAAGTGGATGCAGGCTGCTGGGAGCCATAAGGTTGCCAGCTACTTGTATTTGGTCTCTTGCTAAAAATCTGCTTTTATTATCCCTCTGTGCACTGTGTGTGGGTCATTGCAGCGTGGTTGGCAGCACTGCACACGTGGCAGCCTGCTGTGCTCAAAGGCTCATCCTGGAGCCTGCTGAGGGCTGGGAAAACCCTCCTTAACTTCAGTGGGCTTTGGTGGAGGCTGAGGCAAGCAGGCTGCTTGGAGGGGAATGCTGCTGAGAGTACCCTCTGCCTCTGGGCTTTGCTTTCCAGGGCTCACTGGGGACACACAAACCCCTATTTTTGCACAGTCCTGTCCTTAACTTGAGAGAACATGGTCCAGCTGCCTCTGACCAGTGGGACCCACTTGGCTGCATCCCCAGGGTCCCCATGAGGGGATCTGGGGAGCAAGGGGTCAGTGCCAGCCCCCTGGACACCCACAGCCCCCCTGTTTTGCCACGGACCTACTGGCACATCCCAAATGCGATCACCTGAGTCACCAGCAGGTTCTGGGAGGTGGTTTGTGGCAAGGCACATTTATTTATTTCTTTACAATGTTCAGGGGAAAGCGGGTTGTCTTCGAAACATTTAAAGTATTCCTAATAGGTTACCTGAAAGCTTTCTTCAGTCTTGAATGAATCAAAGTGCAAATGTTTATAATGCAACACCCACACAGACTGGGAGAGGAGTTTTATTAAGGCAGGAGAGCCAGAAAACAATAATAATAAAACGTGCTTTATGAAGTTGGTGAGAAACTTATAAACTAGGTGGAGTTTTACAGCAGATGAATTTGATACAAGTTGTAAATTTGAATTCCCAGGCTGGTCCTCAGGTCTTGCTCTTTATTACCTGAAAGAACATTCTCCACTGTTAATAGCTGGCTGCGGTGGAGCGAATGCGGTTTCGTCCTTCTAAATGATCTGCTGTGCAAGTCTCATGATCAAACTTTCACCTGTCCCAAAGGCTTCAGCCCTTTCCCTGAGTAACACAGTGGCTGGTGCTAATTAGCAAATAGCTGCTATTTGCTTTCCTGTGGTGGGGGGGGCCTTGGAAATAATAGAATCGTAGAACGCCAGGTTGGAAGGGACCTCAAGGATCATCTGGTCCAACCTTTCTAGGTACTGCTGTAGTTGAAATGAGATGGCCCAGCATCCTGTCAATCTGAGACTTAAAACTGTCCAATGTGGGGGAATCCACCACTTCCCTTGGGAGACCATTCCAATGTCTGACTGTCCTCATGGTGAAAAATTTATCTCTTGTGTCCAATCGGAATCTCCGCAGGAGCAACTTGTGCCCATCACCCCTTGTGTTTTCTGTGTGACTCCTTGTAAATAGGGAGTCTCCATCTTCTTGGGAGCCACCCTTTAAGTACTGGAACATTGCAATAAGTTCTTAATGAAGCCTTCTTTTCTCAAGGCTGAACAAACCCAGTTTTCTCAGCCTCTCCTCATATGGCAGGTCCTCCAGTCCTCTGATCATCCTTGTGGCCCTTCCCTGGACCCTCTCCAGCCTGTCCCATCCTTTTTGTAGAGCAAGGACCAGAACTGAACGCAATACTCCAGGTGTGGTCTGACAAGCACTGAGTAGAGCAGGATGATGACTTCCTGATCTCTGCTGGTGATGCCCTTGTTGATGCAGTCCAGCACCCTGTTGGCTTTCCTTGCTCACTGGTCACTCATGTTGAGCCTGTTTTCCACCAAGACCCCCAGGTCCCCTTTCCAGCCAGGTGGATCCCAGTCTGAGCTGCACTCCAGAGTTACATGTTCCCAGCTGCAAGGCCTTACACTTTTCCCCATTGAATCCTCACTTTCATCCCCTGGTCTGGGTTATTTAGGTTTTTTCTCAGCAGAAAGGAAAAAAACAAATTCCCTTATCAAAATAAGAGTAAGTTTTGTTAATACATCAGCATAAAGAGACTGAAAGATGCTTCTGATAAATCAGCATGTTTCCCTCCTTGTGGCAGTGCTGGGTGGGGTGTGGGCACTATCCATTAATAAATAATCCATTTATTAATCCAGGGACTGGCAACACATCACTGACTAAGCTGGCTTTGGTGTCCCCCTCTGTGGTGGGTACTGTCCTCAGGGTGGCTTCCTGAGGGTGGCATTTCAGGACCCCCTGCCCACCCACTGTGTCTCCAGCTGCTCCGTGCTGTTCGGTTGTATGGGAGGGAAGTAGAAATGGTTCATCCAGCTCATTTCTTGTGGGTGCACACGTTGGCATTATTCCTCTTAAAAAGATTATTCCTCTTAAAAAAAAAAAAAGATTACTTAAGGAAAGTGTTCTAGCTAATCGCCAGATTATTCCCTTTAAAATGGGAAAGTAATTAGGGATTTTTTTTTAAATAGGCTTCCCACCCTTGGATCTGCTGGGATTAGTGTACGTGGGTGTGTAAATATTTAGTTTCCAAGGGCTTTTTTTTTTTCCCCTTCCTTGAAGAAACAGCAAATGATAAGTGATTTAAGCGAGGCAGCAGCTATGTTTGGACACTTGCCCCAGCATCCAAAAAATATAATTGCAATTAAAGATGACACACAAATGAAGCTTTGCTGGTGCACTGCACTGAGCTGACTTTCAAAACCTGCTTATGTTTGAAGTTGAAGAGAAGAGGTTTTGCCTTGGGGTGCTGGGATACTCGGGGAGATGAGGAACAAGTACAACCCTGAGTCAATAAGAGCTATGGTTGAGTGGGGTGAGCTTGGTTGAACCTGTTCGGGGGGATCTTTGAGCTCCTTTCCGTTCAGGGAGGTCTCTCTTTAGCATCCAAACAATTTAGACTTTTCGCACCAACTGCTTTGATGTTTGGATTCAAAGCCATGTCTTGTTTTGAAACTTGTTGCAGTGTTTGCTATGTGTTTGTAAAGCTGGGAAGGAGAGTGAAAAGCTGAAATCAGAAGCAAAACACATAGATGCAAAAATGGTTTTCACCAAGTGATCTGGTGGAGTTGCAGATTAAAAGAACAGTTGAGACCAATAATTCATGCAGCTCTCCTAGAGGTCTGCATCCCTCGAGCCCCCCAGACTGACAGATACTCTGGCCAAGCTGGGGGAGGCCAGAACTTGCATTCCCCATCCATCTAATGAATGAACTCCAGACCCAAGTGAGGCATCAGAAAGCCATTGGAAGAAGACCTGGCTCAGAGGGTGCCTTGGTCTTTCTTTCGAAGATTGCATTTGTGCTGTTCAGCTCTAATTGGCAACTTTTGGACTTGTTGTTTGCCTGCCTGCGTGCTGGAAAGCCTTCAGAGGTTGTTTAAGAGGCAAAGGGAGCCTATAGATTTAGGTTTTTTCGTTGTTCTCCTTCTTCTTATATATTATTATAATGAAAACATATTTTTAGCAGCTGAAATTCAAGCCCGTCTGGGTATTTATACAGCAAGATGTTTTGGATGAGGAATAGGCCAAGGCAGTCACGTGGTTGGGGCCAACGTGAAACAAAAGAATCCATTTATTATCCAGGCAGGAAATTTGTTCTTTGGGATGTTGTAGCTGCAGACATAATGATTTCATTTCCTCTGGTTCCCTCAGATTAATGGCTTGTGCTCTTTTGTTTGTGTGCCTGTGTTATTTCTGCAACGCGGCCTCCCCCCTGCTCCGTGCCGGAGTGTGTGAACACGTGTCGAAGCGCCCCGGGCTACGGGGGGGGTGAGGGGTCTCCAGGTGGGGCTGCAGGGAGGTTGGGGAGGGCTGGGGTGCTGGGAGAGCTGAAGGAAGGCTGTGAGACCACCTGAGGTGGTCTTCCTGGCAGTGATGGACATCCTGGTGCACATGCATGTCTGGGGGTCTCTTCCTCCTGCTGTAGTCGCTGAAGCAGTGATCGGTGTTTTTCTGATGAGGCTGGGGATGGGATGGTGAGGTGGATGGAGGCATGAGAGCAGCCTGGCTTCTCTCCATGGCCATACTCAAGGGGGTACGTAGGTGGTGTGTACTTGGTGGGAAACCCAAACTTGGCACCTTGTGGGTGAACAGCTCCCGTTCCCAGGGAGCTGTGATGATGTGCTGGGATGCAGGTGTCAGCAGCCCCCTCTGTGCCAGCTGGGTTGGCCTTTCAGACCAGGCAGGTCCCAGCCCGTTGCAGGGCTGCTGGCCATCTGGAACTTGGTGGCACTTACACTCCCTCCTTGTTAAAAATCCAACAGACCCGTCTTTGTGGACACTACAAGATCAGCAGCAGCCTTAATTGCTCCCTGTCTCCCTTTCTGAGTGTCTGGCTCTCAAAAGCGATGTGACAGGCAGGCGATGCCGTTGCGTTGCTGTTGCCTGAAGGGTCCTCTTGGGGTTCTGTCACAGAGCTTTTAATTTACTGTGTGCAGCGCGACCACGATCTTCTGTTCTGGATTAATCTGCAGTAACCCTGTGGAGCTGGAAGCACCCGTCTGTGATGAGAAGCTGAACATAGTGCTGCCTGGGATCCAGGCTGGCAAAGGTTTGGTGACCATCTTGCTGCCCTCGTGCCTGGGTCTTCCTCCTTTCCTCCCTTAGGTGTTTAAATCTGGGGAGGAGTGAGAGTTTCTGCCACTGCTTCTGGAGGAAGTTTCCCTGCAGGGACATCCCCCACTGAGGGAAACCCTCTTGGCATCAAGGTGCATCTGCCATTGTTCCTGCTGTCCTTGGGGTGCTCACATGCAAAGATCCCATCTTGCACGTGTGTTGCACCTTCTTGCTTTTGTTCCCGGAGTTTTTGTGCCATGAGGGGTGCTTGGGGCTGAAGGTGTGAGCCCACCATCCAAAAGCTGTGGAGGAGAGGGGTGGGGAGGTCCTGGTACCCTGGTGAGCTGCAGGTGCTTGCTCCCCACTTGCCTGCCCTCCCGAATCGCTCCTGTGTCGCCCAGGTGACAGAGTTTGCTTGGATGTGACAGCTCTGTTGCGCAGAAGATGATGGATGGTAATGAGACCCAGAGCACAATGTGCTCTTAAAGTGATTTATTTCAGCAAGGAAACCACAATCAGGGAGGATGGGTCAGCGTCATCAGAAGAGGTGGGTATGGAGATGAGTTTCAGGGGAACTTTATCATCAACCGGTGCCACTTTAAAAATGAGCAGAGCTGGTGTGGCATGAAATGAAGCCGTGCTGGTGACACAGGAAGCGTCCCTCACCCATGGTAGGCGCCTCCCCAGGGTCGGCTGGTGGCCTGGCTGGCAGCTGCAGGAGGTGGCCATGGTGCCATTCTCCTTTGCCTCCCTGCAATCCTCCTGGAAGCGTTTTGGTGTCAGTGGTGCATGGAGCCAGCCCTGCCCGCTGCTGGGGAAGGAGCCGGCCCTGCCGCCGAGGGGGAAGGATAATCCCCGGACCCGCCTTGGCGCGGCTCCCGGCACACAGATGGTTGTCCTCATGCTGGAGCCTTTTCCCAGCTTGCACCCGCCAGGCTGGAGGCAGGGCTGTGCTGGGCAGGCCAGCTGCCAAGCTGAGCCTCCTGCCAGCATCCTCCTCCTCCTTCCTCCTCCTCTTCCTTGTCTCAGAGGGCTTGGCTGGAGCTGGAGCCACTCAGCAGCTCAACCTGCAGCTTACAGGAAGAGCTTGGTGTAAATACGGGCCCAAGCAAAACCTTGTGATTTAAGGTCAACTTGGAGCAGTGCTGGTTTTTCCTCTCTTCTCATGGAAGAGGGATCCCAGGGCTTCTGTTGGGGATGACATGGGGGGGACAGAGGGCCTGGGCTGCCTCCATGTGGGCATGAGGTTTGCCCGCTGCTCCTGGCACAGTTCGGATGATTCACCAGGAGCTTATGAATGGGGGTTCTGAAGCCCCTGCTGTGCTCCCTGTGGATGAAGAGCATCTTCTAAAGGGGCAATTCCATTCGTTAGGAGCTGTTGGTGTATTCAGGCAAGGGCTTAACTGGCCTGTTGGAGCTGGAACAGCCTCTTGCCTGAAGGGGCGTTGGGAAATCTTGGCAAACACTTCTTGTTATTTACACAACGGCCCTTCTGTCACAGGCGTGTGTACCTAGAGAGGGCTCAGATTGAGAGGCAGGTTGTCAGGAGAGGACGCAGGGTAGTTACAGATGCTGGCCATTGGCTGGCTTCACCAAAGCTGAAAGTGGAGAAGAAAAAAAAACCAAAAAAGACAAGTCCTGGGCAAAGCTGGGAGAGCCAAGGGATGGTTTGCAGTGTGTTTTGGGAAGGGATCTGCTCCCGGGTTGTCGGCCCTTGGCAATGGACCTGTGGCTTTTCCGCATCCCCCTTCCCATGTGTGCAGCCTGGGCTGGGCAGGAGACGGGGCTCTGCTGAGGTCTTCCCATGGGACTTGGGCAGAGCCTTCCCCATCCCAACGGAGGCTTCCCTGCCTGCTGGCAGCCCCGTGGTGGCACAGATTTATTTCCCTTTGCCTCTCACGCTCTTTGCCTCATTTACACTCGTGAGCTGACTCCATATGGTGCAAAAACCAGAGAGATGGTGCTCCCGGTGCCGGGAGCCGCTTGCTGACGAGCTTTGCAGTTTCCTCTGTTTGAGGTTCAATATTCCCACCTCCTCCCCTCAACGGCCGGGGCTCAGCTCATCATCTCTAGCAGCAGCCAGAGCATCCCTGTGTGTTTCCACTCTTGTTCCCTTGCCCTCCTTGCTTTCCTCCACAAGGCAGAATCACAAAATTACCTCAGCTGGAAAAGACCCTCAAGGTCATTGAGTCCAACCATTCCCCTAGCACTGACAAGTCCTGAACTAAACCATATCCCCAAGTACTGTGTCCATATGACTCTGAAATCCCTCCAGGGATAGTGACTCCACCACTGCCCTGGGCAGCCTGTTCCAATGCCTGACAACCCTTTTGGTGAAGAAATTCTTCCCAACATCTAATATAAACCTCCCTGGCACAACTTGAGGCCATTTCCTCTTGTCCTGTCACTTGTAACTTCACTGAACAGCCCGATCCCCACCTCTTTACAACCTCCTCTCAGGCAGTTGCAGAGAGCCAGGTCTCCCCTCAGCCTCCTTTTCTCTAGGCTAAAAGCTGGGGGTCTGACCTGGGGCCCTAAGGATGTGTCCTCAAACCAGCAACGCTCTTGCTGTTGTTTGGTTCTTACTTGCACCTGAATATAGTTGGCTGGCCTCCCTCAAGGCTTTCCTACATGTCAGATGCTGCACTAAGAAAATACAAGATCAGTCTGGCTGCGGTTGTTCTGTGCTGGAGCTGCTCCAGAAAGCTCGCTCCGTGCTTGCTTGTCCAGAGCCAGGCTTTCTCTTTGCTAAGTCTCTAGTTTTGGTGGGAGGAGTTGGTTTCTGGCTCAACCGAGCAGTCTGGCTTCGGCTTTAAGCAGCTAGGGGGTGCGTTGGGGTAAAAAGGGAGGCTTTTACCCCAAATTCTGGTGCCTGGGGGACAGGCCAAGCCCTTGGCTGCGTGGGGAGGAGGTTTGCATGGGCCGAGGGATGCTGTTGCTGGGCTGGAGTCCCCTGACAGGACTTGCTTGCTGTCTGAGCAGCCTGTCATGTTGATAGCTCATGCAGAATCCCTTTGACATTTTGAAATAAGATCTAGTAAATAGAAGCTGGACAACACCAGGTGCACCTCTTGCCGTCAGGGCTTTCTGACATGCACGGCTGGCATTTTAGATTTAGGGCTCTAGGAGATGCGTGTTTTTGTTGCGAGCGTGAAGCTTTTCATGGAGAACGTTGTCCAAGACAATGACTCACCTTGACTCTCTAAAGAAGTGATGACGTGGAGGGAAATGCAGGATCAATGTTGGGATTTTTAGAGCTTTCCTCATAGGCAGGGCTATCCTGGCATGAGGCAAAATCAGTGGGGAAGGAGAGTCACAGGGAAGGAGGGACAGGTCTGGTGCTTTAGTTTAGCAAAACTTACTGCACCTGCTCCACTGTTGCCTCAGTGCTGGGGGCTTTGTAGCCAAGCACGGTGCAGCCAGAAGACACACATGGGCACGTTGCTGGGAAGAGCCCCCTGCAATCCCACGGGCCCATGTCCTGTGTTGTGTATCCTTTTAATTTATCCTAGCACATGTGGTGATGGATGCTCTTGGTGTTTATGGCTGCCCTGTCTTCTCAGTTGACTGATTCTGTGTGTAGAGGCTATAATTTCCAAGGGAATCCCAGTTGATGAGGAGCCCATTTCCACTCAACTCTTTAGGCCTCCATGTCCCTTGTCTTTGAAATCTCAAACCCTACTCTTACTGGGTTTTTTCCCTCCTCTTTTTGGGGTTCCTTACTTTCTCAAAGCATGATGAAGATCAAGCCCCCTCTTCCCAAGGGAAGTGTGCCCAGCAGAGTGCCCTCCTCTCGGGTGAGCTCACTTGCTTCCATTCAACCTGGCTGGAGCACACCATGTGCAGCCAATGCTGGTACGTGGCTGTTGATCAAAAAGTGAGCTACAGAAAAGTGGCAAAAGACACCAAGTTGTTGACATTGCTCCCCCGTGTTTGGTTTATCCATGCCATCCCTTCAAGTGCTGTGCTCTTACTTTGGGGTTTGAGGTACCGGATCCTCCTTGCTCACTTGCCTGGTGGAATGGTTGTCTGTTTCCATGGTGTCTGATTCAGTGCTGGATACTTGAGTTCTTCCCCTGTTTTTCCTTCTAAAGCCTGGAGTTTGTGTGTGAGCTCTGAGAAGGGCAGAGGCAGTGGCTGACCCTCTTTCCCAGGTTCCCACTTCTGTCAGCCTCCAGCCAAGTCCATTATCCATGTCCTTGTTTCTTTGGTAGCTCTGCAGAATGGTGCTCTGCGCTCTCCTGCACTTGAGCGGTGGCAAGTGCTGGAGATGACATTTCTTTGATGTGTGATACTCACCCAGCAGTGTCCTCTTGCACAAATACTGACGGAACAGAGTAATCCAGGTGCCCTCCTGGTGCAGAGGCTGAGGGTGTGTTGAGGGACCAGCCCTCAGGACCTGTACTTACTGGAATTGAACCCCATTGTAACCCTAAACAAAGTCTCGTTTGCATCCCAAAAGGCCTGTCTGCCAGGATGGAGACAACAATGATGGCTGCAGGTCCAGCGATTGAGATAAGGACACTGATGAGAAGGACAATGATGAGGGGCAGGGGGGGCAGGTCCACCCCAGCTGCTCAATCTGGTGACTCAATCACACTTGCTCATCCTTGCGAAACAAGGAGACTGGGCCTATCAAACAGGGGGCTGCAGTGGGGGGCTTGGGGAGCCTCACTGACACCAACTCTCCCCATTGGCCCAACGCTGCATCCAGGACTGGGCATTTGCTGTTCTCTCTCTCTCTCTCTCTCTCTCAACTTTTCTTCTCCTGCTCCCTCTCTCTTCCTAAAATCATTCAGTAACACAAGGCCCAACCATGATGTTTTTCTCAGGTTGTGCAGCTTAACCCTGTCTGTGTTGTGCTCTTGTGATCCAAATGTCAGCCCTTTATGATTGTGCAGCCTGAGATAATCATTGAAGTATTTGCATTCCTTCTACAGTTTTAATTAAACCTAATTCAAATACAGACCCTGAGTGTCATTTCTCCTTAACCTGATCAAGGGGTATCAGATGGTTGAGCATTTCCTTGGACCTTGACATTTTAATCACTCCCCCTGGAAGGGCCAGGTCTGAGACAAAGGTTGGATCCAGCTGCACCTGAGCTCCTCTCTGAGAAGGAGTTTAGAAAGCAAGGGGGTCCAATCTGAATCTCCCTGGGTTGCCCTACCCAGGTTGTGACAGGGTGTCCAACACGTGCATTCCTGGTCCATCCTCAGTCCTGTAGTTGTTGTGATCAGAGCAGAGATTTGCGATGTCTCAGCATCATTTTATTCCATCCCTTTTAAGTGATTCAGGTTGCAGCTCTCTGTCCAGGGGGATCTTTTACCACGTGATGGTAAAAGAGAGGAAGTTTTTGCTGAGCAGCACTTTTAGCCATGCACTGCCTTCACAGGCTCCCCCTGGGAGACACAGTGTGTGACAAGGGACAGTGTCCTCAGGCTCCTGACCCTCAGCCTTCATCTGTTCTGGTGTGTACTCCTGGGTGGTGATAGCGTTGGCTGGTGACAAGCGGATGATTGCCCTTCCAACCTGAGCGATCCCTCCTTCAAGCCTTCCACACTACCCTCGAGTTGGACAGTGCTATTTCTCCTGGGCAACCTCATAAGCTTTTTGGAGGGTAGGATTTCTAGGAAGGCCTCTGCCCATCCCTGGGTGGCCGAGTTTGTGTTCCACATCTTCTGGAGGATGAGATGAGTCACTGCCAAACTTGACATATGGTGATTTTTGGAGCAGGCTGTGGCGTTCAGTGATGCTTGCTGGCAACCTGGCCTCGTGAAAGCAAAGCTGAGGATTTAAATGTGCAGTGATTTTGTTCTGGAAAACGTTCTCCTGAAAGATAGCCTTGTCATCTTGCAGCCCTGGGTTGCTCCTCCAGGGTGGCCTGTGGAGGAGCTGGGCTCTGGGGACAGCTGGGTCTGGCTTGGATGGGCCAGAGTGTTTGGTGAAGCGCTCCCTCAGCCCTTGGTGCTGCTTGACTTTGAGTTGCCAAAGGCATCTGTGCCCATCTGTCAATACTGAGGTATGGACCATCCTCTATGCCTGTAGCACGTGTGGATTTTGTATATCCATGGCCTGTGTGCAGTTGCCACGGGTAGGGTATCAGCAACTGACTTGGGCATTATGGGAGCAAATGAGCTCCTTGCATTTGGAAAATATTGAGCTACGTGTAACATCCCGAAATCTTCCCATTGCCTCCAATGCCTGGTTTGAGTTTGGTGGATTAAAACTTGTTCCCAAATTTTCTAAAATAGGTTTACCATCTGGAAAACAAAAGGTACTGAAAGCCCTATCTTCTCTCTCATCTTTATATTTGATTTGGTTGCCTTTGTCTTCCCCCCCCCCCCACGATGCAGGCTCTTTTTGGTAATTCTCTGTTGTTTCCTTCCCACTCTCTTATCTCTCCCTCTGCAGTTCCTCTCTCTTTTCCTCTCTATTCTTCTCCCCCTCTCCCTCCCCCCTCTAATTTATTTGCAGGCAGGTTGTCTCTTTGATTTACTGTATCTCTTCTCAGTAGGATTATGATAAATGGATTGTTTGGCTCCAGCTGAGCTTGTCCAACACCATGTCCCCACACTGGGTCAAGCCTCTTTGGAGCCTAAAGACCAAGGGGGAGATGCTGAGGCTGGATTTCCTCAGCACGGTCTGCGGGAGGAGTGAGTGTTGGTAAATGGGACTTGGTCCTTAGGGGCCAGACTTGACATCACCTGTGGAACTTCTTGAGCCTGCCTTAGGACACTTGGCTGTGCTTTTCTCTTGCCAGGTAGGCTGGGTTTGCCAGCGTGTGGACGCACGTCCGCTCACAAAAATGTATTGGGCGCTTTCAGGCACATCAACCAGCATATTTCAATTTACTGGATCCTGACATGGGCAGTGTCTGCTGCTTGTAATTAGAGCGTTTCATCCCGCAGCCGCAGCAGGCGGCGGTTTATTGATAAAGTTGTTATATAGTTGCTGAGCAAACACCCCCAAATCTGAGCTTCATTAAGCTGTCGCCTGCCCTGCTGCGATGCGGCTCCGTGAGCGCGGCATCCGTGGCATCGACGGCAGGTCCCGGAGGAGGGCCGGGCTGGGCTGTGCTCTGCATTAATGCATCCCATCACAAATGAACGTGGCACGCTCCTCCTTGGCTGAGATCTAGAAATTCTTTCCCTTTCCAACCCAAAGTGGGTGTTTTGTTGTCTCTTTTTTTGGCCATCGCACATCTTCTCATGCTGGCTGTGGATGGTGCGACAAAGGGGCAAAGAAGGACAATGAAGCTGACAAAGGGTTTGGAGCATGTATCTTACAAAGAGCAGCTGAGGGAGCTGGGGGTGTTCAGCCTGGAGAAAAGGAGGCTGAGGGGAGACCTTCTTGCTCTCTGCAACTGCCTGAGAGGAGGTTGTAAAGAGATGGGGATTGGGCTCAATGAAGTTACAAGTGACAAGGCGAGAGGAAATGGCCTCAAGTTGCACCAGGGGAGGTTTAGATTGGATGTCTTCACCAAAAGGGGTATCAGGCATTGAAACAGGCTGCCTAGGGCAGTGATGGAGTCACCATCCTCGGAGGGATTGAAGAGTTGTATAGATGTAGTACTTAGGGATATGGTTTAGTTAAGGCCTTGTCAGTGTTAGGGGAACAGTTGGAGTCGATGATCTTGAAGATCTTTTCCAACCAGGGTAATTCTGTGTGTGTGATTCTGTGTGGTGTCATAGCTGCTCTTCTCCCCCAAGAGGTTCATACAGACCCCAAAGCATCTGCAATTTCCTTTACAATACAGGCAGGAAACGTTTCATGTTGACTTGTTTTGTTGTTGTTTGGTGCATCCTCTCCCCTCTCGACTGGGTTTGTTATTTGGCGGGTGATTCTTCATAACGAACCTGCGGGAGATTGATGGGGAGAGCTCGTTATGCACTTGCAGAGCAGTTTCACCATTGTTCTGTAGCAGCAAAATGCACCATTAAAGGCAGAGAGCCATGGGAATGATGGGATGTAATTAGTTGTTGCTGTAATATTTTTGATTGAAAGTCTATAGATGCTGTGAGCGGCTCCTCCGGGAGCTGGAGCTCTTGGGGGACTCTTAGGGAGAGCAGTGTTTATCAAAGGGGAGAGGCTGGCCCTGCTCTGACCTTGCTGTGATTAAACCATCAAGAAGGTGTCATGGTGCTCCCTCCCCGCAAGGGACAGGAACCAAGTGGGGAGTCATCCTGCGGAAGAGGCTTTTTTGGGTGGGATGTGCACTCAGCAGCTTGCCACCTCCATGTGGTAGAGCTGCACGGATCTTGTGTTCCTGCTTTTTCCCAGCTTAGTCTGAAGTTCATGATATACTGAAACCTTGCATAGGTGAACTTGGTGTCCCATGTCCATGGGATTTTGTGGACCAGAAGGTCATGGAGAGTAACCTCGTGGTGTGTGCTTGGACCCCTTCGGCTATGAGGAATAGTGAGAGTTAAATTCAAATTATTTCCCCTGCACCGGGCGGACTTTGTTTCCATTGACATGGAGAAGTGTGATGCAACCTGTGAGCATACAGGTAATGGTGATGAAAGCCATGATGCAATCTGGGCTTGGCATGAAGTCTTGATGACTTCACTGCAGGAAGGCAGAGCTTGCGGCATCAGAGCAGTTAACGTTATTGAGCACTAGTCTTTGTAATAAAGCCTCTTGGCTCCGTTTCTCTATTGTTCCCTTTCTCTGGTAATGTCACCAAACTTGGACAGAAGCTTCCCAAGCTGTGCGTTCGCCTTGGGCTGAGTTTGCTGAAGCTCTTGGGAGAGAGAGAGGGGGTAGAAAGCAAGCTTGGCATTTATGAGCATGAAATAGAGGGGAAAATTCAGCGCTTTGCTCATGGAAAAAAGTCCTGCTGTTGTTCCCCTTCAGAAGTCGTGCTTTGGGGCTGGGCCTAGCCCAGGGGATGTGCCCTGGGGTTGGACTGTGCACAGACCCCATCAGCACTTGCTCAAGCTCACTTGTTCTGTGTTCTGCAAAGGCACATCAGGACAAATCTCTGAAGATCCCACCCAGGGAGCATCCTCTGTCCCTCTGGACCCCAGCCCCGTGTGCCCTGCCCATCGCTCCACGGCTGCCTGCTTGTCTCTGCTTTCCCTCCCAAGGCTCAGCTCTTGACACACACACCTCCCCACGCATCTTGGGGGGGCTTATTTCCAGCAGCTGGCATCCTTTCCAAATCTCTCTCTACCCATCTGTTGTTATCAAGCCTCCTCTCTCCTTACTTTGCTTAATTTCTATCCTTTTCCTCTTGGTCGTCTTAGCCATGCCTGCGTCTCTTTGCAGATGCCCAAGCATTTGCTTTCAAGTGCCTCAGGCTGATGCCTGCTGTGATCTTCTTGCAGGAGCTGCTGCTTCTTGCCTGGGGAGAGGGGCAGTGTCCCCAAGGCATCTATTGAGGAGTGCAGCACTCATAGAAGTTTCTCTCTGCCCTCCCTGAGCAGAAAATTTGTTGTCATATCTCTTTCTTTCCAGATGACAATGTCAAAACGTGATTGAGTTGGGTTGGCCTCCTGGCCAGGGAGAAGTCACACCTTCTCATTGTGCGATCAGGAGGAGCCCTCCGTGTTGGGGTGGTCTGAAATGCGGCTGGGGATTTCAGGAAAGAAGTTTCACTTCATTTTGGGCAGTTCAGGAAGGTTTTTCTGGAAGAGGCTTAAATCCCATCGGGAAGGGTGATTGTCAAGATGGCATCAGCCGGTGTGGAATGAAGGTTCCCGTGATGGATGCTGTGCTGCCCCGCTCTGCACCTGGCAGCTCTCCCTCCAAAAACCTTAATTCCCCCCTGTGGCTTGGATGGTGCCACCCCTCCTTTCCTCCTTGGACACAGCTTATCCCACCGTTGATATCAGCCCTGGACACATCTGACACCCCTTTTCCCGGGAGGGTGCGGGGAGCCTGGATCGTGCCATCACAGATGGATGCGCTGCTCGGCGCCGAGGATGCTGGTGCATTCTAATTGCTGGCATCTTTACTCGTTACGAGTGTAATTGTGAGTAGACGTTTGTTTTTGTATTGATAATTAGGGACTGGAACAGATGGCGGAGGCTTAGTTTAAAGTAATGTGTCCATTAAAGAAAATCTACTGTATACAGCTGAAGATTCTTCACTCTAAGAGAGCTCAGCTCGCCGTAGCAGAGCTCATCTTCTCCCTAACGAGGGCTTCAGCCATTACAGCCTCGTCAGCTGCCTTCTGTGGATGCTCAGGTCCTGCAGATTCCTCCAAGGGAGCGTGTTGAGCACCCTCCTGGGCAGAGCATCCCCTGGGACATCGCTGTACCCCTGTGGTCAGGTGTGGAAGGAGCTGCTGGAGGTGACTCCTGCCCGCAGGGCACGGAGCCCCTCGCTGGCACCGTGGTGGAACGGGCACTGGCTGATGCTGGTGGATGTGGTTCTCCCAACAACGCTGTGCTGGATGTAGGAGGCATGGGGAGATGATGTTCCCCTGCACTGATCCCCACCCTGCCCAGGCTGAGGGGATGAGCACACCTGTCCCAGCAGGACCCCCCCCTTCCAGTTAATACCCACTAGGTATTAACACCCAGTGCCAAATAATGAGGGCAGGTCCTGGCAGCAGGAACTGAAGAGCATGGGAGGAGAGATATGAGGTGTCTGTGTGGCTTCTCCACTGGTCCACGGCAATCCCCTCATTAGCAGGCAGAGCAAAGGAGTTTTACTGCCAGTCCCTCCTTTGCTCTCTCCCAAGGGATGGATGGCTGGGGGACAATCCCCGTGTGTCCCACCAGCAGCAGTGTTTTGCAGCCAAGAACTGGAGGGGTGAGCCACTGGCTCCCTGGCCATGAACAGCGTTTCCCCCAGGGTCACGGCATCGCTCCTGCTCCCTGAAAATGAAGTAAAATCCAAGATTTCCTCCAAGAGGAAGTAGCAGAGGTCAATGGGAAGTAGCTCAGCCAAGTCCTTCTGGTGCCAGTACCTCTGGAGTCACTGGGTTCGGGTGAGGTCAGTGGGCATGTGAGCAGGAAGAGGGGATTGAACCAGTTCATTTTATTAAAAAAACAAACCAGAACAAAAAACCAACAGCCAGAGCAGCAAAACAAACCACCAAACTATTTTGCCAGGTTAAGGATCTTCTTGTATATGGCAGTGTCCTTGGGATTCAGGGCAGGAGATGGTCTGCAGAGGGTCAGGCTTCTAGCAGGGGCTCTCAGCCCTCTTTGTCTTTTGGTTTGCAAAATGCTTTAGAAACATGGAGCTGCTGAAGTGCAAGTTATCTTAGAATCATAGGATGGTTTGGGTTGGAAGGGACCTTCAAGATAATCTAATTCCAGCCCCATGCCATGGGCAGGGACATCATCCGCTAGACCAGGTTGCTCCAAGCCCCATCCAGCCTGGCCTTCCATTGCAAATGTCTGGTATTCACACATACTCACAGAATTTTTCTTGCTTTGTTTCTTTGCTAAGGGAAAAAAAAAAGAAGGTGGAAGTTTAAAAAATAGGTGTAATTAAATTAAGCCTCTAAAGACGTGTCTGCAGTGGAAACTTTGTGAACGTGACCTCCCTGGCCAGAGGCCATGTAGTCCCTTAGGACTCTGGAAACCTCCATAGTGAAAGCTTCTCTGCAGTGTTGTTTGTTGTTTGTTTTGTTTTTGTTTTTTTTTTTCAATTTATTAACTTATTTCTCTGCTTATTTAGTTATTTTGAAGTCTCCTGCTTTGGGAGCTGCTGTGTGCCATGGTGGTATTGCTGCTGTGCCCTCCTGCTTTCTTTCCAAAACATGGAAAGAAGCCAGGAACGTCAGGAGGTGGGACTGGGTGATGTTTGCGTGGCCTTTTGCTTCCACCTTCACATGGATTTATGCACAGGCCTTTGGGGAGGAACAGAACAGGAGGGGAGAGGTTTTGGGAGAGATCCTGGTGGATGTCACCTTGGGGCAGAGCTGATCCTCGCGTGCCACGGACCCGTGCCACGGCTGAGCTGTATCTAAAGGACTTTCTGCTGTCATTGGCCCACTGAAAAAAACCCACCTAGGGAAGGAAACTGGATGTGCATGAAACAGGGCAGGAAGTGGAGTGAAAATGCTTCTGGATAAACCCTTGCAAGAGGGTTCTTGTCACTGAGGGTTCCTGTAAAGTGAGGGTGTCCGTGGTTACTGCAGAGGGGAGTGAGCCAGGTCTGGGTCCCAGCCCAGCCATGCTCCCTGTGTCCTCCTGGGCTCTGCTGCCTCAGTTTCCCCTGCGTGGCACAAGGACGCCCCTTTGGCTGTGGGGAAAATGCCAAGGATTTTTGGGGCTCTTGGAGCATCCCTCCCCCTGGAGGCTTCCAGGAGGTGGGACTGGGTGATGTTTCCTTGGCCTTTTGCTTCCCCCTTCACATCGATTTATGCACAGGCACGTCTGCCTGCCTGTTTGGAGGACTGCAGTGGGGATTCATGGCCGCTTAATGAGGCACGGGGATGTTTGCAGAGGAAGGGGAGCTTGGAGGGAAGGTGGAGGGAGCAGAAAATTGCTGGAGGGCTGGAGCTGGAGGACTTACAGGTGGGATGTGTGGTTTTTTTAGCTGGCTTCTGCCAAACAGAAAGGGGCTGAAGCTGCAGGCAGAGATGTGCTGCGGTGGCAGGAAGGCCGCCACACTTTCCTGTTGGTTGCATGAACTGGTGGTGAAACATTAGGGTTGTTCAGCCTGGAGATGAGAAGGCTCCAGGGAGACTTTAGAGCACCTTCCAGTGCCTGAAGGGGCTCCAGGAAAGCTGGGGAGGGGCTTTGGACAAGGGCTTGTAGTGAGAGGACAAGGGGGAATGGATCAAAACTGGCAGAGGGGAGACTAAGGTGAGACATAAGGAGGAAATTCTGGAGTGTGAGGCTGGTGAGACACTGACCCAGGTTGCCCAGGGAAGCTGTGGAAGCCCCATCCCTGGAAGTGTTGCAGGGCAGGTTGGCTGGGGCTCTGAGCAACCTGGTCTAGTGGGAGGTGTCCCTGTCAATGCAGGGGTGTTGGAACCAGATCATGTTTAAGCTCCCTTCCAACCCAAACCATTCTGTGATTGTATGGTCTCAGTGAGGGCACTGTGGGCAGAAATTGGCTGGCACCACGTGAAGCACCATGCAAAGCATGGGTGCAGTGGGCTGGGGGCTTTGAAGCCCCCTGGCAGGGCCACAGCAGCATCCTGGGACCTGCTGGGGCTGCGGCAGCTTTGCAAGCTCCCCAGGGGCCTTCTTGCTGCATCTCGGAGGGTTTGCCTCGCTCCCTCTGCCTCTCTAGCCCCACTTGCCTCTCCGGGAGCCAGGCTGGGTCAGCAGCTCCGGCGGGGATTTCGGGCAGGGGAGCGTTTGTCACCAGAGTCAGGGTGGGCAGCTCCGGGTCACGTTTCTCCAGCTTCCCATCCCAGAGCAGCCAGCAAAGGGAGGGGTGGGAAGATTAATGGGAGTCTCGTTTCCCGCTTGCGATCGCTGGAGCAGGCGTGGAGAGATTAAAAGCAGCAGGCCGGCAGCGGTTCATGTTCCTGGGCTGATTTTGATTTCCTGACCTTTATTTCTCTGCTCGCACCCGTTTTCCTGGCGCCGCAAAGCTGCCCTGGGTACCTGGGAGCAGGGGGAAAGGGGAGGGAGGGGGATGTTCAGCTCTGCCAGCCGGCACTTCGCCTCCTCCCATTTGGTCGAGACACAGGAATCGAGGAAGTTAATCTGCATGTCTGCTTGCTGCAAACAAATAAATACAACCTGGAGGATTTTTTCCCATCTGTTTCTATACGTTGTGGCTCTCACTGTTACTCTTGTTTTGTTTCGTTGGGGTTTTTTGTTGCTTGTTTGTTTTTATTTTAAAGAATAAAAGTAGGGAAGTGTCGGCTGCATTACAGCTTTGGGGTATTTCCCACCCAACCCTCCCATCAGCAGAGGAACACCGGCCCAACAAGGGGGTTTTCGTTTGCTTGTTTGAAGTCACTCTGACAAATAATAACTGGGTACAAGGACAACTCGGGGCACCAGACAGATGTGGTGTGTGAAAGGGGATGTTGGGATGAAGTGAGTAACTCTGAGCACATCAGATGGGACCTGCTCAAAAGCCTGTCCAGAGGCGCTGGGGGAGAAGGTGGATTCTACCTGCCAAGAGAGGCTTTGCCTCAGCCTCTTCAACTCCCTGCTCAAGTTTACACTCCATAAAATCATAGAATCATAGAATGGTTTGGGTTGGAAGGGACCTCAAAGATCATCTAGATCCAACCCCCTGCATGGGCAGGGACACCTCCCACTGGACGAGGTTGCTCAGAGCCTCATCCAACCTGGCCTCAAACACTTCCAGGGATGGAGCTTCCACAGTTTCTCTGGGCAACCTGGGCCAGTGTCTCACCAAAATGCAGCATCCTTCTTATTTTTTTTTAATTTGTTTTAGTTGGTAATGCTAGTTTCCTTCCCTAGGCTTGGAGGGGTCAGAGGTGGCAGTGTGGGCTGGTGACTCTTTGCAAAGAGACTTGTCCTGCACTGTTTGCTTCAGAGAGAGGCTGCTCTTGGTTCATTAGATGTGTTGGGGCATCTGAGATGGGTACAGATGCTTTGTGAAAGCAGCTGAACGTTTTTCTGTGGCTCTTTGCTCACGATGTCATTGAAAACTTTGGGAGTAACCACTTTGCTTTCATTTTCTTGTATTTCCTCAGAAACTTTGATGGATACACGGACGGCGACGGCCGAGCTGGGCTGGACCGCCAACCCTCCTTCGGGGGTAAGTGTCACTCGTCCAGCTCATCCTGGCATCATCTCCTACTTCTCTTGATATGCTGGTGGGGAGCTGGGGAAGTTGCACGGGAGCAGCAGTGCCAGGGCTGCTCCAGGGCTGAGCATCCCTTTCCTTGAACTGATCCTGGGGTCTCAGCAAAGGTGGAGCTTTTCTCCATCTCCATGCTCTCTCCTCCCCTGCCTGTCCTCCTCCCAGGTCCAGCCCCATTGCTCCTCTCCATCCCCCTGCTTCTGCCTTCCCTCTCCCTGCGCCAAGAGGCTTGTAATTAGGAAACATTAGCAGGCTCCAAACAGCTTTCATACCTGGAACATCATCCGTAATTGCACTCGGCAGTGCTCTTCCCTGGCTATTAATGTCACTTTTATGAAGTAATGAGGAACAAAACACCCTGAGGCACTTAAAACATCTTTTTTATATAATACGAGCCTTTGAGGAATGGAAGCATAAAATAACTTGACTCACATTCCCCCTGGCAGAGAGAGAGACGGCGCTGGAGAGGAGAGGAGCAGCAGTGGGAGGGGGTGCGAGGTGATGGATGGGCATCGTGGTGGGACAGGCTGGTCAGGCAGGGACAGGTGCAGCAGTGGGGTCCATCACCAGGGTCTCTTTCTCCTCATGGAGGTACTGATGAGTCTCATCCTTTGCAGGAGTGTATATTAGATCTTCCACGAAGTGTATTTGGAATCTGGCTGAATATGAGCCAGTGTGTGCCCAGGTGGCCAAGAAACCAACAGCATCCTGGCTTGTATCAGTAATAGTGTGGCCAGCAGGACTAGGACAGTGATTGTACCCCCTGTGCTGGGCACTGGTGAGACTGTACCTCAAATCCTGAGTTCAGTTTTGGGCCCCTCACTACAAGAAGGACATTGAGGTGCTGGAGCATGTCCAGAGAGGGGCAATGGAGCTGGAGAAGGGTCTGGAGCACAAGTATTACGAGGAACAGCTGAGGGAGCTGGGGGTGGTCAGCCTGGAGAAAAAGAGGCTGAGGGGAGACCTTCTCGCTCTCTGCAACTGCCTGAGAGGAGGTTGGAGCCAGGGGGGTCGGTCTCTGCTCCCAAGTAACAGAAGAAGTGGAAAATGGTCTCAAGTTGGGCCATGGGAGGTTTAGATTGGATTTTAGGAATAATTTATTTCCCAAAAGGGTTGTCAGCCCCTGGCCCAGGCTGCCCAGGGCAGTGGTGGAGTCACCATCCCTGGGGGGATTTCAAAGTCGTGTAGATGTGGTGCTGAGGGACTTGGGTTAGTGGTGGCCTTGTCAGTGCTGGGTGAATGGTTGGACTTGATGGTCATACAGGTGCCAGGGAGGGATTGCAGACCTATCCAAGCAGCCTGGCATAGAGCTCTAAGAGGCATGTGGGGATTTCTGCTTGTGCTGGAGTCAATGAAGACCCCAAACTTAGTTGGTCTTTTCTTGGTTTTAGTCATGGTTCCCAACAGCAGCCACCCTAGGGCTGTGCTATTTTTCAGCCCAGGCTGCTGAAAGTCGGGTTAAGAAACAAAAAGCTTCCCCTCTGCCCTGCTCTCCTCAAAAAAAAAAAATGCAAGTGCACTGGCAGCCTTGCTTTGGGGCTCAGCACCAAGCCCCAGCATCGCAGGAACAAGTGGAGAAGAGGGCAACCAGAGAGGGAAGGAAAGAAACAAAGAGGGAGAAGAGCAGCAGCCATCTGTAAATGGGACCTTCCTGCTCCTTGGTGCAGGAGGAAGGGAACAGGAGGATGGGAGAGGAGCCAGGGCATCAGCTCCTTCTCCCAGGCCTCTCTCATCTCTCTTGGGCCTGGAGGTGATGAGCCACCTCTCCTGACCCTAGGGTTGCCATTGACACAGGCTCTTTGCAGGCTTGGGGTCCCTTTTGGTGGTGGCATTACCCTGTGACACACTGAGCTCTTGAGAGTGACTGCTTGCCCCAGCTCACAGATGTGCCCAGGGGGCTTTTGATGTTAATGACAGCACATGGATGCCAGGCTGGGGGCCCCAGGACATGGGCTTTCCTTCTGCTCTTCCTGATGGATGCACTTTAAATCTCCTCAGAGATGGAGAAGACCATTGTCTTAATCAGCAGCTCTCTGTGAATTATTTAGTGGGATCTTGTCAGAATGAGGCATTTGTTGCTGTTAATGTATCGATGGCAGCAGCTGCTGGCACTGGGGGTCTTTCCAGCCACGGGGACCTGCTGCTGCTCAGTGCCCACTTCCAGGAGCACTCAACCCAAGGATGCCCAGGGGAGCATCAGTGTCACCCTCCGTGAGTTTTGATGGCTGGTTTGGTAACGTTCCTTAAGCAATGAACAAACCTGAGCTGTGATCTTTGCTTCAACTCAGCAGAGCCAAGTAGGTGGACCCTGGAGCAACCGTTCTGCTGCACATGTTGGCAGCACGTAGAGGGCCCTTGGGGAGCAGGTGGGGAACGTGGTTGGTTGGTGGGAAATGGAAGAGGCTTGCAGGGTTGATCGTGGTGCATCAGCTCGTGGGAAGACCCAAGGTAATGGGGCAGATTGGCATCACCCATGTGCTGTTGTGCTGCCCATGGAAGCACGAACACGCGTGAGCGCTGGCGTAGCATCCCTCCTGGAAATTATGCATGATATTATTCCGAGTGCTGCTTAAAGATTGCCACATGAATAATGCTGTTACGAGGAGACCGTAAACATGGGTTAGTTAAAATGAATGGATTATGAGGTTGTAAATCTGTCTGTAGGACTCTAATGCCATCATAGACTATTCACAGTTTGCCGCTGTCCCTTAATTGAAATTGTAGCCTGGATTATATTAATGCCCATCTATAAATCGAATTGCAAATCTATATTCTCTCTCTCTCCGTGGCATTAATGTTTTATTTAGTTAGTTCTCCTTGCCGGGGAAATTATCCCGTTGTGCTGAGAGCCTGGGGTCAGGCTCGCTCTCCAGCCCACGTGTTGGCTTGGGCTTGAAGAAGCTGTAGCCTCGTGTGTTGCTTTCCCTCCCTCCACTGGGTGCCTGGACCATTTTTCTAACCCATTTTTGTGTCTTCTCAGGGCAGCTAAGGTGGTTGTCCATGTGGAGAAGGTGTTTTAGCATCAGCTGGGAGCGATGGGGAGAGGTGTGTAGGGGCTTGAGGGTGAGGATTTCTTCTGGTGCTGGCCCAGGTGGTGTTTCTGCACGTGTTTCACATCACGTGTCCATGACCACGTTCCAAGTCCCCTTTGGGATTCTCCTTCCAGCCCTGCCGTGCCCTGTGCAGGGTGAGTGGCACCTCCACAGCTCATGGGCCACCACCGGTCCCTCTGCTGCCCTCTTACCTCCTCTCCCTTCTCCTTGCTGCAGTGGGAAGAAGTCAGTGGCTACGACGAAAACCTCAACACCATCCGTACATACCAGGTGTGCAACGTCTTCGAGCCAAACCAGAACAACTGGCTCCTCACCACGTTCATCAACCGGCGTGGAGCTCACCGCATCTACACCGAGATGCGCTTCACTGTGCGGGACTGCAGCAGCCTCCCCAACGTCCCCGGCTCCTGCAAAGAGACCTTCAACCTCTACTACTACGAGACGGACTCTGTCATTGCCACCAAGAAGTCTGCCTTCTGGACAGAGGCACCCTACCTCAAAGTGGACACCATTGCTGCTGACGAGAGCTTCTCCCAGGTGGACTTTGGGGGCAGGTTGATGAAGGTGAATACAGAAGTGAGAAGTTTCGGGCCTCTGACCCGCAATGGCTTTTACCTGGCTTTCCAGGACTATGGGGCTTGCATGTCTCTGCTGTCTGTCAGGGTCTTCTTCAAGAAGTGCCCTAGCGTGGTGCAGAACTTTGCCATCTTCCCGGAGACAATGACAGGAGCAGAGAGCACCTCTCTGGTGACTGCCCGTGGCACCTGCATCCCCAACGCTGAGGAGGTGGATGTGCCCATCAAACTGTACTGCAACGGGGACGGGGAGTGGATGGTCCCCATCGGCCGCTGCACGTGCAAGGCTGGTTACGAGCCGGAGAACAACGTGGCTTGCAAAGGTAAGGTTGGCTTTGGTAACGAGGCACTTGTATTGGTTTTAAGCTTTGCTTCACACAATGTTTGTCCCCAAAAAAGATGTTTTGGGCAATGTCTGTGGTGAAATCGGCTCTATGCCCTTTACCTGCCCTGAAGCGGTTTTGCTCCGGCGACCGGGCAGGGATTGGGGAGCAGTGGTCAGCCTGTGGCTTCTCGGTGCACTCTGGTTGGTGGCCAGAGTCTGTGATCAGTGTGGCCAGGACACGGGTGGGGGTGCAGCCACCGCTGGAAGCCACCTCTGTGATCTGTTGCCTTCAAAGTGTCGCGCCGGCCGGCGGAGCCGCTTTCATCTGCCTCGTTATTTCCCCGCGACGCTGCGGGAGCCGGGCGGCCGCCGGGCCCGGCTGCAGCGAAGCTGCTCTGATTCTCAGCATTAATTGGAATTTTCTTGCTGGTTTTTTGGGTTCCCCCAGCCATGCTGCCTGCTGGAGTCCTCCGCAGCGCCGGGTTATAAATATGGAAATGGCGCTTGCTGCTTTTCATCTCCTCTTGCTGTTCTGATGAATATTTCCCAAATACCATTTGAGACTTATTTGGGGTTGTTTTTTTCCTATTAGCTGGACTTGTTGCCCTTTCCTTCTCCTGTCCCAAATGAAAGTATTGTTTTTGTGTGCTGTTAGAAGAGGAGAGGGGTTTTTGCATGAGAAGCTAATTCCAGTTCATTGGTGCTTTCCAAATAGCTTTTAGAAGACAGGTGCCACCAGATCAAGGAAGGGTTGGGAAGTTTTCACCGGAGAGGGCAGTAATAGGACAAGGGGTGATGGTTTTAAACTGGAAGAGGGGAGATTTAGGTTGAATATTAGAAAGAAGTTCTTCACCATGAGGGTAGGAAGACACTGGAATAGGTTGCCCAGGGAAGCTGTGGCTGCCTCCTCCCTGGAGGTGTTCAAGGCCAGCTTGGATGAGGCTTTGGTCTAGTGGGAGGTGTCCCTGCCCATACCATAGCAGGGAGGTTGGAACCTGATGATCTTTAAGGTCCCTTCCAACCTTCACCATTTTATGATTCTAAGAAGGAGAAGGTCAAAGGCAGGTGCCAGAGTGCTTTAGGGTTGGTTTTGGGGAAGGAGGTGACAGGAGGAGGTCTGGCTGGGACCTCTTTTGGTGCAGGTGGCAGCACATGTAGCACCAGACTTGGCTGTGATGCTCCTTGGAGTGGCCACCACAGTGTTTCTCCTCCACCTATAACTCCAGATATATGAAAATGTCAAAGCTGGGATTCAAGCTATGGAGAAACTTGTTTGTTTGCCTGAAACCTGGGAGCTTGTCAAGTTTTCCTCTGTGAAAAACCACTTTCCTGCCTGCCCAAGGTGGGGACAGCAATGCCTTCCCATGCCAGGCCTCCAAAAACTGGGAAACCACCTGAGTCCATGCACTTGTGCCTTGCTTCCACGTTGAGCAGCCTCACCAGTGGGAATCCTTTGAGCATTGCAGTTGACACTGAGCGTGGTTTTGTTCCCACCAGGAGATGATCTGTTCCCACGAGGAGCTGCTGTGCTCCATGGGAGGGAGGGCTCTCTGCAAACCCAAGTGTTCCTGGCGAGGTGTTCCTGTGCTGTTGACTAAACAACCAGAAAGTGCACATGGTTTTATGGCAAAATGACATTTTTCTCATCATGCAAAAATAAATACTAATTTCAGTTGAAGACTGGGATTGGGAAATAATGTCACTTTTGCCAGAAATGGGGGGAAAACAATGATTATGGAAAACCTGTCCTAGGTTTAGGTGGTGTTGACCTTTCTATCCTGGGGCAGAGGAGGAGGCTGAGGTCTTGAGTGCCTTTGAGCCCCTGGGAGGAGCGTGCTGCACCCACCCAGCACTCCCAGCTCTGGGCAGGGTGGCAGGGGACAGCCTGGCAGTGCTCAGGGTGATTGTTGGACCCATCTCTGTGGCTTTTTTTGGTTTCCTTTTCTCATGCAAGCCCCACAGTGGTCATGATGTTTTTGTGCCATCACAGCTGGGCCAAGCAAAGCCCTGCGTGCAAGGAACTCACTGAGTTTTTTGTGCCACAGTGCTCATCTCCGTCCATACTCCCCCTCCCCAGCAGCAGCACCAATGACAAAAGAACTCCTTGTGGCACCAGGAGTGGGTTCTGTGGAGCTTCCAGCCAGAGGTTTGGCTTTGTGGTGGGAGCAGTCTTTGCATTCAGGCTCCTTGTGAAGCGAATTCAGGGTCCTGGCAGGTCCGAGGGGGTAGGAATGTCCTCATGGCTTGGCTGGCAGCATTTGGAGTCCTGAAAAGCAGAGTCCATTGTGGGTGCAGACAAAGCAGGTGGCTGAAGGGCACCAAGCACATGCGTGGTGACAGGACCATGCTTTTTTGATGGTCCTGTGGGCACTGTTGGGTGCTGATACGATGCTGTCTCCAGAGCAAAGCTCTGCTATCTCCCCTCTCCTAGTCTTAAGGGTATTTCCCAGTTCCTGTGTCAGGGGGAGAGATGAAAGGCTGGGATGGTGAGTGGGACCTGCACGTTAGAAGGCCCTGGTCAGTGCTGGCGAGGAACACAAAACCCATAAAGCTGCCAGGCCCTCCTGGAAGTTCACTAAAACCAGCCCTAAGAGCCAGAACCAGGGCTAGTGTTGGAAAATCATCTGCGTTTGAGTGAAAACCTGACCTTGGGTTGGACTCTGGCTTTTTACTGCACCTTTTGGGCCATCAGGCTCCTCCTTTTATTCCCGTGGACCTTGAAGACCACAAGGAAGGACCTGGCCCCAATTTCCCAAAGGTTGGCAGGCAGGAGGTGGCACATGGCAAGGTTTAGAAATCGTAATTTCTTGGTTTTCTATTTGTCATTGTGCTCTCAAAGGGGTCATATCCCCCCGCCTCGTTCTCCCGCTGGGTTCTCCTGGCAGGGATGCTCCTGGGAGGCACATGCTCCTGACATCTGCTCAAAGCCTTCATCAGCCTGAGATGAGCCACTTAACAAGCCTGGGGGAATTGTCACCAAGGGAAAGGGAAAAAAACCCAACCACACAAAAAAAAAAAATCTTGGTATTTTAAGGCTGAGAAAATGTGCTTAATTCCTCAGCAGTGGGGGGGAGGAGGGGGAAATAAACTCCTGGGTTGAATTGTTCAGCTCCCCCAGCCCTCTCTCATCCCCCCACACCCCTCCTGGGACAGAGGCTGTGCCTATCATGGGACTATTAGACCAGAGTGGTTTCGTGCTGACAGCAGAGCTCGAGGCCACTGAGGGATTCATTAATACCAGCTTTTATCAGCACTTAGCTACTCGTGGAAGGCACAGGCAGAGCACCATCCTCAGCAGGGGTATTTTGAGCCCCAAAGAGATGATCATCGTGTTTTAGGGTCGAAGTGAGGTGGGGTCATTACTGCCACCACACTAAGATGGAGGTGGGTGGGAGGGAGATCTTCTTCATTGGTTATTGACCTGTTACTTGTTTCCATCTTGGGCCGGTTGGGGTTTGGCCCTGGAGACCTCATGACTGGTGTGAAGCCGCGTTGCTCTCAGCTGGCTGATGGCACGTTGGACTTGAAAGCACACTAAGCTGCCTGGCCCATCCTTTGCAGCACCTCCTGCCCATGGGAGCTGTGGGTCAATGCGAAATGGAGGCAGTTATTGAATCCAAAATGAATAATTCATTTGGTGCCAGAGCCCACGCTCTGTTCGGGTTGATATTAAATCCATTCGTCTTGCTCTGCCCCGTCCCTCAGCCTTGCTTTATGGCTTCCTTGCGTGGTCAAGGTGCAATGCATCATCGTGCTGGGGAGGAGGTGGGAGGAGAAGCTGGAGTGGGGATCGTTGAGAGGCTGGGGAAATCGTTGAAGACCTTGGATGAGCAGGCTGGGTGGATTTTGCTTGTTCTCCTCGAGGAAGATTATTAACCCTTTTCTCTGCCGGTGTGTGACTCTGAAACCTAAAGATGGCAAGGTAACCCCTCACTAGACTGATGGCAGTTGTGGGTCTCTCAGCTTTCATCCCTTTTGAGTTGGAGGATGGGATACTGAGTTTGTGTCTGCTGGAATCACGCTGGCTCTTTTTTTGAGCTTCCCAGTACCAGGAGGTAGCTTGAAAGCAGCCAGCGAAGGGAAAAATCTGGATCCAAAGCAGCCTGGTGCTGAATTTTTCACTGTGTGTGTATAAACCCAGGGAGATGGGGCAGGAGAAGCAGTCCTGCTGCTTCCCAAGCTTGTCTCACTTTTGTTTTCCCCTTCTGGCAAATTCCTATTCCTAGCAGGGTCGGCAGCCTCCAACCTGCCAGGGCTTGGGATAACAAAACCCACCTGCTTGCTTGTGCAGCTGGAAATCTGAGCTGGCAGGGGTGGCAAAAGTGGAAAAAAAAAAAACCACAAAATAAGAAGGAAGCCGGGCTGCGATGCCCATGGTGCAGCTCGTGGAGCATCCTTGCTCCCAGGCATTCCTGGCTTTTTCTGCAAGGCAGCAGGGCCCCCCCAGCCTGTTGGTGTCCGGGTTCCCCAGCCCTTCTTCTGCTGCCGAGCGACGTGCCGGCCTGTGCCGAGCTTCGCCGAAGCTCTCTGTGGGTTTCTTGCACCCTTCCTCGTGGTGTCTTTGTCTCCTTCCTCCAGTTGTCCTTCCCTCTGCCTTGTGTGTGGAGGGCTGGAGTTGGGAAAGAGCAGCGGGACAACTCCCACCACTTGAATGTGAAGGAGCAAGTGGCCCAGGCCGAACTCCCCGTTATCCTTCCCTCCCACCTGAACAACCCTGGTGATAATTATTGATTTCCTTTATTTCTCCATCACAGAGGGCTGGGGACAAAAGCAGAGCATGGAATTGATACTGTGATTTATTGTTTGTTTGTTTGTTTTTTTAAATAATAATTATGTACATTTTGTAATTAGTAGTAGAATAATTTGCTAACACTTAAAATAAGGGAGATGTCTGATTTTCCTGATCAAATTGTTGCTGGTGGTGAGAGCTGGGTCTTTTTGGTCTCTTTCCCTGTGCCTTTTCCTGCCCTTTCCCCACCCCATGGTCCCTCCTAGTGCCCCCCCCTGTACCCTGGGCTGCCTCGCTGTGTTGTAGGGACATGGGATCCTGTTCCCTGCACCTTGAGGAGCACCCATCCCAGGATGCTGCAGATACCTGGGTAGGGACCAGCACACCAAGCACCCCGGGGGTGCAGAAAGGCCTTTTTTGCGTTTTATGTTGGTGGTGGTTTTTTGCCCCCTAATACTGCTGGTACCTGCAGTGCTGTGTCCAGTTCTGGAGCCCCAAACATAAGAAGGACATGGAGCTCCTGGAGAGAGTCCAGAGGAGGCCCTGAAAATGATCTGAAGGCTGGAGCAGCTCTGCTCTGGAGACAGGCTGAGAGAGTTGGGGGTGTTCAGCCTGGAGAAGAGAAGGCTCCGGGGAGACCTTAGAGCACCTTCCAGTGCCTGAAGGGGCTCCAGGAAAGCTGGGGAGGGACTTTGGACAAGGGCAGGGAGGGAGAGGACAAGGGGGAATGGCTTCAAACCTCTGACCTTTCAAAAGGAGCCTTTTCCTCTCTCTTTTTTTTTTTTTCTTTTCTTTGCACAATATCAAGTTTCCTGCCCCCTCTCCCATCCTGCGTCAGCCCAAGCTGCCTTCCCACCGGGAAACAGCAGCTCTCCCAACTCTTCCCAAATGCGGGGGTGATGCCAGAGGGATAGAGGGATGCTGCCCTTTGTTGCAGGGGGCTTTGCCTTCTCCTGGCAGCGATCTCCCGGCTCCCACCACTGGGTGGAACAACCAGCCCAGTTTTACCACAGCGGAGGAGCCTCGTTTGAATCTCGGTGACTCCAAAAAAAAAAAAAAGAAGAGAAAGGAAAAAAAGTGTGATTTTTTTTTTTCTTAAATTGCACCTTAATGAAGGCATCCATTAACCCTCGTAATAATTTTGCAAGGAAAATGTCCAGGAAAACCTTGTTACTTTTTTTTTTTTCTAATGAGTGTGATGGGTTTTAATGGAAGTCTTAATTAGCCATTATTAGCCAAAATGTCCCTCTGGTGGATTCGGGCCCTTTTCTCTCCCCTGGCACAGGGATGGGGAAGGACCATGGTTGGTGCTGGGGGGGAGTCTCAGCCACCACAGCCACTGCTTGCCAGCTCTGTCCCCAAATCCTAACCCCCCGCCCCCCTGGAACCCTCCAAAGGACAAAGGAAGGAGAAACCTGGAAGATGCCCCAGGGAAGGGGTGAGCAGGGACCTGGGGGAGTGCAGCAGGGCTGGACTGGAGCAGCACATGGATTAGGGAACAGCCCCTGGGCTGTACTGTATGGTTTTATTTTTCTGCATATCTTTTTTTTTCCCTCCTCAAATTGTACCCTGGGCCATTTATGTATTTTCCTCCCTGCATCATGAGAACTTTGGAGTGTTTTATTGATTTCAGTCTTGAAAGAGGTAGAAAACCCCCCCCCCTTGTTTTTTTGTGTTTCCCCCCCAAAGGTCTTTTCATGAGCCTGTTTGCAAATCAGGGCATGAATCTGCTTCCACACCCTTGGGTTGCTAATGGTCCATCTAGGACACTTCCCACAGTAGCTGAAGCCCTTGGGGAAACATCTATTTGGGGCGATATCGGGGCACGCTCGCAGGGGCTGCTGTGCACAGGGATCTCTGAGCATCCCTGCTGCAAACCCCACCTGTTTTTTCTCTTTTCCTAACCTCACCCATTCCCAGCAGCCCAGCAGAGCCAGCTCCCAGCCCGCCGCCACCGTGGCGAAGGCCCTTTGCTCTCCCACCGGAGCAGGAATTGTTCTCCAGGACAATGGGAGAGCTGTGAGGAAGCACAGGATCCGGCCTGTGTCCGGCACCCTCATTGTTCCCACCCTTGTTTGCAAGCAGCCAGCACCTGGCAAACCCACTGACTCAGCCCGGCAAGTTTTAAAGCCTTTCTGTAACTTTTTCCTTCTTGTTTTTTCTGAGGACACGAGAGAGCTTTGTTGGGAAGGGCTCCAGCCAGCTCCAGTTTCTGCTGTTTGCTTGCAAGGGGGATCTCACCCATGTTGGGGGCTGTGCTGCACCCAACAGCCCATGGCAAGCTCTTCAGGAGCCAGCATCATTCCCAGCTGGTTGGTAAAAAGATAAAAAAGAGGATTTTTCTACTCCAGCTAGCTAGTAATAATAAAAAAACCCCTCCTTTTTTATTACTCTGGCTGGCTAGTAATGGTAATAATAACTAAAAAGAGTTTTTAATCTAGCTTAGTAATAATTAAAAAAGGAGGTTGGTTTGTTGGTTGATTGGTTTTTATTCTTCAGCTGGCTAGTAAGAATAATTAGAAAACTAAGTTTTTTCCTCCCCTCCGGAGCCATGAAATAACCCATCAGTGCTCCCCTGTGCAGGGCATGGCTTGGGAGCTGCACCCTGGGTTTGCAGTCAGGCTCTGCAGGTCTCCTGCAACCTCTGTTTGAAGGACACGCCTTTGCTGAGGATGTCTTAATGGGGGGTGTAAATGCAAGCTGGGAGAAAGCCGTGGACTGGTCCTGCTGCTTTCCCCTGGCTATCAGAGGAGTTTTGCATAGGTTGGAAAAGCCTGGGGCACCACGGGTATGTGCAGAGGGAGGATGGAGCCCACCAAAATGAGGGGGAAAAATGAAAATAGCTCTGACAGATTACTGAGGTTTTAATTTTCCACCTTCTCCAAAGCCCCTGCGCCCACTGCCTGGGTCGTTCTGCACCCAGAGGGTGACGAATGGAGTGGTGCTGTGGGTGTTAGCTCCAAGTGTGCTAAAAGTGGCCATTTGTCACGCCTGGTGTCTTGTCTCTCAGAGGATGTGTGGAGAGCAGGAGCCTGGTGATTAAATCAAAGCATCGCTTGGCACTGGAGCAGGGCTGTGGCTGGAGGAGCCCTGGGAAAACCCATCCATCTGCAGCAGGCTCCTGGCCAAGGAACCAACCCCTATGTCTGTTGGAGCATTAAACCAGACTGAATATTCACTTGTGGGCACCTCAAATGGAGATAGGCAAACCCACAGGAGGAGGGGATTGATGTTCCCTGCCCAGGGCAGCCTTGCCCAGCCAACAGCAACTGAGAAAATGTAATTAGTGGTGTGGGGTGGAACTGCATCACTTGGATCTTGTGTTAAGCCCAGGACTCACCTGTCTGTGTGATATTTATCCATGAAGGTGCTTATGAGGAAGGAGAGAGCTGCGGGCAGAGGGTAGGAGCTGGTCACCTCAGGGCTCTGAGTGGCCACATCCTGCGTGGTCATCACTGAGCTCCCAGTGGTAGCGTCCCCATGCGCAGGGAGTGTCCCTTGGCTGAGGCTGCCTTCCACTCATTGCATCCCAGGGGCTCTCTGGAATGATGCTCTTGTCCACATGGGCAAAGCTTCACCCTCTCCTTGCTTTTTTTGGGGTGAGGGTTGGAAACTTCAGGGCATGGGGCTGTGTGCCTTGCTGGAGGCGGGGGAGCTGTGGCCTCAGGTCTGGTGTCTGGGCTTTGCTGTCTAGAACTTGTCTGTAAAAGCAAAGAACCAATATCTGAGGGCAATTAGGGATTGAACTTCTGCTCTAGGTCGACCAGCTCTCTTCTGCTGGGTCTGCAGCCCAGAGGGCCAATTGCCTGTGAGGGGAGACTTGATATCGACTTAGTTTGATCCGATTTTTTAATTTATCAACCTCTTTGCACCCAGGTGTCATGTCATGGAGGTGCCTAAAGCCAATTGCTTGATAAACCTGCCCTGGATGTGGCTCTGGGCCAGGCTGACCCACGCTGGCACGTGTCTCCCCTCTGTGATACAGAGGGAGCCACCTGCCCTCCTTGGGAGCAGGGCTTGCTTTGGTCCTCTGGCGTTTGCTCTGGTGTGACTCGGGGAATCTGAAAGCTTGAAAGAGTTCTGGGCATAACAAAAATGTTCTCTGGTTCTCTGGGGGCTGCCAGGGACCATCATCTTCTGCCTAAATCCATTTTGCCACGCCAGGCGAGCGGGGTTGGCCATGCTGGGACGAGGGTGACAGGGTGAGACCTGGAGCTATCAGAGACCTCCTGCCTCCACATCTGATCTGTTCGTGAGCTCCTAATCATCTGTTATTATTTAAGACAACTTATTCTTAGAGAGCCCAAGGTGCAAATTATGTTTCACAGCTAAGAAAAGCTTCCAGAGCTGCCTAGGTACAGTAAATCCCTGCAATCTTGGGTGGCTTTGACTTAGGTGTAACAGATGTTGAGGATGGAGGCGATTACTGGTTTTTGTCTGCTTGTTGCTCTACCAGAGTGGGACACTGGTGAGGATTTTGGCAGGGAGCAGTTGGGAGCTTTTGAGCAGGTTGCCTGCCTTCCTGCTGTGGAATGGGGATGAGCTGGTGTGGGAATCACAGAATGATGGAATTGTTTGGCTGGAAGGGACCTTCAAAGATCATCCTCTCCAACCCCCTGCTGGAGACAGGGACATCTTTCACTAGACCAGGTTCCTCAAAACCCCTAACAGCTTGATCTTGAGCACTTCCCATGATGGGCCATCCACAACTCCTCTGGGCAAACCTGTTCCAGTGTCTCACCACCCTCATCATAAAAAAGTTCTTCCTCATGTCCAAACTAAACCTACCCTCCTAAAGTTTAAAACTGTTCCCTTTGTCCAGTCACTACAGGCCTTGGTAGAAAGTGTTTCTCCATCTTTTTTACAAGCCCCTTTTATTTACTGAAAGGCTACAGTAAGGTTTCTGAAGAGCCTTTTCTTCTCCAGGCTGAACAGCCCCAACTCTCTCAGCCTTACTCCATACCAGAGGTGTTCCAAACTTGCTGAGGGAGCAAGATACTTAACAGTACTGGTCTCAGTATGGGCCCTTGAGGAACACACCAGTACTGGTTTCCACTTGGACATTGAGCCATTGGCCTGCTCCAGCTCCACCTTGCTTGTCAGCTGCAGAGGATGAGCTACCATAGGTTTTTCACCCCTGTGCTTTAGCCTGGGAGGTGCTTTGAGCTGCTCTGTAGTCCATCCAGCAAGGCTCCCAACCAGCAATGTTGGTAGTTATGTTGGAGCTGAGTCACGTTGAGTTGCTGTAACCTGTTGTTTGCTTTGACTTCTGCTTTGAGCTCCTTGCAGGCTGGGGTCTCAGCTGGTTTGTGCTGCTTGACCCCAGTGGCTGCTGAGGTGGCTCTGGTGCGTGGGGTCTGCGAAACACCAGCACTTCACCATGGCATGAACATCATCTCCACCTCCTCTATTTGCTCTTGATCCAGCAGCTGGGCTCTGCCTCTGGCACTGAGCATCTGGCCTCATGCAGGAAGGAGAGGGTGGAAATTTGTCCATGGCCAAATTTTCCATCTGTGGGCATGATGCCACAGGAGAACTGCAATGGGTGAGGGACATGGGAGGGCATTTAATCATCTTTGGGGTCCCCTCTCCTCTGCCCCAGCACCGTGGCAATGCACTGCCTGAGGAGCCCAGCTCTTAGTTTGGCTTTTTCATCTGTTTTTCCTTCCTATTTCTGCCTGGTAGTGGAGGCCAAGCGCCACAAGAAAGCGTTTTTTTTGGCAACGTATTTCTTTTGTAGCAGTGCCTGGTGGCAGCAAGGCTTGGGTGCCAAGGGGTGGGGATGCTCCAGGACTGGCTCTCCTGCTGGGTCAGAAAGTTTTGAAACTCAGCCATGTGTGGAGAGAGGAGGTTTGGGAGGGAAATAAAAATTTCCATGGCACCCTGTGCTTTCTCACACGGTTACGTTGGGATGGTTGGGAAGTTGAGATGAAGGTTAGCGAGGACTCAGGCAGCAGCTTACTGGGGAAAGGTGCTTGGAAGTGAGTGGTTTGGAGAGGGGGAACATTTTAGGAACAGAGCAGAGAGGATGGGTGTGGAAGAGAGGGGTCTAGGACAACTCTCCACAAGACAGCTCTCTGCTGGGACATCTCTATGCTGGGACAACTCTCTGTGGATTGGCAGATGACACAGGGCTGTGCAGGTGTCCCAGTGGAGTGGAGAGATGTCCATCCCCTGAAGAGAGATGGGTAAAACTTTCAGAAATGGCTTTTCAGGCATTTTCTGGTTCTAGGAGATGAGGGCTGATATGAGCCCCTCAGCAGGAGCAGGACAAGTTGATGGCAGTGGCCAGTGTTGGACTGCGTGGGGTGGGAAAGGAGGTGTTGGGAAGAGAGAGAAATGGTACAAAATAGGAATCAGTGATGCTCATCTCTAGAAATAACAGTAGATTGTCCCCGACTGCAGGAAATCCAGCTTGTGGCTGAAAATGCCACCTCTGGGGGTGGAAGGGGAGCACAGTGCTCAGGCAGGTGTGGGATGAGGGAGGCAGATTCCCAGGGACCAGGACTGGACAAGCAGACATGAAGGCAGGAGCAGCAGGTGCCTCTGGTCCCTGGTTGGTGCCGCGCTTTCCCTCTCCTCTCTGTGGCTGGGTTAGGAGGCACCTTTCCTCTGAGGAGGAATAATTATGGCTCACTCCATTATAAATATTAATTGGGGAGCTCTCTTAATTACTTTTCTAATTAATTCCATGCATGGGGCTCTTGGGGTGGATAAGGGATGTGGGAGAACAGTTCTACCTCGGTTGGGATGTCTGCCCTTGCCAAATCCATCTTCCCATGCTGAATCCATCTTCCCGTGCTGAATCTATCTCAGGGAAACCTTTCTGCAGCCTTCCAGTACCTGAAGGGGCTGCAGGAAAGCTGGAGAGGGAATTTTCACAGTGGTGTGTAGTGATAGGGTGAGGGGAAATGGTTTCAAACTGGAAGAGGGGAGATTTAGATTAGACAATAGGGAGAAATTCTTTGCTGGGAGGGTGGTGAGACACTGGCCCAGGTTGCCCAGGGAAGCTGTGGAAGCACCATCCCTGGAAGTGTTGAAGGCCAGGTTGGCTGGGGCTCTGAGCAACCTGGTCTAGTGGGAGGTGTCCCTGCCCATGGCAGGGGAGTTGGAACTAGATGATCTTGAAGGTCCCTTCCAACCCAAAGCATTCTGTGATTCTATGATCCATCCCTGGGTATGGTCCTCAAGCAGTCTGCCAAACTGCAGCCCCTGAGGCTCATCTTTGCTGGGATGGGTGGGTCCTACTCCATGGTGGGGTATCCCGCCACCCTCATGTAACCCAAGGCAGGATGTCCCCCAGTGCCATGGCAGGGACATGAGGAAGCCATGTGTCCATATGTCTGTGCTGGTGCCAGCAGAGTGTGCCTGACCCCATGGCTGAAGCTCTCCCCCAGCCCCATCCCGAGGTGACTCATCCTTCACGGTGTCAGCACTAATGAGGAACCCCTTCAGATGTAATTAATAAGCACTTGATGCTCTCTAGATTGAGGGGATACTGTGTTGAGTGAGCTGGCAAAGGAGGAAAAGGCACTTAATTAGTTCCTATTAGGAACAGGAGTCGTTTGCTTCCCAGCCAGGAGGGTTTTGCACCTCAGGGAGCCCAGGGGCAGTGCTGCCCACCACACCCCCATTTTCCTGGTCAAGGAGAGCCTGGAGTTATGGAGCAACATCATCTGATCCCTAAAGCCCTGGGGACTCTGCCAGTTGCAAAGCAAAGACAGGTCATTTTCAGGGGTCTCTAACCCTGCCAGCGCCTCTGTCCCTGCTCTAGAGACCCCCAATGAGTTTTTGTGGCAGCTTGCTCTCCTGCTCATCAGGTGGCTTGACAGCTCCTGTGGATGTTGAGGGGTGAATGTGATATGCTGAGTTCAGCAGTACATGAAAGTATTGGTTCTTCTCTACATCTTCCAGTCCATGTCCATCAACTCCTGGAGTCTCACGCAGCAGTTCATGGGGGAAATAATCTCGATCTGAGTGTGATGCCTGGGGTGGGAGTAGAGCATCTTCTGGGCCTTGTGTTTTTGGGACACGGATCCTAGCCTGGAACTTATTCCCCCAGCTGTTTGCTTCACACTCAATGGGAGGATCATTGCTGCTGATATTGCAGTGCTGGGATTGTCCCTGCTCATCTGGGACCAGTCCTGCTTAGTCCCCTCTTTGGCTCATGCCCTGTGTGGGCATCTCAGCCTGATTCACCAGAGCTGCTGTGATGTGACGCAGTGGGACCCAAGCACATCAGCATCACCGAGGTGGCACGTGAGCATCGCTCGCCTTCACGGTGCCAACCACCCTAAGCTCAGCCTGGGTTCCATCACCCTCATCAAAACCAAGTGTGCCCCAGGCTGTGAGGGCTTCCTGAAATCTGGATCAACAGCTGGTAGCTAAGATGTGGCACCCAGCTGTGACAAACCACCCTGTTTGTTAAAAATGGGTGAAGTGGCAGGGCTGGGGGAGCCAGAGGTCAGGCAGGAGCAGCCTTCCAAAGCCTGCAGCAGACCTTGGCTTTCCATCCCTGCCACTGGAGCCTCGGTGCTTCCCGGCTGCTCTGCTCCCCCTGCCATGCAGCTCCCTGCACTATCCCCACCCTACTTGTCCACATTCTCCTTACTTTCATCCCCTCACTTCAAGAAGGATGTTGAGGTGCTGGAGCAGGTCCAGAGGAGCAACGAGGCTGGGGAAGGGACTGGAAGGAAAGTCTTATAGGGAGAGGCTGAGGGAGCTGGGGTTGTTTAGCCTGGAGAAGAGGAGACTCAGGGGGGACCTCATCACTCTCTTCAACTACCTGAAGGGAGGTTGTAGTCAGGTGGGTGTCAGGCTCTTTTTCCAGGCAACTATTGACAAGACAAGAGGGCCTGGCCTGAAGCTGCTCCAGGGGAGGTTCAGGTTGGATATTAGAAAGCACTTCCTCACAGAGAGGGTGACTAGACATTGGAATAGACTTCCCAGGGAAGTGGTGGAGGCACCGTCCCTGGATGTGTTCAAGGCAAGGCTGGATGTGGCACTTAGTGCCATAGTCTAGATGGTGTGGTGGTGTTGGTCATAGGCTGGACTTGATGATCTTGAAGGTCTTTTCCAGCCTTGGTGATTCTGTGATTATTTTTCATTGCCAGCACAGGATGGATCTCTTGGCTGGCTCCCCAGCCCTTAGCTCTGGCTTTAATGTACAGCAGAGATGTAAATGTTCATCTACTGCCAGTCGGGCCGGGGAAGCCCGGGAGTAGCGGGTTGGACGCCGCTGTCTGTTTACTGGTAAATCAATCTCTCTTTCCCTTGTATCACTTCCCCAGGGAGAGCTGTGTCATGGCATTTAATTTGTGGCTGCTATTCAGACAGCTGCTGAGCTCCCTGGTCCTGGTGCCTGCACCAGTTTGGGGGGCAGGAACAAGCTCAACCCTATCCTCTTGCAGAGCTGACCGCCCCTGCAGAGGGAAGGGGCCGTGGCAGCCTGCGGTATGTTTTTAAAGAGTGTAAGAAGGTTAAACAGCCTCAAATAATTGCTGAGAACTTCGTCCCCCTTCATTTGTTGACTCAGATTAATGAACTCGGGCAGCGTTAGGATGGGAAGGAGCATCTGGCACCAGTCACTGCTGAGGCCGCTGGTTGCTCCGCTCCAAACCTCCCCGCATTACCGGGATAAATTGCCTCATGTTTGATCAAATTATTTAGCCTTTGATCACTGAAGGTGAGCGCTCGGCAGGGTTGTGTCAGCCTCATCCTCCCCTGCAGTGTCTCCCTTCTCATCTCCGTAGAGGTGCTCCAATTCCCAAGGGGAAAGAGCTGAAACATGAAGGAGAAATGGGAACAGGGTGCGGACTGGATGGTCTCCATGAGCTGCGTTTCACCCCTGATTTCAGGTGCAAAAGTGCTGGAGTGGAAGGTCAGGTATTGTTATTTTGATGGCTGGTTTCTGGAAGGAAGGTGAGCAACCGGTGGCTGAGGAGCTGTGGCCTGAAACTGGGTGGCCTCACACTGCTGCAGTGTAGAAACTCAAGCAGGAGGAAAACGATTTGCACAAGTGACCTTGAGAAGTGGCTTTGGTTTTCTTTCCATTGCCTGTTTTGGAGGGCAAAGCCAGTTTCTCAGCTCTGCAGCGAGCTGGCAGCCCCGCGGCGCCGTCTGCCCGGGGCCCTTTCTCATCCAACAAACAGATCTGGGACAGATTTTGTCTTTAGACCTTCAAAATCTCTCCAACCATGAAAAACAGAGAAAGCCAAGCCCAGAGTGTGATTAACTGGGGAAGTGTGGATCAGTCGGGAAGACGGGTACCATGGGCAGCAAGCATCAGAGCATGACGGAGCCAAAACTGGCTACTTCCATGCCTTGTTCTGGGTTTATACTGGTTTAGGGTCATGATACCAGCTAACCTGTTGGTGTTGAAGCTCTTCTGTGTCCAGAGACCCTTAATTTTCCCAAGCCCACCTTCTTGGAGGAGAAATTCTTCTTTTGGGTGAGCGTCGGCTGCGTTTCGCTTGCAGCCAAGCACTTGTGGCTTGGCCTGCAAGCCCTTCAGTCTGCCCCAGGGGAGTAAATCCTTGGTTGATGAGGAACTGGATTTTAGGGAGAGGCAAACACACAATTTACCCCACATCCTGTTGTCTCTAATTGCCCTCGCTCAGCTGCCTATCCCACAAGTGCCTCCGCAGTCCTGCCCCACACCTTCTGCTGCGGCTCCTTGCTCATCCACAAGAAGAGACAAAAAAACCCCAAACAACCCTGAGGAGGGAAAAACAACATTGAATTTTACTTCTTCTCCATGAATAAACCATGGCGGGCCGGGCTCTGAAGCCCCTGACTTTAATTTACATGTGTCCCAAGGCGGATCTCAACCTATCCCTCCAGAGGTGAAGGACTGGTTTAATTAACTGGCTTTGTCATGAGGAGCTGGGGCCTCTTTCCTCCGCGTGGTGGGGAGGGGTGCAGCCCCTCGCCTGCAGGATGCAAACCCAGATGCTGGGATGCTCATGTTTATCTCATGAGCTGCTGCCTGTACAGAGCTGGAATATGGAGACAAGGCAACAAAGGTGGGGGCTGTTTGTAATTACGTTGGGTGAGCGCTTGGCTCCGAGGTGGGAGCAGCGCGGCTTGATCCCACGTGGGGAGAATTTGTGCGTTTTGCAGCAAAAATGGTGAAGTTTGCACCAAAATGAGGTTCTCTCCCTTTCTGGGACAAGGCTCTGGCTGAGGTGACCTGTCCCCAGGGTGCTGGGGTTGCTGATGGTACTTGGGGGCTTGTGTTGCCCTCCCTGGAGGAGCAAGCATCCATCTATCTGTTTTTCCAGGGGTGCTTGGGCTCCTGGTGTTTCCCCATCTGTGTTGTGCCTTTTGTTCTGCCCCAAAGATGTAGGAAAGGAGATTTGAGGGCTGACAGGGTGTTCCAGGGCCAGGTCTCATCCCCATCTGCCTTTTGGGCATGGGCAGGAAGGCAGGATGTGTGCCACGGGTACCCTCCTCACCAGAGTACAGCATTGCTCCGAATCCAGGAACCTCTCCAGGTTAATTTGTGGATGTGTGGCTGAGGGCAGCATGGCTGTACACTTGCTGAGCTCGCTGCAGCTGTGTCAGGGCTTGAGGTGCTACAGATAAATGCTGGGCTTGGTATAAAAGGGAATCAGATCGTTAACAAGGAAAAATGGGGGGGAAAAAACCCATAGAACAATGCCTCAACCCCCTCCCCAGCAGAGATGCCAGGGGAAAAGATGATGGGAGAGTGTCAAGTCAGGGATGCAATTAAACCTGCCTGGATGTTTGCGGGGAGGATAAGAAGGGAGATGAAAGCAGGGTGGAAAGGCAGCATCTGGGTAGCCCTTTGAAGGCAGGGAGATGGGTGACAGCTTGCCTGATTCTCCTGGTTTTTTTTCCCCCAAACTGCAGCCTGCAATCCCTGGTGTCGGCAACACATCAAAGGGATTGAAACCTCCATTGTGTTATGGGCCATGGTGGCTCTGCAGCCCCGTGTGTGTGTCCCTGGTGCCACTGTCCCCCCTGACACTGCCTGCTGGGGAGGTTCCCTGCCCAGGAACCGAGCTGAGAGCCTCCCCAGGAAGCCATGCTGGCTGCTGGACTGCCTGTCCCTGTGATCACAACACCCTCTGGATGCCATTTTTCTGTAGCACACCATGTCATGGGATTGTTTGTTTACCTGGATGGTGTCTTGCAGCTGAAGGCATCTAGGAGGGTTTCCTGGCCTGGGTGCAGGCTGCCTGGGATGGGGAGGAGAGCTGCCTTGCAGCTGTAATACCTGCGATTGGGGCTAATCAGGAAATCTTCATTGGAAATCTGAAAAATGGACTGGCTTTTTTTTTTTTCCTTTATATTTCTTTTTTTTAGGTTTCATCCAAATTTCTGAGTCTTGGGCAGAAAGTGTCTGTTTTAGGAGCCAGGTTTTTTTCTTCATGATAAATTGTAGTTTTCAGAAAGGGGTGAAATGGCCTTGAACCCTTTCCCGGTGGGTTGTGAGTGCAAGGAGCCACAGTTCCTCCTTTGTCCATGACCCTCAAACCCAACAGGGCTCCTTCCCTGCTGCCCATCTCCAGGGGTGCTGGTAGGTGCCAGCCACACGTCCCTGTGGAGCAGGGTGGGATCATCCAGGGTTTTTAGTGCCTTTGCCTGTGGCAATCCTCTCTGTACCTCCAGCGTGCTTGAGGACATCGCCTTGTGCAGCACCCCCACTGCTAACCAGCTTTTCATCACCTGCTCTGCCACCATGACCGTAGAAGCCATTGGGCCCAAAGGGGAAACCCAAACCTGGCATGAATTTGGGACTACCTGGCCAACGGGGTTAGCCAGAGGCTCAGGTGTGATGAGATGGCACAGGCTGGGTTTGTGGTAAGTGAGGGGAGCTGGGGGGAGATGCTGGGGCCAGGAGAAGGGGGGGATTGCCAGCTGAAGTTGATAATTCTTTGCAGAAGCTCCTGTTTTAAAACCTGATAAGGAAAAAAAAATGCCACTCCGCGTCCTCCGGGGGCTTTAGAGCAATTTAATATAGAGGAGATGTCTCCTTTCTTTTTTTTCTCTTTTTTTTTTTTCTTTGACTAAAGCTTCCCTGAGAGAGTAATTAAAAAGTGCAAGTTCCAGGCGTTAACAGAGAGGATTTAGTTTGAAACATGAAACGCTTGGATAGCCCTGTGCTTGCACCCTTTCTGCTGAGTGGTCTGTGGAGGGTGGCTGGCCTCGAGCAGGAGCTGGGGTGGATGAGTGAGGCAATCCCAGTTACTTCTACTCTTCCTAGAAGTCCTGGCACCCGAAAGACAAGGGGGCAGGAATCACACTGTAAGGACAGGAGAGTTTTTAGCAGCGAGCAGCCTCACGGTGCTGCTTCAGTAATTCCTCCCGCCCTGTTGTCCTGGTTTGAGCTTTGAGTCTTTGCTGGTTTTGCAAGCTGTGGAGCCATGAGAACGGCAGCGCTGGGGCTGCAGCTCTGGTGCCTTTGCTGGGGGTTCTGCCCCGGGTGGGATGTGGCCACGTCCCCATCCCTTTGGGTGGGACATGAGGGGCAGCTCTGGCTGGGATTGCCCCAGCTGCACCCAGCCCCGTGGGGCGCTGCACATCAGCTGCCATCGCCCTTGGGCACCTGAGTGATTTGCGTCTATTTTTTTTGATGTTTTTTTCCCCTGTAAAACCTCCAGCGATGGCATCTTGCAGCAAGAAAGTTTCGGCAGCTCGCCAACAATGCTCCCGAAGGCCTGTGTTGGCTCTGGGAAAGGGGTCCTGCTGGCAAACCCCAGCCTGGGGTGCCTGGCATTCCCGGTGTGTCGGCAAGATGCGCAGTTCTCAAGCAGCTTTGGGCTTGGGTGTGAGTGCCGACCCTGCTGAGCAGCACCCGGGGTGTTGTGCCTCAGCACTTCCCAACACGCCCCGGGCGCTTCCAGCCCAGGAAATGGGCGGTTAAGCACATCATTAATCTCACCCAGCCCACATAATCAACAATCAATTCATCCTTCTCCAGGCTGAAGGGACGCGGGTTGCGCGGCAGCCAGTGCTGCTGCGGGGACAGGGAGGCACAGCCTGGCCCAGCCTGGTCCGAGAGGCTCCTGTGGGTCCAGACCCTGCCAGCTCTGGGAAACTTCCTAGCAGCAGCCCTTAAATCAAGGCAAACATTGTTTTTGCCACTCGTGGGTGATTTATTGCTCCCTCCTGGGCTTGAGCCTTAGGCTCGGGCTCCGCGTTTGCCATCTGAAGGATTGTGGAGCCCAAGCTGCGTGGGTCTCTAAATCCCACCAGGGCCTTGTGGGGGCCTGGCGGGTTTTGTATTCATCTTTGGTGTGAGGTTTGTGGTTCAGCTCCCCCAGAAAGAGGGGAGGCACGGGCAGCAGCCTCGGCAGCTTTGGGAGGAAGGAGAAGACATCAACCTCCCCCGAAACTGCAGGAGACTTCAGGCGAGCACAGTGTAATTACAAGAGAGAAAAGCTAATTGGTAGTAGTAGCAATTAAGAACCATGTGCCTGCAGATTACAGGAATTTATGGATAAGCAAAGTGATAAAAGAAACCTGAGGACGCTGGGTTGCTGGGTTTACTTTGTTCAGTATTTTGACAAAGTATCACTTGGATTAATTGTAATTAAAAATTAACAAACCCCTTCAACCAACCCAGCAGCATGCCCTAACGCTTAAAACTGAGGTGTGTTCATAGCACTGTGACCCTCTGGGCTTCCTCCCTCCTTCTCCCATCCCTTTCCATCAAAATCCAGGTGGGCTGTTCCCTGGGACCACTGCCCTCTCCTTCCTGCTCCTCCAAAGAGCCCAGCATGTTTCAGGCAAGTTTCTGAACTCTCCAGCTCTAGACCCCACAAGTCACCTGTTGCACATCTTCTCATGGATGCTCATGTTTGCTCGTGGGGGCACAGTGCTGCTGGGACATCACGAGGAGGTGGTGGTGGGATGGGGAGTGAAGAAATGGAGATCCACCTCCAAGTCTTGGTGTCCACACGTGGTGGTGTCTCCTGCCTCATGTGTCTGGAGTACCTCTGCTTTCTTGTGCTGTTGTGGGGCTTTGGGTTGTGTGCGTGGCTCAGGGCAGGGTCTCCATCCAGCTGCCTTCTGTGCTGGCATCCTGAAGTTCCCCCTTGTGTGCCCAACCACTGTCCTGCAGTGCATGGTGACCACACGTGTCTAGCTATCTGCACAAGGTGGTGGGTGATGGCCCTAAGTGCTTCCATAAGAGGCCACACGTGGGGGATGGCTGTGGTAGGGCACTGAGGACTCTCAGTCCTCCCATGGTGGGGAGGAGGAAGGGGCAGCATGAGGTGGTGGCTGGTCTCCCTGGGATGCCATGTCCCCACGCTGCCATTAGTGCCATTGGAAAGAGGCAGCTCACTGCAGCCAGTTGTGTGCCTTGGGGGGGGAAAAGGTCCCCTGAATAATAAAATCGTAAAATATTGTTTTGTTTTATCCCTTTTTATCATCTTTTAATATCTGGGAAGACTGTGTGAGCAAGAGGCCTTCATGAGTTTTGAATGACAGGTTAAAGGGCTCCAATAAAGATTAGATGGTCCACTATCTCCCAAGGAAATTGCATCAAAGTGGTTCCTCCTGCTTGCTCCTATTAATTTCCTCTTCATGGCTGCTAGGAGATGCCTCATATCCTGATGCAGCAGACAGGGGCTAAGAGGCACTTTCCATTATCTCAATCATCGCTGTGTTTATGAGACACTCAGGGTGTTTCTCTGCAGAGCTGTGCCTTGGAGGTGACAGCATCCTGGGAGCAGAGCTGGGAGCCCAGCAGAGGTGGGACCATCCTGCGCGTGAGGCCAGGAACAGCCTCCCCCTGGCCAGGTGGGGAACATGGATGGAGGTCTGGTCCCTTGTGCCAAAATATAGGTGCTCCCTTCGGTTTCATAGGGGTCACCAAAGGTTTTTTTTAGGTGTCAAGGACAGATACGCATCCATTCATCAGCACCTAATTGGTGAGGACTGGTGGGGTGGGGCAGGGAACCCTATCTTTGTCCCTCCATCTTCACCCTCTAACCATGGAGCAGTGAGACAGCTGATTAATGGGACCTCCCCTGCTTGCTAATTAAAGCCTGGCTGCAACTGTAGCTAGAGCATCTTCTGGTTTATGGATTAGCCACCATTTCCTGCTGGAATGATCTCGGGGGCTGAAGGTCAGGAAGGTTGTTAGCCCCAGCCCCGGGCTGCAGAGGATGAATGAGATGGTCCCCTAAAGACATTGCCATGGGCCTCGTGTCAGCTTTTTAATTAAATCATCAAATTCTGCATGGAAAACGATGCGAGGCTTGAGCCATTCTGCCAGAGTGGCAGAAAGGGACATTTTGGATCAGCAGAAGGGAACTGCTGTCCTGCCCCTGCATGTCCCTGTCCCTATGGGTGCTGCCAGGAAGGGGGGTCCTACAGCCCCTCGCCATCCCCCTGCCTGGGCGGGAGCGGTGGGGAGCGAAGCTGCTTCTGTGGCCCTGGGACCATTCCTGCCTGGTGACTGTGTCCTTGCTGCACCAGTTCAGTGTTTTCCTGCTGGCTCCAGCATGGAAAATCCCGGCCATCCTGGCTTCATAGGACCATGCTACCCAGACACAGGCGTGGAGCTTTTCTGTCTCTTCTTTCTCCTTTTCCTATTCCTTTTCTTTCTGCTCTGTTTCGAGGACAGGACTGGCTGGCACCTCCGCCCGGGGCTGCTCAGCACCCAAAGTCTTTCCTCTCCTTCTCCTTGCAGCCTGCCCGGCGGGGACGTTCAAGGCCAGCCAGGGCACGGGGGTGTGTGGGCCGTGTCCCCCCAACAGCCGCTCCACCGCCGAGGCCTCTCCGCTCTGCTCCTGCCGCAACGGATACTACCGGGCGGATCTGGACCCACCGGCAGCCGCCTGCACCAGTGAGTGACAGACAATGGGGGTTTTCTGAAGGGGGCTGGAGGGTCTTGCTCCCCTCCGCCGCTGGGGAAGCAGTGGGGATAAAGTCTCAAGCCATGAGCTTTCTTTTGTCTTATTCCCCCTGCCCCCCGAATCCTGCTGCAGAGGGGAGCAAGTGAGCCAGCTGGGTGGGCATCTGGCAGCCAGCTGAGGTCAGCCCCCCAGCAAGGGTTTAGCTCTGTGGGGGGCTGGGGTACCCACATTGAGCACCCATCCCTCTCCGCACGGCGTGTGGAGTCATGGAAGTGTAGAATTGTTTTGGTAGGAAATGACCTTTGGGATTATTGAGTCCAACCATTAACCCAGCACTGCCAAGGCCACCACTAACCCATGTCCCTCAGCACCACATCTACACGGCTTGGAAATCCCTCCAGGGATTGGGGATGCCACCACTGCCCTGGGCAGCCTGGGCCAGGGCCTGACAACCTTTTCAGTGAAGAAAACATTCCTACTGTCCAATCTAAACCTCCCCTGGCACAACTTATCTCTGTAAAGGTGCAAAAAAGACCACTGCTGGGCCATCGTTACCCAAACCTCGAAATGCTCCTCACACTGACAGGATTCCCTTCACCACCGTGCTGCCACAAGCAGACGATGCTGCACCACCCTTTGCTCTGCTTTTTTGGGACACCACCATGGCACCCACCAAATGACATGCAACAGGACAGCCCTGCAAGCTCCTTCTCTGGCGGCCGCTTGAATTTATACTTCACCCTGGCAGTGGTGGTGATGGCAGGGAGATAGTCCCCAGGATCCGTTAGAATTCAGAGTTATCTGCTGTTGCTGTCTTGTTCGTGGTCTTGCAGAAGGAGTACTTTTTTAAGGGTGGAAGGAATGTTAAGTCTTGGCATTCAGCGTGGGGTTGCATGCCATGCATCACCACTCAGATGTCAGCTTGACCTACCTGGGCTGGCAGTGGTGGCCTCAAGCCTGTCTTTTGGTGAGAGAAGAGCCCAGGAGAGAAGAAAGCCACTGTGCTCTTCAGCCTGATGGGAACATTAGTCTCAGCCTCAACTGCCCCCCTAACATCTGCTCTAGGCCCTTGGATCAGCCCATTGGGGACCTTCAGCACAAGGACGCTCTGGACCCCGGGTGCTCGGGGATTACCCAAAATGCACATTGGAAACGAGGGAATGATTTGAATGTTCTGCTGGATCACTGGAGCTGTCAGACTGGAGGCAGTCAGCAGGTAGCACGACTGCAGATGATCTATAGATCTTTGCTACGTCTCGTTGTGTAGCTGATTTACAGGACTGCTGCGCTGGGGGAACACAGGGTAAAAAAGGCTGTTTGCTGATTTTTATTTCTTCTCGTCGATGCTTAATTTTACAACGCTCTTGATTTGAGGTGCCAGCTGTTCACCAACAAAGTCTCTCCGTGTCAGAGGAGTAAATAACCCTGGGCCAGAGCCCTTCCCAAGGGCAATGCCTGCGAGTGGGGCTCCCATCCCATACCCCTGCGGGAGGAATTTGGGGAGACAGCAGATTGCCACTGGGCTGGGGAAGAAAGATGTTTTTCTGCCTTTTCCTTGAAAAAAAAGCTTGCAAAAATATTGTCTGCTTAAGGTACAAAGAGGGGGGATTGGATTAAGGTTCCTGAGACAGCTTTTTGAGGGCAACTCGCTATGTATTGATCCTTGTCCCCAGCCTTTGAGAGCTCACTGGTCTGGCTCCCCTGGCAACTGGTGTCCTGCCCCCCAGTATGTCCCCCACCCCTGCTCTTGTAAACCCCCTTTGACATCTGGGATCTCGGAGGAGCCCCACCACAGGATGTGTGTGGTGCCTTGAGTCCACGAAGGCCCTTTCCCAGAGAGGACGCCGCGCTGGTGACTGCTCCCTGAAGTGCACGTTTAATCCACAAAAAGGGAAAAAATTAAAGGGAATGGAATATTTTATTTTTTTTTTTTGAAGGGCTGTCATTTTTCTCAGCGTTTTAACAAAATGCTGTCAGCCACAGTATCCGCGGCAACGGCTCAGAGAGGTTCCTGAAGTGCCTGCCTGGTGCAATCAAGGGAGCAGGGGGAGAGGCAGCCCAGGCAGCAGGGTCCCCTCCACCCCTCTCCAAGGCTGGCTGGCAGCCGTGGCCAGAGCAGAGATGTCAGCCAGATGTCCTCCATGCAGGATGTCCTCTCCATCCCACCACTCGTGTCACCCCCCATGCTGATAGAGCTGCCTCTGCCCAGCCCATCCCTAGCTGCTAATTAATCTGCAGGCACTAACGATGTTCCCCTGCACACGCACGTGGAGGGCTCCCAAGGATGGTTTTCCCCAAGAGGGAGCATGCTTCACTCTACTCTCTTAACCTTTCCATGCAGGTCAAGTCCTCCATCATTTTTATTGCTCCCCCCCCATTGTGGCAAAGCCCTTTTTCTTCCTCAGAAGAACAGCACTGAGCCCAGCCAGCACTAATAATTAATCACTTTCCTTATTTAATATTACCCAGCAGCAGGACTTCGTGGTTTTGGCTGTGGAGCTGTCCTGGCTGATCCCAAATCCCTCCCTAAACCTGAGCACGCCTTGATGATGGTCTCCTGCTTGGATTCCTCCTGAATTGCTCCCTATTGACTCCAGCCATGTTCCAGCAGCACATCCAAGTGGAGACATGTTCAGTTCCCATCCTCTGAAGCATTTGTGATAGGTTTGATCAATGCAATTTTGATCTCCTGTCCAACATCGCAGCCGCTCAAGGGAGCAGCAGGTCAAGGGAGGGGATTCTCCCCCTCTACTCGGCTCTCATGAGGCCCTGCCTGGAGACCTGTGTCCAGTTCTGGAGCACCCAACATATGAAGGACATAGAGCTGTTAGAGGGAGTCCAGAGGAGGCCACGAAGATGATCCGAGTGCTGGAGCAGCTCTGCTCTGGAGACAGGCTGAGAGAGTTGGGGGTGTTCAGCCTGGAGAAGAGAAGGCTCCAGGGAGACCTTAGAGCACCTTCCAGGGCCTGAAGGGGCTCCAGGAAAGCTGGGGAGGGACTTTGGACAAGGACTTGTAGGGAGAGGACAAGGGGGAATGGATTAAAACTGGAAGAGGGGAGTTTGAGGTGAGACATGAGGAGGAAATTCTATAGTGTGAGAGTGGTGAGACACTGGCCCAGGTTGCCCAGGGAAGCTGTGGAAGCCCCATCCCTGGAAGTGTTGAAGGGCAGGTTGGCTGGGGCTCTGAGCAACCTGGTCTAGTGGGAGGTGTCCCTGCCCGTGCAGACTTGTTGGAAGTAGATGATCTTCTAGATCCTTTCCCACACAAACCGGTCTGTAATTCTATGATTCAAGTGCTCTCTTCCCCACAGGCGTCCCGTCCGGCCCCCGCAACGTCATCTCCATTGTCAACGAGACGTCCATCATCCTGGAGTGGCACCCGCCGCGGGAGACGGGGGGTCGGGATGACGTCACCTACAACATTGTCTGCAAGAAGTGCCGCTCGGACCGACGCGCCTGCTCCCGCTGCGACGACAACGTGGACTTTGTCCCCCGGCAGCTGGGGCTGACAGAAACCCGGGTCTTCATCAGCAGCCTGTGGGCACACACACCTTACACCTTCGAGATCCAGGCCGTCAATGGGGTTTCCAACAAGAGCCCCTTCCCGCCGCAGCACGTCTCCGTCAACATCACCACCAACCAAGCCGGTGAGTCCGGGGACGACGCGGTGCTGGGGGTTTCAAGCCATCAAGTACCATTTGCAAGCTCTGAGTTTGAAGGAAAGAGCTCCCAGGGTGCGAGTGGTGTGTGGTGGCTGCAGTGAACCCACCCCCAGCCCTGTGCAGGTTGGGGGGAGGCGTAGAGAAAGGCCAAAAAAAGAGGGAGGGAGAGCGCTGGGGGCCACCGAGGGGGTGCCTGCACCCTGAGCTGAGAGCTGGGATGCAAGAGGGTGGGGGGTGAGGGCCAATGTCCACTTCTTATCCTCCTGTAGATTGTTGGGGATGAAGTGGCATCGCCATTTCCCCCCTTTTCCCAGGTGGGAGCAGGGAGATGGGGTGAATCCAGCCTGGCAGTGCTGCCTGGCTGCACCTCAGCACAGAGGGAGAAGCATCCCAGCACTGAGTTCAGGCTCTGTCTCCTCCGGCACATCCATCTCCCAGTCTTTTTCCCTTCTCCTCTTTTCCAGGCTCTCCTGCCCCTTTCCCTCCCTGTTCCCCATCAGGAGCTGAACAAGCAGCTCTGGGCCAAGCCTAGACACAGATGCTGGCTGTGCAGAAGGCAAAGAGTCCTGGGCTTTAGGGAGGAGCCCAGGGAGCAGAAGGGATGGAAACCGTCTGCTTGGGGTGGAGAAAGGGGGTGGAAGTTTCTGCCAACCCCCTCCCTGGGAAGGGCACAGCAGAGAAACCTGCTGTAAATGTTTGTCTCCTGGCTCTGGGGAACAGGAATCTGTGCTTGTGCTTGGCTGGCATCGCCGTCTGCTGAACCACGGGCAAGCAAACCTGCCTCTAGTTTCCAGGCCTTCTCTCCCGGGGTGGAATTTTTGGAGTATTTCTTCACTCATCTCCCACCCCAGGGCTGCCCAGGCGCTGGGAACAGCCAGAGCTCCCCGGTCTGTCTCCCTGTTTACTGAATATCCATGTGGAAATGCTCTCGGTGCGTGAGACAGGCTGCGGTGTAACCAGATGGAAGCACATCAGGTGTGCCAAGGGCAGGATGGGTGCTGAGCCTCTAAAATCCCTTTGCCAGGGGGTTTTCCCACCCTGTTCTCCCTGTGTGGAGCCAGATGTGGACTGGTGGGTGCATCCACAAGGGCCGCCCCAGCCCGCGCTGCCTGCACGCTGCCAGCCCCGCTAAGGGGGCGGGGAACACGGCAATTAACAAAGCAGCAATCAAGCTAAGTGTTTAATTTCAGCCCACAAGCATCTTCTCAGAGCGGATGTGGAGAGATTAAAAACAAAATACGGGATTAAATATGCTGGGTAAACAAAGGCGGTGCCGTACTACTGACATCTCCTGGTGCAGCCACACGGAGCAGAGCTCCTGCTGCCACCACGTTCCCTCCACACCATGATCCTGTGCCCCGAGCTGGTCGTGCTGAGCTTGGCTCTGCCCTGGATCCATGGGAAGGAGGCATTTTCCCTGCACTGGATAAGGAGCTGGCCCTGCGAGCAGGGGATGCCAGCAGCTCTTTGGGTGTGGAGGGACTTGGGTGCTTTCCTTGGAGGCATTTGGTAGGACTAGGTGCAGGGTCAGGGCCGTGTTGGTTGGCTCTGGCCTTTCCAAGGGTAACTTGGAGGGGAAACAGCCTTTGAAAAAATGGCTTTTGGCTAATTTAGTGGCTTGGTGTCCTTGGTGGTGGAAGGCTGATGTTGGTGCTGCTGGGGATGTTTTCTTGGCTCCAGGGGTGCTCATCTGTGTGGATGTTTGGCTCCAGGGATGTTCATGTCCGTGGATGTTTGGCTTCAAGGATGCTTGCCTCCTGGGTTGCTCTGCTCCAGGATGCTTGGCTCTGCTGGGCAATCAGCTCTGGGGCTGCTCAGGTCTGGGGGTGCTCTGCTCTGGAATGCTCTGCTCTGCGGGGGTGCTTGGCTCCAGGATGCTCAGCTCTGGGGGCCACTGGCTCCAGGGATGCTTGTCTCCAGAGGTGCTCTGCTCTGGGTGTGCTCTGCTCTGGGATGCTTGGCTCTGGGGGCTGTCAGCTCCAGGGATGTTCAGCTCCCTTGCAGGCTCGGAACAGCCCTGGGATTGCTGCAGTGCATGCAGGAGCAGGGCAGGGAGCAGTGGCAGTGGGGACAAGGTGCCTGGCAGCTTTTTTAGGACATGTGCTGGCTTGGCTCTGGCCCGGTGTGTGAGCTCCAATACTGCAGGTGGCTCCACGGAGCAACGTGGAGTGTGGTGGGGCCAGCAAGGCTGGCCAGAAATGCACAGCATGGAGGGAAGGGGGCTGGACAAGCCACACCAGGCTCACACCCAGTGCTGCCTGCACACTCGACCAGCATTGAGCATCTTCCTTTCTTCAGGAATGCTGAGACAAGATGCCTGGGGCCCCTCTGGTTTGCTGCTGGGAGGTCTCGGGGGCTGCAGGAATGAAGACTGCACCTTTCGAGCACCCTTGTGCCATAACCCCAGGATGGGCAACAAGCTGAAGGATATTTGGAGACTGTTTTGCAAGTGTTTGGGCTTTGGAAATGGAACTTCTGCAAGAAGCACGTTTGGATGCTGAGGATGAGCATCCCCAGAGAGCCCCTACGAGCAGACCCAGCTGCTCCTCTGGCCAGGCTGAACAAGAGCCACGCTGCAGGCTCCAGCACCTTGGGTTGCTGGGCTGGGGTCTCCCTACTCTGGTTTCCCATCATGGTCCTCAGGGGGGGCAGATTTTTGCTCTGTGTCCCACAGCCCATGGCACAGGCTGCTGTGGGGCTGCTCCCCAGGGAGCCTGTTACAGCAGCAGGGTTGGGGACCTTGGTTTGTCCCCATGGGGGGAGCTTTGCTGTCTTTGCCCCTCCGTGAGAGATATCCTTGGAGCAAGCAATCCCAGGGAGAAGGAACACCGAGATTTCTAAACTTCTAATTAAAAAGAATAATTGGTTTAGATGCCAGAATTCCCTCGCTGGCTCAGTGTACGCTGTGGAGATGCTGCTTTTCCCACTGCTAATGTGTGAACGTGTCCCATGGCACTGACACCCGCAGGCATGGAAGATTTGGGATGCTCCACGGGCCCAGGAGCTTGGCCCCCTCCCTAGGGCTGTGGGTCCTACCCCTCGCCGTTAATTGTCCCTCCCTCCCCGCTTCCTCGGCAGCCCCCTCCACCGTCCCCATCATGCACCAGGTGAGCGCCACCATGAGGAGCATCACGCTCTCCTGGCCTCAGCCCGAGCAGCCCAACGGCATCATCCTGGACTACGAGATCCGCTACTACGAGAAGCTGAGCCGCATCTGCACGCCCGACCTCGGCAGCGCCGTGGGCTCCAGGCCAGCGGCGGTAAGCTCGGGAGAAACCTCCTGAGGGAGGGTGGGATGGGGCCATGTGGAGTTCCCGATGGTGCTGCCTGGTCCCAGGCTTGCTGGGAGGAGAGGAACCCTGATGAGCTTTGAGTCAGGCTCTTAGCTGGGAAGGGTCCGGTTGGTGGGGTCTGTGGTGGGATGGGCGTCTAGTGGTCCACAGTGGCTCTGGAGGGTGGGAATGATGTGCAACCAGAGGAAGGGAAGCGATGTTGTGGCTGCAGTTGCTAATTCCTCTCCCCTGAGCAGCATTTTCTCCATCACATCAGTGCCGTTTGCTGCCCTAGCTCTGGTATCTGCAAGGGTGAGAGGGACCCAGAGTGTGGGCAGGGTCAGGAGGAAAGGAGGGTATGGTGAGGACCGGCAGAGGTTATCATGGTTGTCCCTCTATCAAGTCCCTGCCTCTCACCAGGTCCTTCCACTGGCAGCCGTCCTCCCCTGCAGGGGACACGCTCTCGATCCGTGCAGTGACCCGTGCCGAGCACAAGCTGTTCCATCCCTCCTGCCTCTTGCCAGCTTTAATGAATTCCTCTAAATGTGCATAATTAGATGATGCCACCAGCGGCCACTTTCCAGCAAATCACCAGGGAATGTGGCAAAAAATGAGATTTGAGATGCACGAGGTTTCTGCTGAGGTGTAGTATGAGGAGCTGTGCTGGCAGAGGAGGAGGGGCTGGGCTTCTCAGCAGAGCCAGGCTGCTCTTGGATCTGCTTGAGCACCATGGGGAGCATTGTGGTGCTTCCATCACTCCATGGTGCTTCTGAAATGTGCAGGACATCAGTGGTTTGAAGAGGAGGAGTTTGCTGCTCATGGGTATTTTTGCTCTGGATGCTCTGGCTTTTTCCCCTGCAGCTCCATGCTCTTGGCTGTGGTGGGACCAGGGGTTGCTGGGGAGCCACGTGCTGTGGGGAGTTCCTCAGTTCCCCGAAGACCAGGCATAGCTCCTGGACCCTGTTCTTCTGGGATCCCAGCCCAGGCTGCCCAGGGAAGCTGTGGAAGCCCCATCCCTGGAAATGTTCAAGGGCAGGTTGTCTGGGGCTCTGAGCAACCTGGTCTAGTGGGAGGTGTCCCTGCCCACGCAGGGGGGTTGGATCTAGATGATCTTTGAGGTCCTTTCCAACACAAACCATTCTATGATTCCATGACCCTCTGTGTCAGGGGGTGAGGGCAACCAGGAGGCTCCCAACCACCTTGTCCAGGCTCCAGCATTTGTCCTCCTGGAGCAGAACCAGTCCTACCACTTTACCCCCTGCAGATAAACCTCATCCCTGCCACCAACAGGGACAGGTGGGCTGCAGGCCATGTCATCCCCCCTCCCTGTCCCTGCTGACAGTCTCCTTCAACCCTGCCCACAGGACCACAACGAGTACAACTCCTCCATGGCCCGCAGCCAGACCAACACTGCCCGCATCGAGGGGCTGCGGCCCGGCATGGTCTACGTGGTGCAGGTCCGAGCCCGCACGGTGGCCGGTTACGGCAAGTACAGCGGCAAGATGTGCTTCCAGACCCTGACGGACGGTGAGTGCGGGACGGGGGGCTGGGAGCAACAGCTTTGGGGTGTCGTTGGATTAAAGGATCTTGTCCCTGCAAACCTCTCTCGTGGCAAACTCCCGGTGATTTACAGCGTGGTCTTGTTAATCACCAGCTGGAGGAGTAATCTGCTTTAGATCTCGTGGCTCTGTTTTCGTCCCCGCTGTTGAGCTGCGGGTTTGTCTTTCCTGCCTCTGATTGTGGTGGCAGAGCCCCCCCTGCCACCAGCTGCACGTGGGGTGGGGAGGAGTGGAGGGTTGTGGACACCTGGAGGAAGGACTCCTGGGGTGCTCATGGGGTGCTTGGAGCCACATCTGAGCCATCAGGGCAAAGCTGGAAGAGTCAGACCCATGTTTACAGAATCACAGAATCACCAAGGCTGGAAAAGACCTTCAAGATCACCAAGTCCAGCCTATGACCAACACCACCACACCATCTAGACCATGGCACTAAGTGCCACATCCAGCCTTGCCTTGAACACATCCAGGGACGGTGCCTCCACCACTTCCCTGGGAAGTCCATTCTAATGTTTAATCACCCTCTCCAAAAGGAAGTGCTTCCTAATATCCAACCTAAACCTCCCCTGGAGCAGCTTCAGGCCAGGCCCTCTTGTCTTGTCACTGGTTGCCTGGGAGAAGAGCCCAGCCCCCACCTGACTACAACCTCCCTTCAGGTAGTTGAAGAGAGTGATGAGGTCCCCCCTGAGTCTCCTTTTCTCCAGGCTAAACAACCCCAGCACCCTCAGCCTCTCCCTATAAGACTTTCCCTCTAAACACTGGTTCTCCACCCTGTGAAGGGAAGGGTGCAGCTCATGGCTTCTTCTGGCCTCCTCAGCAGACTTGTGTTGTTTTCCTCTGGCCCCAGCCCTTCCCTGCACCCACAAGCACTAGATCCCTTTAGAGCCTAACAACTCATTGGAAGGTTTTTCAGCACTCCCTGCTTCGGGACAAATCCAGAAGATGGTGAATGAAGCAAGGCTCCTTTCATGGTCCTCCTACCTCTCCAGACACTGGGGGAGCTGGAATCCCTGCAAGGAGCCCCTTCCTTGCCTTGCTAACATGGTTCCTGCTCTGCTTTGGTGGCATCCATGATTCCCAGCCCCACTTGCTGTCTTTCCTAAAACCTCCCTTCATTCCTAAATCTTCCCTTCTTTCCTAAAACTTCTCATCTTTCCTAAAACCAGGTCACCCTGTGCTTGCTGGGGCAGGAAAGGGAAACCAGGCAGGGTGACCAAAGGGAAGGAAATAGTGATTAAACACCACCCCACCCCCCCAGCCCCCGCAGTGCCTCACATGGTCAGGATTAGAGAGGCGAGAAGAAAAATCCTGCTTCAAATAAGCAATTAATTGAAATTTAATAAGAATGGGTAGTTTAGATTATTAAATAATAATTGATTGTTAGATGAGAATTTCTCAGGATTTGAGCAGTGTGCCAGAGATAAATGTAGTTGCTTGTAATTAACTGCGGAGTAGAAAAATACTGATAAAAGGGTGCTGAATGCTTTCTTTTGGAGTGAATTTTATTTTAACCCTTGCTTGTGGCTGCTGGCCCAGCCTGAGAGACCTTGCTGGGGATGGTTGGAGAAGGTGATGTTTCAGGAGGGCTGCAGAAGGCCCCAGGAGTGTGGGCTCTGCTGGGTGCTGTCCACCCACACGGCCACGGGTGCCCCCAGCGCCGATGGGGCAGAGAAAGGGGGAAGTGGGGGAAGACACGTGGAGGTGGTAAGTGGCTTTCTCAGGGTTGCTGTAGGCACACCCAGTCCTCCCTGTGCCACCTAGGCTTTTGGGGTGGCCAAGGGGCCACGGGGTGTGAGGGGTGGTTGGTGTGGGGAGGGTGCAGTGGCTCTGTGAAATGAGTTGGCTCATGCTGTAGGTCTGGAAACCTACCAGGAGACCTGCCGTGGAGGGCTGGGGTTCTCCTGGGCGTCTCTCAAGGGTAATGGTTGTTGGTGGTCTCTCTGGTGTCTAATATGGGTGAGCCTCCTTTGAGGGGAGACCTTCCTGCTCTCTACAGCTATCTGAAAGGAGGTTGCTGCAAGGTGGGAGTTGGTCTCTTCTCCCAAATAACAAGTGATAGAACAAGAAGAAATGACCTCAAGTTGTGCCAGGGGAGGTTTAGATTGGATATTGGGAATAATTTTTTCATGGAAAGAGTTGTCAGGCCCTGGCCCAGGCTGCCCAGGGCAGTGGTGGCATCCCCAATCCCTGCAGGGATTTCAAAGCCATGTAGATGTGGTGCTGAGGGACATGGGTTAGTGGTGGCCTTGGCAGTGCTGGGTAGACGGTTGGACTTGGTGATCTTAAAGATCTTTTTCGACGAGAACAATTCTATGGTTCTAAGATCCTGTGAACTCCTGGTGCCGCCTTCTCTGGCTGGTTTGATTGTTAATAGGGTCTTTTCCTCGTTTCCTGCAACTTGTAGGAACTTCATGAGTCCACGTGTTAAATTTGGTCAAAATGACCAACAGGTTTAAATGTATGGAGGGAAGAGAAACCCCAGAGGCATGGACAAAGCCACCTTGTGAACCTCATTTTATTGGGAAGCTGGGCCAACAATGCATGTTGGTTTGACTCAATTCTTAGCATCTTCTCTTCCATATTTTTAACCCAAGCCACATATGAGCCAAGCGTGACAATCCTTCCTTGTGCAATGCAGCACCAGCTCATCATGTCCCTCAAGAAACGCTCCTGCCAGGGTCCCCCTTGTTCCACTGCCCTCCCATGGGAGCAGCCCTCATGGAGTCAGCGAGAAGGTCTTGGGACCCCTTCCCAAGAGGCTGCTCTTGCTCCTTGAGCACGCAAGGGAGCACTCACCCTGTCCCTCTTCTCTGGCAGATGACTACAAGTCTGAGCTGAGAGAGCAGCTGCCTTTGATCGCGGGGTCTGCAGCGGCCGGGGTGGTCTTCATTGTCTCGCTGGTGGCCATTTCCATTGTCTGCAGCAGGTGGGTCCCCGTGGGATGCTGCCACCCTGGAAGTGGGAGGTGATGGGATGCAGCTGGGATGGATTTGGGGTGGGAGGGGAACCTCAGTGGCTGGAGAGGGCGCTGAGCTGCCACTGCTCCCTGGGTGCTGCTGGCAGGGGAGCAGGTCAGGGCTGTCACCAGCCACATGTCCCTCAAGGCCAGTTTTGTCCCCCCTTCTTCCAGGAAGCGTGCCTACAGCAAGGAGGCCGTGTACAGCGACAAGTTACAGCACTACAGCACCGGGAGAGGTGAGTCCAGGGAAATGACACGTGCCCTGCTCCCCCCTTCCAGTGCAGCCAGGGTAGGGTGAGAGCCCCACGGTCACGTGGAGAGCGAGTGGAGATGTCCACAGCTGCCATCTGGGGGGGTTTGCTGTGGTGTGGCATTGTGGGTGGGAAAAGAAGAGAGCAGCAAGGGGGATTTTGGAGGATGGGGAAGGATTTGGGGGGGATGTAAGGAGCAGGGGAGATGTAGGAGGAAGGGATGAGCTTCTGATCTCCTGCCACAGGCTCTGCCTGGGCCAGGATTGGTGCTGAGCTGCTCTTCACCCCTAAAGGGAGTTGATTTCCAAGCATGGCTGGGGTGTGGGGGCTGGTGACCAGCACTGCTGCTGTCCTGGCCCTGTGGCTGATGCTTGCCCGACTCTGGCAAGGATGTGTGGCCAGTGACCGGGAAGGCTCAACTGGTTTTGGGCTGCTGGTAACCTTGGCAAACACCTAGAAGGGCCTGAGCTTGGTGGGCCTTTTCCTCGGACACCTTTGTGGTTGGTGCAGCTGTGAACCAGAATAAACTTGAGGCATCTGTTTTGTATAAGGTGGGCTCAGGTGCTTCTCCAGCTCCTGGTAAAGCAGCCAGAGGCCATTGTGATCACTGGGAATTGTAGTAAAGCAGAAAGCAGCAGCTCCAGGGGGATAGGAGTTGCCTCCCCAATGCCCCGGGCTCCTTCCTTTGTCGCCATGGGATGTAGATCCCCATTTACACTCTCCTGGAGATGCCTCCCTGGTGCATTTTGCTGCCTTGCAGGAAGAAATTGTCCCTGCATCCTGGGCATCTGCCTGGGGAAAAGGGATGGTGCCAGGATGTGGGCAACAGACAGATGAGGAAGTGGGGGAGGGATGGAGATGTAGCCATCAGCCTGGCAGAGAAAACAGGAGGGCTGACAGGGAAGGAGTTTGGAGTTTGGAGGGTTTGGCGACAGCCAGGAGAGCCCAACCAAGCCGGTAACCGCACGCAAGATCTCTTTTGACCTTCTCAGCTTCATACCAGGTCCTCCCAACATGATGGCGAGGCTGTGAGGGACCATAAACCTCCCAGAACATGACAAATTGTTTCCCAAACATCACCAGGTCATGCTTATATCTGATGGACCTGTTCCTTCCTCTTCTCTTTGCCTGTCTGCACCATGGGTGGCGGGGGAAGATTTATTTGATGCCTGATGGCTAAACCCTTGTTGAGCTGCAGGTAGACTGGCACAAGCTGGAGCATAGGAGGTTCAAGATGAACAAGCTGCCCAGGGAGGTTGTGGAGTTTCCATCCCTGGAGACACTCCAAACCCACCTGGACGTGTTCCTGTGGGATCTGCTCCAGGGGATCCTGCTCTAGCAGGGGGTTGGACTGGATAATCTCCAGACGTCCCTTCCAACCCTGACCATTCTGGGATTCTGTGACATCTTTTCCTCATTTTGCCCCTGTTTTGAGACATTCCCCACCCCACTTGCACCCCTGGCTCACCCCGGCACCCAAACCCCAGGGTAGGAGAGCACTGAAGCTGTGTCTGTGGTTAGTTGTCAAAGCTGGGCGATGTGAGAGTCGGCGCCCGAAAGCCGGTGGGGTGCTGGGGCTCCTGGATGTGCAGGAAGACCCTTTCAAGGTCAGCAAGCCTCCGGGTGCTCTGTTGTTGCAGATGCTCGAGCAAAACAGGTGGGAAATTTGTGGTGAGCAACTAATGGAGTAATAATCACATCCACTGGAACGAATCGGCCCAGTGTGCAGCCGTTGCAGCTGCCCCGGCGCGGCTCCGCCGGCCCTCCCGGAGCCCCCCGGGGGGGATTGGGGTGAGCTGGGGCCTCTCAGGTTGTCCCTTCTCATGCTTTATCTCTGCCACTGCTTCTCCAAGAGCTCTCAGATAGGAAAGGTAAGGATGTGCCCTGCTCAAGTGACAGCCCTTGGGCAGGCTGGGGTTTTCCTCTTTCCTGATGATACTCATTCCCAAGGCAAAACTATGTCGGAAGGAATCTTAACACTGGAGTCGAGGTGTAGGCTGCTTCAACTTTCCACGACTGATTGAAAAATTTGCCCTCAGCTGCAGTAGTGATCAGTGGCTTAATCCTGTTTCTCAGAGTGTTGAGGTGATGTTGAGGGCATGCAGGTCTCCCAGGCAGGCTCAGCACCACTTGCCTGATCCTGCGCACCGATGCCGGCATTTCACCCGTTCGTTGCCGTCATGGTGGTGACGAGCCAGTGGCTGAGGTTTGCAGGGATGAGTAATGGGTTTAGGTGTCCTAATCCCACTTCTTTGGATGGGATGGGATTAGGGGAGAGCTGAACCTGGGGTTTACTGAGCCCACGGGCAGATCCCAGGGCACTTCAGAGGGTGTTTGAAGACCAGCTGGTGTCAACGGTGGGCAGGAACTTCGGCATTATTGTCTTCTTTATTCCTTCAATATTTGGATCAGTGAGTCAGTCTCGGTTACGATCCTGTAAATCCCTTTGTAATTCTGGCTGGAGCATCAGCTGCTCTTGTAAAAAAATTTATGGGGCAGTTAAAGTGTATGAGACAGAGCTGTAAAGGGATTTATGAACTGGGAGATGCACAGATGGCTTCATCGCAGCCTTCCCCGCCCGCTCCAAGGTGCAGAGCTTTGCCCCAAATGCCCCTTTTGGGCATGAGGATGCTCCTGCCTGGTCCCTTTGGAGTGCTGGGGGGTCCTGCAGGCAGGTCTCCCTTGGTGGCTGCTCTGCACCAGCAATGCCCTGCTCCAGCCTTGTCTGCCTCCTCCCCAGTTACCTGCTGGTGAACTTGCAAAGTAGCCAGGAGCTGATGTGGTTTCCCGCTGCAGAGCTGATAAGGTCTGTCTCCTCCAGAGATGACCTTGAGGGGCTGCTACACCCTCCCTGCTCCCTTTTTTGGGTGAGAAATGGCATGGGATGATGAACCACAGCCCCTTCTGGGTGTCCTTTGGGGACCACAGAGTAATGCCAGTGCCCTGCCAAGCCCTGGGGGTGGCCATGGCCACACTTTGCCCCCGGCAGCTCTGCAAGTCCCAGGACACTCCAACGTGACATCTGCAAATCCCATCTGGGGAATCTGGGGGCCTGTGTTGCTTTTTCCCCCATTTGAAAATCTTTCTGCATCTCCCTGCAGTGTGGCCAACCCTGCTCTGCCACACATTGTCCCTGTGCAGGGGACTCACACTTGCCACCCAGGCTGGCCAGGCTGTAGGTCATGGCTCCATACAGGCTGTTGATGATAATTGTTGCACTCAGTCAACTTAGTAGCAGCCACAAAGCTATCAGAGGCTTTTTGGGGTAAACAGAGTTCTCCACTAACGTGTGGAGCCAGGGGAAGGCCTCACCATAAAGGCAGCTCATTGTTGTTCAGGTCTGTAACTGCTCCCCATGGCAGCAGGGAGGGTGAGGAAGGATAATGGCAGAGGGCAGAGAGGGAGAGGAGGGGATGCAGGGGCATCAGCTGGAGTGGTGGGACCAAAGAGCTCCCCATAAAGGTCTGTGGAGGTGGCACAGGTGAGCACAGTGATAGAAGGTGTGAGGACATGGGTCTCCAGCTCTTGGCCGTGGCACAACTGCTCTTGGTTTCTCTCCCTTTTGCCGTTGCTCCCGTATTTCCTGCAACAAGGGTCTCCAGGGATGAAGATCTACATTGACCCCTTCACTTACGAGGACCCCAATGAAGCAGTCCGAGAGTTCGCCAAGGAGATTGATGTGTCCTTTGTGAAGATTGAAGAGGTCATTGGAGCAGGTGGGTCTCACCATCCATCCCTCCCTGCCCTCTCAGCCGTTCCTGCGTGGCCACATAACCCCTGGAGCCATTTTCTGGGGGTGCACCCATGGTTCTTCACTGGGAAACCCTCAGGGGAGCCTCGATACATCAAGCTTTCCTGGGTTTGTGATGGGTTAGGGAGGGCATGGGGTTGGTTTCTGCTCTCAAAGTTCCTCTGAGGTTGGAAAGGCTCCATGAATGTATTTGCTGAGTGACCATAAGGCTTCTTGGGATTTGCTAATTGGCTTTTCCATGAGATAACGAGAAGAAGCCAGACTTGCTCTGGTCTGTGCTTGCTCAGGTGTGTGCACACGTGGGTGCACGTGGCTGTGTGTCATCTGTGCTGCTCTGCTGCCATTCTGAAATAACTGCATCACATTCGTAGAAGAGGAAGGGAGAAGCTGGGGGGGGGAAGCTGCAAAGAAGCAGCGAGCTGGTTGGGGCGGGATCAAGCTCAGTGATGTGTCAGTCACCCTCTGCTGCTCATCAAGGCAAAGTGTCTGCAAACCTGTCCTCAGTGTAATCCCTCCACAGGCCGATGTTGCCTCGGTGAAGGCAAAGCTCTCCCACCAAAAATGAGAGGACACTTTCTCCATATTTTAACTCAGAGGGCAGCAATGAAAAGAGCCTAATTATTTTCCGTTCTCAACACAAGAAAGATACGGACCTGTTGGAGAGGGTCCAGAGAAGGGCCACCAAGATGATCAAAGGCCTGGATCACCTCTGCTATGAAGACAGGCTAAGAGAATTGGGGCTGTTCAGCCTGGAGAAGAGAAGGCTCCGAGGAGATCTTATAGCAGCCTTCCAATACTTGAAAGGGGCCTACAGGAAAGCTGGGGAGGGGCTTTGCATCAGAGGAGATAGTGATAGGACAAGGGGTAATGGTTTTAAACTGAGAGAGGGGAGATTTAGGTTAGAGATTAGGAAGAAATTCTTCACTCTAAGGGTGGTGAGGAACTGGAATGGGTTGCCCAGGGAAGTTGTTGATGCCCCATACCTGGAGGTTTTTAAGGCCAGGTTGGACGAGGTTTTGTGCAGCCTGGTCTAGTGGTAGGGGTCCCTGCTTATGGCAGGGGGGGTGATCTTTAAGGTCCCTTCCAACCTTAATGATTCTATGATCCTAGGATAAGAGATGTCAAAAAGGCAACTGAGATTATCAGCCCCCACACCGTGTATCTGAGGTAGTCCTTATCACTCTACCAGTATGTCAAGGGTGGCTACCAAAACGATGGAGACTCCCTTTTTTACAAGGAGTCACATGAAAAAGACACGGGGTGATGGGTACAAGTTACTCTTGGGGAGATTCTGACTGGACTCCAGAGGGAAACTTTTCTCCATGAGAACAGTCAGACTCTGGAATGGTCTCCCAAGGGAAGTGGTGGATTCCCCCACATTGGACAGTTTTAAGACTCAGCTTGACAGGGTGCTGGACCATCTCATTTCAACTGTGTTATTACCTAGAAAGGTTGGACCAGATGATCCTTGAGGTCCCTTCCAACGTGGCATTCTAGGATTCTGAGAGTCTATGCTCTTGCTCTGCAAATCCTTCTGGTAGGGGTTTGCAAGAGTGGCCCTAGCCTCTGCTTCTGTGGCTGTGGGGCTCTGTCACCTTGGAGAAGCTGGCAAGCCAAGCACATCCTCAGCAGCAGACATTGCCCCTTTTTAAAAAGGACAGGTGAATGGGTTTGTAGAGGAGAGTGTCATTGAAGTGTTGGCTGGCTGGTTTCTCAGCTGGTTGGTCTGGAGACCAAGCAGCTCAAGGTACTTGTGCTCTTTGCAATGTGTTACGGGGAGATGGAGGTGGTAGCAGATGCTCTTGCACTTGCAGGGGAGTTTGGAGAAGTTTACAAAGGCCGCCTGAAGTTGCCCGGCAAGCGGGAGATCTACGTGGCCATCAAAACACTCAAAGCTGGTTACTCCGAGAAGCAGCGCCGGGATTTCCTGAGTGAGGCCAGCATCATGGGGCAGTTTGACCACCCCAACATCATTCGGCTGGAAGGAGTGGTCACCAAAAGTCGACCAGTCATGATCATCACTGAGTTCATGGAGAACGGGGCCCTGGACTCGTTCCTGCGGGTAAGGCCAGGTGGGGCCGTGGGGGGATGTGGTGCTGGGATGTCTCTGCTTTAGCCAGGCAGGGCAGGGCAGGTGGGCAGTCCTCTGGAGAGGTGCAGCATCCTCTGGAGGCTGGATGAGCAGCTCTGGTCCCACAGCGGGGTCTGCACGTTCACCCTGTGCCTGCTCTTTCCAACGGCAGCAAAACGACGGGCAGTTCACAGTGATCCAGCTGGTGGGGATGCTCAGAGGAATCGCTGCTGGGATGAAGTACCTTGCAGAGATGAATTACGTGCACCGAGATCTGGCTGCCAGGAACATCCTGGTCAACAGCAACCTGGTGTGCAAAGTGTCAGACTTTGGCCTCTCGCGCTACTTGCAGGACGACACGTCTGACCCCACCTACACCAGCTCCTTGGTACGTGCATCTCACAAATTTTGGTCTTGCTCAGCATCCCCTTTACTTGCCCTGCACCCACTGCCATCCAGACCTGGGAGAAGGGTGCTGACTGTATGGCCCAGAGCTTCTGCAAGAGGTGGGAGCATCTCAGGAGGGTTTCCACCATGTAAACTTGTGACCTGGAGACCCTGGCTGTGGTTCCCACCCATCATCCTCTTTTCCCTCCTTTCTCTTCCTCCCTTTTATGAACTTTCTGCCTTCCTCCTCCCCCAAACACCTTTCTGGCTTCAGCAGTTTCCAGAGAAGCTTCTTCCCTCTCCTCCATGAAGGGATGGGGCATAGAGGAGACCCTGAAGAGACTGGGAAAGGGATACAGGGGGATCACAGCATCTCCTGAAGGCACAGCCATGGCATTTTAACTCCCCTTCCCCCAGCACTCCAGCGCTGGTCTGTTTTTTCTGCTGGGGACTTGTTCGAGGCATTAATTAAAGAGACAAGCCCAGCAGGAGGTCTGCTGTTCCCCAGCCACCCTCCATGTCCTTAATGAACTCATATGTAGGTAATGGCAGCCCCCCCTGTCCCCTTGCTACCCTGAGGGACCCCCAGCTGCCCAGCATGACCTTCCTCCTGCCAGGGAGCTCACCAGAGCCTTGGTGGTGTTAAGGTTGATCAGAGGAGAGTGGGTGAGCACCCCGTTGACCTGCTCTGATCACTCAATTCAAAGAGTGTGTGTTGGGTGTGAGCACAAGGCTGCACCTCGCACAGAAGCAGTTTCTTGGGCTATCAAGCTATGCCCAGGCACTGGGGCTGGCTCCAGCCTCCAAAATGGGGAACCCATGGACATTGGGTCCATGTGGTGGCTGCCCCATCCCTGGAAATGTTCAAGGGCAGGTTGGATGGGGCTTGGAGCAACCTGGTCTAGTGGGAGGTGTCTCTGTCCATGCAGGGGGGTTGGAACGAGATGGTCTCTGAGGTCCTTTCCAACCCAAACCATGCCATGATTCTATGCCTTTAAGGCTGACTTAAAGTTCTGGCTGGGCTGCAGCCCCTCGCTCTCCTCCCCTGTCCCTGGGATGTTTGCCCCTTGCCAGGACCTGCCCCTCTCACCGCCCACCCCCTCCTGCAGGCCCCCCTTTGAGCAGACACCCATCCAGCATTTCCTTTTTATTCAAAGACCCCGGCTTTAGCTGCGGGGATGAGGCACGAAGTCCCCTCTCCCCACCTTTGGAGTTAAAAGAGATTATCTCATCTGTGTTTTTATTTAATTTAGGCCATAATAGATCTCCCCGGCAGCTGGGAAGTGATGCTGTGCCTGCGATTACATCACTCTGCCTCCCACAGCAGGTTTTCAGCTCTGGGGAAAAGGCAGGAAAAACAGCCTAGCAGTTAATTTCTCCACTTGTAGTTATTCAAATGAAATTTTTTGCCATTAATCCTTCAAATGCAGCTGACTCTTCATCAGAAGGCACAATTGTTTGCCGCAGCCTGTACGATTTATGGTGCGGTTCTGCCCGGAGCAAACATGGAGCGTGTCTGTGGTTGCTCTTCACCTCTTGGTTTTTCTTCCTGCTGTTTTAGCCCTGCTTGCCCAAGGAGAAGCCCTTGGGTACCTGCTGCCCCTTCGTAGCATCCCTGTCCCCTTGGCGCAGCCTCCAGCCCTTCCTGTCCTGCTGGGACCTGCTTGGCGGGGTGGCTTGAGATGTCGAGCCTGATTCTGAGCTTTTGGGAGCAATGAGGGGCTCTCTGCCAAAGGCACTTCCCTATTCCACTGCTTTCCAAGTCTCCTCTGGGCCTTAAAGGTGTTTTTCTTTTTACCTCCCGCTCCCACAGTGGGGCTGGATGGACTTTGCAGCAGCTGTGAGAGCCCGGGTGGTGCTGTGGAGGATGCTCTTAGAGTAGAGCTTGTTTCCACCGAAGGCCAAGGGACAGGGATACCTGTGGCTCCTTACCTGAGACGACCACTAGCTCAGTCCTGTGTAGCCCTTTGTCACCTCATGTCTCCCTGGGAAGGGACATGGGGACTGGCCACTGATGTGCCAGGTCCTGCATGGCAGCCCAAACGGGGACGTGACATTTGGGAGTGACGCCTGGGTGGAGTAAGCCCTTGGATAAACCCTTTTATTTTGTTCAGCTAAGCCCATTTGTGCAGGTGTGAGAGAAATTCATGGAGATGTTTTTGGGCTCCCCCTGCCTGCTCCTCAGCAGGGTCCCCAGGGGTGTGTGGGATGGCTCCAACCCTGGCTGTTGTGGGTGTCCAGGCTCCTCTGCCACAGCAGACGTTCCTCAGCTGCTCTCCCTTTTTCTGTAGGGGGGGAAGATCCCTGTCCGGTGGACAGCACCGGAGGCCATCGCCTACCGCAAGTTCACCTCAGCCAGCGACGTCTGGAGCTACGGCATCGTCATGTGGGAGGTGATGTCGTTCGGGGAGAGGCCCTACTGGGACATGTCCAACCAGGACGTAAGCACTAGGGGTCATCCACACAGCTTGGAGGGTGTGGGGGGGTTCATTCCCAAAAAAAAGCCCTGCCCAAATGGCTCTCTGCTCCTCAGAGCCTTGGCAGTGCTCAGGTCTGGAGATGAGACAGGCTGGCGAGCGGGAGGATGCAAGGAGGGGAATCAGGAAGAAAAGCCAGTGGGCTGGTAATTGGACTTCAGCAAGCTGCAGGGCCTTTGAAAACGTTCAGAGGGAAAGAGCTTTGGTAGTTGGACTGCTGTACTCCGAAGTGATCTGCCGGGATAATGAGTGGCAGCTCTCTGTCGGGAGGAACTGCAGCGCGCGGAGCTTCAGAGCGGAGATTAACCTCTGAGAGCTCCAGCTCCCTCAGAGCCGGGAGTGTCTCCTCCCGCTCCTTTTGTGGCTGATCAGATGGGCTGGCAGCTGCCTTCCTGGCCTCTCCTGCACGGGCAGCTGGGCCAGGGTGTCCCCCCCGCCCCGCCACAGCTGCAGATCTCCCTGCGTGAGACCTCTGGAGTCCCTCATCCTCACGTGCTGCTTTGTCCCCCACTGCCCGGCAGGTCATCAACGCCATCGAGCAGGATTACCGGCTCCCACCACCCATGGACTGTCCCGCTGCCCTTCACCAGCTGATGCTGGACTGCTGGCAGAAGGACCGCAACACCCGACCGCGCTTCACCGAGATCGTCAACACCCTCGACAAAATGATCCGCAACCCGGCAAGCCTCAAAACTGTGGCCACCATCACCGCTGTGTGAGTGGCCCGGCGCGAGGGGGATGCGCTCGTGTTGGCAGTGGCCCAGGTTGCCCAGGGAAGCTGTGGAAGCCCCATCCCTGGCTGAGTTCAAGGCCAGGCTGGATGGGGCTTGGAGCAACCTGGTCTAGTGGGAGGTGTCCCTGCCCATGCAGGGGTTGGATCTGGATGATCTTTAAGGTCCCTTCCAACCCAAACCATTCTATGATCCTATGATCCCAAGCCACAGGGAAAGGCTCCCTGAGTGGCTTGTGCTGTCAGTGGGAGGGGCAGGAATTCATAAATCACTTGCCAGGCACAGGAGGGTCCTGTCTGTGCCCTGCCCGACAGTCAGACAAAAACCATGTAGTTTTCTGCTGGGCAGCAGCAATAATTCTTCACTATTGATTCTTTATGGCGTGTGACCATACAGGCACCGAGTCTGCTCTGCTGCTGCCTCTGTCCCAGGGGCTCCCACAGCTGGATTAGATGTGTGGGGTTGCAAAGCGCTGCTTGGCAGAGCGCTGTCCCCATGGGACAGGCCTTCCTTGTGGCCTTCCCCATGTGCCAGGGGGAGCACAGGGAGGTGGGTGGGGAGCATGTCTGTGCTCCTGCAGCAGCCCTGGGCACCGGCCGGGCTTGTCCCCAGCGGCGTGTCCTGTTGCAGGCCTTCTCAGCCCCTCCTCGACCGCTCCATCCCCGACTTCACTGCCTTTACCTCAGTAGACGACTGGCTGAGTGCTGTGAAGATGAGCCAGTACCGGGACAGCTTCCTGACCGCTGGCTTCACCTCCCTGCAGCTTGTCGCCCAGATGACGTCCGAGTGAGTTGGGTGCTGCTCTGGGGCTGCCCAAAAGCTGGGTGCTGCCTGTGGGGGAGGGGGTTGGGGTTTGGGGAGGTGGGAAGGTCAGTTCAGGGTACCCGCAAGAGAAGGGTGGGAGCGTCCATCACACCAGGCAGCAGAAGCACCTTCAGTCTGGAGGTGGCCATGTTCACCATCAGAGGTCCCACCTCGTCCCCGGTGATGGTCACAGTGTGCCTGGGCTCTGTGGCAATTCTTCTGCTGAAAGGCGTGGACCAGCTGAACTTCTATCCCTCACCTCACTTAGAGACAGCAAAACACATACACCAACCCTCAGCTGGCCACTAATACCTCTCCATCTGTCTGTCTGTCTTCTAGAGACCTCCTGAGAATAGGGGTGACTTTGGCCGGGCACCAGAAGAAGATCCTGAACAGCGTCCAGTCCATGCGAGTACAGATGAGCCAGTCTCCATCCTCGATGGCATGATGTCCCTTGTTCAACGGGGAGGGGACGGGGAGGGCAGGCAGCAGAGGGCAGAGGTGGGAGGGGAGGAACTGAGGGGCACCACGGGGCAGCGTTTGGAGAGGTGCCACCACTGCCTGGGGACTGTCACTGCAGGCAAAGGGTGTTCCTGGAACTCATCTCAACTGGTGACTTCCGTTCCTCGCCAACAGAAGCACACTTATCGATGTCACGGGGAACAGTGTATAAATACGTATAAATATGTACAAATCATATATTTAAAAAAAAACCTAAACAACAACAAAACAAACACAAAAAACAATGAAGACAAACCAATGTGTGTTGGGGAAGCAAACCCAAACCCTAGAGACCAGACTCCAATCCCACCACCAGTGAGCAGTGGTCGAAACTGAGGAGGAGGAGGGGGCCGTTGGGGAAGGGAGAGGCACGAGATGGAGTGTCCTGGCTGGAGAAACCACCTTCCTTTTCTTGTCTTCTTTTGCCCACCCTTTCTGCCCCATCCCTGCTCCCCCTACTACCCTCTTGGCTCACGGACCGGGTGGAAGTGTCCTCAGATGTCTCCACAGCTCCCTGCTGTCCTACCGGGGGCCACTCCGGCAACTACCAAAGGACTTCTCTGACCACTGCACGGGGGATCCGACTCAATCCACTTAATGTCTTCATATTGAAGAAGAGATGTACCTTCAATAGAAAACCTTGGGTTTTGTTTTTTTTTCTCTTTTGCTTGCATTTTTTTTTTTTTTTTTTTGCAAAAATGAAAAAAAAAAAAAAGATTAAAAAAAACCAAGCAAACAAAAAAAAAAAACACACGAAAAACAAACCCCACAAATCCATCCTGGAAAAGGGAGGGAGTTGTTCCCGTGTGTGTGTGTATGTTGTCAACCTACCCTGGACTCGCTGCTTGTCCTGCCAGCAGGAAGGGGATGGGATGGGACCGGAGGAGCCGCTGCGGGATTGTGGCTGGGTTGGTGACTGGAGGAGGAGGAGGAGGAGAGATGCTGTGGGGAGCAGACTGCCGAGGCCTCCGGAGCCTCGGCCACGCACGGAAGGTGGCTATGGAGGACTTTTTTTCCCCCCCATCTTGTGGACCTAAGGATTTTGATAATGATTTACAGACTCTGGTTTCATGGCTTCAGAGGTAGGTGCACTTGTCTCCTGTGCCTCTCTGTCCATCCTTCTCTGTATTTGGCTGCTCGCTCCTTTAAGGCCTGTCCCAGTGAACGTTCCCCTGTGTTTGAAGTTGATTTTATTTCGTTCCACTGTTGGTCTCCCTTGCAAATCGACCTAGTTAAAATTACCTGCCGCGTGTCGGTGTTTACACAGGATATTGTCAGGCTGGGCAAGCCAGCTTCTCTCTGTGGATCTTGCTGGGAGTTTAGGAAATGAATGAACTCTTACTAAGGCTTTTACTTGGTGGGTTGTGTGGGCTGTCATCGTCTGTCCCCGTGCTCCTGCAGGCGCTGCGCTGTGCTCCCAACCCCTGGGGCTGGGAGAGCTGCTGGGCAGGATGCCAACTGGGCCTCCAGGGCTGCTGGTCCTGGCCCGAATTTGGTGGCATGGTGGCTTATAGGTGCATGAGAAACCCTCCCTCCTCTTCACGTGTCCATCCCTGCCGTTGGGCTGCCCCACATCCAGCTGTGCCATGAGCATGCCTGTTGTCCACCAGTGCTATGAGGATGCCCTGTGTCCATCAGTGCTATGAGGAAACCTCAACCTGTGTTGTGGGTTTTCCCCTTGTCCACCCTTGCCCTGGGGATGCCTCACACCCATCCACACTGTGGGACTGCTCCACATCCACCTGCACCATCCTGTGCAGCCTGCTGTAGGTGACCCTGCTTTAGCGGGGGGTTAGACTAGATGATCTCCAGAGATTCCTTCCAACCCCCACCACGCTGTGATTGTCCCACCTCCATCCATGCTGTGGAGATGCCTCACAAGGTTTGTTTGCTGCCACCAAGGACCCTCGCTCTGCCTGCTGCCAGCACTTGGCCACATGGCCTGGGTGTCAGTTTTGTCCCTGTGCTGGGTCTGCTGGGGCTCTCTCTGGCTGAGGGCCCTCTATGTGTCCTGCGGGGTGCACATGCTGGGGTCAGGAGGACAGCAGCTGGCACCACCAGCAGATGAAGGACTGGTGCTCTTTACACCTCCCATTTTCCTTCTTTCATCACCCAAGGAAGATGACCCACCACTCTGCTGAAGAACAGCAATTAACGAGATGCAGGGATGAGCTTGTTCCAAATCACTGAACTCCCCCCCAGAGAAAGAGGCAGAGAAAACCACCCCGTGTTTCCAAGGGCCTGGCTGATAGATGGGCACTAATTCCTGCCGGGATACTCACAGCCCAAATCTGTATTCCAGGATGTTGCCACACGAATCTGACACGCAGATGGAGCGGGCGCCGTGTGTGCGAACGCGCCGCATTGATTTTGGTGAAGGACCCTTTGTGGGTTTTTTTTTATGATTTGTCTTTTATTAGAAGGAAGCTAAAGGCATTTCAAGAGACAAATGGCAACGACACAGGCTGAGTATCAGAACTCGGCCGTTCCAGCTCGCCCAGCCGCGCCAGCAGCTGCTCCAGCAGCCCCACTTGGCAGCTCCCGGCTCTGCACCTGGTGGGACGGTGTGATGGCACCACAGCCCTTTTTCAATATAAAACCTTTGATATCAAGCACTCAGTCCTGCCTGTCCAGCCCAGGAGAGTGGGCACCCACAAGTGGATAAACCAGCTGCCCCAGTGCTGGGGTGGTTTTGGAAATGTGGAGTCCTGCTTTACATCTTGGTTTGGTTTCCTGGGCAGATGAGGCTCGTTGCCTTCCCCTTGCCCATGGTGCCAAAAACCCATGGAGAAAGTCCTGCAGGCAGGTTTCTGGCTGAGGAGAACCCTGGGCTTTGATCTCCAGCATGTGAAGGGAACATGTCTGGACACCAGGACCACACCGATGGAAGGGGAGGCTTTTGGCTGAGAGCAGTGTGGTGTTAACACAGCATGGGAAACAGGAGAGTCCATCCTTACCTCTGAAGACTTGCGGGATGCCTTTAGAAGATGCCTTCTAGACCCTCATTGCACCTGGCCAATGGCTAACCCAGCCCAGTGCTCACCTGCTCTTCTTTTTAGCCATAAGGCAATCAAGATAAAGCTGCGCTGAAAGTTGAGGGCTACAGCATCATCCCCAGAGGTGATGCCTTCCAGACCAGTCTCAGCCCAGAGAAACTTTGTGCACCATCCTAAGCTCAACCATAGGGAGGCCAGCAGGAGGTCAGAGGGGCAAGTCCTCTCAAGAGGTGACACATGGCCACGGCAGTGTCTGTTGCTGATGCCAGGGCTGTTGGGCTTTCCACTTTGCTGCTCTTCCCCAGCTGGCCAACATCTGTCCTCTCCTGGGCTCATGTTGTGGCAGGTGATTCCCATATCCCACCTCTTCTAACAGCCCTCACCATGAGGGTGGCATTTCCATGTTGTGCTGGGTCAGCAGCAGCAGAGTGGGTCCTCCAGGGTCACACCAGAGCCTGGCAGCAGATTGATGGTGCTCGGGGCTGAGCAGGGAGGCTGATGGTGGTGCAAATCAATCCCTTTGGTGATGGGACATCCTTGGCCAAGGGGGTGGCTCTCAAGATGATACCTGAAAGAGGGCCACCTTCTCTCCTGCCTTTCAGTACCAGGCTCTTCATCCAAAATGGAAGATTTCACCAAAAGCTGTCAGCTTTCTGATCTGCTCATGGAAAACAAGGTGGGGGGGGGGGAAGTGCAAAACAGGCATGTCTGATTTTTGCTTTTCATTGTCAAGAATAACAAAACATTCAGAAGACTTCCCTGTTGGGCCGTTTTGTTTCTTTAGAGCTTGCTTTCAAGGAAAATAAGTTTTCCAAACCACAAAACCACTTTCTGTCCAGGAGTCACAGTGTTGTCTCTGCCTGACCATGGCAGCAGAGCTGTGTGTCTTTGAACTGCCTCTTTTTTTTCCTTTGCAAGACGCCAAGGAGGAGGCTCTTGCCAGGGTGGAAGGTGCACAGCAAGATCAAAGAGGTGCCTCCTAAGACTTGCTACCAATGTTCACTTTCCTGCATCAAGAGAAGACTCCTGGGTGCTTGGCTGTAGCTGTGTGGCTGCCCTGTCCAGGTCGTTCAAGAAGTCTCCATCAGTGATGGCATGGAAAAGCAGTTGGGATGCTCCAGCTTGGAGAGCTGGGAGATGGAGCGGCAGCTGCAGGCAGCAGTGGGACCTGGGCCAGGAGGCTCTGCCCCACAGCTCCTGCTGTGTTTTTGTGGACTGAGGAGGAATGCAGGGTTGGGTCCATTGGATGCTTTGCCAACTCAGAGGGCCTCTGAGTTGAAAAGAACCAGTGAAAAGAAAGAAGAAAAATGAAGCCACTAAGGGTGTTCTACAAATGAAAGCCCCCATTTCACACCACCTGATCGATGCTGTGGTTGGTGTTGGGGTTCCTTTCTTTGATCCCAAAGGAGATTATTTTTTCCCCCCAAAGTTTTGGTTTGCACAGAAATAAAAGGAAGAAGAAGGCATCTCTGATCAAAGTGAACCAACTCCACAGACCTTCTCTCTGGGCTGGGGTTCATCCACCACACAGGGTCCTGGTGGCTTCCTCTGCTAGGTGCTGCTGCTGGAAGGTGGACCCCACCGGAGTGGATCCTGGTCACCACCGCAGCTGATGCTTGGCCATGACACCTTGCTCCTCCAGCTGCATCCCAAGCAGTGGCACATGGATGTGGCCACTCACCCTGGTTGCCTTTGAGTGAGTCCACCTTGTGCTTGGCCCAATCCCCTCCTTCCAGGCAAACACGTTTCCATTCCATTGTCAGCTCCTTCTTCACATTTCTATGGCAACAGCAGAAACCTCAGCCCTTTTCTGTCTTTTTTAGGGTTGGGGTTATTTTGGTGTCTCTGTGTTGGCTTTGTCTTTTTTGCATGTAGCATTTCACAGAAAAAGGGACTTTCTGCTACCAACCCCCTGCTCTGAGCTTGGTCTCAGTGTGAGAATCAGTGGGCAAGATGGTCACATCTGGACTGACTGTTGCCAACTGGCTTCACGTTGTCCCCTTCCCTACTGCGTCCTCCAGAGCCATCCCCCCTGAGCTGCTCTCCCCAGAAAAAAAACAGTTCAGCTGCACAGTTTCCCCCCTGGCTTTGCTGTCTCTCTTGTCCAGCCCCATGGAGGAGGCAGCACCTTCCTCAGCAACAGTCATGGAAATGAGTCGTGCTGCTTCAAGCCAAGGTGAACGCAGCCACTCGCCCCCCCAGGGTGAGAGCGAGTGTTGGGAGGTGGAAGAGGAGCCTGTATTAATAGCATTATTATGGGCTTCTGTCGAGGGGAAAAAAAAAAAAAAAAAAGGGATGTATTTTGTACCATTTAATGGCCTTCAAATTAGCAGTTCTTTGAAAGCACTTATGTATATTTAATTCTAAATGTTGCTGCAAGTCAGAGCGGGGCTTGCGATGAAAACAGCAGGCAGCTGGTTTTTAAATAAGAGTGAGCTCAGGCCATGATTTCTGAGCCTGTTGGCCTTGGTGTGTGCAGAGCTCCTTTCCTGGGAGGAAGCAGAGCTGTCCTTCCCCCAGCCCCTTCCCTTCTCCTCCCCCTCTGCTCCAGGGGCTCAAGGATCTCCCCTTCTGCTCTCTGCTGCTCCTTGGAGGGATGGCGCCTTGCCCATGACCCTGGGTGGAGGATGCTGCTCCGGGGTGGTGGATTCATAGGGTTGTTTTGGGGTTGGTTTGCAGAGGTCTCATCAGTAGAGCTGGACACATCCTTTTGCAAAGGGCATGGAGTGACAGGATGAGGGGGAACGGTTTTTGGATCTACAGCCACATCTCAGGGGAGGTTGTGTTCATCTGTCCTTGGACCCTGATGGTCTGTGTTGCCATCCCTGGGCTTGGCCTGGATAGAGGAGCAGACACAGCAGCTCTGGTCAGGAGAGATCCTCCTCTGCTGCACATGGTGGAAGGAGATGTGAGATGGGAACCAGGCACTTGTCTTTGGGGACTGTAAGCATCCAGGGCATTGAATCTGGTCTCTTGGTTTGTGTCAGAGAAGCAGATCAGTGCTGGGGAGGGGAGTGCATCTGCCTGTGGTGACCTGGGCCTTTCTGGGTTGTCAGAGCTGCTGGCAATCTGGGGACAGTGTCCCAGGGCCACCTGCTTTGGAGCAGCATGGTCAGCTGCCCTCTCACTCACAGAGTCTCAGGTGGTCAGGGTTGGAAGGGACCTCTGGAGATCATCTAGTCCAACCCCTCCTGGCTAGAGCAGGATCCCCTAGAGCAGATCCCACAGGAACACATCCAGGTGGGTTTGGAATGTCTCCAGGGATGGAGACTCCACAGCCTCCCTGGGCAGCCTGTCCCAGGGCTCTGGTACCCTCACAGGAAAGAAGCTTTTCCTGATGTTTAACTTGAACGTCCTGAGCTCCAGCTTGTGCCCATTGCCCCTTGTCCTGTCACTGGGCACCACTGAGAAGAGTCTGGCCCCATCCTCCTGACACCCCCTGTAGATCTTTCTCAGCACTGATGAGATCCCCCCTCAGCCTCCTTTTCTCTCAGCTGAACAGCCCCAGCTCTCCCAGCCTTTCCTCACAGGCAGCTGCTCCAGTCCCCTCAGCATCTCAGTGGCCTGTGCTGGACTCTCTCCAGTAGTTCCTGAGGAACTGGGAGAGCCCTGAGGAGCCCAGAATTGGACACAGTATTCCAGATGCGGCCTCACCAGGGCAAAATAGAGGAGGAGGAGAATGTCCTTGGACCTACTGGCCGCATTCCCCGTCTGTCTGAGCACCTCTGCTGCTTCTGATCTCTTTCCTCTGGCCATTGGCATTTAAAAACCCCATGAAGGCCCTGCCTGTCCATCCCCTCTGCATGGCTGGGCTGTGGCCACTGTTGTAGGGACATGGCTGGGTGCAAGGAGTCCCTCATGGACTGACAGCAAGTGGAGGAGCCACCAGCTGTGTTGCCAGGTGACCATGGATGTGGTGGCCCTGCTGCTGGCCCAGGCAGGATGTTGTGGATGTCTCTGTCTCTGGAGGGGAACCCTCGAGGGGGTTAATCTGAACAAAGCAGCCACCTGAATTTTAAGTGGATTAGCTGAACCCCACTCTTCCCAGAACAGAGGTGTCCTTTCGGGGCAGGTGTGCAAGTGGATTAGGCACAAACCTCTTTAGGGCTGCGCTAATTCTAGGTAAGTGTGAAGGGGATTAATGCTTATCCACTTAAAAATTAATTGGAGTGAACTTAGTTCTGTGTCCCCAAGTAAACCAGGCTGGGCAGCTTTCCCCATCCCCTGCCCAGGCCGTGGCTTTCCCTTCCCTGCTGCCCCATCCCTTCACATGACCCAGGAGCTGACAGCGTGGTGGGGCTGAACCTGCTCCTCTCTCCACGGTTATCCTCAGGGGTCTCATTAGGCAGCTGAACCCTTGAGCGAAGGTGGGGGAGAGAGGGCAGGAAAATTATGGCCACCATCAGTGCAATTATCAATGGTAATTAGCACAGAGCGGGCTGGCAGTGGGAGGTGCACGCCATGCCAAGGTTGTCCAAGGAGCAAGGTGAGCGTTGCGTCGCAAGCGTGGACTGGAGCCTCACAGAGGCTTCCAGGGGCTTGTGACTGCCAAATACACACCCATCCATTTGTTTATTCTCTGACTGGACTCTTTTCACGTTCCTCAGCCAAAATATTCTGGGGAGGTGCCCACAGGCAGAGGCTGCTGGGGGTCAGGGACTCGGGCTCCCGGCTTCTTGGCCAGGTTTAGCGCCTGGTGGCAGCACCGTGTGCCAACCCCGGCTGGGGACAGGGCACAGGGAGGCTCCTGCCCCGTGTCCCAGGGGAATGATGTCCCTTCACTAAAAAGCTGGCTAAGGGCAGCAGCTGGGCCAGTGTCCAGGGAGGGTTTGTGGGAACAGTCAGTGGCCATGGCTTTGGGGCGCTCCTGGAGCTGGGGTGTGGCTCTGTGGGTGCCCCCATCCCTTCCCATTCCCACTGCTGCTCCCCCTTTCCATGGCATTGCTCAGGAATCTCTGCTGGGTGCGTGGTGTTGTCCATCTTCCAGTTGTTTCCAGCTTTAGGCTTCTACCCGGGCTGCCCCATCCCCATGACCTGGGGCCAGCCTGCTGCCCGCACCCCAGGTGTTGGGAGGTCCCTCCCTGCTGGGATGCCTTCTTGTCTTGCAGGTGTGACCTTTTTATTGCTCTTCATGTCCCACCAGCACACACAGGTTGAGATGGAAGCTTTCTTCCCTGCCTGGCAGGAGCTCCCACGGAGGAATGGGGAGGAGGGTGTGAGATGGGGGCAGTTCTGTGGCTGCGTATCCAGGGCACGCTCAGCCATGCTGCTCCTCCCTGTGACCTGTCCCTCAGGTCCTTTGGGGTGGATCCTTTGGGATCAGCCCAAACCATCCGTAGCTGCCCCTGGATCATTTTTTGCCAGGGTGAAGGGAATGGCTGCAGCTGCTGTGGGGGAGCTGAGCTGAGCCAGCAGCCACCACCCTGGGGAAGGTGGGGATAAAAACCCCCCAAACCCTTTCCCTTCCCTGGTGCTGCCGGGTGGGTGGGGCGGCTGCGGGTAAATGAGGTGGGAAAGGCCACGGGGGCAGGCGGTGGCGGAGCCGGGAGCAGGGCCTGGGGCCAGAGCCCGGAGCCCTCACTCAGCTCCAGCTTTGTTGCAGCCACAGCCAGTCCCCATCACCATCACCCCCCCCGGCTTGGGGTGCAGCCACCCTGATTTACAGCAGCTCACTCAGCAGCCTGTGCAGCATCGCTGGGCTCTGCTGCCTCTTGTAAAACATCATTTGTGGTTCTGCTGTCGCTCTTTCCCAGACGTTCGGGTTTTCTGCTCCCATTAACCTTAATGGGAACCGTGAGGGCAAATCTCCAAGCATGGCCCCAAAATTGGAGCCTGCTGCATCAGAAATACACAGTGATAGCTTCCCCCCCCCCCAAGTCGTTTTTTTTAAGATAATCTCCATTTCTCTTACCCTTTCTCCCATGCCCCTCTACCTGCCAAACACTGCATGACTAAATAAAAGTTCCGTTACTACCTGGGTTTGCCAGAAAAAAAATAAATATAAAATATTATTTTCATTCAGCAGAATGATGAATTTTAATAGTAGTGAAATGTCAGACACAGCTGGAGTTGTTTTTCAAAAGCCTCGATATGTTTGGAGAGGCACAGAGAGGCCTGGCAAGAATTAGGGCAGCAAGCCCCGGTTACCTGTGGCCGAGCAAAGGGACTCAGCAGTCGATGGCTTTGTTATTTAATGTGGTGCCTCTCTGTTTTCAAGGTGCAATTGTTTATTAAAAGCATCTTTGCCTCTCTGGAAGGGCTAAATAATGAGATTTTTGCAGCTGCCTGGCACTTCTTGGTTGCAGGGAGAGACGGAGCTGCTCCTGAGGCTGCTCTTTTAGTTTGGAGACCTTCCGGCTTCCCCCAGCAGTGAGGAAAACAGGAGGGTTGGTTACTTTGGAAAAAGCCATTTCAAGGTGCCTGGTGATTTGCTGCTGCTGCAGACCCAGGGCTGCTCATATGGCAGTGGGAGGGGGGGAAAAAAACCATCTTCACTGCTGGGAGGCACAGTCACCCTCCCTCCTCCAGCATCAAGCCTCCACTCTCCAAAGCATCTCAGCTTCACAAAGAAATGCCTCTTTCCCATCCCTTTTCTTTTCCTCCCAAGGAAAACTGGAGAGCTTTCAGTGAAATCATCTCTTTTCTGACAGCTTATTAATTAACCTGTGCTTTTTGTGGTGTTTTGGTTGTTTTGTTGTTGGGTTTTTTTTGTAGTTGGTTTTGGTTTTTTTTTTTAGAGGCTGTATCTGCTGGGGGAAGGTTTTGGGTTTCTCTGGGTGCAGTCCCCACTGGCCAGAGGAGCCACTGGTGGTTTTGGGGAGCTGTTGCATTTGACCTTTTAGGGATTAAAACTGGCAGAGGGGAGATTGAGGTGAGACATGAGGAGGAAATTCTTTCCTGTGAGGGTGGTGAGACACTGGCCCAGGTTGCCCAGGGAAGCTGTGGGAGGCCCATCCCTGCAAGTGTTGAAGGGCAGGTTGGCTGGGGCTCTGAGCAACCTGGTCTAGTGGGAGGTGTCCCTGCCCATGCAGGGGGTTGGATCTGGATGATCTTTAAGGTCCCTTCCAACCCAAACCAGGCTGTGATTCTCACCCTTTTCTCATTTCCCTCCCTCTTGCCTTGCAGGGTGTTGGATCCAGCATTGCAGCGGGACAGTGGCACTGGAGATGGGTTGTCACTGGTTTGTCCCCCTGCCACCCCCGTGGTGTGAACCTCCAGAGGTCTCTGGGAGCCCCGTCCCCTCGAGCCGCGGCGTGTCCGGTGCCACCAGCCCTGCCCTGTCCTGTACATAACCCGTGAGATGTCTGTAAAAGATTTCACCCCTCGTAATTATTATTTTTTTTTTTTTTTGCCCTTCTCCCCCCCCCTCCCTGCTCCCCCTTCCCCGATTTGTTGATTGTGTTGAAATTGTCGGAGTTTGTAACAGTAACTTTCAGAGAATATTGTACTACGGAGAAAATTGCACTCAATAAAAATGATGAAATAAGCCTGATCCTTCCCCTTCCCAGGGGCAGCCTTCCTGCCGCGGGTTCCTCTTCGTCTCAGCGAATATTTGCCATGAATATTCATCTGGGGAACTGGCAGGACTCCATCGCTCCTTGACGTCCCTCAAATTTTGATGTCTATTAGATTTGGCTCTCGGGCCTGTCAATGGAGTGACTTGATCCTCAGCGATCCCTATCGCAGGTTGCTTGCTGCAAAACAAAAAAAAAAAAGAAAGCCAGGAGAAGGAATTTTCATGGCCTGGGTTTTTCTGGGCAGTCCACGATGTGGGGGAAGTGGTGCTGGAAGTGCTGACAGGGATGCAAGCATCGGCCTTTTCTTGGCCCCTCACTTCTCCAGCCTCGCTGGAGCCTGGCCAAGAAAAGGCCGATGCTTGTCTCCAACCTGCTTGCCTGAAGGATTTCTGTAAATGATTGCAGGAAAATGGACTCTTCTTTTTTGTGTCGGCTACGCTGGGGCATGTTCTCCAGCTGGGACCACGCAGCCCATCCAGGTGATGCTGCCTGGGGGCAGCTGACCCAGCCAACACCGGGTGACCGAGGGGAACGGTCTCCAGCCAGCGATGGGGGCTGAAATGGGAGAGTAAATTTAGAAATATGCACCCACCAACCAGGTATTTGGGGTTCAGAAAGATGAGCTGCTACTGGGAAAGCTTTCAGGGTGGGGGGTATGGGCTTTCCGTGCCCCTGGGGCTTTGGGGGGATCTCATGGAGGGAGGTGTCCGCTGGCTCCACTGGTGGTGGGGTCATCACATCCCTGAGTTCAGCTGCCCTGGAATTCATAGAATCCCAGCCTGGTTTGGGTTGGAAGGGACCTTAAAGATCATCTAGAACCAACTCTCCTGCTGTGGGCAGAGACACCTCCCACTAGACCAAGTGGCTCAGAGCCCCAGCCAACCTGCCCTTCAACACTTCCAGGGATGGGGCTTCCACAACTTCTCTGGGCAACCTGGGCCAGTGTCTCACAGGAAAGAATTTCTAATGCCTAATCTAAATCTCACCTCTTTCATCTTAAAACCATCCCCACCTTGTCCATCACTCCATGCCCTTGTCCAAAGCCCTGCCCCAGCTTCCCTGGAGCCCCTTCAGGCACTGGAAGGTGCTCTAAGGTGTCCCTGGAGCCTTCTCTTCTCCAGGCTGAACAACCCCAACTGTCTCAGCCTGTCTCCAGAGCAGAGCTGCTCCAGCCCTTGGATCATCTTCATGCCCCTTCACAGGTCAGTAGTATTTCTGTTCTGGGGCTTTCACGTGCTGGGATCAAGAGATCTTTGAGTGCTTCCTCCATCTCCAGGGTCATGAAGAGCTGGGATTTTTACTGTAGTAGTTTTGAGCAGGTACATTCAACGTGCTCATGGTGATGGCTCCAGGTCCCCCCAGACAGGACTCAGCTGCCCTGGGATCACACATGCAGAGGGGGGATTTGCCTCACACTGGGCACACAGGGGGAGCATAGTGAGCCCAGAATAACTGGCATTTTGGGATGTTTTCCTTTTTGTTTGTTGTTCTCTATTTTTTGCCAAGCCTGTCCTGACAAATGAAACCAGAGCACCTCAGCCAGAAAAAAAAAAATCCAGTCTCCTGGCAGGTCTTTGGACATGAAGACGCAAATGTGGCCAAGGGAGGTCAAAGCTGAAGTTGTTTGTGCAGATCATTGCACAGATACTTGCTTTGATGGGCATTTAAGTGAATGTTCATGTTTCTTGAACCCTCTGGGATGTGGGACGCAGAGAGGGCATATCCATGACACAGGTCACCATGAGTCCTTCCCCTCAAGTGACCAAAGGACTGTCCTGGCCTTGCTGGGCAGCTGCCTGCCCCAGGGCAGCCTGGCCTTGCTGGTATGGGTGTATATGCTGCAGACTCTGGTCTCTGTGGGTTTGTTTTTTTTCCCTGCAGGGGTGACTGGTCACCAGCTTGGCCTGCATCCCAGCTGGAAGGAGAAGTCATTTACCCAGGCCACACAGAGTCCCCCCCCCAAAGTTTTCCTGAGCTTTGACTATAGATAGAGGTGCCTGTCACAGCCAGAATGGAGAATAACTCTTGAGAATGAAAAATCTTTCCTTCATGGCTCTCAGGTTTGAGAAATGGCAGCAGGACGTTGGCTCCAATGACTCTGCAGCAGCTCCTAGAAATGTCAACACATCTGCTGCTGGGCCACACCAGCCCCACGCTGGCCAAACGCAATGGCCACCAGTGAAGTGACTCCTGATTCACCCACCACAAGCAGAAATGGAGCTGAGATGGCTCCTGGCATGGGGAGGGAGAAGTTCTGGGGGGGCTGCCCCAGGGGGGTCCCAGGAGGGGGTCTGCTGGGGGGCAGGGAGGTCTTGGCTGCACAGAGACGTGGCAGAGAAGGAGGAGGGGGAGGTTGGAGACATGCACCTGCATGGTCCTGTCTCACCTCCCCTCCCTCCCACACCCGGCAGCAGAAGACAAATCAAAGACAACCCACGAGGGCCTGTGCTGTAAATGGAGCAATATGTTCCCCTTATAAAGTTATGTGCCAGGCCATGTTACATGGCAGCATCTGCTGGAACTCCTGGAGATGCCTCATCATCACCTGGCAGAAGAGCTGGGTTTTCCCGGAGACCAGGCCTGGCTGCAGCAGAACAGAAGAGCCTGTGGGGGACCAGGTGGAGCAGGGCTGAGGCTGCTGCTCTGTCCAACCCTCCTCCAGGTCCTGCACCAGAGGTTCTGGGGGGGCTGCTCTCAAGAAAGCCACCTCCTTTCCCCAGCCAAATGGCTTGTTTCTCTTTATCGGTCCCACCACAAACACCCCCCAAGCAACATGCACCCAGGTGTGTGTGCAGCCACCCACAGGCACTGCCTGCATCCTCCTGGCACCCAAGGGTGCTCAGGACAGGGCAGCATTTACCCCCCACACACTGCTTTTAGATGGTTACCAGTTGATTAATCCTGCACAGCTCCCTTGCCACCTCTAGCACCAGCAATCTCAGCCCCCAGCCCTGTTTCCAAGCTGGTTGGGCAGCCCCATGATGGGATGCTTCTGCTCATGCTCTGGTTGGGAGGACATCTGTGCATCTCCATGAAGGGATTGCCCACAGCATCATCAGTGGTGGCACCCAGGGGCAGGAGGAGCAAGGAATGAGCAAATTGATAGAAACAGCTTCAACTTGGAATGTCTCCCCTCCATGCAGGATGTCTCTGGGCATTTTTGTGAAGCTCCCAGTAACATGCTATCCAAAGGGCCACATCTTCTGGGATCTGGGCAGGAGGGAAGGCAGCTCTGAACAGTTCTCTTTCCTCCACTGTCAGCTGGGCTCCTCTGGCCTCATCAGCAGTAGAGAAGATGGAGGATGGTTCCCTGTAGGACCAGCCCTTTGGCAGCATGTCTCGCAACCATCTGAAGGAGGCCCTGGAGGAGCAGGCAATGTTTTCACTTCTTCAGTGTGAGGGTGGTGAGACACTGGCCCAGGTTGCCCAGGGAAGCTGTGGAAGCCCCATCCCTGGAAGTGTTGAAGGGCAGGTTGGCTGGGGCTCTGAGCAACCTGGTCTAGTGGGAGGTGTCTCTGCCCATGCAGGGGGGTTGGATCTAAGTGAACTTTAAGGTCCCTTCCAACCCAAACCATTCTGTGTTTTTGTGATTCTCTGTGATTCTATGATCTCTGCTATGGTGTTAACCTGTGTGGGAGATTATCTCTGCTGTCATCCCAGCCTTGGGGACTATCCCTGCTGCCTGTGGACCTGCTGGGGATGCTGGGGCCTCCTTGCCAGCCCCTTCCACCCAGCCTGGTGGCAAAGCAGGGCTTAGCTTCAGCCGGGCAAGCCCCCCAGTCTGGTTCTGCACAAACAGGAGGGCTCAAGGCAGGGCCAGGACCCAGCGAGGTCCCGTGTGCTGCTGCTCCCAGCCTGGCACAGGGGAACATGCCAAGTGCAGAGCTGGGCTCCCCAGAACCCCTGTGCTCAAGGCCCCTGGTGTCCCGGGGCTCTGCCATGGCCATGCCTTCCCAAAGCTGGGAGGATGGTTTCTCCCTCCCCAGACCCCGTTGGAGCTGCTCCCGGCCGGTTCTCCCAGCACAGCCCATGAATTATTCACCCCCTGCCTCCCCATTATTCATCTCCCTCGTGGGCTTTTTCCATGGCTCTCTAATCAGAGTTTCTTAGTTCTCGACAAACACTAATGAATTTATTTCCCCGTGCCCTTAAGGGAGCTGGGGTATTCCATCTTCTTTATCCACAGCAAGTTCTGGCAGGGATTTGGGAACTTCAAAGCCACACAGGCACCCCAGGAGGGCAGGAGGGTGGGTTTGCCACGGTCCTGGGGTGTCTGGGGGCTGGGAGGACTCAGCCAGCTGCTGTGTCCCAGCAGGAGAAGGGATGATGCATCAGCCCATCCCAGTGCTGGTGGTCCCTCCATATCCTTCATCCCAGCAGCACCTACCTCCTCGGGGCCCCTCTTTCCCTTCTGTGTTTAGCATGTATTTGAAGGCTTGGTCCTGCAGACTTAGAACCACAGAATGGTTTGGGTTGGAAGGGTGCTGGGAGGGAGCCGAGCCCAGGTGTCAGCAGCCCAGATCCTTCTCTGCTGGAAGAGGTGTCCAGAGCTGTGTTCTCCAGAGCAGAGGGACCTTCCAGCCTGCTCTCCTCAGGGATGGGAAGGCACCTCTGCTGTCACATGTAGGTGTGGGTGCTCCCACCATGCCCTGGAACTGCTCAGCCCTGCTGCAGGGGCTTCCTGCATGTGGTGGGTGACTGATCTCTCTTCCCCTGGGGTATGAGCGTGCCCAAGAAGGTGGCAGCTGGGTCCAACAGTGCCAATGATGGCCATTGTAATAGGGCCTGTAGTGACAGGACAAGGGGTGATGTTTTTAACCTAACAGAAGGTAGATTTAAACTAGATATTAGGAAGAAATTCTTCACAATGAGGGTGGTGAAACACTGGCACTGCTTGCCCAAAGTGGTGGTGGATACCCCATCTATGAAAACACTCAAGGTCAGTTTGGATGGGGCTCTGAGTGACCTGATCTAGTTGAAGATGTCCCTGCTCACTGCAGGAGATTGGACTAGATGGACTTTAAGGGTCCCTTCCAACCCAAACCATGCTGTGATTCTATACTGAGCCTTCAGGGACATGGTTTAGTGGTGGCTTTGGCAGTGTTGGGTTAACAGTTGGCCTTGATGATCTTCAAGATCTTTTCCAGCCAAAATGATCCAGTGATTCAGTGTCAGGCAAAAGCAGATGCATCCAGCAGCACGTGGAGGAGATCTGTCTGTGTGTGCACCCACTAACACCACGGATGGAGAAGAGACCTCCTTGTTCCCCTGTTCAGGGAAAGAGTTGTGAGCATCCTCCCCTCCATCCTCACTTCATGAAACACAAACAAATGTCCCTCTCCTTTCTGCAGCTGTACCCACTGGAACCTGGGAGCTCTGGGCCACCCTGTGGCCACGTTGGCTTGGTGTCCCACCGTGCATGGCTGTCCTGCTGCCCATGACACTTCGTGGCCCCTGCCCTCCCTGTCCCAGCAAAGCTGCCTGTGAGACACTGCTCTCATTAGAGCAGAGGCACCTGTGGGGCTGGCCCTGACAAGTGGCAATTATTGTGCTGACAAAAATCAAAGTTTTGAGTTGTTTGGCAAATATTTTTTGAAGCCCCGACACAGCAGCAGAAGTAGGCGTAATGACACACAAAAATGTATCTCCTTTATAGTCTTTTAATTATCTACTCAGGTGAACCATAATTTGAGGGGAAAAGCTTTAAATCTGTTCATTCCTAATAACAAAAGATGAGGTGGAAAAGTGTTATTTTAATGTAATTAACAGAAGCCACAGATGGATGGATGGGCGAGAGAGCAGGGATCTGTGCTGGGCTCTGCAGACCTCAGGCTCTGCTCCCTCCACTGTCACCCCTGTGTCCCTTCTTGCTGGCACTAAGTTCACACCATGACAGGAACAATTTCCTGTTGCCATGTGGTGCCAATACTATGATGTGCCAATGCTCACTGGTCAGGTCACCAGTATCCCCCAGCCTGGCCATGCTGGGGCTGGCCCTGCAAAGCCTGGGACTGTGGGGGTCACCCCTGAGGCTGACTTGCTCCTGTAGACCACTCTGCAGCCACATGGCAACGTGGCCTCTGGAGGCCCAGGTGGGACTAAGGGGATGGGGAAGGACAAGCCAGCTGCAGGGCACTGTCTGCCAGGGGTGGGCATCCCATAGGAACACCTGGGATCAGACGGGTTGGGAAGCTGAGAGTTAGCACTAGTGATGGTCAGCCTACCTAATAGATGGTCTCTCCTCTTCTTTCTTCCCATTGTGTGTTTATTTTGCTCACCAGGTTCATCTTGTCTCTCAAACTGAGGTCCCCTTGGGCAGCAGACAGGCTGAGCACCTCCCATGACTTGAGACTCCTTGCTGGGGACCCAGGTGCCTCCACCAGTGTTGCAATTACTTTTCTCCAACCCAAGTGCTGCATTAAATCTAGTTCTCTGGCTTCTGCCCAGCACAGGCTCACCTCAGACACTACCTACCAGTTGTTTTCTTCCCCCTCCACCACTTCCATTCCTGAGCTGCTGTCAGGTGAGGCACCTTTCAAAATAAGTGATTTCTATCCCATCAGCTGTAATGCCCAGCTTTCCAAGAGAGGAACCAGCCCTGAATTTTGTTTTGCTTCTAATAGCTCCTGAGAGCCCCAGAAAAAATCAAAACCTGGTTCTTCTGAGCTGTGTGTTCCACAAGCATGGGATGTGTCCTGAAGAGCCTGCCAGCAGAAGAGATGGCCCACCTTCTGGGGAGGAAAGCTGAGGCACACGGGGATAGGGTGACTTTTCCAGGAGCCTGGAGGTCATCCCATGCAGCAGGTACTCGTGCAGCAAACACATCTCCCTGCCTTGGCACCTCCCAGGGCCCCAGCCACCAAAGGGAAGCCAGGCTGGGCTCAGCAGAGCACGTTCCTCCCCAGGAGACAGAAGGTCTCGCTGCCTGTCTGTGCTGCTCCTGTTATCAGGAATGTCAAGCACTCAACAAACAGAGGCATTAAATGTCAGATCCTGTCCCTTACAAGCCCTGCTTGTAACGTGAACACTCAGACATGCTCCCTGGTCATCTCCTTCCTGTCTCCTTCCTCTGATAAGCAGCATCGCTTGTACCTCTGGGGTTTAAGGTGTGACCAGGGAGCAGTGCTCTTTATGCCACTCTGGACCTTGATCCCAATGTCTTCATCCTCCCTCCCTGATCTTTGAAAATACTTAGGATCAGATCTCGGCCTGGGCCTCTGCTTTGGGAACAGTAACGTGCATTTTGGGTGAGGTGCTCAGATGCCAGTGACCCTGGTATCTCCCTGTGCTGGTCCCTTTAACCATCAGCCCTGCCCTTCCCTTGCAGCTGGGTCCAAAGGTGGGCTCCTCTTCTCAAAAGCCCCAGGCTCCAGCCCACATACTGGTGGTGTTCCAGGGCTTCTGGGGTGGTTTTGCCCTTTCTTTTCTCTCAGATCAGTGAGATGACATGTGGTGTATCCATCTCTCATGTCTCATGCTGTGAGCTACCTTGTGGCTTCTCTCCCTTCTGTTTTTTGTGGGGTTTTTTTGCTATCAATTTGCTGTTAATTTGGGTAACAGTGGTCTGGTTTGTGCCTTTAGGGAGGTAAGTTTTGCCAGGGGAGGTTTAGGTTGGATATGAGGAACAATTTCTTCCCCAAAAGGGTTGTCAGGCCCTGGCCCAGGCTGCCCAGGGCAGTGGTGGAGTCCCCATCCCTGGAGGGGTTTCAAAGCCATGTAGATGTGGTGCTGAGGGACATGGTTAGTGGTAGCCTGGGCAGTGCTGGGTTAATGGTTGGGCTTGATGATCTTAAAGGTCTTTTCCAACCCAAACAATTCTATGATCGTATAACAAGGTTTCCCCACTCCTGTATTATTGCTTTCCCCTTGGTGGACACCCAGGTGCTGTGCTGGTCCCTTGCCATGTGAGAACATCCACCACAGCCACTAGCTTTCCCATTGCTTGTCCTTGATGTAAGAGCTTTCCCCGAGGGATGTGCCAACTCCAAGTGCACGGGTGACATAAAATGCTGAGCTGTCTTCTGCTTGGTGCCTTTGAGATGGGCTTTCTCGTTTGCACTCTGGCACTGACACAGTAAAATAAGGCATAAAAGCCACATCATCAATTCAAGCAAATAACTGCATGCCAGGGCCCAGCAATGGGCAGCTTGCTGTGTGCTCCGTGCTGGCTAACGAGATGCATTTTAATAATTACAAATGAACCTGTGGCCGAAAGAGCCTTTCCTGAGCACACCTGGAATGAATGCTGATGCTGCCCTTCCTTGCAGCACGTTGCTAATCACATTTGCTCCTGCCTCACGGCTGATTTAGGGGTAAACAACAGCTTCCCTCTGAATTTGTTTTACAACCTCGTGACTGGAGCAGGTAGCTTCTCCTATTATTGAATATTTGCAAATATTTTACCAGGCCTTCACACTGCAATTGTTTGGGGTTTGTTTTGGGGGGTGGTGTTTTGGTTTTGGTGGTGGTTTTTTTTTTTTTGGCTTTTCAAACTTTGTTATTTCTTTGTTGTGAATTTACAGCGATTGTGTTCACCTTCCATATAACCCAAGTAGCTCACGGTTGTTCTCCCCCCCCCTCCCCCATCCTTTGTTGGAATAATTGTTCTTCCCACAGCGACTGCCTGCATGGTTTGTAAGCTTATTTCAGGCTCAACTGTGGGGATTAGTGATAACACTGCCTATTGTACCAAGGTTCATATTATTGAAAAGTGGAGCTAGAACAAAGGCAATTCAATTCCAGTTCCTCACTGCACGGGTAAAACAGTGTTTACTGACACTGTCCAGGAAAAGCAAGGCAAGAGCTGAGTCTCTGCCTTTCTTGAGGCCAGTGAAGGGAGTTAAACGGGGCTGGACATCTTCTGCTGGGTGCTAGGGTTTGGGTAGGAGAAAGGCTTTTTTTGAGCTGCTTCTTTCCTGGGGGCTGTCGTTAACGCCTCCTTCAGCCCTCCCCCTGACCTGCAGGTCTCCAAGTAGCTGCTGCAGCATGAAGGGGACACTGCCTTGCAGTGGGAATGCTCGGGTGTTTAGTTCCCTTTCTGGGTTGCTAAAAACTTCCAGCACAGCAGGGTCTTGGGAGCATTTCTGTAGGTCCCCACCATCAGCTAAGCGTGGGGCCAGGGCCGCTCCCAGCTCTGGTGGTTGCAGCTGCCTCCATGCACATGGCCCTGCAGTAGCTGGGCTTCTGCTAAGCTGGCCTGAGGAACACAAGCCCAGGTCTCCAGCACGTAGTCCATGGGGTAGATGTAGGCTTTGAGACAGGCTAGTGCTGGGAATGCTGGCAAGAACCTGTTAGATGGGGTTTGTGTCCTTCTCTTGGTGCACGTAGTGCTGGTGTCCTTGGGCATCAAATGCCTCTCGGGCAGTTTCCCTGGCTTGGTTAGAGCAGAGGAGCTCATGGCAGGGCTGTGTGGTTGTCCTGTCCCCTGTGGCAGGGAAGGCTGAGGGTTTGAGGGCATGCCAGGCTGGTGGGGGGGGCAGCACTCGCCTCTCTTGGACCTTGCCAGGGGTAGGGACTCACAAGGGAAATTCATGCCTTGGCTCTTTAGGTTACATTTTGGCTTGGGGTTCAAGGGATGAAGGAAAGATGCTGCTGTGTCTCCTTCCATGGAGCTTCTACAGCCACTGAGGTTGTTACTACTGCATTTTTGTCAGCAACATTCAACCTTCTGCTCAGCTCTGCCCCTACCCTGTTCCCAACCCACCCAGGAGGGTCCATCAGGATGGAGGGTTCGTCAGCAGAGCTCTGAGGACAGGGATCTCCTCCCACCTGGGGTGGCATCAAAGCTCTGCACATACACCCTGTGTGGTGATGCTGCCTTCTCCTGCAGGCTGGGAGGTGTCCAGTGTGACCTGCCCTGGCCACTGCTGGTCTATAACCACCCTCCTCCTCTCTTACCCCAGCAGCAAACAGAGCAGAGAGCGTGGGGTGTGTGCAGGGGGTGGTGAGAACCTCCAGGCACACAAAAGCTGGAGGAGCCACCAGCAGCTGTAACCCTGGCAACTGTGTCTCATGATTTGAATGTAATTATACCTCGAACGTGATAAACACTCTGAAGGACTCCTTATGCAGGGATCATGCTAAACAAGTCTTTGAAATTGCCCTCATCAAATATTGATAGAGGGAGAGTTTAAGAAAGAAAGAAAGAAAAAGGGAAGGAGAGAGGAAAAAAAGTGAATTCTTGCTCTTGCCCACGGGCTGTGGGTTAATGGGGATCTCTTGGTTTATCACCACGGTGCAAGCCCTGCCAAGAGCTCCAGTGCACAGCAAAATTAAAAGTGGAGGTGGGTGGATAAAACAAATAAACCTATTGGGTGAGGCAGGTGTATTGATGGGCATTTTGCTTCATGTCTGGCAGACAGGAGAGTGACCCCAAGAACCACCATTTGTCTCACTCAGCTGAGGCAGTGAAGGTTTAATTGCTGCAGGGGGGAACAGGCAGAGGGGATGGGGTGTATTGGAAGGTCCATCAGGGTGGAGGGCTGGTCAGCAGAGCTCTGAGGACAGAGCTCTGGAACAGGTTTACACTGGAACAGGTTGCCCAGAGAAGTTGTGGAGGCTCCATCCCTGGGGGCGTTCAAGCCCAGGTTGTATGGGGCTCTGAGCAACCTGGTCTAGTGGGAGGTGTCCCTGCCCATGCAGGGGAGTTGGAACTAGATGATCTTTAAGGTCCCTTCCAACTCTAACCATTCTATGATTCTGTGACAGGGATCTCCTCCCACCTGGGGTTTGGAGGCAGCAGCAGTGTGCTCTGTAGGGAGCACAGGTCACAGTCCTGTGTTATTTCCAGCACCTGTGGAGCAGTTGGAAGCTTCCAACTTCCATGAAAGAAGCTCACTGAGGACCTTCTCTGGCTCTGGTGGTGTGCAAAGGGAGGGAGTTGGGCTGCACTGCTATTTCCACCTTCTCCTTAGGCCTGGGAGGTGCCAGAGGTGTACTTTCTTAAAATCCCCAGGATGAGTTGTGGTGGGACTGGCTGCGGTGCCCAGCAGATGCCCTGCCAAGTGCTCAGAGGAGGTTTGGTAAGCAGAGCAGCTTTTGGTCTCTTGCATGATCACCCAACATGTGGGACCAGGAACAGACCAGGTGAAGAGCCACCCTGCACAGAAAAGGGAGCAGCTGGAACTTCATGGGCACAGAGGCTCTGGAGGTGTGGAGGAGATGTAAACAGCTCTTCATGCTGACTCTGCAGGCAGGGAGTGTCAGGAGAAAGAAGGCAGGAGAGAGCTGACTGGGTTGAATTGCTGGCTGTGAGGTACCTGCTGCTTTTAGGAGTTTTCTTTTACTGCAGAGATGAGGCAAACAGCTGAGCAGGTGGGCGCCCTTGCTGTGGTGGTGGTGAGTGTTGGTTGCTTGACCACAGCCAACTACCACGGCCTGATGGAACCCTGGGAGGCAGAGGCACTTTACCCCGTGTGCTGGGATGGTTCAGTGGGTCTTGCTTTCGGGTTTATCACTTAGGAAGTGTTTGCAGAGCCAACCTCAGCAACAGAGAATGAGGCAGCAGCTGACATCTCGATGGGGTCTATCAGTGGAGCAGTGGCTGGAGGGACTGGGAGTGCAGCCAGAGAGTGAATGGGATGCTTCAGCATTTTAGAATCATAGACTCCTAGGATTGTTTTGGTTGGAAAAGATCTTTAAGATCATCAAGTCCGACCATTCACCCAGCACTGCCAAGGCCACCACTAACCCATGTCCCTCAGCACCACATCTACACGGCTTTGAAATCCCTCCAAGGATGGTGACTCCACCTCTCCCTGGAGCAGCCTGGACCAGGGCCTGACAACCCTTCTGGGGAAGAAATTGTTCCTCATATCCAATCTAAACCTCCCCTGGCACTACTGGAGCCAATTTTCTCTCTTCCTGTATTTTAGTATGAAGGATGGAGGCATGATGGGGTTACCAGCTTGGTGGAGAGCCATACATCCCTGGTGGCAAACCCACCCTGCCTGCACACACCCTGGAGCACCACTGTTTTTGGCAGGCCTGGCTGAACCTGCACTCAAACCATCTCTCAGCACTCTCAGAAGGGAGCTGGCAAATGGGACAGATGAAGGTTTTACAGCCTGTGACCAAAGAGGAGTGGCAGGTGATTGAGACCCTACGTGCCTGGTGTTCCCAGCTCCATGCCAGGGCAAACACACCACCAGCTCCATTTGCTGGAAACGGGGGGTGAAGCTGTGACCCACAAACACTGGAGCCCCACCAGGCACTGCTGGATGTTGAACAAACCAGCTGGAAACCTCTGAAATGCCAGTGCTGAGAGTTGGTTACTGCGGATGGAGCTGGGAGAGGAAACAAGGGGGAGCTGCACCTCCCGAGGGTTGTGCCAGGGCTGTTGGGGTTGCTGGTACCACGTAGAAAGAAGGTGGCTTTACACAGCCAGCTGTGAGCCAGGCTTGGGAAGCAGTAGGTCTGGGGGGGTTCTGTGGTGCTCAGAATGTTAACTGAGCAGCCCAGGGCACGTCAAAGGGCTGCTGGAAAGTGTTTTACATGTGGTTTGAAGAGAACTGCACGAAGCCTGTGGCTGCTCTGCCTCCTGCAGAGCTGCTGCCTGCAGCTCTTCCCATCCAAGAACAGATCAGGGTGGATCCTTTTGTAGTATGGGATGGTGAAGAGAGGTCTGGCCAACATTTTGTATCTAAAGCCTTTAAGGAGGGACCCAGATGGTGTCTGCATCTCTGGTTTATCAGGTAAACACAAATAATACAAAACAATAAATCTCTGTCTTCCTTTTTCACTGCCAGTCACCATGAATTCCCCTTTCTGGAGCCTTTGGAAGGGGACGAAGTATGTAGAGTTTCCCTGCAGGACCCCTGGAAAATGCTCCTGCTCTTGGCAGGAGATGTCAAAGGCTGTGCAGACCCTTTTGCAGGGAGAGTGGCTGCTGTGGAGCTGGGAGAGGTGGCAGTAGGAGGGCAGGTGTGGGTGAACATCACCCAGGGTGTGTGCAAGGAGGAAACAGCTGCTGAGGTTAAAAATGATGCTTTGACCTTTTGGAAGAGCTGTTTGTGAGAGGTGGCTGGGGTGCAGTGAATCAGTTAACAGGACAGATGAATTCCTGGGCTGAGCCAGGCAGAATATCCTAGCAAAGGAGCCGTGTCTCCCAGGAAGGCTCCCAGAGTTCCCGCTTAGCTTGTTCCTTTAAAGGTTAATTCTCACCGGCAGCATCTGGAAGGAAACCAGGAGCACTCAGAGGGAATTCAACCCACTACAAAGGGTCTTCATGTTTGTGGGGGTTTTTTTTTGGTCTTTGTTTTTTAAATGCTAAAATTTGCTCTCATTCATTTCTTTAGGGAAAACCCCCAACCTCCAAGCTCTCCTCCAGCGCGGAGGCACAAAGAGCAGCCGCTCCTGCACTCAGCAGCAGGGCAGGCCGCGCTGCCTCCTGCGCTGAGGTGGCAGAATAAAGAGCTCCTGCAGTCACCTCTTCTTCTTTTTTTTTTTTTCTTTTTCCCCCTCAGACTTACATTGTTAAACCCTTCCTTAGGGAGCCCCAGGGTGGGTAATTGCCGTGGTCTGACTCTGCCCGCTGAGCCGCTTGAATTAAGTGGGTGTTTTGCCATCCCGAGCGGAGCCTTGTGGGAAGTGACCTTCGCCTTCCGCCGCCGTGCTCGGCGACCTGCTGCTAATTAGGCTGGAGAGAGTCCTCCTTTGTTTGCAAATGCTGGTTTACCTCCTCTTTGCTTTCTCCTGGGGCTGCCTGGCATGGCTCGGTGCGTGACAGGGCCTGGCAGCTGGTCCTGCTCTGGTGGGACGGCGGGATGGACGCCGGGTCGGGAGGGAGGGCCTGGCCTCCCAACCTCTCACCCAAACTGCTCACAGCGAAGCCGCTCATTAGGCAGCACCAGGATTAACGTTTTGAAATGATGCTTTGTTAAAAAGAAAACAACAACCAAAAAATTTCATTTCCAGGGCTTTCATTCAGTATTTGCAAACTTGGGAGGCTGGGATGAGGAGGTGGTTTAGCAGCATCAATAGCAGGGTCATGGCTGAGGCCTACGATGATGTGCAGGGTTTGGGGCTGATCCGGAGGGGGGATCATGCTAAATAAGTCTTTGAAATTGCCCTCATCAAATATTGAGAGAGTTTAAAAAACAAAGGAGTACTGTGTCCAGTTCTGAAACTCCCAACACAAGGAGAACATGGAGCTCCTGGAGAGAGTCCAGAGGAGGACACGAAGATGATCCGAGGGCTGGAGCAGCTCTGCTCTGGAGACAGGCTGAGAGAGTTGGGGGTGTTCAGCCTGGAGAAGAGAAGGCTCCAGGGAGACCTTAGAGCACCTTCCAGTGCCTGAAGGGGCTCCAGGAAAGCTGGGGAGGGACTTTGGACAAGGGCAGGGAGAGAGAAGACACAGGGGAATGGATTAAAACTGGCAGAGAGGAGATTGAGGTGAGACACGAGGAGGAAATTCTGGAGTGTGAGGGTGGTGAGACACTGGCCCAGGTTGCCCAGGGAAGCTGTGGAAGCCCCATCCCTGGAAGTGTTGAAGGGCAGGTTGGCTGGGGCTCTGAGCAACCTGGTCTAGTGGGAGGTGTCCCTGCCCATGCAGGGGGGTTGGATCTGGATGATCTTTAAGGTCCTTTCTAACCCAAACTATTCCATGGTTCTATTAAAGGGAGAGAGAAAAAGTGAGTTCTTGCTCTTGCCCATGGGATTAAGGCAGTTCTGTTGGTTTATCACCACGGTGCAAGCCCCACCAAGAGCTCCAATGCACAGCAAAATTAAGTGGGGGCAGGCAGATAAAATCAAAACCAAACAGCCATATCAATTTGGGGTTGGCATGCAGGGGAACAACCCCAGTATGTGCAGGGTTTGGGGCTGGTCTTTGTGAGAGATGGCTGTTGGACCCATTCACCCAGGTCCTCTCCTGTAATGAACCATAGAACCACAGACTGGTTTGGGTTGCAAAGGACCTTAAAGATCATCTAGATCCAACCCCCTGCATGGGCAGGGACACCTCCCACTAGACCAGTTGCTCAGAGCCCCATCCAACCTGCCCTTCAACATCTCCAGGGGTGGGGAAGCCACAGCTTCTCTGGGGAACCTGGGCTGGTGTCTCCTCACCCTCATAGTGAAAAATTTCTTCCTGATTTCTCACCTCAGTCTAATGGTCTGGGAACTGCCTTGGCTCTGGGTACTGGTAAAAGGGTGATGAGGAATTTCTGCCTCTTGGAAAGCAGTTTGTTTCCAATCTACAACTAAAAAAAGGTACAAAAATGATTAAGCCTTGGAAGGTAAAATTCAGCACAAAGGTTAATTTTGGGAGAAACTGGACTATGGGGCACTTAGAGGGTTTAAGCCAAATTTGACCTTAAAGAGGATTAGTGAGACACTGTTAAATTTGCGTGTGAACGCTGTCATTTAAATGTAATCCGGTTTATCGTCATTTGCCTTAGAAATGAGTTTGGGAAACCTAATTAACATCACTTCTGAATGAGGGCATCCCCATGGGATTTAGTAGCTTTGCAGTAATCCACTTTAAATTCACAACTTGAGCTAACATGTCCAGACTTTACCTAGTGCTCATTGTTAGACAGTGGTTAGCCACACCTGGTGACAACCAAAGGTGACCCATAAGGAACCCGACAGATTTATTTGGACCTGTGAAAGGTCTTCTGCCCAAACTCTAGAAATAGGTGGACCTCTGTTCATCTGAGACATCTTGGATCAAGGGCATCTGTATCAAAAAGCATCAGGCATACGAGTTGGCAGAGCAGCAGGTTGGAGATGTGGACTCCAGGCAGTTCAGATTCCAGGAGGACATCTATGTGGTGCAAAAACGTGTCTTCAGGCAGTGGTTTCTGCTACTGCAAACTGTGTCCTGGCATTCTAGCCCATGTAGCTCACCCCTGGGGACCTGTGGAGCAGAAGCTCAGTGGAGTAGGAGTTTGGAGGCAATGTATGATGGGCTGAAAAAGCAGCTCCTGATCCCTGGATGGGCAGAGGCCACTCTCTGGCTGCCTGTTGGTGGCCAAGGGGGTTGCTCAGATGTGGCCAGCACAGGAGCATCTGAGAGAACGAGCATCAACCTCTCAGCCTTGACATGTGGTGGCTGTTGGGAGCAAGACTGTGGCAACCCCTGGATTTCCCAAAAGCTGGGGGGGGGAGAAAACCTCAGGTTGTAGGTGGAGTGCTGTGGGCTTGTCAAGTCCAAACGCTCCAGACATGCACCTGAAAAAACAGCCCCTGTTGAGCAAAGGGCACCTCTGTGCAAAATGTTGCACTTTGTGCAGATCCATGCTCATACTCCAATGTAGGATGGCCTCAAAATAGGACCGTGGTCCCCTCCCAGGCCTTGTGGTGCTGGGCAGCAGAAGCAGGAGTGGACTGTGTGGAGGGTGTTGCCCTGGGATTGGCCTAGGCCTAAGACGATCTGTTGGTGGATCCTGTGGCAGGGGTCTGCTCCCTCCTGGGGCAGGTGGTGTGGCAGCTCTTGACTGGAGCAGGAGGAACCTGTTCCAGTGTCTCAACCACCCTCACAGGCAAGAATTTGTTGCTAATATTTAATCTAAACCTCCCCTCTTTCAGTTTAATGCTGTTACTTCTTGTCCTATCGGTACATGCCCTTGGATGCCCTGTCTCTGGAAGTGACCAGGATGGATGGGGCTTGGAGCAACCTGGTCTAGTGGGATGTGTCCCCGCCCATATAGCAGGGGGTTGGAACTGGATGATCTTTAAGGTCTCTTCCAACCCAAACCAGTCTGGGATTCTGTGAATGTGCTCTACACCTGAAGCAACAGGGAGAGCTGGGATGCATCTGGTGGCCGAGCAGGGACTTGGTGGAGTACGAGTTGCACCCATGAGTGAGGGCAGGCCTAGGCATCCTCCAGCCCTCCTGTGCAAGTAGTATCCAGTGTGACCTTCCCAGGAATTGCCACCCAACACGGACAGTGCTTGGCAGAGCAGGGCATGGGCCTGCTGACCTGCTGTCCCCTTTGCTCCTCACCTTGTGTGTCCCCAGGCACCACCAAGAGATACTGAAGCTTGGATAGAAGCGCCAAGTTGGCAACTTTCAATAGTGCTGAAACATAATCAGCTTTTGCTTCTACAGCAATTAGCATGTTATTACCCATAATGTTTTGCATGGTAATTTTGTTGTAAACATTTGTACTAATTCACCATAACCTAATTATTTTTATGACATGTAATTATGAAATATTTTTGGAGGAGGAATGGTTTCATTTTCTATTTATACCATTATTTCCTGGAAGTGCCTGGTATTTTTAAGATCAGGAGATAGCATCTCCCCCCACTTCGCAGTTTTATTTTGTTTTGTTGTGGGTTTTTTTTTCCTGTTTACTGCCTCAACTTGCCTGGGTAGTGCAGTAGCTGGGACCGTGTCCTTATGGAGATGTGTGATGAGTTCCTGGAGAGACTAATTGAGCTGTAATTTGCGGTAGCGTGATACTTAAACGGAAGAACATAACAGGTGGTTTTCTCTGCTGCTCTGTGGGTTGATGTGATGAGTCCCAGTTTCAGCACCTGCCAGAATGTTCCCTTCCAAGGTGTTTAAGGAAAGAGTGATGCAGTGAAGCTGGTGCCTTAGACCATGTCTTTCAGGAATGAATCTGGAGTATTGTGTCCAGTTCTGGGCCCCTCAGTTCAAGAAGGACAGGGAACTGCTTGAAAGAGTCCAGTGCAGAGCTACAAAGATGATTAAGGGAGTGGAACATCTCCCTTATGAGGAAAGGCTGAGGGAGCTGGGTCTCTTTAGCTTGGAAAAAAGGAGGCTGAGGGGTGACCTCATCAATGTTTACAAATATGTAAGGGGTGAGTGTCAGGGAGATGGAGTTAAGCTTTTCTCAGTGGTGACCAGTGATAGGACAAGGGGTAATGGGTGCAAATTGGAGCATAGGAGGTTCAAGGTGAATATCCGAAAAAATTTTTTTACTGTGAGAGTGACAGAGCACTGGAACAGGCTGCCCAGAGAGGTTGTGAAGTCTCCTTCACTGGAGACATTCAAAACCCACCTGGATGCGTTCCTGTGTGATGTGCTCTAGGTGACCCTGCTCTGGCAGGGGGGGTTGGACTAGATGATCTTTCGAGGTCCCTTCCAACCCCTAGGATTCTAGGATTCTATGATTCTATGAATCAACCTGGCACTCGGAGGCGGGATCTCTTCAGGGAGGTGCTGGTGGGTTTGGACATCAGTAACGTACTGCTTGAACCTTGCATCTGGGAGGGCTGACATCCCCAGACCAGAACAACTGAGAGACTCCTCAGCCCACCCTGTCTTCTGGGTTGGTGTGACTGTGCCAGTGTGCTAGGAGGACAGGGCTGCAGGGTACCAGTAGGCATGTCTCAAGAGCAAGGAGAAACCTCTGGGCTCTGGTTCAGGCTCCAAAGAAAGATCCTTTCTTTGTGGCCTAAAGAACAAGTCATACAAGGAGAGGCTGAGGGAACTGGGATTGTTTAGTTTGGAGAAGAGGAGGCTGAGGGGAGACCTCATTGCTCTCCACAGCTCCCTGAAAGGAGGGTGTAGTGAGGGGGTGTTGGCCTCTTCTCCCAAGTGAATAACGACAGGACCAGAGGAAAGGGCCTGAAGCTGCACCAGGGGAGGGTTAGATTGGAGATGAGGAAGAATTTCTTCACTGGAAGAGTGGTCAGGCACTGGGACAGGCTGCCCAGGGAGGTGGTGGAGTCACCATCCCCAGAGGGATTAAAGAATCGTGTAGATGTGGCACTTCAGGGCATGCTCCCGTGGCCAAAGTTGTGGGGTTTTTTTGTGTTGATGGTTGGACTTGGTGATCTTAGAGGCCCTTTCCAACCATGATGATCCTGTGATTCTGTGATCCTTCACCAAAACTGCAGATGCACAGACAAAATTAGTGACAAACCCAGCCTGTAGGGAGCCCTGTGGGATGAAGTGAGAGGTGGTTTTGGATCCCTGCAGCTACGGAAGGGAAGGGAATTGGTCTTACCTGCTCCCCGCATGCCTTCTTCTCAGTGGGTTCCTGCAGAGGGCAGGACCTGGTCACCCTGCTCCCAGAGGCTGCAGCAGCCATTGGGCTGGGTGCTGCGTGCCCTCAGCCAGCATTTAATGGCAGGAGACCTTCATCTCAGTGCAGGAGGCACCGTAGAGAAAATGTTCAGAATTCAGACTTCATCTTACCAAGTATGGAAGTTGGCAGGCTGAAAGGCTTGTATATCTTCCCTGATCTCCAGTCTGGAGAGGTCTCAGAAAGGAGCCATGGGTAGCACACTGACATCCTAGAAGAATTTTTTTTAAAAAAAAAAGCCTTTTATTTTTTAGATTACTGTATGTCATATAAATGAGATTTATTGTAATGCCTGTCAGGATAGTTGAAGCAGGAACAAATTCAGTAATCGCTGGTCCTCTGTTTGCATAAGCTCTGATGCTTTAATCATAGAATCACAGACTGGTTTGGGTTGGAAGGGACCTTCAAGATCATCTAGATCCAACCCCCCTGCATGGGTAGGGACACCTCCCACTAGACCAGGTTGCTCAGAGCCCCAGCCAACCTGCCCTTCAACACTTCCAGGGATGGGGCTTCCACAGCTTCCCTGGGCAACCTGGGCCAGTGTCTCACCACCCTCACACTCCAGAATTTCCTCCTCATGTCTCACCTCAATCTCCCCTCTGCCAGTTTTAATCCATTCCCCCTTGTCCTCTTCCTCCCTGCCCTTGTCCAAAGTCCCTCCCCAGCTTTCCTGGAGCCCCTTCAGGCACTGGAAGGTGCTCTAAGGTCTCCCTGGAGCCTTCTCTTCTCCAGGCTGAACACCCCCAACTCTCTCAGCCTGTCTCCAGAGCAGAGCTGCTCCAGCCCAAGGATCATCTTTGTGGCCTCCTCTGGACTCTCTCCAGGAGCTCCATGTTCTCCTTGTGTTGGGAGTTTCAGAACTGGACACAGTTCTCCAGGTAGGGTCTCACAAGAGCAGAGTAGAGGGGGAGAATCCCCTCCCTGGCCCTGCTGCCCACACTGCTGGGGATGTAGCCCAGAACATGGTTGGCTTCCTGGGCTGCAACTCAGAGCCACATCTACACAGCAAGTTTCAGGTAATGTACTCAATCCTTTGCCCATTTTTACATCTCCTGGTTGGTCTACAGGCAGCTGTACTAAGTGTTAGCCATGTTAAGCATGGTGAGTGCTGCACACAGGCTGCTGCCTCAGGAGTTGCCTGGAATTATCTGTTAATCCTGTGTTACTGATGAGGACTGAGGAAATTGGGTTAAGAAAAACTCTCTGGCTTTTAAAAATCATTCTCAGTGCTGGATATTCGCGCGAAGTCACATTCCCAGAGAGCCTACAAGTAATCAGAGGTGCAGATCTGAAATGATAGAGTGATTTTTGTGACTGTGAGACTTGAGAATTGAAGTGGGCTGTTTTGTGAGGGATTTCAGCAGCTCTTTGCCTTCCCTGAATACCAACAGCCTCCCCCAGTTTCCCTCAGAAGTGACTTGTCCAAAAGCCCTTCTTACATGAGGTTGTTTTACTCTTGTGGTTATTAATTGCCTCTAAGAAAAGAGAAGGTGACTTGAAGAGCTCTTTCTACTCCAAACTCCAGCGTTGTCCTTGATCTTTCTGCAGAAGAAATGGCTCGAGATGGTGTAAAGACTCTCTGGTGAAATATCTTGAAAATGAAGTCAACTCTGCACTGAGTTGTGATCCAGTCAATACTGCTACTAAAGTTTCTCTTTGCCAAAGTTGAACATTTTTTGCCCACCTAATGCTGGGATTTTTTTTAATTTTTTTTTCTCAGGGATTGGGCATCACCAAGGTTATGCTGCACATCAACAAATGGCTAAAAATGGGTCAAAATTTGGTACCACGTTTGATGCCTATTAAGTGAACTCCCTTAAAGACACCACTGTTAAGCATCCTTAAGCATCTGTTAAGCGTTGAGAACAGCCTGGAGGAGAAGGACTTGGAAGTGATGGTGGTCAGGAAGCTCAACATGAGCAAGCAATGGCTGGAGCCCAGAAACCAACCGTGTCCTGGGCTGTGTCACCAGCAGTGACACAACCCAATAGATAACTCCTTGAGTATCACGATACATCAGACATCTCCTGACTCTGTTATTTCCAGTCATGAGCCAGGAACCTTCTCCATTGCAGTGAGCTACCATTTCCAATTTCCTGCCCTCCATAATATTAGATTACAAATAGTCTGGTCTTCCCAGATATCTTGGAAACACAGAAATACCCTTCTGCTTGTTCCCACCCAGTTGCAAGATACAATTCCCCATCTGTTTTAAAACAGCAGGACTGAATCATTGTCCTCATCATCGTCCTGCTAACACTTTATAGACCCCATGAAGAAACCCCCTCTTGTACCAAAGAGATCCCTCTGAGTTATCAGTGGGATGGCAAAGTGATTGCCAGCTGCTTGGGACCTTCTAGATATCCTTGACTCATTCTCAAAATCTCTGGCCAGGATCATAGAATGGTTTGGGTTGGAAGGGACCTTCAAGATCATCTAGTTCCAACCCCCTGCATGGGCAGGGACACCTCCCACTAGACCAGGTTGCTCAGAGCCCCATCCAACCTGCCCTTCAACACTTCCAGGGATGGGGCTTCCACAGCTTCCCTGGGCAACCTGGGCCAGTGTCTCACCAGAATTTCCTCCTAATATCTAACCTAAATCTCTCCTCCTGTTTCAATCTCACACTGGCTGTGACTTTCTTGTATTTGCTGTGATTATTCCTGAAACGTGCCGGGGGGTTCTGTAGTGCTGGGATGTTGAGGGAGCACCACGGGAGCTGACAGATGGGCTGTGCTGTGCATGGGAAGGTGGCTGAGACACAAGTGTTCAGAATTTATGGTGGCCATAAAGACCCCTGGAAATGATTGATTCTGCTCATTGCTCATGCCAATAATGACAGGGTTTAGAATCAAGCAGTAACTGATAGCCTCTGAGCTGGCAATTAAATTTCTCTTTCCATGATGTCATCATTATGTCATACTTTATTGCCTGTAATTTTCAAATCTCTCTGGGCCCTCGGCTGCTGTCGCCATGCTGGGGTTCATGTGTGTGACATCACATGCAGTGTCAGCTCCAGTCCCTGATGATGGCGCTCTTCTAATTGTGATTTAAAGTACTTTCCTGTTCTGGTGGGGGAAGTTATGGCTTTCTGGGAGTGTATCGTGTTCTAGGCCAACTGCTGCTGAGGAGGAAGTGTAATTTGGAAAGGTCTTTGGAGTGCAGTGAGTGTACTTTTCAGTATTCAGAGAAATATGGGGTTTGTGGCCTGGAGGTCACCATCAGGCTGAGAATGATTGTTGGGGGATGAGAGGGTGACTGATGAGTCTAATCCTTGCATCCTCTGCCTTACTGTCCCAGAGGAACACTGAACTGATATTCTCTAAGGACAAATGTGAAGGAGATGAAATATGGGCCAAGATTCGTGCATGGTCAGGTTGGATGGTGGATCTTCATGGTCCTCATTGGAATGTGCCTTCTGCTCAAATGAGGAATCCGTGAATAAAAAAGTCCCCAGGAGATAAGTGATGTACTTCTTGATTCTAGGAAGATGTTTTTTCCTCCTGTCCTGAGGAAGTGTCTTGCCTCTTCCAACGAAGGCTGAAGAAAGAGAAGACCCTTGGCTCTTGGACCTAAGAAAAGGTGCTCCCTAGAACAGGTGGAACATGAGCAGCAAAGCCAGGCCCAGGTGTAGGCTGCTCTGATTTAGTGAATGACCCAGGTAGTTATTTGGTTACCATGGCAATAAGGGAGGGATGGATGGATGGATGGATGGATGGATGGATGGATGGATGGATGGATGGGGGCACAGCAGGGGCTGTAGTCCTGCATTGCCAAGGACTGTACCTCACAGGAGAGCACACCAGACCCTACTGAGGTCTTACCACAGGGAGCTGGTGGAGAGCCTGGAGCAGGTGTTTTGCCAACATAATCCAGCTCTTTTTGTTCTGGAGAGGGAAGGTTCCTGGAGCAGGTCTCTTCCTTGACTGCTACCATCACCCTGCCCTCCGTGCTCTCCCACCAAGTGCCTGGCAGCACAGCCATCCTCTTCAGCCCTTTGTACTTCTATCTCTAACCCCTGTGCTGGTTATTTTTAAGCAGACAGATCATTTTGACACTTCTGCTGTGTCCCCTCCTCCCTTCAGCCTCCTCCCCAGCTGGCTGGGCTGTGTCTGAGTTCCCAGGAACAGAAGGGCAGGCACAGGAGCAAAGTCTGTCATTCTTTTTGCAAAGCCTGGGGCAGCAGATTGCAGCGTTTTCTGTCAGTTCATTAATTACAAGAGCATTCACTTCTGTGACCAGCAAACACTGGAAATACCAAGGTTATTTCTCAGATGTGATTTAGAACGTATTGGGTGGTTCTGAACTGGTAGAGACAGCTCAAAAGCTGCCAAGATTACCTGGTAGGACCTGGAATTCTTCCATGATGGGGTTCAGAGCAATGTTAATGGAGAAGCCAGTGGGGCAACACAGCTTGTGCAGCACAGGAGGAGTAAAGAGTACATCTGGGATCTGTGGTCCTGGAGCAAGAGGTTAAGCGTGGTGTAAGCCAGCTGCCAGCATATATTTGAACAAGTGTAGTGTCCCTCAAGACAAGAGGGACATGGATGTGTTGGAACAAGTCCAGAGAAGGGCCACAGAAATGATCCAAGGGCTGGAGCAGCTCTGCTCTGGAGACAGGCTGAGAGAGTTGGGGGTGTTCAGCCTGGAGAAGAGAAGGCTCCAGGGAGACCTTAGAGCACCTTCCAGTGCCTGAAGGGGCTCCAGGAAAGCTGGGAGGGACTTTGGACAAGGGCAGGGAGTGAGAGGACAAGGGGGAATGGATTAAAACTGGCAGAGGGGAGATTGAGGTGAGACATGAGGAGGAAATTCTTGAGTGTGAGGGTGGTGAAGCACTGAACAGGTTGCCCAGAGAGGTGTTGGAGGCCCCATCCCTGGAGACATTCAAGGTCAACCTTGATGAGGTTCTGAGCAACCTGATCTAGTTAAAAAGGTCCCTGTGCACTGCAGGGGGTGGGGGGGTGGGGGTGTGTGGAGTAAGTGACCTTTAAAGGTCCCCTCCAGCCCCACACAATCCATGATTCTAACTTCCCAAGAATGAAGTGATACTATTTTTGCATCGTGGCAGATACATTGTCCTACCACTGCACCTGCAAACCTTAGGATGTTGACAGCAAACTCCTCACTGATGTTGTGAGCTCAAAACCAAATCCAAGACATAGCAGCAGTAGCAATGGCACTGATTTTTTAAATTTTTTTAAAAACTTCTTTTATTTACAAAAAGCACCCCCGTGGCTCAGCTGGCTCCTCACTCAGTGCAACAGCACCAGAGAGGAAATTCCTTCCCACTGTTCACAGGTGATCAACTTACACACTGAAGCATGAAGTTTGATTACCCTTGTAACATTTTATTAGCTTGCATAGCAGCAAATGTTATTAATGCTCATAAAATTATCCAGTCCCTTAAAATGTCTGTTCCTCTGGTGTGTGTCTCCCTGACTTCCTGGGGTGGTGGATTCCAGAAGTGACTGTGCTGGCCAGAGCCATATTTTTCTTTTATTTCTCTCAAATCCACAGCCTTTCTGCTCAAGTTCCCCTTGTTTTGCTTTTAAATTAAGGGGCAGGTTAATGTGAAGCAGCAAACTGGTTTTGGTTGCAAACTTTGCTCTTTCATGGGTTTTATTTTGTTTTCTATATGAATATGTACATGTATGGATTTATAATGGATTTATAAGTCCTGTCTGTCTATGTATGCAGATGAATGCAAATACATGGAAGCATTGAGTGTGTGGGGTTGGAAGGGACCTTTAAAGGTCATCAAGTCTAGTCCCCCTGCAGTGCACAAGGACCTTTTTAACTAGGTCAGGTTGCTCAGAGCCCTGTCAAGCCTGACCTGGAATGTCTCCAGGGATGGGGCCTCCACCACCCCTCTGGGCAACCTGTTCCAGTGCTTCACCACCCTCAGTGTAAAGAACTTCTTCCTGATATCCCATCTAAATCTGCCCTGCACTAGTTTAAGGCCATTGCCCCTCATCCTGTCACTACACACCTATGTCCAAAGTCCCTCCCCAGCTTTTCTGGAGCCCCTTCAGGCACTGGAAGGTGCTCTAAGGTCTCCCTGGAGCCTTCTCTTCTCCAGGCTGAACACCCCCAACTCTCTCAGCCTGTCTCCAGAGCAGAGCTGGTCCAGCCCAAGGATCATCTTCGTGGCCTCCTCTGGACTCTCTCCAGAAGCTCCATGTCCTTCCTGTGTTGGGGGCACCAGAACTGGACACAGTTGTCCAGGTGGGGTCTTACAAGAGCAGAGTAGAGGGGGAGAATCCCCTCCCTGGCCCTGCTGCCCACACTGCTGGGGATGCAGCCCAGGATGTGATTGGCCATGCAAGTGTGTGCATCCATGTACACACACACACACACACACACACACACACACACACACACACACGTGTATTTACTGTGTCACCTGAGCACCTTGTTGGGTGGCTTGGGTGCCAGTGGCTTGCTGCAGGCACCACCATTCCCCTCCATGTGCCTCTGAGGGATTCTCTAGGAGGCAGAGTCATAACAGGGAAGAAAAATGTTGCTGTGAGCCGTGTGTCAGCAGACTTCAGACACAACGGGGCCCGTGTTTCCAGACAAGCCTTTTTAGCTAATTAACTCAGTAAAAAAATCTATTTTTCTTCTTAAATTCCTTGCCATCCATCTACCTAATAGAGTCAAGCAGCTATATATTGTGTGTGGGGTATGCAATGCATCATCTGTCTCCAGTATTTATCTCCTTGCTCCCAGCTTGGTCTCTCCATCTCTCTGTCCACAGGATCTGCCAGGTTGCCCATCCTGGCTGCTCCCTTCTGGCAATGACTGTTGTGCAAACGTGCTGGAAATGTCCTCCCCTTCTGGGCTTCCCTTTGCTGTCACACAGCAGCTCAGCTGCCCCCATCTCCTTGCTTGCCTTCTTCTTGCAAAGGAGGTTCCTGCAGCTGTGTGGTCTGGGTGACCTTTTCAGCTTGCTTTGTGCAACTTGTGTAGGGTCTGAGCTGGTCTTGCATCCCCCATGACCCCTGGAGCCTGGATGGGGCTTTGGGGAAGTCAGGGAGAACTGCTTTGGCTTCAGCATCACTTGGGCAGGAGGATGTGATCCCTGAATTTTGGTTGCTTGGCCAACCACTTGTAATCAAGTGGGAGCATCTCTTCTGGAAAGACCTCTAAATCTCAGGACCCATATGGAAAACTATCCACCTGAAGTCTGGGTTTGGATGTTTCAAGCTCTAGCCTCTGGCTGTTGCATTGCAGTTAGCAAGACAGAAGAGCCACTAATATCAGCAATTATTTTGTGTAGGAACGCACAGATCAGAGTCAAGTTGCTTTTTAACCTTCCTTGGAAACTAAATTGACTGAAGTCCTTACTGGTCTCACCTTAAGGCTGGTTTTTCATGCCCTGGATTATTATTGTAGTTATTATCTGAACTCTCCTTTTCTGCCTTTTTTTTTCAGGAGTGTGAATACAAAAACTGGACACAATGTTCTTGCCAGCACCAGGTAGGAATGAGAAATACAGCTCCCTTTCTATGCCACCGGGCAGAGAAGGTGTGGTGAGCCTCAGCCTGGTGCTGGAAGCTTGAGTTTAGTCTGATGTCTACCCTGACCTTCCCTTGCTGCCCTGAACGTGGCTCCCTAAACTCTCCTCTCCCTCTCAAGGGAAGGGAACTGCTCTTGGAGATGAAGCTGCAGGGGTGGTCAGGTTCTCAGGGATGATGAACACTTCTTAAATGGTCAGCTGGTTGATGTTTTCCTGGGCTCAGGTTTTGTTGGCAGCTCTGGAGATGTTCGAGTAGCGTGGAGTGAGCTTGTCTGGCTGGAGGAGACGTGCTGCCCCTTGGCATGTGTGTTTGTCTTGAATTTGTTTTTCTTTAAAAATCTATTTACAATCTCACATTCACTTGCATGAAATCGTTGAATTCCCATTAATTTGCCAAGACAATGTATTTCCTACGGATTGGTGACCTGTCCTTGTCTGGAGTTACTGAGCTATTAGCCTTGGTGTTCCCTGCGAATGCTCTCAGCCGTGTTCCAGCACATCCCTGAAAATCCTTGAACATTCACAGGGAGCTGTTGTGCTCTGTCCCTGCCTTCCTAGCTCTTCTCACTGTGTTGCTTGTTTTAATAACAGAAATGAAAGTGTTGGGCGATGATTCCCCATCCCTGGAAGTGTTGAAGGGCAGGTTGGCTGGGGCTCTGAGCAACCTGGTCTAGTGGGAGGTGTCCCTACCCATGCAGGGGGGTTGGATCTAGATGATCTTTGAGATGCCTACCAACCCAAACCATTCTATGGATCCTATGATCTCTAAAACTGTTTAAAAACAGAACAAAACCCCCAGAAAATTCCAGAACACAGTGCCTTTTTTTTTTTTTTTTTTTTTTTTTTAGGAGAGTTAAGGTTTGCAACTATTTATTCTTCATCAGAAAAAAAAAAAAGATTGGGCTGTTGTGATGGAAAAAGCAGGCAAGTCAAATTTAAAGTGACAGCCCCCCTGGAGGAAATGTGACCAGCAGAAATGCCAGTAGGTCAGACAGACCCAACCGTTGTGTTGGCATGCAACCTGCTCCCACACTGGAATTCTTTCTCCCCTTTGCTGTAACTTCAAAAACAGACCCAGGTGCATGTGTGTTCCTGTGCCCCCCTTGGTGTGCCCTCCCTTGCAGCTCCCAGGCCTCCTGTGCTCACCCTGCTGCCTCTTCACCCCAACCAGAGATGCTCCACCTGCCACAAGCTGCCCAGTGCAGGTAATACCTCCTTGCTTGTCCATTAAACATAAAAAAGCTTCAAAATCTGTATTATCTTAATTAAGCACCCTTGCTGTGGGTACTCTGCAATGTGCTTGGTTGTGAAATGTGTACACAGCTCTGAGGAGGAGGACTTGGGGGTACTGGGTGATAAAAAGCTTGACGTGAGCTGGCAAAGTGTGCTGGCAGCCCAGAAACCAACTGGGTCCTGGGCTGTGGCACCAGTGGTGTGGCCAGCAGGGCCAGGGAGGGGATTCTCCCCATCTACTCTGCTCTGGTGAGACCTCCCCCTGCAGTGCTGTGTCCAGTTCTGGAGCCCCCAACATAAGAAGGACATGGAGCTGTTGGAGCAAGTCTGGAGGAGGCCACAAAGATGATCCTTGGGCTGGAGCAGCTCTGCTCTGGAGACAGGCTGAGAGAGTTGGGCTGTTCAGCCTGGAGAAGAGAAGGCTCCAGCGAGACCTTAGAGCACCTTCCAGTGCCTGAAGGGGCTCCAGGAAAGCTGGGGAGGGACTTTGGACAAGGGCAGGGAGTGAGAGGACAAGGGGGAATGGATTAAAACTGGCAGAGGGGAGATTTAGTTGAGACATGAGGAGGAAATTCTTTCCTGTGAGGGTGGTGAGACACTGGCCCAGGTTGCCCAGGGAAGCTGTGGAAGCCCCATCCCTGGAGGTGTTCAAGGGCAGGTTGGGTGGGGCTCTCAGCAACCTAGTCTAGTGGATCTAGATGATCTTTAAGATCCCTTTCAACCCAAACCTTTCTGTGATTCTATGAAATTAAACTGGTTGGGCAGAACTCATTTACCAACTGGTTGACCTTGTTCCTTTCCTTGGCCCCAAGGTGTGGTGGTAGCTCTGCTGCTGCTCCCCACAGCGTGTCGGGGGGGCCACGAGCAGCCTCCGGGACATAATCCTGTGCTGTGTGGAGGCAAGGGGAAGACCTTGAAAATGTTGTTCTGAAAGCAAAGCAATCTTCTATAGCAACTGCTTTTGACTGGCCTTCAGAGTGTTTTATAAGCAGACTGAGGCACAGAGGATGTTGTGCCAAGAAGGACTTGCATAAATCGCCGGCTGCACGGTGGCTGCCCACCGCGTGGCTCTGCTTTCTGCTTGCTCTTGGCTCTGATCCTCTGGCTGCCTTTTGGATCTGGGGGGGAAAAGTGATCCCAAAATGCCTTCTCTGGCTCCTGCCAAGGGTCAAAGTAGTTAATGGGTTTTGCTGAACAACCAGTGCTGGGGCTCTGTGAACCTCAGGGCAACTCCCCGGGTGCAGATGGCTGGCATTAAGGCATGGTTTCCAGCCCTAGCATGGGTGGAGATTCTCTGGTGTGGTTTATCTGAGGAAAACAGCACAGTTAAAGGAATTCTGTGTGGCTGATACAAGGGTTTCTAGCTCTGGGGAAAGAAGAATCCTGGGAGTTAGTCTGTCCTGCAGCAGAGACAGGATGTATTTCCACCTGCAGAGAACGGCAGCTCACAGTATCTCCCTCTCCCTTGCCAGAACTTAGGTTTGAGGTTTCCTGAGTGTCTCTGGCTGGCTAGACCCTCTGGAAGTGGTGTGAGGGAAGGTGTGCTGGCCACCTGGGAAGTCTGCTGGGGACTTGGCTACCCAGGAGCTTTTCTTTCCTGCAAAGGAGGGAGATGACTGTAGCGTTCTTGCATTTTGCAGAGTCAGAGTTGACAGCTGGGAGCTGAGCATGGGAAGTTTTCCCTAAAATAAATAAATAAAGTAAAAGTATGGGAAAGAAACAGAAGACATGAGAAGGCAGCCTTTGTTCTGCTTTGTATTCTTGCCTAGGAATACTCTGTTCTCCTCTGCATTAATCTCTGGTTTACTGTGCAGCTTTGGTGCTTAGACACCGAGTCCTCAAAGGAAGCATGTGTGAAGATATTCATGGAGGTCACTTCAGCCTGGATCTTTCAGGGAGCAATTCATTTTTGTGAGCAATAATTCATTCCTGCTGCAGTCCCTTGATTTCCCTGTCCTGGCGGGCATGCTGCAGGTGGACAGCAGGATGGAAAGCTGGGAGCTGAACCCAGCAACAGCTCCTGCAACCAGAGCAGCTGTGATGAAACAGCTTCAGCAAGGAGCTGGGAAAATGACATCCGTGAGGAGCCTGGTGTCTCCTTTAGCTGTGACCTTCCTGATCCCAAGTGAAAGGTCACGGGGCTGTGGCAGATCCTTTAAAAAATAAGTTCCTCTCTGAATCCAGCAGCTGAGAATTAGGCCTGGGGCTGGTGGAGAACTCAGTGCAGGCTTGGGATGCGACGGGCATTAGCAAGCCGTGTTGTTTCCTCTCTGCCATTCTTCAGTGTTGCCGCTTTTTGGCGGGAATTAATGGATCTGGAAAAGGATGCTGTGGTTGAAGCACTGGGGTCAGGTAACAGCAGGCTTGGAGGTGACCAGGTTTCCTCCACCAGCTGTTTGCCCACCCTGCCTGCTGCTGCAGCTCTGTGCAATTAGGGTTCCACAGAGCATGTCCCTGTGCTTCTGGCTGTGACGCTCCTCATTTCCAGGCCCTGCTATTAGGTCCCGTGGGCATGCTCTGCCTCATGAAAATGGCCACCTAACGTGCCCTACACGATTAGGCTGGAACTGTGGTGCTGGTGAGTATGTGTTCCACCACAGCTGCTCCCTCTCTCCTGCCCTGCTGTCAGGCTCACGCGGCACCTCTCTTTGTGTCTTTGCAGGATTTGGAAAAGCAAGGAATTCTTATCTCCTCCCGTGCAGTTAATTAGGGAACATTCCATTCTGTGCCGTTTGGTGGGAAAGTATCCAGGCTGTTCCCTAGCAGAGAACAGACCTCGCAGAGAAAGCAGGAATTCCTGATAATGCTGCCTAATTTGGGCTGAGCTCAACTTCACCAGCCTATATATTATAACCTTTAAGTCTGAAGGCTGCAGCCCTGCAATCTTTGGCACTAGTGAATGGAAACAAAAAAAAAGAATATTCATCTGAAAGCAGAGAGGTTGGTCTGCCCTTGGCCTGGGGTGGCTGACTGTGTTAGGTCAAGGAACCGGAGCAGGACGTAGATGATAGAGGACACTGAGTTTGTGGAGAAACAAACTGCTGAGCAGCTCTGAGGGGTCTTCACACCACAGGTCAACAGCAGGTCTTGCTGGTAGCTAAACAAACTGGTTTATGAGATAGCAAACTCTATTAAATGGCCTTTGGGATTAGAGGAGCTCTGCCATGGGATTAGGCTGTGCCCTGGAGCAGGAGAAGCTCTTCCACTCAGGAGGTACCTCCAGCCTGAGCATGCAGTGAGGGGAGCAGGTGTAGCAACAACTGAGCGTGGTCCTTATTCTGCATATTCTCACCAGCAAATGCTGGGGCTTCATGCATGGGAAAGGGAGTCAGCCCACGTGCTAGGAATTGTCCAAATAATCTATTTATGTGTGATTGACACTGGGAAAACATCAGTGAACCCTTGTGGTAGGGTGGCAGCTCATTGGGATTCAGGGCCATGATGGGCTCAGGCTCTATTCATCCTCTGAGAAACACATCACCTGGCAGGATCCTTCACCTCCACCCTCAGTGACAGAAAGAGAGAGCCACCAGCTCCTGGTGGCGTGGGGAGGAGCAGCCTGCAAGCTGGACCACTTAGGACAGCAATGCCTCACTGAAACAGACCAGTGGTTCATCTCAGCCAGCTCCCTGCCTCCAGCATCTGCAGCACCAGGTGCCCTGTGGAGAGAGCATGTGTGTCTGGCTTCTCTAGCCACCCATCCCCCTTGTGCCTGGCACCCCCAGTCATGGAAAGAGGGGTGTTAGAGTGTGTTTCTCTGCCTTGTCCCTGTAGCTGATGGTTGGGGTTTTCTTGATCAATTGTCCATCAATTTCTTGAATCCTATTTTGCTTCTTGGTGGCCTTGTGTTTTGCTGCTGATTTACCATCACCCCTCCCAGCTGAGCCTGTTGTTGTTGTGCCTTCAGGTCTGAAGGGCTTGTCTCTTCCAGCCTTCCCCAGTGAAGGAGATCAGGCATTGCAGGGTGGTCTCCACCATGGCAGCCTTATGTGCATCTTCCAGTCCTGAACTTCACCTGTCTTCAGCTGGAGCTAGTTCTGCCACAGCCTGGCAGCTGGAGGGAGCTGCTCTGTGTGCTGCTCTGCCATGCCACTGTGTGAGGGAAGTGGCTGGATGAACATCTCTCTCTCCTGCTCCATTCCCATCTCTTACTTAAACTTCTTGCTTAGGAAAGAGGTCCTGGCAGTGAGGTGGTGTTGTGTAGTGGGGATAAGTTGCCAACCTGACTTGGGATAGAATCATAGAATTGTTTAGGTTGGAAAAGACCTTTAAGATCATCAAGCCCAACCATCAACCCAACTCTGCCAAGTCCACTGCTAAACCATGTCCCTCAGCACCACATCTACATAACTTTTAAACATGTCCAGGGATGGTGACTCCAGCGCTGCCCTGGGCAGCCTGTGCCAGTGCTTGAAAACCCTTTCCATGAAAAAATTGTTCCTAATGTCCAGCCTAAACCTCCCCTGGTGCAATTTGAGGCCATTTCCTCTCATCCTATCCCTTGTTACTGGTGAGAAGAGACACTTGCCTTTCCACAGCCTCCTTTCAGGTAGTTGTGGAGAACAATAAAGTCTCCCCTTTTCTTTGTTCCTGCCTTAATTGAAGGTCACCCCCCAGCCTCTCACTGTCTTGCTCCCACCCAGGGCTCAGTGGGCTCCTCTGATTCTTAGCTCATCCAAGCTGGAGCTCCAGGCAGAGGACTGAGAGATGGTGCCTGCTAGTGGGCTGCTGTTCATCTGTGTTGACTTGATAGGTAAGCTCCAAGTGGATGACTCTCCTCTGGGGAGGCACTTGTTGGCAGTCATTAACCTTTATTTGCTGTGGCTGATTTACTCAGGTAGAGAATTAGGTCAGATTGAAGTGGTTGCATCAAACTGAGCAATGGCCACTTGAATCTGGAGTGACCACGTCCACACAGAGGTTAATGCAGTTTAACCCAATCACTTCAAATCTCCCTTCGCTGCCAAGAGGATGGATTTCCATCGCTGTCCCTGCACAGGGGGAAAGAGGAGGAGCTGCCTGCTCCCAGAGCTTGGAGAGGGGAGCCCAGCTCTGCTTCTCCCCTTTTCCTGGCTGTCCCTGGAAGGGTAAGCCCAGTTCTTGGCAGTGTGAACATCCATTTGTTTGCTGATTTAGGGTTCTAGCTGGAATAAAATGAGTCATGCTAATTGCTGCAGTAAGACTCTTTTTAGTCTCTATGGTTTTTACAGCCCCTACCATGCACAGGACAGAAGAACAAGGTTCCCAAGAGGGGCAGAGTTATCTAGGGAAGCAAGAAATCTGCTCATTGGCAGGTGCTGGAGGGCTGGACTAGCACTGTAACTTTGTCAGTCTTTGGCTGAGTAATAATAAATGATCAAAAAAATCAACCCCAGAACGTGCTCCTCAGGGCACTGGAAATGCTCCAGCTGGGGCAGCTCTGACCCTGGCCCATTTGTTACAGCAAAGCTGAATTTTGTCTGTGTCGTTCTCTGTTTGGGGATGGCTGGAGTTTCTGTCCAGCTGCTGGTCCTCTCCTGCACCATGAGCTGTGTTTAAGACCTTTGCAGTTGTCCAGGGCTCCCTCTGTGTTTCACCCCTGGGGAAATACCCCAAGACATGTATGGGTAAAGACTGCAAGGTGCTCATGTACTTTGGTGAGGCTGGGTGAAGAACTACAACTCCCTGAAAGGAGGTTGTAGAAGGTGGGGCTTGGTCTCTTCTCCCTAGTAAGAAGGGATAGGAGGAGAGGAAATGGCCTCAAGATGCCCAGGGGACGTTTGGATTGGATATTAGAAGAAACTTCTTCATTGAAAGGGTTATCAAACACTGGAACAGGCTGCTCAGGGAGGTGGCTGAATGATCATCCCTGGAAGTGTTTGAAAGACATGTAGATGTGGTGCTGAGGGCCATGGGTTAGCACCAGACTCAGCAGAGTTAGGTTAATGGTTGGACTTGAAGATCTTAAAGGTTTTTACCAACTAAAACAATTCTATGATTCTACTCTAGAGGTGTGTAGGAGACAAATACTTTCCTCTTGGGATCCTTCCTCAACCTGTTGTAAACAGAAAGCCTCAGTATCAAAATGCTGGACAACACAAATGCTTTTAGTGCCTGAGTGTCTCCCCAGGCAGCAGGACTTCCCCTGCAACCATCATCCTGAAAGGGTAAGCTACCATCCTTACTACACTTATCATTTGATGGCCTCATGGCTCCTTTGCTTTGCCAGGTGTGATCAAGCAGTGGGTTTGCCATGAGATCAGTCAGCCAGGATCAGTCTGATGCACTGGCCTCTGGCAGTAGCTATCCTAGTGCTCAACCATCCCTGGCAGGACTCTCATATTAATTAATTGGGCCAGGCCTTCAGGAGGAAATGCTGCCTTGTGGAGCTCAGGCTGGGAGGAAGAGTTTACACCATGATTTCTCAGAAGCCAGTCCTGGGGTTGTGCCTTTGGTCCAATTTGGCCACCCCAAGCCAAGCCCAGCCTGGCCAGATGCTGTGGTCCAGCCCTGGGGAAGGCTCTGGGTGGTGGGAGCCAGTCTGGGTGGTGGGGCAGATTTTATCCTTGAAGTTCATCACTGTTCTCTGAGCATCTCCCCCATGAGGACGGGTGACTTTAGCCCCTGCAGCCTATGTGCAGGAAGGAAGGGAAGGGAAGGAACCAGTGTTGCTGTGGGGTGGCCAAGACCAGTGGGAAATCCCAGTTACTTGTCAAAACACAAACTTCCCTAAAGGTGAGCACTTGATGTGGAAGGAAACACAGGGGCCTACAGGAAAGCTGGGGAGAGACTTCACCAGAGAGTGTAGTGATAGGACAAGGGGTAATGGTTTTAAACTGGAAGAGGAGAGATTTAGATGAGATGTTAGAAGGAAAATCTTCATCATGAGGGTGGTGAGACACTGGCCCAGGTTGCCGAGGGAGGTTGTAGAAGCCCCCTCCCTGGAGGTGTTCAAGGCCAGGTTGGATGAGGCTTTGTGCAGCCTGGTCTGGTGGGAGGTGTCCCTGCCTATGGCAGGGAGGTTGGAATCTGATGATTAAGGTCCCTTCCAACCTTCACCATTCTGTGATTCTAGGAAATGAGGAGACTAACAGATATTACCCTAATGAATAAACAAGTGTTTTAAAAAACAGACTCCTCATGCAAAGCATTATTTTTAACTTAGCAGCAATTTGCATGCCAGCCAATTTGCATACATTAACTACATCTCCCCTCCTGCATCGAGTTCCCCCTCCCCTTCAGTACAACATCTCATTATAGTGCTGCTGGGACTGAGAAGCTGGTGGCTCTGGAGGGGATATTAATTTACCCAACACATGCTGTGTAGGTTTTTATCACTCGCCGCACATTGGACCTTGTGTCTTTGAAGTCGTGAGTGCCTTGAAGGGCCTTCTGCTTGAGGTAGTTGAAATGCAAGAGGAAGAAAGGAAGGGGGGAGCTGCTTGGAGGAGAAACACACAGGGGAGAAAAGAGGTTGTTTAGTTTGTGTTAATTCGACTGGGAAGAAAATGAGCGATGAGGAAACCTCTCCCCTCTGCCAGAGAGCCTGGCCATCGTGGGTGGGTGTTTTGCTTCTTGCTTGACATGAAAGTTGCCATCTTGGCACACCTCTCCTATGAAGACAGGCTGAGATAGCTGGGACTGTTCAGCCTGGAGAGGAGAAGGCTCTGGGGAGACCTTATAGTAGCCTTCCAGTACCTGAAGGGGCTACAGGAAAGCTGGGAGGTACTGGTGAGGAGGAATCAACCAGCGAGATGCTTCAGAGGAGATGATGGGGTGGAGGAGCTTGTCAGGCTCTGCTGGGCCTCGTGGGGCTGGGGCTGGCTGGAGGTTTGTGCAGAGCAGGTGGTAGGACACCCCACTGTGGTTTACTGTGCTGAGCTCCACACAGGCACTAAGGAGGTGGCAGGTCTCTGCTGCGGAGCTGCTGCCACCCCGTGCCTCAGTTTCCCCACGCGGCAGAGAGGTTTCATGATGCTAACTAACTGCTCCAAGAGAGCTTTGGGATCGGTTGAGAGCACGTGCAGAGGTGGGGGGAACTGCTCTCCGTGACCTGGGTGTCAGTGTGAGAGATGTCTTGATGAAAACACAAAGAGGCGTTGTGACATCCCTCTGTCTTTGATAGACAGAGAACTCATTCTGCAGCCGTAAGATCAACTCACAGGCTTTCAAAATGCTGCTGACACTGTGGAAAAAGCTTTTGCAGTTGGACAGTGGAGCCCAGGGGAGGGTTTTCACAGTTCCAAGTGCTGACCAAAAACCCTGGAAATGTTTTGAGGAAGGAAAGAACAAGAAAATTTCTTTCAATTAGCTCAGCATTTTTCAACCAGTTCTGGTTGCAATCAAGAACATTGTACTGAGCTCAAGTGTTTCTTTGAAAGAGCCTTAAAAAAAATAAATTAAAAAAACCAGCTGGGGAAATGAATAGAGGAAGTGACCCAAGACTAATCTAGACTGATAGACTGTAGAAGACATATCTTCACCAAGTAACAAGGTCCCGTCACTCGTCCTGTGTAATGCTCATCTTAGCCAAAACTCCTGCAACGTGGCAATTCAGGAATAAATGTCAGCAGCTCCTTCATGCCAAGAATATTTGGATCTCAGCAGAGTGAAGAAATGTTTCTGATCAACTGATGCAAATGGGATGCTGGGATCAGGGGTGAGATCAGTGCGGGGTAGCTCTGATCTCATGCATTTTCCACGCTTTGAAGGTACCAAACCACCACAGAGCAAAGGTACAACCTGCCCCATCCTCCTCGAGAAACCTTTAATGTAAGAGTTTGTTGTGCTCCACATAAATCCCAGCAATGGGGCATGAAGGGCACAGCCTGTGGGTCTTCTTAATTAGAAAGGAGGTGAAAATCCATACCCTGATGAAGCAGGCTTTGTGCTCTCTGCCATTTGAGCACACCAGAAGAGAGCTCCTGCCCTCTTGAGTGCAGGACAGGGTAGCAGGCAGGAGAGGGGGTGAAAAAGGTGTGTAAGGGTGAAATGTCTCACCCCAGGTAGTGGTGGGGGCTGGCCAGGAAGAGAAAAAAATTATTATACTTGCTGGAGGGTGACCAAGTCTTTTCAAGCTGGAAACTGAGTCCACTGCAGCTCATTTCTAGGTCCTTCAGATGAGGGGCTCAGAGGGGGGTGCTGAACTGAGAGGAGGTGCCTGTAGGAAGGCTGGTCTGTGCCCTGAGCTGTGCAACCCAGCTGCTCCCATCCTGGCCACGTCCAGGTGGGGTGGGATGGAGAGGCCTGTGCTGTTTGTACTGGCCTGGTTCTCCTCCCATCCCAGCCACGTCCCAGTGGGGTGGGATGGAGAGGGCTGTGCTGTTTGCCTGGATTTGGGGTTGGAGGGGCTTGGTGGGAGATGCTGTACTGAGTGTGTTTTGATGGACTCTGGGCCACCTCCTCGGTCCCAGTGGTGTCCTGCAGTGTGTCCAACAGCCCCATGGATGCCTTTGCAGGGGAAAGCCCACCTCTCTGATCCTTGAGCCATCCCAGGGAGCAGCCTGAGCTCTCCTCTTCAGTTAGGGCTGGTTCACCCTGCCCTCTGAGCACTGCTTTTCAGAAGGAATGTCATGAAATGTGTTCTTCAGAGGCCATACAGGATATCGTAAGAGCTGCCGAGTGAAGTATCCGGCCCCGCTCCCTCCTGGCTGGCCCCACCAGCGGGATTGTTTCCACAGCAAGAGAACAATACCTCTCCTTCCATCCAAGAAACATTTATTACATGATATGTTTCAGATGTCTCTTTGGGGAGGAGGGGAAAAGCAAAGGAGAAATAGATCTCTGTTTTTTCACAGCGGCGCGGCGTGTTCCATCCCGTAATGGATTAATTATCCCTGTGCCGGCGGGGCGAGGGGGGGGACGTTTGGAGCGAGCGCCAGGGTTGCCTTCCAAGCAGAGCAGACGTGGATGTTTCTAGCCTCCTTTTCACAAAAAATAAAAAGGGGTAATTAATTAATCGGGAAGCTTTCACATTCATTATAATTCCCTCCCTTTCCTGCTTTTCCTTTTCTCCTCTGATTGCATGAAACGCAGAGAAAGGTAAAGAGTTTAGGAGCCTATTGTGCTGCTCCTTCCCCAGCCCTTGTCAATCTCCCTGCTTGCTTCCATACCTCTGCCTCTTTTTCTCTCCCCTTAAAGCCCTCAGAGGTCAGAAGCATTTCCTGGTTTTCTTTTGCATGCCCTCAAGGAAATGGTCTGGGCCAGATTATCTGCTGGCATAAATCGGCGCTGATGAACAGATTTCACCAGCTGAGTTTTTCACCGCACTTCTGGAAGCTCCTTTCCATCCATCAGATGGTCTGGAGAGGAGAGCCATCCCTTTGGCCCTCCTCCTCTTCAGCTGGGGAGGAAGGCATGGGATTAATCCTGACAACTGCAAACATTACCCAGGTAGAATATAGATGCTCCAAAGCCCGTGAGGTAAACGCTGTAACGATGCCATTTCCTTGTTCTTTCTCGTTTTTTATTTCTACCTAGCCAAGCTGCAACTCAAGCAAGAGATATAAATCCTGCTGTCCCTTGACTCCATCTGCTCATGGAGCTAAAGAGATATAAAGCATATAGCTGGAGTGAGCCAGTCCATTCTGTAGAGCAGGCTGTCAGAGATGGAGCCAGGGATTAGAGGACATCCAGGAGCAATTGCAGCCTGTTTGAACAAACCATGGCTTCTCCCAGGCACCTAACAAAAACTACCTTCCCCAGGGACAGAGAATTGGAAAAATATCTTCTCAGAGCTATAGGTCCCATTTCTTCTAACTGGGTGAGACCCACAAATGGGCTGGTGAGAGGTATTTTCAAATTAACATCTCCCCAGAGGTGAGGAGTCCTCGGCTGAAGATCTCGGTGCTTGCTGGAGGTGTGGTGCTGGTCCATGCCTGGCTGACAACCCAGCTTTCATTAGGAAAGCTTCTGGACAACCCACCTTAGAGAAACTGTGGCTCTTGAAGCATGGCTGCTTGTGTTTGACCTCGCCTGGAGGCAAGGAAGGGATTTGGACCTGGATCCAAAAGCAAGCCCTGGCTGTGGAGCCATGAGTTCAAACCTCAGCCATCATCTCTCTCCTACCCATTCCTGTGAACATTTGACATGCTTGGGCTTAAGGTTAAAAAAAACAATACAAAACCAAAAAAATCCCCTGCCAGAGCCACCACCTGGTGCTTTCTTTTTTTTTTTTTTTTTTGGATGAAAAATGTATTCTGGTGATCAGGAAAGGAATTCTCTGTGTCTCAGAGAGGCTGTTTCATTCTTTTTGTCTGCCTGCCTGGTGTGCTCGTGTGTCGTTTGCTGATCTTGGCAGCGGGTGGGAGTTTGTGGAGTGAGAATGAAATTTCTCCCTCTCCTGCCTTGGTAGGCAGCTTGGAAGGATGGGTTGTCCTGGCTGCATCCCTTCGAGTCCCAAAATAAATAACAGGGCTATGAGGAGCTGCTGTCCAACTCAACGTGGCATTCGAAGGCTCTTGGTTGACTAAAGAGCACGAAAGGCTGTTGCCAGTAACAAGTTGCCTGTTGTTCTTCTGCCCCAAAACAGGTTTAATGGAGCATTTGTTCTTTTACTGCCCTCTTCCAAACTGCTCAGCTTTCCTCCAGAGCTGGGTGACAAAAGCAAAATTGTGTCCTGATGTGTTTGTCTGAATCCTTAAGTGAATTTGCTTGGGCCGTATTCCCAACCTTTCCCTGGTGCCTTTCCAAGAACATTCAAGCGATGAGATTTTTTTACTGGCATTAAAAAAAAAAACAACACAAAATAAAAGAATGAAAAGCAAATTTCAAAGTCACATTTGCAGGTTTGTTTTTTTATTTTTCTACCACGATTGCTACCTGCAGTGCTAAAATATCCTGACATGGTCTTAAAACAGATTGGAGAAGATTTTGATGAATAATGAATTGTGATTTCATTTGATTTGCCGTCTGGTTCTAGTTGAACTCTTAAGGCTCTTGAGTTTTTCTTTGTAATTGTGGGGCCTAGAAATTGATTTTTTTATTATTATTTTTTTTTCTAGGTCTGAAATGATGCATCTTTGTAGCTGAGTTTGCTGAAATGCAGATGTTGAGGTCTCAGCATTTGTTCAAAGTTTGGTTTTGGTCCAGTTTGGACCACAAATGGATGTGATTATTCTTGTCCCCACTTTGCTATGAGCAGGCAATCCTAGAAGCAAACTTTTGCCAAGGTATGGTCTTACATCCCTCAAACTCTGCTGCCACTCTGTGTAACCATCATTTTTGTCAGCTTCATCTCTACTGGTAAAGGGTTTCCTAGGGCCATAAACTGGAATAATTCAGGTGGGAAGGGACTGAGGAAATTTTTTTGTCTGACATCTTGCTTGAAGCAAGGTTAGTTTTGAGATCAGACCAAGGTTTGAAATCCCCACAGATGGAGACTGTGCAGCCTCTCCTGACAACCTGTACCACTGTTTGACTGTCCTCTTGGGTACTTATACCCAGTAATTTATATCCAGTTCTTTCAGTTTGTGCCTGTTGTCTTCCATCTCCACCTCACTGGTATCCCCTGGCTCCATCTTGGTAGCCCCCACGCAGGGTCTGGAAAGCTGCTGTTAGGTCCCCCTAAGCCCAGCTCCCTTGGCCTCTCCTGATGGGGCAAAATATGCCTGGAAGACCATGATTCTGGATCCCTTATGTTTCCCTGTGCCTCTCCAACTCCCCTCATAAACCCATGCTTGTCATAGGACTTCTTCCCCAGCTCGAAGAAGGTCAACCATGCCAAAACTTCCCACCTTTTGGCTGAAGATGTGGGGCTGACGGGTGACTGACAGAAATGGATGGCCCATAGCTTGGGAAAACAACCAGAAGGGATTTCTGAGAGTTGAGTTTGCACAGGCATCCTTGCTTCAGCTGCTGCAAATCATTTGACTGTGGGGTGCTTCTGATGAACTGCATCTGCTTCAGTAGGTTATTGCTTTCCAGCAAAATTCGATTTCATCAGAAGACAACTGACCAGCTCCTTCCTTAATAAGCCCCACCAAATCATCTGGTGCTATCAGCAAAAGAATGAGAACTGGCAAAAATTTAATTTGAAATGCAGAAATAACTAATATTGGGGGGGAAATCAAACTTTTCCACTCCACTGGGGCCTAGTGCAATGCCAGGGGATTCACTAAACTGCACAGTTCATATTTTAAATATTTGCTAAGTGAATGTAGAGGCAATTGTTTGGGGAAGTATTTGTCAAATAAGCTCAAACAACAAATGCATTTGAGGAAATTGGATTTGTCCACCTGATATTGCAGGAACAGGAGAAGAGGCTAAATTCATCAGATAAACTGTTCATCTGAACTCTTTGTTCTCCTCTATCCCCCCTCCAATCGTTATTTTAGAGAGACTACAAGTGTTGTAGGCACTGTGAAGAAAATTTATAGGAAACAGATCTCTAGCTGCTGAAGCCTGCAGCCTGCATGATGAACGTGTCAGATAGGGGAAGATGGAGCATTCAGCAGTTTGGGGAAGGAGGGGAGCCTGTCTCAGTCTACAGAGGTGTGAATTCCAGCCCTGCATCCCTACTAGGGATTCGTTTCATCCAAGCTGGCTGCAGCACGGTGGTGGCAGCTGCCACCTTGGTCATCGTCGTGCAGATTGAACCCTGAGCTGAAATAGAAGCTGCTACAGCTAGAAAGGAAGTGTTGGATTCATGGAGAAATGTCAGGTCAGGTCAGGTCCTTAGGAACTTGAACATAGACTGGGATGCATGGGGCACTGCTTCCCAGTGGTTTGTACAGACTCAGTCTCCTGGCTTCCTCCCGGCACCTGAAATGAGGAGACAATTGCTCCAGGGTCTCACAGCGGTGGTGGTTTAAGTCTGAGGGGCTAGGACATGGGCAGGTGCTGCTCATCTCTGCCTGTTATACATAGGAAGCCTTTGACCAGGTGCTCATAGTAAGATGGGTGAATGTGCTTCACTTTGTTTTGCAGGCAGGGAATTGCAGAAATCAAATTTATAGCTGCCCTGGCTTCACAGGGTGCCAGATGGGGAGAGCAGAAAGGGGATCTTTGGGGTGAGCTGCTGGGATTTGAAGCTGTTGTGACTGCAGAGCTGAAGGGGTGGACACAGTCTCTAAAAGCAGCCTGGAATAGTTGTTGAGTGAAGAAAGAACTTGATTCCCAGAAGAGCATAATCCAGGGAAATAGCTCAAAGATGGATCCGGGGAGGCAAATGATGCAAGATTGCTGTCATCAGAGCACAGTCTAGTTCCCAGCTGGCTTGGGAAGCTGAGATTAAAGGCAGAGGGTGAATGTAGTTTGGAGATGCAACATGTAGGGTCAGCAGCCAAACCTTTGAGCTGCAGAAAACTGCAACTGGAGCTTAGGCTTGAAAAAAAGGAGATTGAGCAGCGGTGGAAGAGTATGTCACAGCAGGAGAGGAGAGGGGTAAGCTGTAGTGGGTGCAGCAGAGTGGGTAGGGTGAGGGATTTGGTGTGCAGCATTGGTTGTGTTTACTCTGTAGGGATCCCAGCTGAGATCCTGAGGCCTGTCTGGGTGCCAATCTGGGGTCTCTACAGTGGGTTAAAACAATGTGTGTGGCAGGCAGTGGGCTTCTGTTGCTCTCCCTGTGCACAGAGAATTTCTCGTGCTTTTAGCTTGGTTTTCAGGCTCATTGCAGCTTTGCCAAGCTAAAGCCAGATACCATTCAAAACCCCCCAGCTCCTGGTGTACATCCCAGAGTGCTGAGAACCATCTCTCCTGTCTGCACACTCCCCAACACCGTCCAGGTGGGTAGTAAGACCTCGGGTATCAATCTCAGAATGTCTCTGTTTTGCTTGGCTGACCTTGCTGGCTGTTCCCCTTCAATGCTCTACCCCCAGAATGATAGTGGCTACACATCCTGAGGAAATTATTGCTGCTTTGATCATGGGCAACAGTTTTAGCCCCTCTGTTTCCCTGAGCTCTCTGGCCTGCCTTTCTGAGTGGAAGAGCAATTCAGCTGCACCCATAATTGTGCTTTCAGTGGCATCTCCAATAAATAACAGCTTCATGCAATCCCAGGCTGGGCATTTGTGCTAGAGCAGCTTGCATTAGGTTTCTCAGGTGGTGATGAGGGTCCCATTGGAGTGGGAAGGATCAGGGCTTGAATGCAGCACGGTGCCTGCGTGGCTCTGTCTCCTGGCTTGAAGTTTGGCAAAGGATGGGGATGGTGGTGGTTGGGAATGACTTTTTCCCTTGTGTGGGACCGGCTCCTTGGGGGTTGTGGCCGGTGCAGGGTGGGTGGTGCTGCCCAGGGCTGTGGGATCAGGATATGGCCCAGCTGGGGCTGCGGGGAGGATTTGCTTCCCCTCCTCTGAAAACTCCTTCAGTGGGTTTGGTTGCCTTTCTTCAGCTTCGACCGAGGGGATTAAATTGCCAAGAATTTGTAGTCTCAAGCATTAGCAGCAAAGCCTTGGATCTGGTCAAAACAATCTTGACCAGACACCTCGAGAACAGGCTTCTTGTGCTCCAGGGTGTGCCGGGGGGCTTTGGGGGCGGCTCCTGTGAGGAGCTGCTGGAAACCCCCCAGTCCGGCTCCAAAGCCGACCCGCCTCCGGCCTAAGCCGAGCCCATTGGCGAGGTGATAACGCCTCGGCCATTAACGTATTTAAGAAGGGGAAAAAACACCTGCAGGGGAGAGGAGGGGGGGAGGTGAGAGCGATCCCTTTGCAGACACCACGTCAGGGACTGCACCTCATGGGAGGGAGCCACGTCGGAGGGGTTCGAGAAGGCCTCTCCCTTGTAAGAGGGACCCCCGGTTGGAGCAGGGGAAGAGTATGACGAGTCCTCCCCCCTGAGGAGGAAGGAGCAGCAGAGACGAGCGTGAGGAACTGACCACATCCCCCTATTCCCATCCCCGGCCTTTCGGGGGAAGGAGGTAAGAGAAATGGGGAGTGAAGCAGTTGGAGGCCGGGAAGGAGGGAGGGCCCGGAGGAAGATGTTTGTAAGCTCTGGTTTTGTTTCTCTCTGTCCTGCTCTGATTTGGTGAGAACTTTATTTTTTTTTTTTTTTTTGCCAAGTCGAGGCTCTTTTGCCCGTGACCATATTGGTGAGTGAGCCCTCCCTGTCCTTGGCTTTCTCCTTTCCATTCCACGGGGGGTGGGAGAGAGTGATTGAGCAGCTGCTTTGTTGCCGGCTGGGCCTAAACCACACCACTCATGTTCTGCTGTTCGGTGCCCCCCCACTCCAGCTCCCTCAGCTCTGTGGCCTTGGCTTTCCGTGGGAGGTAGGAGGGGGGCTTCTTAAGGGGAAATCCTCCCCAGGCAGTCCCAGAGACCCAAACCAGGTCCACCTGTGTGAGCTCCGGGCTGCTGTGATGCAGAGCAGATGGCTGTTGGGGCAGGTGTGGTGTGGGATGGTTGCCAACCTCAACTGCTCACATTTCCAGGACAGGCAGACCCTCCAAAGATAAGCCTGCAGTTCCGTGCACGGGGTATTCAGTTTTTTTTCTGCAGGGCAAATGCTGTTCAGTTTGTCAAGCAGCTGCTGATGAAGTCATGTCCATATTCCAGGGAACTCTGCAGAGGCAAATCTGGTCTTTTTCTCTCCAGTAGTTTACTTGTGTTCATTCTGGGGCTTGCAGGTGGGATAAGAAACTTGTCTGGGTTGTATGGCAGTTGATGGCAAATATCATCTGTGCTGGGAAGTTTGGTTATTTCTCCATGTTGCAGTCAGTGGAGGTGAACTCTGTGGCTCTACAGCAGTTTCCATGAATGGGCTTGGTTGTATTTCTTGCCCTGCCTGTTTTGCTGTCTTCCAGGCTTATCTGAAAGGGTAAAAAACCCAGACCTTCTAACTATGGCCATTCTGTGCATCCAGAGGCATAGATCTGGTGCTTGGAAAGACTCACAGGCTCCCAAGCAGGCACATGAAAGGTGTGACTTACCCTGACACATGTGACAGTCAGGTTGGCAGTGCTGCACCTTCCACTGGGTGGCTGCCCTCCACGTACAAGGGTGACAAAGGTTCTCACCTGCTTTGTAGAAGTTGTTCACTCTTCTAGATGTACAACTTGCCCTCGTGCATAAGTGTTAGCAGGACTCTGTGTTGAGCACAGGAGGAGGCCAGGAGCTGATCTGCAGGGGCAGGATTCATGTTTCTGGTGTACATACTGCACCTGGGTCTACTGATGGCTTGGGGTCAAAGCCAAGAGAAGAGGGAGGAGAATGGAGGTTTGCATCTGTGCTAGTAGCATCTCCTGCACTTAAATTCTGCGCCAGGCATCTTGTGCCACTTTAGTCCCTGGCCCAGCTATATTAGAAGCAGCACGAATCAGTCTTTAAATGCTGGAGACACATTAGGAGAATTATCTCCATATTTTGTAGCTCTCTGGTGAGTGTTTTGGTGCAGCGCAGATGCTGAACTGTGGGTATGACTCACGGAGCAGGGACTTGGCTGTACTGCCTGTCGTATCCAGAGGTCTTTCCCAAATTGCTGCATAATACTGCCTAGATCCAGGGTAGGGATATTGGGTATTCTCCAAGCCCAGATTATTGTGTATAGCCCTTGTTGTGTGGTACTGCAGATGAGTGTAAGGGCTGCCTGTTGTAATAAAAGGGCAGAGAAATGAACTTGATCGAGCGGGCTGGCGAAGCAGCTTGTTTGCCACCTCCCTGAGGAGACAGAGCCATTCAGTGCCTTTGTGGAGCAGGGTCTGTTGCTTGATTCACACGCACCCTGTACATTGCGGATTTATTTAGAACTCATTTTATACTAAACAAAGCAGGAAGAAAAAAAGGCTTCTCTGACACACCGAAGCCAACCCTCCCTGGACTTAAAGCTGATGCACCGAAGAGTCTGGAAACTTGTGCTTGATGATAATCCTTCCAGTTGTGCTGTCAGAGTATTTCCCTGTGTGTTTCCCTCCCCCCTGTTTAACTGCGTGAGTGAAGTTAGGATTTGCTTCCTTGCAGCCCCCTCGCAGTGGTGATTGTGACCTGATTGAATAACCTCTAGGAGTGTCTAGCAGGGCAGGCAACACACTGGGGGCTGTGACCTCTCCCCCTTGTCCCTGGGGGCTGTGATGGGCCTTCTGTGGAGGAAAATTATTTTTTTCTTGCTTGATTCATTGGGGATGGAAATCAAACTATGACGGTGGTCCTGGGAAGAACAGGGGGAGCCCTGACCTCCATGTCTAGGCTCTTCCCAAAACATGATGAGCCTGAGTAGACCAAGTGCATCTTCTCCTTGCTCCCATCCCAAGAGCAAGCGCTCAGTGGGATGCTTAGGCATGGGAAAGGTTTCCATGTCACTTGTCTCACTAACATTTGGGATTTGCTGTGTGCTTACAGCTTGGAGGCTACTTAAACAACTTCTCCCCCTGCCCCAGCTTAGCTGCCTGCAAGAGCGAGTAGATTTTTCCTTATTGACCTCAGCTGTGAAGGTGGATGAAAAGAGATGGCTCAGGGCTGGACTTGCACTTTCTGCTGCACATGCTGAGCAATCAGCCTGAGAGATTCAGACCACGGGAAAGATGGCTCTGGATAGAAACCTTCCACCCACCCTTCACCAGCAGCTTCAGCTTTGTTTTCCATCACATCCTTCTGAAAAATGTTTTCATGGGGAAGAAGGAGGTTAGCCTTTTTCTCACGGCCAGAAAGGAAAGCATTTTCTTTAAAACAAAAGGCAAGCAACAGAGAATTAGGAGAACTTTCATAAAGTTTAGACTTTGTCAAGACCCCATTTTCCTTTGAGAGGGGAGAGGGAGAGAGATGAAACAAGGGAAAGGCATCTAACTAGTGTCAGGTGCTTGCCTGTGTGAATATAATTTGCACAGTGTTTCTCTTTGTCTCCTTCTCCTCTCACCATGCTCCCTCTGACAGGGCTTTCTGTCCTGGGCCTTCTGCTTCTCATGTTCTTAAAACAGATTTCTCTGTAGCACTGACTGTGGGTTTGTCCTACTCCAAGCTCTGTCTCACTCGGCTGTTGGCCATTGAACTTTGAAACAGACTCTTGCCACCATGTTTTCTTTTAATACCCTTCTTCACCTCATCATTGCTGTTCCCCTCTCACGTTCCCTCCAAGCAAGTCAGCAGATCCATCTGTGTTGGCAACTCATCATCAAAGGGGGGTGAGCAGACACTGCTCCCGCTCCTCCCTGCCGTGCCGCCACAGGCAGGAGTCTTCATTTGCAGGGGGATTTTCTTGGCTTCTCTCTCACAGCTCTTGGCTCCTCCATTCAAATCTGAAGTGGTGATTTAGCAGAATTTGTTTTGACAAAAGCAAAGGCTATTCCCAGCCAATTAAAAATATGGTAATGGGAAGATGGGGAGGAAACACGGTGCTTCCTTGAGGGGTTTGTTGTTAGCTGTCACTGTGCTTAGAGGGATTAAAAGTGCATGCTGGAGGTCCATGTCAGATTGAATGTTAAGCTCCCAAGCTACAGCCAGGCTCTTGGGAGCAGGGAAGCAGCAATTCATTACTTGGTGGGGATGGAAGGATTACTTCAGTAATTTGCTTATTGACTTGTATTGTTTCTCATGTGGGCACATCCCACACATGCAGCTGTGACACTCATTTTATTGGCAACCTGTGCTCGAGGTGACTGACGTCCAGGGTGAGACAGGTTGCCCAGGGAAGCTGTGGAAACCCCATCCCTGGAAGTGTTGAAGGGCAGGTTGGCTGGGGCTCTGAGCAACCTGGTCTAGTGGGAGGTGTCCCTGCCCATGCAGGGGGCTGGGTCTGGGTGGTCTTTAAGGTTCCTTCCAACCCAAACCATTCTGTGATTCTACGATCATTTAGATAGTTTGCTCTCTGTGGTGTCCACTAGGCCTTGCAGCGACAAGGATGGGCCAGGTGAGGAAGGCCAGAGGTCTTGGAAGATGTGGACTTGCATCCCACCTGAGGTTTTGTGTGTGTTTCTTTCCAGGCTAGGTCTGGCAGCCAAGGGTGATGGGTGACCTGAACTGCTTGTCATCCTCTTAGCTACTGTAGTGGGTGCCCCATGTTGTGTGAGGATCCAAGCAGGCAGGCTGGAGGCAGCGCTGAGTTCCTGTGCCTCCGTTTCCTGTTTGTGAAAGAGCTCTACATGTCATTGCTCCCAAGGTGTTGGGTCAGTCGGTGTCTGTGGTGGCTGAAGCTGTGTAAAGAAATGGGAAAGGGGAAATGGGAAAGCAGTATCTTGTGAAGGTCACTTTCAGCAGTGTACTGGATGTGGCATGGCTGCTAGTGGTTTGTATCCTGCTTTTCCTGGAGGGGTCAGGAGGCACAAACAGCAAGCTGTAGGTAGTCTTGAAGTGGCACCTCAGGCTGTTTCCAGAAATGTCAGTCTTAGCAGAAATCAAGTGTATGAAATAGAAGAGGTGGCAAGAAATTGGAGATACATCGATCCTCTTACTTCTGGAGAGGCAGAGGTCCTTGCCTTCACAGACAGGACCTCTGACCCTCTTCCTTTCTCTCTTTACCTCCCTTGCACTCCACATGCACTGCTATTTGATCGTCCTCTTTGCTTTCTCTCTTACCCTCCTTAAGGCTTAAAAGTCCTCAGATTAGGCTGGAGTTACCAATTGAATGGGAAGTGTCCTGTCCTGCTCACTGGAAGGCTAACGGGAGACCTTATCCCCATGTTCCAGTACATCAAGGGTGGCTACCAAGAAGATGGAGACTCCATTTTTACAAGGAGTCACCTGGAAAAGACAAGGGGTGATGGTTAGAAGTTGCTCCTGGGGAGATTCCGATTGGACACAAGAGGTACATTTTTCACTATGAGAACAGTCAGACACTGGAATAATGTCCAAGGGAAGTGGTGGATTCCCCCACACTGGACAGTTTTAAGACTCAGCTTGACAGGGTGCTGGACCATCTCATTCCAACTATGTTATTACCTAGAAAGTCTGGACCAGATGATCCTTGAGGTCCCTTCCAACCTGGCATTCTAGGAGTCTATGAAATGAACACAGTGAAAAGAGTTCAAGGGTGCTGGGCAGTCTCTGTGGTCCCACTCCCAGCTTTTGTGTGGCTTCAGAGAAGCCCTTGTGCTCCTGTCCCACTCCTACTTGTTCCTTGCAATGGTCAGGTGAGGATTTGCCCTTATCCCTGTATGCGAGCTGCTGGCACAGGAATGCTGAGATCCTGGTATCTCCTCTAAGATGAGCTGCCTCTCTGCTACCTGGCCCAAGAGCACTGGAGTGAAGTCTGTGCAGGTTGAGCTACAGGGTTGAGCTGGTTTCTCACAGGCAGCTGGAGGAGCACGCGAAGGGTTACAGCAGGCAGCGAGAAAAGACGGACTCTCCAGCACTGGTGGTTTCTAACAGGCAGCCCAGACTTGTAATATCAGCACTTACTGAATTAATTTGCTGTGTAGCACCAGTAAAGCTCAAAGTTCTTTCGGTGAATTTTCATTTTGAGAAAAATCAAGAAAGTAATTACTTGGTTTGGTCATTAATTACTCAGTACTGGATGTTTTCAAAGGTGTAGCGTGAAAAGCCTGAGGCAGCTATTAAGAAGTGGCTCTAATGCTATTGATCTATTTGTGTTTATTGTGGAATCTCTCTGGTTTTATGACATTTTATTGAGCTGGGTGATACAGGTGTATGGAGCTAGGCAGCATGAGCTGCTTTCTGCCATGCCTGGCTGCTGGCACTGTCCTCTGGGTGGGGTAGGGATGACTTCCTAGAGGCCCCTTGGAGGAAAGCCTGGCAGGATGGTTGGCCCTGGGCCCTGTGAGCCAAGAATGTGTCCTCACAGCCAAGAAGGCCAGTGCCATCCTGGGGGGCACCAAGAAGAGTGTGGCCAGCAGGTGGAGGGAGGTTCTCCTCCCCCTCTACTCTGCCCTGGGGAGGCCTCACCTGGAACACTATGTGCAATTCTGGGCTCCCCAGTTTCCGAAGGACAGGAACTACTGGAGAGAGTCCAGCACAGGCCACTGAGATGATGAAGGGGCTGGAGCATCTGCCCTGTGAGGAAAGGCTGGGAGAGCTGGGGCTCTTCAGCTGAGAGAAAAGGAGGCTGAGGGGGGATCTCATCAGTGCTGAGAAAGATCTACAGGGGGTGTCAGGAGGATGGGGCCAGACTCTTCTCAGTGGTGCCCAGTGACAGGACAAGGGGCAATGGGCACAAGCTGGAGCTCAGGAGGTTCAAGTTAAACATGAGGAAAAGCTTCTTTCCTGTGAGGGTACCAGAGCCTTGGGACAGGCTGCCCAGGGAGGCTGTGGAGTCTCCATCCCTGGAGACATTCCAAATCTGCCTGGATGTGTTCCTGTGGGATCATCTCTAGCAGGGGCATCAGGCTAGATGATCTTCAGAGGTCCCTTACAACCCTGCCATTATTTGACCCTGATGATTGCACATCTACACAACCCTGCACTTGGGCATGGTGAGAGATCCTCTGCCTTGGGCCATGCCACTGATAAGACAAACCCTCCACAGGAGGGGAGGGAGAAGTGCAGCCAATCACAGTGACTTGCCTGTGGACTTGCAGAAGGTCACTGTCAGAAAAGGGGACAGCATGCAGATCTTCTGGCATCCAGATTTTGCGCCCTTCTTAAACAGGCCAACTGACTCTTGAATCCTTTTCATGGCACTTTCATTACAGTACCTGGCTGGTGACAGTTCTCCAAGCCTTCTCCCCACTGCAAAGAGCTCCATTCCTGCATTTCTGCCTCCCTTCTTGTGGTTCAATCCCACCATGGCCGTTCACTGACATGAACTTGTCTGTGGAATTGGAGATTATCTGGGAAAAAGTTTTCATAGAATCATAGAATGGTTAGAGTTGGAAGGGACCTTAAAGATCATCCAGATCCAACCCCCCTGCATGGGCAGGGACACCTTCCACTAGACCAGGTTGCTCCAAGCCCCATCCAACCTGGGCTTGAACGCTTCCAGGGATGGGGCTTCCACAGCTTCCCTGGGCAACCTGGGCCAGTGTCTCAACACCCTCATACTCAAGAATTTCCTCCTCATGTCTCACCTCAATCTCCCCTCTGCCAGTTTTAATCCATTCCCCTGTGTCCTCTCACTACAAGCCCAAGAAATCAGGGGCTGGGAGGGACAGGCAGAACATGCTGCTCTGCTTCATTCCTCTGCAGACTCTGGCATAGTCCTTTCCTGTTCCCTCAGATTGGGACAGCCAAGCTGCCATCCCTGGCTGCTGTAACGTGGAGATGAGGTTAATCCTGCTGGCAAGAGACAGGTATAAACTGAGAGCAGTGGGACCGTTTCCTGGTGAGCTGCAGATGCAGCAGGGAATGGCCACAACTTCTGGAAAAGGGCAGGACTGGAGTTTGATTTCTCAGGGCGGACCAGGGTCTCACAGGGTTGGTGTTGGTTTGAATCAAGATTTGTTCTGGCTTTGTTCCCAGCAGTGAAAGGCGCAGCGTTTCCGTGTCTGAACTTAGGCAGAAAATGCCACCGTGCCGTTATTTTTAATTTATTTGTTCCTGTACCCTGACGAACTGGAAAAAGCAACACACATTTCACAGTGCCAAAGGGATGCGGCTGTTCAGCTTGTGCCTCCTGGCCTTTCTCCTTCTCCCATCACATTTGGTATGCAAAATTGAATCCCACCCTTCTCGCCCGCTTCCCACTGGGGGAAAGGTGGCCTTTAAATCATAGGAGGATCACAGATGATGTTGCAGAAGGGGAGAAGAAGATGAACTTTAAACTCCCCTTTGCTTTACAAATTTGTTCATGTCTTCCCTCATAGCTGCTTAGTCATGCCTATTAGATTTACCATTTTCTGGGGAGGAAAAGTTGAAGTGAATTTTATTTCCTATTCAGCATCTGAGTTTGGTGCCTTCCTCCCCTCCTTTGTCTGTTTTAATCAGGAATTTGCAGAGGTTTTGATTGGACTCCTTTGATGGGAGTGCAGAATCCCCCAGGCCCGGGATCGTTAGTTCTCATTAGCAGCAGAAACGTTTTTCTGTGATGGTGCACATCCTTGTGCAGCTAATTGAAGAATCACCACGTTAACTTTATTGCCTCGTTACTTTTCATGATTACCTTAGATGCCTCCGACAACTGACCAGGTTGAAAAGAAAACCAAGAGCTGAAGGGACCAGTTGTTAAATTGATTAACACTTTGCATTATTTTTCTGAGCGACACGGGGCCGGGGGATGAAGTTAAGAAAATGAAATCAAGAACTTGGCAAGCTCTGTAAGGAGGCTGGGTCAGTATTTGCATATCAAAAGTAGCCAGAATTTTTGGAACAGGAGTGTTTTGAAGGAGATTTTGCTCCTTGTGTTGGAAGAGTTAAATCAGTTTGGGGCTATCAAAGACTGCAGAAGGAGACCTGCTTTGCCATGTGTGTTGTTGGTAGGAATCTTACCCTTCAGCCTGGCATGTCCCCAAATTGGACACTGGACAAGATGGCCATGGGCCTGCTCCTGCCTGTCAGCTCCCCAGTCTTGGATGTGTGGTGATGGGGTGGAGAAAATGGAAAGGAACAGGCAGGAGGGGGAATATCTAATAGCAAAGAGGAATATCTCTGCAGCAGGCTGAGAGCCAGCAGGCCTGCACCAGCCTGTAGTCTGAGCAGGTCACAGAGCTGGAGCTCAGCCCTGGCACTTCTACTGCTGTTTCAATTAATGTCATTGTTCAGGGCAGAGCTTGGGGATGGAAAACCTGCACTACTGGGAAATGGGATAGTGATGTGCCCTAGGGTAGGTCTTGGGAAAGTGCTGAAATATGCAGTGCCATTTCCTGAAGTGTAAAAGTTGTGAGAGAAGAACCTGATACCTGAGGGCTCCTTCCCAGGTGGTGCCATAATGGGACCCACCCACTCAAGTTGAAGATCAGACCTGAAGAGGGAGCAAGACCCATCTTTATGTATTTCCTCTTTGCAGAAGAAGTATCTAGATGCAGGAACAGATTATCAGCAGCTGCACCAGTTCTCCCTCATTCAGGTGGTGGTGGATACTTGTGTAAAACAGGTGTTCCACCAAAAGTCATTGGTTTCCATGGAGGGTATTTTGCCAGGCAGGGGTTAACTAGGCCAGAGAGCAACATCAGGCCTTCCTGGCCTTAAAATCTAGACCTGGCCTCAGCATTTTGACACTCACTGTGTGTTTTCTCCCAGACACTGGTTTCAATGCTTGTGACTGGATTTTCAAGTCCCTTGTGCATAGCTTTGCCCCTGTGTCAGTGGATGGGTCTTGTGGCCATGCTATGACAAGTCCTCCTGAAAAAGCAGGTTCTGTTTCGTCCCAGCCACCTTTTCAGTCAACTCTAGTGCAAAGCATGTACAGCACAGAGATGTTCCTTTGGACTGGGGAATAAGCTGGTGAAAGAAAATCCTTTGTAAAGGTGTTGAAAGAAGTTTTTTCTTGCAGGGCACTGACCCATCACGTCTTTCTACCTGTGTCCAAACAGGTACTTTGCCTGATGGATGGGGGGACCAGAATGGAGGTACAGGCTTGGGCCATTGCCTGGCTTGAAGGACACAGCTTTATGGATTTCTGCAACAGACTTTGAAACAGGTCAGAATAAAAGTGGTTGCAGTGGTGGTCAGAAACTCTGTGGTACAGCACAGCTGGCCAAATGTGAGCTTTGGGAATGAGTTGTGGTGCCAGCTGCGTGAAGCTGTTGGCTTTTCATGCCTTCCCAGCGGGGAAAACTTCGCTAGTGGATCTGGTCTCCTGGAGGTGGCTTGGGGACTGTGCTTGGAGCTGTGGGATACACCATGCTAGGGCAGACTAGGATTGGTCTGTGCTGGTTTGCAGAGAGCCCCCAAAGACCCTGGAACAGCACCAACCTGTACCCTTGCTGATGGGGATGTGTGTTAGAAGGGAGCAGTGCAGGACACCCTCCTGGGACAAGAGTCCCAAAAATCCTCTTCCTTCTGTGTAGCTCTGAGCTAGCTGTGGTGGACACAGTCTTTCCTGGGGTTCCTCACTCCCCAGTGCAGCACCACACAGTTGCTGGAACAGAACTGGGGCTGAATGCCAGGCTTTGGGTTCAGAAAGGGATCAGAGTGGCACATGGAAGGTAGTGGATTAAGGAGGTGCATGATACTCTTTCTGTCCTTGCAGATCCCTAAAACACAGCCTGGTGGAGGCCACGGGAGGTAGGGGCATAAATGGGGCACAGGGCAGCTCAGCCTGGTGTGGTCTGGCCATTCCTGTCTCAGTCTCTGGCCATCTCTCAGTCATCTGGGGATGTCTGATCTGCCTGCAGTGTCAAGCACAGGTGGCTTTTGGGAGGGGAATGGTGTTGAGTAAACACCCCTTCCTATTTATCATCCCATTTTCCATGTCTGATGTGGACCAGTGGCAAAAAAGGGTCTGAAGGAGGAGTGGGAGGCATTTCAGAGCCAGAGCTGTGTCACCATTGCAGAGATCCTCCAGCATGGCAGCCAGACAGGCACGCACACTCCCCCAGCCTCCTGATCACGTTATTACATTACACCTGACATTCCTTTCTGCCACTAATATGTTATTTTTGGTCTGACAGCTTTATGAGGGAGAAAAGAGAAATAGAGAGAGAGAGACACGCACCCGGACAGACACAGACAGTATTCATTCCTTATCAGCAAGGAACGGGTCTGACTCAGACATGAGAGATCTGCTGATTGAAACATCTTTGCTGTCTCCAGCAGCTTGCACTGTGCCACGGAAGGGAGAATCCCAGAGCCTGGAGAGGAGAGGAGAAGAGGGGCAGGATCAGGTTTGGAGGGTCAGTCCTCCAGGGATTTCCCTTTCCTGGCCCGAGATGCTCCCTGAACTCTACTGGGTTGTCTAATTTGTGGGAGAAATCAGACTGCTGTCTACCTTGGGATGCTGCCAGTGTGGTGGGAGGATGGTCATCTAGTTGACCATGTCATAATGCTAGTCCAGCCAACTGACTTACAGGCTGTGCAGCAAGCAGGTGGTAGATTAAAAGGCCCAATGGGATTCTTTTCCAAGGGGCCTTCCAGTGCCCGAAGGGGGCCTACAGGAGAGCTGGGGAGAGACTTTGGACAAGGGCTTGTAGTGAGAGGACAAGGGGGAATGGATTAAAACTGGCAGAGGGGAGATTGAGGTGAGACATGAGGAGGAAATTCTTGTGTGAGGGTGGTGAGACACTGGGCCAGGTTGCCCAGGGAAGCTGTGGAAGCCCCATCCCTGGAAGTGTTGAAGGGCAGGTTGGCTGGGGCTCTGAGCAACCTGGTCTAGTGGGAGGTGTCCCTGCCCATGCAGGGGGGTTGGATCTAGATGATCTCTAAGGTCCCTTCCAACCCAAACCAGTCTGTGATTCTGTTATCACCTCCAGTGCCTGGTCCTTGTGTTGGGTAGAGAAGGCTCTACCAGATGGTTATGGCTTGTGGAGAGATGTCCCACCAGGGGTGAGGGTTGGTGGATGAGCAGTGACCCCAGTGTGTGAGGAGTCCCGATGCTGGTTTCATTTTGCAGAGAGGAAGAGGGGGAATGAAAAAGCACGTGTGTGGGAAATGCCGTGTCAGACTCGGCCACTGGTTATTGTGTTGCTTTCAAAGGCCAGCGGGAGGGAGGAAGTGTGTGTGGGAAGAGGGAGAGGCAGGAATGCAACCTAAAAAGCTGAATGCTGTGAGTGTGAAAGTGGAAAAAAGGAGTGTGAAAAGAGCAGGAGTTCATTTGGGCTGGGTGTTTGCTGGCAAAACATAAAAAAGGAAAAGAAAATAAGAGGCACAAAAAAAAAAGCTGGGAATGAAAATGAGGGGAACAACGTTCCAATATGAAAACAATACTGAGCTCTTGTCTGATCTGCATCCCATGATTTACCAGGTGACCTGGAAAATCCAGTATGTTCATTCCTGGTGCTGGAGAGGAGATTACAGGCCATCCTCAGCAGCAGGTCCTGTCACAGGCACACCAGTCCTGGGAGGGCTTGACTGGCAGGTGTCTGCTGGGAAAGAAACAAAAAGACCAAACCAGTATTCTGTGCATCCAGGTGCTTCTCTTTGGCCCGTTTCCTTTCCCCAGGATGCCTGACCTCACTGAACACCTTCTGCAATAATATTTGCATCAGGCAACTCATGTGCTGTCCCCAGAATGGCCCTGGCTGCTAACTGAGTGCTGGGCTGTGTTCATCTGCCAGGGAGAAACAGCTTCAACCCTCTGCCTTCCCACATTGCAGAGAAAGCATCTCATTCCCAAGCATTGTGGGAGAAAGGCTGATCAAACAGAGCAATTAAGTCAACAAACAATACGATTAAGCCATGATCCCAGTGTAGTTTCCACCCAGAAACAGAATAAATAGCCTTCCCAGCACGGATAAATAAACTCACAGATGGAGGCTTTTGTGAGTGGCGAAGTTTTCCCTCCGCAGCCTTCTTGAGAGCACATCAAAATTGTGGAGTACATAAATCTCAGGCTCTCTGTCCTCACGGATCAGGGAGGAAGGAACAGTTGGCCTCCTGTGGGGCAGATGTTTGCTGGCTGGAGCCCGAGGGAAGGGACCTGGGGACGGTGCAGGGGCGTGCGAGGCTGCAGGCAAACAAAGGCTGCAGCAGCAGCTGGCTCCTCCAAGCGTCCCCAGAGGCCAGCTCTTGTCATGGCCTTGACACACAACACACGGCGTGAAAAGCTGTGAAGGAGAAGAGTGACCTGCTTCACACTTGGCTGGGCTCGCTTGTTACTGCAGGAACGGATGGAAAAATCCCCTTTTTTTGAACTGGGTTTCCAAACGGTCTGAGCTGGTGGTGGAAAAATGCATCTGCAGAGTCCTTGGGCAGTGCACAGAAAGCAGAACGGAGGAATTTGTCCAAGAAAAAGGGAGGTAGATATTCCCAGGAATGATGCTGGCTGCATGGAGGTGGTTGGATCCAGGCTGGTTGCTCTGACCCTTTCTGAACTCAGCTGGAGACCATTCTGAGAAAATTATTTTCCATTACCAGTCAGCTCTGGCCTCCATCCTGAGCTACTGGAGTCAGTGAAATGTTACCTCCCTTGAGGACTGGTTGACAGCAGGATTGTTGGGGCAGTGTGGGGAAGGAGATTATGAGAGTTTGGGCTGGAAGAGCAGCTGGAGTGGAAGTGCTCTGCTGGCATCAGGAGTGGAAAGGATGGGAAGGGCATGCCTGGGTGATATTGCAGCTTGCACGGTATTTGGGGTCACCTCTTTTAGAAGCAGCCAAGTCAGAAGCAGGAGGGAATTGTGCTGGTTCAAAGAGGTGTGAAAAGCTTGCGTGTGGTGAGTGATCATGGCAGTCTAAGGTGCAGATGTTCTGGACAGAGAAAGGAAGGGCTTTTCTCCCTGAGAAGAGCTGATATGGTGCTGTGTGACCACAGTTCTGCTGGGGAAAGCTGGCTGGAGACCAGGGAAGAGATGGGTGCTGCAGGGAAGCTTCAGCTCTGCAGAAGCCCCTGAGCTCTGCTCAGCAGTGCAAGCAAGTGTGGTGGGGGACTGTGGAGAGCAGGTGGAATTGCTCACCCAGCTAAACTCACCCCCAAAAGATACCAAGCTGAGTTCTCTCCTCTCTCCTGTTAGAGGATATTTTTGTTGTTCTTTCCTCTCCTGCCTCCTGTTTGCTGGTTGCATTACTCAAGAACTTGTTGAACACCCAAATGGCTTGATTTAGTGTTCAGGGCCCCTGAGCAGGGACTTGAGGCAGTGATCCTGGCGCCAGCCCCTGCTGCTGCTGTTTGAGCCTTGGCAGGCTGCTGTGCTATGATGAAATTAGCTGGGGAAACTAATTCCAGCCTGGAATTGGGTAGATCTGAACAGTTGGAAGAGTCGTGCTGAAGTGGTTCAAGTTGAGGGAATGTCCTGTGTATGACAGAGTTCAGCACCTGCATGTTAGTGCAAAGGCACATGTGCCTTGGGAGGCAGCTTGCTGGTGCTGTGGAATTTGTACAAATGTTGTGCCTTGGCTCCTGTGTTGACAGCAAAGAGGTCCTTCTGCACCAAAGACCACAGCCTGTCTTTAGGGAGCTGCCCTTCCAATACAACTGGTGGCCTCTCAAAATACAAACCTTCAGATGAGTTCATTAACCCTCAGTCCCATGATAAGGGTGTGTATGCTGTCACCTAGCCAAGGGCTTCCCAGAGATGTTTGCTTGGACTGATGTTATATTTTCCAGGCCCTACCCTGTTGTGCCTCCACATTTGTTACTGCTTTTGGATCGCTGCTGCCTTTTAAACAGTGGTTTGGGTGGCAGGAGACTTGTTCACTGTGAGGGTGGTGACATGTTGGCCCAGGTTGCCCAGGGAACTTGTGGATGCTCCAGCCCTGGATATGTGCAAGGCCAGGTTGGATGGGGCTTGCAGCATCCTGGTCTGGTGGGAGGTGTCCCTGCTGGTGACAGGGGGTTGGAACTAGATGATGTTTAAGGTCCCTTCCAACCCAAACCATTCTGTGATTTCTGTGACTTTCTGAGCCTCCATGTTGGGTTTTGACTTCAAGACAAAGAGGGAAAGCATTCCTTTAGTCCTGAATAGTGGCTCGCAGGGGCTGAGATCAGAGCCCTTCCACTTCCAAACAGGAAACAGCTGCCATTGCTTTCATTCTCCAAGAGCTCCTAGAGCTGGCCACCCTCCAGCTTCCTGCAGAAACACCCTCTGTGAGCTGGGAGACTCTAGGTGGGCCAGTGGCTGTGACCCTGCCCTGTCCCTGAGCCCGCTGCGGGTGCTGACACAGCCACAGCCTGGGATGGAGGACAAGAAACTTGGAGTTGTCAAGTAAGGGGGTAAACCGTGGCTGCCTTGTGACATAGCAAGGGAATGGCCACGTAAGGTTTTGAAGACAGATGTGTGTCTGTGCTCTGAGCTGGAAAAAGTCACTGTGGCTGCAGTTCTGTGGTGCTGAGCTAATGAGTTTCACCGAGAGGCAAAATACTTGGCTTGGGCTTGGCACTGCTCTGGTTTGACTGCATCACTTTTGGCCACCTCCAAGTGAGCTCACATCTGCTGGTAAAGTCATGGGGCTGTGCTGTGTCCCGTGGGAAAGGCTGAGAGACTTGCCCTTCATCACTATCATGGCTGCCAGGCTTTGTCCAGCTCAGCACTTTTCATCAGAAATCTCCCAAAATCACAGCTCAGTGTTCAGGACAAGTGGCTGCCCAGAGAGGCTGTGGGGTCTCCTTCACTGGAGACATTCAAAACCCGCCTGGACAAGTTCCTGTGTGATGTGCTCTAGGTGACCCTGCTCTGGCAGGGGGGGTTGGACTAGATGATCTTTCGAGGTCCCTTCCAAGCCCTGTGATTCTGTGATTCTGTGATTCTAGACAAGTGTCTTGCTCGGTGGGAAGGCTCTCCATGTGGAGCAGCTCTTGCCATAGACAGGCACAAAACCCTCCTCCTCCCAGAATATGGTTCATTTCATGCACTGTGGCGAGAAGCCTGGGGTGCAGCTGATGATGCTGACCTGGGTCTGTCCTGTTGGCACCAGAACCAAGGTGGGAACCCATCTTCCAGAAGCTGGTAATGGTCTGAGTGACAAAGGAGCTGTGCTGGCCACTCTGGGGACATTAGTTTAGCTGGTACTTTGGCAGCCCCTGCCTGGAGCAACAGGCTCTCTAATAAGTTTTAAGAGCAAGATGTTAGCACTAAGTTGTTAAGTGGTCAGTGCTGGTATCTTGGGTGGTCTCTGGTCAGCAATCCTGCTGGATGATGGAACGTGGGTGATCTACACTGGTGTGTCACCTCCTCCTAAGGAAGCTTCATCTGTGCAGATAAGCTGTGTTGCTGTGCAGTGTGCTCTTTGCATTTCCCCACAGTGTGCACTGGAGCTGTACCAGATGAGAGGCAGAGCAGGGATCTGGTCAGGAGATCCCTGTGCCTGCTTTGGCACAGTCTGCAGCAGAGCTTTCCCAGCAGGAGTGGGGTTGGTTTGAGCCTGTTTGACAGGTGAACCGTGAGGGAGCTGTGTCTCCCTGACCCCTACTCCTTGCCACTACCTTTCTGTTGTCATGGACAAATGCTGAGGCCCCTTTCAGCAAATACTGTCACTGCTCCATGACAAAGCACGCTTCCCTGGTTGGCATCCCTTTGGACAGACTGTTTGTACTCGTTGACATGAAACAAGCCCAACTGGAATGACATAATTTATAAAAGTCACGAGAGGATTTGGATCTTAGCCGTTCATTTCCTGCTGCATTCACCAAGCTGCGATTAGCAGGGACCTGAAAGATTACAGGGTGCTACTTTTCCTGTCCATCCTCTTTCATCCCCTTACTTCTTTTTTCATTCCTCATTTCCTTCCTTTCAGAGCTGGGCATACTGGATGTCTCCATTTTTACATGTTTTTTTCTCTCGCCTCGTTTCATTCCTTCTTTCCCTCTCTTCCCTTTTTCTGCTTTGTTTTTTGTTCCTTTGCTTCCCTCATCTCTTGCATTCTTTCCTTCCTCTTGCTTTATTCTCTCTCTATATTTAAACCCAGGCAAACCCAAATTATTTATGAAGGGCTGTAATTTATGATGCGTTCTTAATGTCTTGGAAGACACAGATAATTTATTTAATGAGTAAAGACATGATAATTCACAGATGATTATTCCAGTCAGAAAATTAGTTTCATTAATTTGGTGTGAATTCTCTGCCTTGATTTAGTGCAGAAGGAGTTCCTGAAACCCAGTGCAAGCCTTCACCATGGCCTTTTTTTTTTTTTTTTGTCATCACTGAACCAATGTGCAAGTTGGCTTCCCCATGTCTCACTTATCTCCCTTGTGCTCCTGCTTTCTGCTCATGTCCTACCAAGAGGAAGCCCCAGGTAGTAGAAGGTTTTTCTTGCAGTGTGTGTGGTTGGGAGACTGGGAAGAAACTGGGATGGAGGTGGTATTGCCATTCCAGGAGGTTATAAAACAGGCAAGATGTTTGTTTCACGAAGCCACATCCTGTTCTCTGAGCTTGTGCCCAGTAAGTGCAGCTCTGAGAGAGAATAAAAAAGTCAGCTTGCTTTTTTTAATAGAGTATAAAAAGTACTTTCCCAAATAAATTTCAAGGCAGATAATTTTACAGTAGTGTCTTGCTGATAACTGCAGTGTATATATAAATATTATAGGAAACCTATAGAAGTGATTCATGGTGCACTATTGATCTAATCAGATTTAATTAAGTGTTTGCATCATGCCTTGTTAATCACAGATAATAGGGCTCCAAGGACACCTTGCAGAATCAGAGCTTTGCTTTTCACAGCAGCATCCATGGCTGTATCTTGCTGAGGCCACTGTAGTCCACAGAGTGTCCCCAGGGATAAGCTTCCCTACTGCATTTTTACAGTCTTTTTAAAAATGAGTCTGTTGATGGTGCTCTAAACCACCTTACTAGGAACACTTCTCTGCTGTCTACCTGATGTTAGCTTAGGAAAGTTTTCCAGCTTTTACTGGAAAAAGTGGCAACATGGCTCTGTGTTTCTTCTCTGTGGGATGGGGAGATGTGTGTTTGTCTCTGGGACTGGGCAGTGAGGGTGCAAAGTGCAGTGACACTGTGTGCTGGGAGCTCTTCCCCCCTGCACGGGTGGGTGAGCTGGGTGGGATCCATCTGTCCCAAAGGGTGAGATGTTGCTTTGCTAGTAAGCCCTCAGGACTAACTGAGAGGGCTTTAAACCAGCACCCCTAGGGGAAGGGAATGCCATCAGGAAAGCTGAAGGAAGCCAAGGGTTAGCATGGCACTGCCTGAGGGGGGCAATGCTACTGGGGGCATTTACACTGCTGCTCCAAGGAGCACTGAGTGTGTAGAATCATAATGGCTGGGGTTGGAAGGGACCTTAAAGATTGTCTCGTCCCAACCCCCCCTGCAATAAGCAGGGGCATCATCAACTAGATCAGGTTGCTCAGAGCCCTGTCCAAACTAGGCTTGAATGCTGCCAATGGTGGGACACCCTCCACTTCTCTGGGGCATCTGTGCCAGTGTCTCACCACCTCCATCGTAAAAAAAGTACTTCTTATGTCAACCTAAATCTGGGTTGGTGTGGCCTCGTCTTGAGTCCTGTGAGCAGCTTTGGGAGGCACAATTTAAAAAGGATGTCAAGGTATGTGGAAGTGGGGTGGTCAAACACTGGAACAGGCTTCCTAGAAAGGTGGCTGATTCCCCAAGCCTGTCAGTGCTGAAGAGGCATTTGGACGATGCCCTTGAAAACATGCTTGAACTTTTGGTCAGCCCTGCAGTGGTCAACTAGTTGGACTAGATGGTTGTTGTAGGTCCCTTCCAGCTGAACTGTTCTTCGCCCCATCTCAAAGGTTGCATACAGAGGAGTCTGATGTGGAACAGTGTGAGGCTGGGGGGCGACACTCGCAGCAGATAGCAGCAGTGGTGGTAGTGTGTGTAGCAGAAAATTGAGCACTGGGTGGGATCCTGTTTGCTCCTTCCAGGCTTGGAATGAGCTGGTTGTGGGACTCATGTTTTGAGTATCTAATGTCTGGGGATGATAATACACAATTCCCCAGACAAGCAAGTCTCATTTGTGCTCTCTGGCTGCCTGGCTGGTTGGAGCTAGTGATGTTTCTTCTTGTGTTTAACCTGTGGCTTGTGTGTTTTGATCACCACAGCTGAGCTGGTATAAGCAGGCCTTCAAAAGCTGTTTTAGAAAGTTATGAATGGGCATCAGACTGGGAAGTCCCCTCCCCACACGCACAACTTGCTGCCTATGAAATCCTGTCTGAAGAACGACTCAGGGATGTGGTTGAGTTGGAGGAGGTGAAAATTTACCCTTCTGCTGGGTTAGTTGATATGAAGTGAAAGCTTCCAGAAATTTTGTAAAATGCTGGAGAAATGGGGAACAAATGTGTGATTAAATGTCCAAACTCTTTTGAAAAATAAATGTTGGTGAGATTTGATTGCACTGTTCTTCTCAGGATCCTCTGATCAGCTTGATCAGCAGGGGCAGTCGGTGGGAGCTGATGGAGGTTCTTGTCAGTACAAGGTCCTAGAGGTCTGTCACCTATTTGCTGCCTGTTCTTGTGCTCCTTGAGCTTAGGATCACTTTTTTTCCTTGCTTCTTTCATGTGAGCCAAACCTTCATTCACCAGGAGGATGGCTTCTCATGGGTACTTGCAGCATGTAAGCAATGGTAGCAGTCCTAATGCTGTTCAGCAGAGGCTCTGCTGGAGTGAGGGACACACAGGTCAAGGGCTTAGTTGCTGAGGGCATGTCTGATGCTTGAGCCTTGCTTTTTGTGGGAGCCTGAGCCACAATGGTCCAGTTGTGGCCTGGGAAAGCCTTGCATAACTTCCAGTTGCTTCTCAGGAGCATGTGAACCTGTGGCTGACCCCATCTTGCTTCCTGAGGTGCTCTGAGAGCAGCCTGGTGTGAGCACAGAGCTAGATATTCAAACCAGACCATTGTGTGTCCTTGGGTAGTGCCTTTGGAACAGGAGCATTCCCATCTTGAAGTGTCCTCATATCCCCCCTCACAGCTCGAGGTGGTTTTCTAGCGAGAAAGCAGTCTTCACATCCTCCCCAAAAGTGCTGTCTTTGGAAAGAGGTGGGGGATTTCCTGTGCCAGAGGGAATGTTGGCCAAGGACCCTTGTATGGATGGGTTGTGTGCCCTGGGACCTGTGTGCTGAGCTGCAGGGAGGTGTGAGACACAGGATACTATGTTCCCATTGCCTGATTCTTGAACAAAACTCTTCCTGCCTCACCTGTGCACTGGCTTTGAGATTTGCTTGTTTGAAATTCAGGCCTTACAAGGGCTGCCACGTTGGTGGAGCTAAGCAGTGGGAACTTTTGGGGTGAAGGTCACCGTTGCCTAGTGAAGGTTGTGGGTTCAAAGCCTACTCACAGTACAGGAGAGCATCATTTTACTGTGTTTGGCTCTGCTGCTGGCCAGGGCTCACTCATCTTTCTTTACCCGCAGCCATCACAATGTGACTTGATTGCATTGTTCTTTATGAGGAGCAAGAGCTAGATCTTGGCAGAATTTGTCTTCCCTCCCCCACGCCCAGGATGAGGCCTCCCCAGGTGCTGTCTCAAGTGTGCACTTGAGTGTTTGAAACCTCTGCTTGGAGCTCGACAGATGAGGAATGAATATCTCCTGCAGAAACGTCCAGCAGGGGTTTAGGAGCATGTTGGGACCAGCTGTACAAACACAGGAGCACGGCACAACCATTAGCACGTTCCTCAGCAGTTCTCCCTCCCCAGCACATCCCCTCTATGTCTCTCCCTGAGTCTCCAAAACGGTGCTGGGTTTGACCCCAGGTCTTCAGAGTGGTCTCTGCCTCTGGCCAGGGGTGGGTGGCCGGTGGGACTGTCCTTCCCAGAGGCAGTTGCTGCCCCATCCCGCTGCAGGAGCAAAGGAGCAGCCAGATGTGGTGTTCTGTTCAGCCCTTGTCCTTCCTCGTAGCTCTAGAGGACTTGAGGTGTGACTTGGACACTAGTTTGGGAACAGGCCAGCTACACTTCTCCAGGGCGGTCAGCAGGGGCACTGTCTTGGAGCTGTCTGCAGCAAACAGGTCCAAATACTTTCCTCTCTACACCTGCCTGGAGCACGGCCCATTTGCCACCCCCAGAAGCAATGGGTTTTGTCTGGTAACAGTGATTATCCCTTTTTCTCCTTTTTTTTCCTTTTGCTTTTCCTAACCAATTCGATTTGAAGTCTCCTCTCTCAAGGTGGCATGATGAAAGTTTGGTCATTGTACCAGCGTCTTGGAGTTAATCCCTTTGGAGGAAGCTCCTCTCTTCTTCATAGATCCTGCTGCACCTGCCTCCTTGCAGAAACATCCCATCCTACCAGGCAGGTGCAGTGGCCTTCCTTCTTTTGGGTGGCTCTTGCTTTTCCAACTGGCATAGCAGAAACTGCCAAAGAAGGCACAGGAATTGCTTTCCCTTCCCTCCAGCTGCACAAGAGTAACCCCCAGGAACTCCTGGTCTCTGGGTGGTAACATGGTAGGTGGGTTGCAGAGGGGTCCACCACCTCCCAGAGAGCTCAGGCTGCACTGAAAGTGTGAAACACTAAGCCCTGAGGCTATCACCATCCCAAATGGAGCAGATGATCAGACAGGCTCCCCGGGAAGGGTTGTGGCTTGCCTGCATCCCGGGTGGAGAGGAAACAGGGGCCTCACAGAGCAGCTCGGGCTGCCTCCTAAATGCAAGTTCACGTCCTGAGACCTTTCTCAAAGCGTGCAGAGGAGTATCTGCCTAGGGACGTCAGTAAGTAGTGAGTCCACAAAGCAATCTGTTTGTGTTAATCTCAGATGGCACAGAAGAATAGTGCTCAGCACTAGCTAAGTGCTGGGCAAATATTAGTGTCTGTCTGTCTTTTTTTTTTTTTTTTTCCCCACTTGTTGCAGGAGCTGGAGCTTACCACACTCACTAAGCTCCAGTGTCTGCTCCCGTGGGAGAGCTGGTGGGAGCCTGGCTTTTCCTGGGCCACCTCTACAGCTCTCAGGACAGGGTGCTTCAGAGGGGTAAAAAGGAAAGCCTGTTCTTGTTTGCATTTTGCACTCCTTTCACCCCCTCCCTTGCGTGACTCGAGTATTAAGGCTGCTCCCCACACCTTCTACCCATAAAAATGCCCCTGCAGAGCCTCATGGGGGGATAACCTGGTGCCAGGAGTTGAGCTGGGTGTCAGCTGCTCTCCTCCTGCAGGCAGCAGGCTCTGGCAAGTGCCAGGCTGGTCCTTACCCTTCCACCGCTCCGTAGGCAACGAGGTAAAATGAAAACAACTTCTCTCACTGCAGTTCTGTGAACTGGGAACTCATAAAGGTTAAAGTGCTTTTAATTATGAGCTTGTTCTGATTATGCCCAGCCTTTGTTTCCTCCCATGGAGCGGGCCAGCCCTCTGAGGTCAAGATGAACTTCAGTTACAGAACTTCTGGCACATGCAGTTAGGAAAACTGGAGAGCTTCCCCCTCCTAAAACTAGGCACCTGCAATGTGTGATCTATTGCTCCCCAGAGAGCAGTTCTCCTGGCTATAATGTTGCTGAAAGCAGAACAAACACATTTGTTTCTGGACATGACAGGGCCTTTCTCGTTTCCTCTGGCTCTGTGGTGCACCAGGAGCCCCATGTTCTCCTCCCAGCTGTGAGATGGCAGGCTCTGATGAAGCAAGGGGTCGAAGCTTTCAGTGAGTTCAAGCTTCTCACTCCTGGACTTGGAGTTGAGGTTTCTTAAGCTAGACTCACTCCCTACACCCTGAACTTTAGCTGATGTGAAAAGTAACTCTGAGGCCTCCTGGGGAGGCAACAGAGGGGCTGCAAGCAGAGGTTCAAGCTAGGAGACCCACTCCTGCTGACTCTGAGTGCAAAAGAACAGGTCAGGTGCCAGGAGCCTTGTACAGGGGGTCTTTACCAGCACTGTGAGGGCAAAAAGTTCATTTTACTCTGGCTTGAAGTGGGATTATTGGGGAAACATCCAGTAGTACAGCATCTCTGGCACTGCTGCCCTCTGCTCTGCTGGGTGCCACTACAGCAGTAATGGTTATGGCCAATTAATTAGAACTGCTTCCCCTTGTTTCCCTCTTATAAATAACTTCCTCTTTAGTCAGCCAGCAAAGAAAACAAGGGAAGAGTGAAATAAGTCTGGAGTAAAGTATGAACTTCCCTTTTATACCATATTCCAGATAACAGCAGTCTGTGGAATGCTCAGGGAACAGGCTTTCTGAGCCACTGCTCCGCGAAGCCACATTCTCTTTATGAGCCTCTTCAGTGGATAAAGTGAAGTTTTTAATGGCTGTTGCTGTTCCTTTTGAAGGGCTGTGAAGTCTGGGTCATGGCAGAGCAGAGTAAACTCCCCTTCTCTTCACTGCCATCAGAATTAGCTTTTTCTGAACTGCAAAGCCTGATGAGGGCAGGTCAGCTCCAAGCTCATCTATGATGAGGATCTTAATCAGGGCTCCAGCCAGTAGTACTCACCCTGATTGAGAAGGAAGAGGTGGGAGGGAGGACTTTTTTGTGTGTGTTTTGCTTTGCTTAAAGACTTTCAAGAAGTTACTTTTGGCTCCACTGGGAGAATGCTCTGACAGTGCCCAGAGGTGTCATCTGCCCAGGGAGGTTGTGGAGTCCCTCTCTCTGGGGACATTCAAAACCCCCCTGGATGCAATCCTGGATAATGTGCTCTGGGCAATCCTGATTTAGTGGGAGGGTTGGACTAGATGATCTCTAGAGGTCCCTTCCAACTCTGGCAGTTCTGTGATCTCCCTTCTCCATGGAAAATGGACCAGACTCTGTGCATATAGCTGAACTTGGGTGGGACGAGTCTGGGCCTTTGTATGTAGCTGGTTAGAAGGTTTGTGTGATCATGGCTTGGCCTCTTTACTAACCCTACTGAGGAATTCTCATCCTTGTGCACCTCCCTATAAAAGGTGATGGGTATGAAGGGGATTTGCCTGTAGAGCAGTCAGTGTGTGCTGGATGGGTGCCATGCACAGGGCTCTTGGAGGGGATGAAGGGGAAAGGAACAACCCAGCTCTGCTTTCCAAATGTCTTTGGCCAGGTGCCTCCCCTGAAGGGCATTTAAGATGGCAGGGTGAGGATGGGATGAGCAGTAAGCTCATGCAGATAGCTACAGATCACTGGTTCAGAGAGATCTAGTATGCCAGGTTGGAAGGGACCTCAAGGGTCACCTGGTCTGAACTTTGTAGGTTATAATGTAGTTGAAATGAGATGGCCCAGCACCCTGTCAAGCTGAGTCTTAAAACTGTCCAATGGAGGAGAATCCACCACTTCCCTTGGGAGAGTCTTCCAATGTCTGACTGTCCTCATGGGGAAAAATTTTCTTCTGGAGTCCAGTTGCAATCTCCCCAGGAGCAACTTGTACCCATCACCCCTTGTCTTTTCCATGTGTAAAAAGGGAGTCTCCATCTTCTTGGCAGCCACCCTTTAAGTACTGGAGGAATGTGGCAATAAGGTTTCCCCGAAGCCTTCTCTTCTCAAGGCTGAACAAATCCAGTTTTCTCAGCCTCTCCTCACATGGCAGATCGTCCAGTCTTCTGATCATCCTTGTGGCCCTCCTCTGGACCCTCTCCAGCCTGTCCCATCCTTTTTGTAGAGCAGGGACCAGAACTGAACACAACACTCCAGGTGTGGTCTGACAAGTGCCGAGTAGAGCAGGATGATGACTTCCTGATCTCTGCTGCCCTTGTTGATGCAGCCCAGCACCCTGTTGGCTTTCTTTGCTCACTGGTCCCTTATGTTGAGCCTGTTATCCACCAAGACCCCCAGGTCCCTTTCCCTAGGGCAGCTCTCCAGCCAGGTGGATCCCAGTCTGAACTGCACTCCTGGGTTATGTGCTCCCAGGTGTGAGGCCTTACACTTGTCCCCGTTGAACTTCATAAGGTTCCTGCTAGCCCACTCCTCCACCCTGTCCAGTTCTTCCTGGAGGGTGGCTCTCCCTTCCAGACTGTCAACCTCCCCACTCATTTTGGTGTCATCAGCAAACTTCATCAGGGTGCTCTGGATGCCAGCATCCAGGTCACTTGGGAAGATGTTAAACAGCATTGGGCCCAGTATCGATCCCTGGGGGACCCTGTGTGTGACTGGTTGCCAGTTTGAGAAGTGTACAGGAATCCCAGGGGAGTGCAAAGCTCCAGGCAGGTTGAACTCTGCCACTGTCCCCTTGCTCCCCACATCGTTCTCTTGCAGGTTCATCCTTTACCTGTGCTCAGTATAGGAGTGAAGGGTCCAGCACCACAAAGCTCACTACATCTCTTGGGTCTCAAGGAAGCTGGAAGCTGCAGAAACAAAAAATCACAGAATGGTTTGGGTTGGAAGGGACCTTCAAGACCATCTAGATCCAACCCCCCTGCATGGGCAGGGACACCTCCCACTAGACCAGGTTGCTCAGAGCCCCAGCCAACCTGCCCTTCAACACTTCCAGGGATGGGGCTTCCACAGCTTCCCTGGGCAACCTGTTCCAATGTCTCACCACTCTTACACTAAATAATCTCTTCCTAATGTCTCACATGGGTGAGCCTGAAGAATGGGTCCCTCTTCCTTGGTGCACTCAATGACAAGTCTTGCATCTTCCTGAACAGCCAGCAGGGCAGCATAGGGTGATAAATCCCCTCTGGCTGACCTGGGCAACTGAGCCAGCATCAGGGATTCCTGCCATCAGTCTCAGTAGTTATGGAGGGACCAGGGCAGATCTTCAAGCGGGCTATTCTGGTCTAGGCTTAAAGTCCCTCAGGAGGTGGAAGATGTATCTAACTTGGAGAGCATCTATCTACAGGATGGGTCAGGTCAGAGAGCTTGGAAGACGTATCTAACTTGGAGAGCATCTATCTATGGGATGGGTCAGGTCAGAGAGCTTGGCCGTGGGTGTTGCTGCCCTAGTGTGGGAAATGATCATGGTCCCCTGATCCCACCCCCAGGCTGCTGATCCACTGCTCTGGTTTATTGCAGGGTGCTGTTGAATGGAGCAACCAGCCCTTTTCCCAGAGCTTGAATTCTGCAGCTCTGCTGCCTTCTGTCTGCCATCTTTCCAGTCTTTGCTGTTTTCCCAGAAGCCTTTGCAAGCATCCCCCAGCTAATGATGAGCTGTGTGGCCATAGGTGCTTCCCAGAGCTTTCATGAAAGGGGAAGTCTGGCCACTATGTCAACTACACTCGGTTTCTCTTTTATCCGAAATTCCAAAAGCTTGAACAAAATAGCCCTTTGGCATTGTTCCTAGGAAACCACTCACCAGGCAGTTGGAAATAATCATGCAGATAATTTACTTGAATGCTGTCGATATGCACATTTTAGTCTTCTCTTTCTGTTTCAAAAGAAATTGGAAAGAGGGGCAGTGTTACTGTCTTTTGAGAAATAATAAAGGCAGAGGGTTGCACACGCAGCAGTTCTTACATTTCTTTTGTAGCATTAGGTGAAATAAAAGAAATTTACCAAAAAAAACTCCAAAAAAACCCAACCTGCAAGTAGCAGTAAGTAAATTCTGTTCTTTTTAAATATAGAACAAAGTTAATTGGTATTTTTTCTTCTGTGAAAGTATCCAAAGGCTATTTGGAGTTCTAATGAGAGATCTTATTAGGCTCTTGTTTTGAAGAGGGATTAACAAAACGGTTTGGGAGGGAAGGAGATTTTGGCTGACATGGTTGTATTGTTGCAGCCTTCCTCCCAATTCCTAAGTTTTCATCTTCCAAAACTACAGATTTTAATTTAAAAAAAAAAAAAAAAAAGGGAGGGGGGGGAAATTCTCGGCCTTTCAGCTCAGCAGCACATACAGACAAATAAATTAAAAAGTGGGAGAAGTGGAACTAACCCAATAATCCGTGAAAACCTAATTTCCCTCACAAGCATCGCTGACGCAAGCGTCTCCCCTCTCCCTTCCCCTTCTCCAGTTCAGGGGCAGTGATTGGAGAAATTGGCTAACAAGATCCGAAAATTTAATTACCGTTCTGCCTCCCCTTCCCAAGAAATTGGATGTCACACTTCCTTGTAGCCTGTTTTTAAGATGTGCTGTAGCAGGTTTTCACATGACTTGAACCTGACTCCCTACACTCTCCTTCTGCCCTCTTTTACCTATTCCCCATGGAAATATCCATCCAGTGGAGCTAATCCTTGGACCAGGAGCTGAGATGTGAGAGAGACCACGGCTCTATTGAAAGCTGTGGTAAAACTCTGCCTGGCCTAAATGGAGCCAGTTTTTGCTCCTGGTGTTGGGGGAAGCATCAAAGGGGAGAGAAGAGGGGTTGGGATGCACTGTGGAACATCATCTCTAGGTGTCCCTCATCTTCACGCTGGAACAGGCAAAAGGAGAGGACAAGGTCAGAGAAGGCTTTGGATTTGCATTACTCTTGCTCCTCTGGTTTTATGGCTGGGCCACGGACAGCACAACTAAGAGTTTTCCTGTCTATTCAAGCTGCAGGTCTCAGACCTAAGCTTCCTCTTTGTTCCCAGGCTTTTGTGGGGGCTCTGTGGATACTGAAGAGCAGAGGCTGTTTCTGCTTGGCTGTCACAAGGCTCTGTGCAGGGCAGAGATGAATACAGTGCAGGAGAGAGGAAACATGGCCTGCTTTGTCATGTAGCTTTTATCATCGGAAGGGATCTCAGACATGCAATTAACTAAAAAGGAGGCTGTTCTGCATAACACAAGCCTGTTGTATCCAGCCCAGCGACCCGAGCTTTGGTCTCATGGCTGGCGATGTCACCAGAGTCCCCTGGTAGCTGAGCAGCCCCTCTGGAAACAGCTGCTCTATTTACTTTTTGATTTGTATTCCCAGCATGTCCCATTCTGTGCCGACTGTAAGCCTGGCTTAGGAATTCAGTGCAAGCACCTTATCAGATAATGAATAATGATTTATTGAACATATGGGTAAACAGCATAGATAAGATATAAATACACTTCGGAAATGCAGTTGCATTTGAAGGAATGTATAACAAATCGGCCCCGTTTGCAGCTGCCACAAAGGCACCTTCTGCATGGGCTGCCCTGTGTCCCTGCAGGGCTTTTGCACACGTGTCCATGGGGAAAAAACCTAAGGAGTGAGTGTGAGGGCAAAGTCAGGGGCCTACAGGAAAGCTGGGGAGGGACTTTGGACAAGGGCTTTTAGGGAGAGGACAAGGGGGAATGGATTAAAACTGGAAGAGGGGAGATTGAGGTGAGACATGAGGAGGAAATTCTTTCCTGTGAGGCTGGTGAGACACTGGCCCAGGTTGCCCAGGGAAGCTGTGGAAGCCCCATCCCTGGAAGTGTTGAAGGGCAGGTTGGCTGGGGCTCTGAGCAACCTGGTCTAGTGGGAGGTGTCCCTGCCCATGCAGGGGGGGTGGAACTAGATCTTTAAGGTCCCTTCCAACTCAAACCATTCTGTGATCTGCCAAGAGGTGCTTCCAGGGACTCAGGCATTTATTTGCTCTTGCTGCAGGACCTGGTCTTGTGCAAGTTAAAGTGGGGTGAAGTGCTTCCCCACTCAGGTAAATGCCTTCTGTGGGAGCAGCTGGATGCTGGAACAAGTGGTCTGGTGGCACATAACATGCATGCCCTGTAGATCTTGGCGTGGTGGAGGTGGCCAGGGGCTGGCTGCTCTTGGCAGGGCCAGGGCAGTGTGTGGCATGTTTGCAGAGCCCATGTTGAAGCCTTTGCTTCCACAGTCACAGAGTTGTTAGGGTTGGAAAAGACCTGTAAGAGCATTGAGTCCAACCATTAACCCAGCCCTGCCAAGGCCACCACTAACCCATGTCCCTCAACACCACATCTACATGGCTTTGAAATCCCTCCAGGGACGGTGACTCCACCACTGCCCTGGGCAGCCTGTGCCAGGGCCTGACAACCCTGTTGGGGAAGAAATTGTTGCTAATGTCCAATCTAAACCTCCCTTGGGCAACTTGAGGCTGTTTCTTCTTGTCGTGTTGCTTGATACTTGGGAGAAGAGACCAACACCCACCTGTGTTACACCAACTGGAACCCAAGGCAGGGAAAGGTTAGCCTGAATATTTGTGTGTCTAGTGGATTTCTGACTGGAATGTCAACAGGCTGCGTTATTTGAGCCAGGACTTGGGTTTTGATTTGACTGAAACAAAACTGAAGAGTGTTTCCCCACTCTAGATAAACGAATGCTGTGGAAGCAGCACGTGGATGCCTCGTTTCTGCAGGATGCACTGACTGCCTCTGGAGGGGGGTGGGGAGGCAGGGTTTGCATTTCAGTTTCTTGCGTATTGGAATGCATATCAATTACAAGATGCACCTTGTGGTTGCCTGGCTTTTATCTTCCTGCTGGAACTTTGAGCCTTTTCATGCCTCTTCTGCTGCTTGTGTGTTGAATGAGGCTCCTGGTGGCAATGGCAGTGGGGTTGGGTGTGTAGGAGCGTGGTGGCAAGGTCGGTGCTGGCAGGGGGAGAAGGTGCTGTGGCACTGGCGGTTACCTGCTTCCTCACGGCACAGATGGGTCTTCTCCAGCCTTCTCCATCATCACAAGAAAGCTGAGGAGGGACTTTTTACAAGGGCGTGTAGTGAGAGGACAAGGGGGAATGGATTAAAACTGGAGGAGGATAGATTTAAGTGAGACATGAGGAGGAAATTCTGGAGTGTGAGGGTGGTGAGACACTGGCCCAGGTTGCCCAGGGAAGCTGTGGAAGCCCCATCCCTGGAAGTGTTGAAGGGCAGGTTGGCTGGGGCTCTGAGCAACCTGGTCTAGTGGGAGGTGTCCCTGCCCATGCAGGAGGTTGGATCTAGATGATCTTGAAGGTCCTTTCCAACCAACCTAAACCAGTCTGTGATTCTATGATTTGGTTGTTGAACACAGGGTTCTGCGTGTGAAGGTGGTGACTAGTGTTGTTGGCAATGTCCTGTGTACTGACCAGTTAACTTGCCTTCCCTTTTGAAGTAATTCCTCCTCAGCAAATGCCAGCCTGTACTCAGCTGAACTAGTAACTGCGCTTGTCCTGCCTGTCGAGCCTGCCCCATCTTTGCTGCTGAGTTTGCAGCAACTGTTGGTGGAAAACCTATTGGAGATCCAGCGTGCCCTTACTATTTTTAGAGTTGTCCAAGTGTCGTGGTACCACTCCACCCTTGCTATCCTCAGGTGTTCACTCATCCTTCTCTGTGCATCTTCTCTGTGGTAGCAGCTGCCTGAAATGCTCTCTCCCTCTGCAGTCCTACCTGCTGAGATGCCTACAGCTCCTCTCTGCAGGCAGAGGGGATGGCAAGTGGTCAGCCTGGCCTCCTTCTTTATTCTCCCTGCAGCCCTTGATATCTGCTCCTCCACTTTCTGGCCAGGGGCCCTGCCATCAATGAGCCAGTGTTAGTTGCAGCCCCCCCACCAAGGTCACAGATAACTGATAGCTGCACTTTTCCCCTCTGCTTTAATCAGCAGTAACGTTTGAATCCTTTAAACAAGAGGGAAGTCAAACCCCACCGAGTGGGTTGTTGGGTGTCTGAACCACAGATGTGGTGGGGTTGTAAAAGACCTGACTAACCCAAAGATATTTTAGTTCAGAGCCTGGCAGTTTGATTGTTGTGCTACGAGCTTTTGGACTGGGGGTGGAGGGTAGAGGTGATGCTGCCTTTTTTTGAGCTAACATGATAATCCTTTAAGAAATAGAGGGGCCATGGCTGAGGAGTCCTCTGAGACCATCTTCTGCATGCTGGGGGTGTGGTGCAATGGATGAGTATGGGAATACAGCTAGTTTGGTTTTTCCAGCTTTGGTCCTACCACCTGCAAGTGGGAAGATGATGTTTTTCACGTGCTCCACAATAGTGACAGTGACATTGCTTTCCCTGAGGCTTTTGTGGAGATGTGGCGTCTCACTTTTTCTTTTTTCCCCTTAAGATTTTTCAGTGTCTCACTGTGTGAATGCCTTCCTCTCCTTTCCCCTCTGTTTGTGCTTGTCATCCCCTTGTTTTTCCCCAGCAGGCCCAGTTCACTGTTGTGTGACTTCTGGGCTAAAAGGTAAATTACAAAAGCCCAGGGACCGGGGAGCTTGATAAAGCTTTGTGATCCGATCTGTTGGTGAATACAGCCGCAGAGAGAATTCGATTTGCATACATTTCCTACCCTGAATTCCTCTGGTGCTATTAAGGGTCTCCATAGCCAGCACAATCTCTGAACTGTGGGGCTTGTATGCATGCAGGAGTACACGTATTTGGTTTCTTGGAAAGAGATTTATTGAAGCGTTTTTCATGTTATTGTCCACCCCTCCCCTCCTTTTCCTCCCCATTGAAGAATTTTGTGCTGCTGTAGAGACTCTTTGATCTGAGTTAATTCTTTGCTGAAGCTTCACAAGACAATAGGAAAACCCAGCATTGCTCTGGGGAGAATCCTTCCTGCTCAGAAAAGGTGGAAATAGTGCTCACTCGGTGAGGTGGTGCAGCTCGAAGGTGGGGAGCCTTGCTTGCTGCTCTCATGGTGTTATTTTGCTGGTGGACACCAAGCTGTGAGTACTGCTCCGGGCTGGGGGAAGCTGTGGGAATGACTGGTTGCCTGGAGGTTGTTCCTGTCGGTGGGGGGGAGGAATTAGGGCAAGTGATTATCAAAGGGACTGTGGGGAGTTGCCTGGCTGGAGGGATGTGGGCCACGTGAGCTTTCCTTGCTAAGATGCTCAAGGAAGGGGTTTAGAGATCACAGTGGCCTGAGTGCTGGGAGGACAACCCTGTGACCTCTTCTAGTTCTGGGGGAGACTCCTTCTATTCCAGCCAGACCCAAGGGCTGCTGTTCTGAGGCAGTCTGGAAGTTTTAAACACAAGCTCTTCTTTTGCAAGGTCTCTTGGCTTTCACACACAAATCAGAGTGGATGTAGCCATGGATTCAGGTCCTGCCACACCAGACTCCTCTAGCCAATCTTTACCTTGGTGAAGCAACCCCCAAACAAAACTATGTGCCAGCCCAGAGTCACGGGCCCTGTGGGCTCAGCTCCCGTGGGAAAGTTAGCCAGCTGCATCCTGTGGGCCTTGGTCTTCCCTCCTTTCCCTCCTTGTGCCTGGCTGCCCCGTTAATTGATTACTCCACTGTTGAGCTGTTGCTTCTGGAGCTGAATGTGTTGAGCGAAAGCGCGAGAGCAGAGAAAGGGAACAGTGATTCCGAGCGCCAGGCTCGCATCTGAAAGATTACAGCACAATCTAATGAGCTCATTAATTTCATTTCATTAACCAAACACTGCTCGTGGAGAATGGCAAATATTTAAAGAAGCGCAGCAGGGTCAGAAACACATTTAATTAATGTTGTCACATGATACTGAGAACAGGAAGGGGGAATAAATCCTGATGCTATATATTAAGATCCGTGGTGACTTCTCTTTTATATTTAATGTGCTTCTTGGGCGAAAGTCCCCTTGCTCTTGTGTGCCTGTCTGGCTCCTATTGTCACAGTGCCTGAGCAGCTCCCTGACTTGACTGTGTTTCCCCTTCCTCCCAGGGCCCAGGGAAGTCTGGCAGTGCTGTTATCCCATTTATAGGGGAATGTTGGAGGCACGAGGAGAGGACTCCAGCCCAGTTGCACAAAAGGTCAGTGGCAGGTGATGCTGGTTTCTCTGTGGTTCTTCTCTTTGGTAAGCCATGCCTCCTGTGATTGTCACAATAAATTAGCTATAGGCTGAGCTTGTCAGCTTCCTGTTCATCCAGCTGGGCACTCGAGATGCCACAGCATGGGTGAAATTGGAAACGCACACACAAGTGATAGGGAGGAGGGAGGGTCAGAGCCCTTCTCAAACCCTTTGAAGTCTGGTGTGCTCAGCTTGGCCATGTGAGTCACAGCAGTTGCAAAGCAAGTTCTCATCCCTTTCTCACCCATGTCTCAGGGAATTTGGATCTGGGGATGTTGGCATGAACCAGCTGCGTTATTTATTAATCTGTGTTGTTGAAGTGGGCTTTGCTGATTTGGGGGAGGGTATCTCGTTTGTGGTTCTTTGGTGAGGTCTGCTGTGAGGCATCCAATGAAAACTACATATTGCTTTTCTGATTGTCCTGGTACACTCGGCTTCTTCAGGAAAATTGAATTAGGATGGATACCCAGAATGCACCTGAAGGTCTGGGTTTCTCACTGGCAAATTATTTCTGTGGTTTCTGGTTCAAGAAACATCCCAGCTAAAGCAATCTCAGAGGGGGTGGAACCCTGAAATCTGCTGGCTCTCCTGCCTTTGTGCATGTCCTATGGGATGCTCTTAGCTCTGCTAAAGGGCCCTGCTTTGAGAGGGGCAGGAGGTGGCTCTGATTTAGGGTAAGTGGTCAACTGAGCTTTACCTGGGATGTTTAGAGGGCCAAGCCTGTAGTACCTTGAAAATCAGCTTGGCCAAGGAATTGTAAAACCACATCACCTTTGCTGTTGATGGTTAGTTTGACTGAGTGCTCAAACCATGCCCTGGGCTGCCAATACTGCTTCATGGAAATCAATGGGTCACCCACCGCAGAGCACTGGGTGACCAGGTGTGAATTGGTTTTAGCTAAGGGTCTGAGCCAGATGGCTGCAAATGCCTTCTTGAGGCCACAGCTGCCTCTGGGGACCACTCCATCCTGCCAGCAAACCTCAGGGTCTCACCCATCCCGCTGCAAGCCTCCCCTTGGAGCAGAGCTGTGCCGGAGGTCTCGGGGGTGCCTCTGTGCAGGCAGGACCATTTTTTCCTTGCCATAAAAGCAAACGCACTCTACTTGGCAATATTCCTTAGTGGTGATTATACCAACATTAAAAAAGTGTCTGCTGTTAATGCAGTATTGATGCTGTGAGGAGCTGAGAGGAGCAGCGCTCGCCGGGCTGGCCAGGTGGGGAGCAGGCGGGGCCGGGCAGCCTTGGGGGGGGTTGCTGTCATTAATTGCTGCAGCTGAAGGGAGCAACTGGGCTGAAAGGGCAGAGCATAAATTGTGAAGTGCCTATGAATTAGTCCTTTGGTGACAGCTTTGGCCGACAGGTCTCTCGGTGACGTCTGGCACCTCCACAGGCAGTTGCAAGCGGCTGGGAGCAGAGGAAGGCAAAGAGCAGGGGGAGAGGGTCTCCCTTCGCTGTGCTGCGCGGCACTTTGCCCGTTACCCCATCGCTCACCCCTTGGCTTCTCATTACTTGGTGGTTCTTTATTGCAATCCAATGAAGCCGTGCCTGGGGCCCGTGAGTCCCTCCTCCCTCCCGTGGCTCAGCCGTGTGGCAGGGGGCCCGGCGCTCGCTGCCCTGCTCGGCCCCAGGCAGCCTTACCCTGCAGAACCTCCTGCTGCTGAGAAGCTGGGATGGATGGAGCACCTGGCTGGTGGTGCTGCAGGGGTCTCAGTGTTGCTCTGGAAGTGCAGACCCCACCCCAGGGTAAGGCTGTGCCCATGGGATGAGGGATTTGTCCCTCTTTGCTGAGGACTTGGCAGGGCTGGTGACCCAGGGGAAGTCCCTTCGGGGATCCCAGGGGGTTGGTTGTGGTTTTTGCTCCCTATGAGTGAGGACGCGGTGCCCCGTTGGATCGTAGCAGAAATATCTGCTGATGGAAATTCCTGCTGGTTATTTGGTTGCAACCTTGCCGTTCACCTAGATGGAGAGTCCTGGCAGTGAAGTGGTGGAGCCTGTGTCCTTGGGTGGCAGGTGTTGTCTGCAGGGAGCCCTGGGGCTCACACCCGATGAGTATGTGATCAGTGCCTGGGAGGCAGATCATAGCAAGTTGGTTGGACTGTCCTTCCCAGTTCTGACATATGGGCCTCGGGCCTGTCCAGCTTGTGCCTTGTGCTTGGGTGGATGGTCCAAATCCCCAGCCCAGCATGGGAAGAGGCAAAATCCCCCCCTGCTACAGGGCCTGCTGCAAAGACCTCGCTTTCCCTCAGGAAAAGGAATGGTACAGTGTGACCTGAGGAAAGGTCCCTCCAGGTCCAGCACAGCCGTAGGACAAGAGAAATCCTTGTCCTGGCCTAGAGCAGGAGGTGTGTACCACAGGGAACCTGGCAGGGCCGAGGTGGGTTTGGGTGATCTTGCCAAGCACCTGTGATGCTGGGAGGCCGACAGCATTTCTGTGCTCTTGGTGACATGTGTTGCCCTTTCCCAGGAGCATCTGTTTTTGTCCTGTCTTTGGAGCTGGCGAGCAAGCCGCCCACTGCATCCTGCTGAACTGTTTCTTGTGCCTGGGAAAAAGAAAACCCCTTCTCCTGCATGAAATCACAGGGACAAAAATCTCCAGTGGCTGAGGAAGCAGCTGTGCCTTTCATTCTCTGCCTGGAGGATCGTGGTTTGCTGTGTTGCCATTTGCACATATTTGAGCAGCTCTTCCCTGTCGCTTCCTGGCTCCCTAAAAAGCCAGGTCACACCAGGGATGTGACAGATTGGCCAGTGACCTGGAAGGACATCAAATGGAAGGATTGAGCTTCTGGAGGGGGTTTGTCCAGAGAACTCGTGGGTGGAGAAACAAAAAGCCTTCCAAATACCAATGCAGTCTGTTCTCAGAGGGGGAAACTGGAGTGAAAGAGCACCCACCAGCAAAATGCTCCCTGAGCTGCAGCTATTTAATGTAATTCCCATTCCCAGCCTCTTTGAGTAAGTGTTTGACCATCTTTGAAGGCGTTTTCTAGTTCACTGGTGCCATCCATGAACAGATTTTCTTGCCCTGCTCTCTGAAATTTGGACCATGACCAGAAGTTTGCTTATCCCTGTTCTCCTCAAGGTGCTTGAATCCCTATCAATCACCCAGCTCGTCAAAGCAGAACAAACTTTTCTTTTGAACCTTTCCAACCCTATGACAAAATCAAAAGAAGTCTGGGATCAGGAAAAACCAGCTTTGCCAGTAGAAACCTGAAAGGTAGAACATAAAACCAAAATGGTGGTGTTTCAACAGAATGCAGAAACCACTGTTTTGGTGGGGTGGTTGTTCTCTTTTCAGGGAGAGGTATTTCCTGCTTGTGAGCTGAAAGGCAAGGATTTTTTTTTTCCCCTGCTCTAGTAGTGGCACCTTCTGCTGTCAGGATTGATGGCTTAGATTCTGAAGATACTTCAGGCTTCAATAGTTATGCTCCCTTAATTGAGGTATTACAGATACTATGGATTTTTTTTTTTAGCACATCCTTTACTTTTTGTTGTTTTTCCATGGTTCAATGGTTGCCTCCGTGGGTGAACTTGAAGGTAAACAGAAATCCTTAAAAAAAAAAAAAAAAAAAAAAGTAAAAGAAAGTGAGTCTAAATATAAATCTGTCAAAATCAGACTCTTCTCTGCAGTGGCATTAAAGGAAGCCCAATCAACTGCCTGTATCTGTGGCTGAAAAGTTGAGCGAGGGAGCCAGGGGTGCCAAGGTGTCCATCATGGACGTGGAGACAGATCCATGAACTGCAAAGAGAAACCACATGAGTGAAGTTCTGGCTTTGCTGAAGTCTGGGGCAGAAATCCCATAAGCTTCCATGGACTTCACCCTTGGGGGAAAAAGGAAGGGGTGGGGGGGGGAGTAAAAAGGCATGTTCATTGTCTTAGTTTGGCCCAAGCATTTGCTCATCCTCCAACTCCAGTTATTGGTTGTCAGCAGTTTTGCTTTTCAGAAGATGCTGAGTATGTACCTTCAGAAAATGCAGCTTCTCTCCTCAGAGGAGGTGTGCACTCAGGCACTAATAGCTTTGGAAGTTCTCGGCCTTGCAGAAATCCACAGAAACTTGTTTCCCAACCAACACTTTGCCTCATTTTTGGTAGCCCAGCACTTGGTCCACTGTGCTTCCCTGCTGGGTCTTCCATTGCAGTTTTCCTTGGGCACTCTGGAAGTCATTTCCATTCCCAATGTGTTGGGCTGTGACTGAAGTATTTTAGTTTTCACTCCTTTTTTTTTTTTTTTTTTTTTTTTTTTACCAAGGAAGAAAAAGAAAAATCTTTCTTTTTGTTCCTTCTGGAAAAGTTGAGACCAAAAAATGGTTTTCATTAGAAATTCCCACGGGGGAGGAATAGGAGACGAAATCCTATTTTCTGACTAGCTCTTGTTTCAAATACCGAGGCAGAGTGAATCTTTTATAAGCCCTTTTAGAGGAGGGATTGTAAACAGAATTGGCCATGAAAATGGAAAACGTCTTGTACATCCTAAAAAGCGCCCGGCCATTGTTGTGTGAGGGGCTGCAACTGCTCCACCTCTTCTGATTAAATACTTACACATTGCATTGAAGCAAAGCCTTCAGGCAAGCTTTCCATATTCATAAGACAGAAGCTTTATCAGGAATGGAAGCGTTTTGGGGAAATGTCAATATGAATATTACAGTCTCTTTGCACTTTGTGTTGTCCCCTAAATTGTCGAAGTGAAGTTGGAGGAGATAATGTGCAATTATGCTGTCACTGAAGTTTGTGGAGCCATTTGCAGGAGCTTTTGAGAGATATCCTTCTAGGCAATGGAGGGGCTGCCGTGCTTCCTTCTCTCTGTTGTGCTTCAAAATGGACTGAAAACTGCATTTTACTGCGTGTGAGTGGGAGACCCACTGATGTTAGGGTGTCCTCTTTGGAGCTGATGGTGTGAGAGATGTGACTGGGGCTTCCAGAGGACCCAGAAGAGGACACCTCATAACTCACATGCCTGCCTTCAGGAATGCCCACAGGTCTCCTGGGCTTCCTGGCAGTCACAGTCCCCATGACTCAAAGGCATCCCATGCCAGCAACAAAGCTCTTGGTCCTCTAGCCAGTGTGGGTTGTCCTCATGTGGGTGGAGAGCTGGGGATCCTGTCTTGCCTGGCTCCTGCTTGCACAGGGTCCAGATCTGGGGGTTAGGCTTGGGTAAGAGTAGTTTTGGGCTCAGGAGTGAGGGTTTTGGGCATCTCCATGGTTTTGGAGAGAAAACCCTTCTCTCATCACACGCTATGTTTCTTGTTTTAATTGCTGACAAGTTCTGTGGAGGTCTCTGGCAACAGGGTAGAGGTGGTGGGGGCTTGATGTGGCATTTTACAGTCCTGGGGACAGGCTCCCCTCACTTTTTTTTTTGTGTGTGAGTGATGTCCCCATTTAGTGATAAATAATATTTTTCACACTATTTATTATTTATTTCCTGCATTTAATATTTAGAGGTGCTCAGTTGTTGAGTCACATGCTTTGTACCAGCAGGAGCTAGGAGAGGCAGCAGGGATGAAACACAAGCATGGCCAGAGGATGCAGGAGATCAGGATGGGGAATAGGTTTGACTGCCCTGTTACTGGTGGGATGGGTTAACCTCTTCCTTGCTGCTGGGATATGCAAGAGCCTGTCCTGGCAGTTGTTCCAGCTGGAATAAGGAAGGTGCTGAGTGCCTGGTGCAGCACTCTGGGGTGGCGTTTGGTTGGCATCTCTATGGGCTTGCACAGGGTGTCACTGCAGTGAGGACCTGGGATTTGCCAGCCCGGGAGATCTCTCCCACCTCTTCATCTCTCCCACCTCTTCATCTCTCCCACCTCTTCATCTCTCCCACCTCTTCATCTCTCCCACCTCTTCATCTCTCCCACCTCTTCATCTCTCCCACCTCTTCATCTCTCCCACCTCTTCATCTCTCCCACCTCTTCATCTCTCCCACCTCTTCATCTCTCCCACCTCTTCATCTTTCCCCTCTGAGAAGGCAAAATCCACTTGACAGACCCGTTTGTACAGCAGCACAGAGCAAGGCTGATGTGTCGTGTGGATCATCCAGGTTGGGATGAAACCTCTTCCTGACCGTGTGGTGCCAGAGAGACCTCGCAGCGAGGGGCTTTTCTGCTCCACGCCCTGTGTGGAGGCCTCTGGCTGGGCTGCTGGGGCTGGGTTGAACCTTGTCCTCTTCTCTCCCAGGATGATCTGCTCACATACCCAATGCTGGGGAGAACAGCTGGGCTCCAAACGTTGACTCCTGGTAGCAAAGATGAAGCTGCTGGGCAGGAGTGAGAGAGAAGGTGAAGGAGCCCGGAGGAGTGGTGGGTAGGAAAAGCTTTCTGTTGTCAAGCAGAGTAGTTTTATTGCAAGTCTTAACGGTATTTATGGTGTTTTCCTAGAGCCCCAAAGCCAGATTGCATGTAGTTCAGCTGTCACTAAAAAGCCAGTGTACATTTCTAGTCCTCCTGGCCTCGTTGACATCCTGGAAAATGAGATTCTTGAGCCTGAAAAAGCCACCAGGAAAATACCTGCTTCATAAAGTATGCTGTCTTCAGATCCTGGAGCAAAACCTAGTTGTTAGGGAGGCTGTGCTTGGGTTCATCTGTACTGAACATCTGCCCAGATTCTCCCTAGCTTGTTCAGGGTGTCTCCAAGATCCACAAGGCTTGACCTGAAAATGTATTGTTCAATGGCATTGATCTCCGCAGTAGTGAGCTGTGTCATTTAATTGTTCTCTCTTGGTTTCCTCAGGCAGTTTCAGTCATTCTTTCACATGCAAGCGTGTCCTCCCTGGTTCAGCCTTACCAAAAGTGTCCCCATCGGTGGGGTTCCCCTTGCTGGCGTGGCTGGGGACCATCTCAGTGAAGGGGATGCTGAGGGAGGTGTCCCTCCTGCAGCCCTGTGGCAGCGTGGGGCTGAGCAGCATCGCATGTGCTGGGCTTTCCGCTGGTGGGGGGAGAATAGCAGGACTGGGGCTTCTCCCAGGGGATGGGGAGCAGGGGGATGTCCATGGCAGCAGGGAGCCAGGAGCCTGAGACTGCTGCTGGCATCGGGAGAAGCTTTTGACTGAGAAAGCAGTGCCTGCTCTCCCTCCTGCCTCCTCTGCTTTTTTTTCCCCGCATTCCCATTCAGATAATTAAATCAGAGGTTATGATTGAGGGTGAGGGAAGCTGAAGTGTCAGACAGCCCTCCCTGGGTGGGGTCCTTGTACCTTCCTTCCTCCCACAAATGCCACCTCTGAGCAGGCGTCTGGTCTCGTTCCTGGTTTTTTTTTTGTTGTTTATGAATAAATAATTGCTGTGGCGGGGAATAAATCAAACGGCTCTGGCGGTGCAGACCCTTTCAGCCAGCTCGTTGCTCTCCCTTTATCCAGCTCTGAGTGATGCCTGGCAAAGTTTGCAGCTTTTGCAGCCCTCTTCCCTCCTGCTCCCTATTGTCCTCCCCTGCCTGCAGACTTGTGTCCCCCCCCCCCTTTCAATTCCCTGCTGGGTGATCCTGTCCCAGGCCACACAAGTGACAGCGTTGCTGAGGCTGAACAAGATCTCCTGAGGGAGGCGGGTGGTGGGAGCTGCCCAGGGGAGCCATTTATTATTCTTTACAGACTCAGGCACTTGCACTTGTTTGGGGAAGAATTTGCTCTGGGCTGGTTTTGTGGTTTTCCTAACCAGTGTGGGAAGTATATGGTAAGATGTTGGGTGCACAAGGTGGGAGCGTGAGGAAGCTTTGTAGTGCATGGCAGGACTTCTGTAAGAGCATGTGTAGATTTACTGTCCTTGTTCCCTGAAAGCTAGCAGGTATTTGCAGGGAAAGATTTCCTATTTTCTATCAGTTAAAACTAAAATCAGAGGCCAGGGCTGTTGTCCTGGGCAAGTACTAGTATGGAGATGCTTTTTTTTCCCAAAGCTGCTGACAGCTTGGAGCTAACTTTTTCCTGCAGCCTCTGGTTTGGTCCAGGGTGTTACTGCTAATGCTGGGCTGATGTGGAGTGGCTGTAGCACCAAATGCATGGAAGAAATAAATAGGGCTGGGAGATTGGAGAGCTGAAAAGGGATTGTGCAAGGCCACATTGCACTGAGCCAGATGTGTGCTGCTGGTCATCCTTCCTAGGGGCCTTCAGTGGGCTACTGGTCGCTGAGGCACCTCTAGGATGTGTGGAAGAGCCAAGAAGAGCACGGGGAGAGAGGAAAGGGCACGTAGGGACTTTTGCCTCTGCTGGAATTGGTACTCCCCAGCTGCAGGGATATTTAGCAGCTTGTGGGAGGAGAGTTCAGAGCAGTGCTTAGATTGGCAAACCTTTCTGCTTGTAGGTGCTCCATAGCCAACCCCAGCAAGGAACAGGTCTCCCTGAAACCTGGGCAAGCTCCTAGAGCCATAGCACAGCTGCCTAGGAGGCTGGAACAGCAGGCTGGGAACTGTGTGTGGCTTGATCCAGCTGTGGGTTGGTGGGTCAGGCCTGGACATTAGCACACTGCCTCGTTGCACCTTTCTGAGGAGGAGGAGGAATGAGATACTTGTCTCTAATCTCTCTATTCCTGCTCAAGGGTTTTGAATCTAACTTTGCAGTTCTGTATATCTTTGTGTAGCAGCACGCTCCATCCCACTGTCCCTGCCTCAGTTTCCCTTTGTGATTCAATCACTCGTCGTGTCTCAGTTTTGCAGCCCTAGGCTTGGAGTAGAAGGATTCCCATGGGAAAGGGCCTGGCAAGCTCTGAGCTGGTGACAACCTTGAAAGTACAAACAGAGGGGCAAGTTGATGTTCCCAACACCAGCTGCTCTCCGGTGTTGAAGAACATGGAGCCCAGCCTAGCCACAACTAGCCCCAAAATGGAGACAAAACAGGGATGGGCAGATAAACAAGAGTTCACCTGGTGGGAAAAGGGCCTTCTTGGGTTTTTCCACTGTTTTCCTTTTATTCTCCAATAAGAGGTTTTGGAGGTATGGCCAAATTTACATGACAGCTGCCAATAGCTTTTGGGGAGACTCCCGTGCACTGTCCCTAGGAGGGTGCTGGGCTTTCTCCTCTCCAGTGGGGACACTTGCTCGAGGGGTCACTCCTCAGAGTTGAGGAATGAGACAAGGGACACCTGGCTGTGGCTGTAAAAGGGTGACAGAACCAACTCCCTGTATGTCTTCCTTAGCCAGCTTTAATATTAAGAAATCTTTCACTGTTAAGTTCTAGAACTTAAAGATCTCAACGATTCTGTTTAGATAATTGCAATTATTGGATTACCACCTTGCCCAGGTGTTATTTTAATCATTGTTTTGCATCTAGTATAAGGCCTAATACTAAGTAAGTTGCTTAATGGTTAACCTCTGCCAGCTGACTGACTATTAGTTGTGCATTTGGTTGTTCAGGTAACTTTTTGCATGAGTGCTTTAACATTCTGTTCTGCTGCCCTAATAGCCCAGCACCCCCACAAGCTAGTTGTGCTTTTCTTTGGTGGTTTGGTCGTTAAGAAGACTTGATTGCTGGTTGCAAGAAATCTTGGTTTGTGCATGTACATTTCATCTGCTATCTCACCCTCTTTGGGACACTTTGATAGCACTGGATGGGGTTCTCTGGGAGTTGCATCTAAATCTAGAAACACTCTGCATCTTTGGTTTGTTGTTTGTTTTTTTTTTCATGCTGCTCCAATCAGTTGTGGGTTAGGTCCTGTGCCACATTGAGTCTTCAGTTTCAAGAGACATGAGAAGCACATGATGTCATCAGTGCTGTGCTATCACATGCTTTTAAAATGCCTTCAGACTTGCTAAATATTCAGTGTATATTTTCTGTCTCAGCAGACTGTGTTGGCTGAAACTGCTTATGCAAATGAAGAGCTGTACCTCTTCAATTGGTTGTTAGGAGCTGATCCTGAATAATTGGTGTTGAACTGAGCAGTAGGTGGGAGAAGCCAGCAGAGGCAATAATTAATCAAGTGGCTTCATGTCTAGCCTGCCTGTGGATCCCAGGAAACCCTCTTTGCAGACAGGACAGGCTGTCTGGAGCCCCTGTGTCCATGCCTAACCATTGCAAACCCCTTGCAATGACCCCTCTTCCATGCACAGCTCAGGTTATCCAAGAACCTTGTTTAGGTTCTTGCCCAGTGACTCCCAAGGGAAGCCTGTTAGAAAGTCTTTCTGCTCTGAGCCTCTTAGCATGTATTTCTAAACTCCAGCTTATATTAATTCACAGCTGCTTTGTTCCCATTTGTTCTTTGGCTGAAATGACTCTTTTTCACCCTGGTTCCCTCCCTCCCTTTTTTCCCCCTCCAGTTCTCCATGTATTTCTAGACCATGTCTCTTCTTGGCTTTTGTTTTGCTAGACTTAGTGAGCTGAGCTCTTTTCATCCCCTCTCAAAAGGCAAAGTTCTCTGTTTCTTATATCACCCCCTCTTTTTTCTGTTCCCATCTCTTTGTTATGCAGTGGACCCAGCCTCTGAAATCACAACTTTGAAAGGTGACAGGGCCCTTTCCATGGAGCCTGGGCTGGGCTGGTGGGTGCAAGAGCAAGGAGCCCACCTTCTGGCCACGACCAACAGGCCCCAGGTGAAGGTAGCAGCACTGCCAGAGAGAAGCAGCAAGCAGTTGATTTTTACCCTCAGGCAAGTCCTTGATAGAGGGAGAATTTTTCCTGTTGTAAGACAGGACATCTGCAAAAAAAAAGTAGAATTGATTTACCTCAGTGGCTTGTTAAGAGCTAATCGATAAAATAACAGTTGCCACCTTATTACAAGAAACTAGCTGATTAGAACCTTGATTAATAGGATGATTTTCATGACTCTAATTAAAGCACTGCATGGCTTCTTGTATAATTGATATTTAATGCTTACATGGAAAGCTGGTTGTCTATAAGAAATGGGATTTTTTTTTTTTCCCCCCCCCCCAGTTACTCACCTGTGGGTTGGGCAGAGGAGTGACCAAGTGGCTCATCCAGTTCTGGAGGAGGGGGAAGAGGGATGGGATGCAACCCCCTGCATGGGCAGGGACACCTCCCACTAGACCAGGTTGCTCAGAGCCCCAGCCAACCTGCCCTTCAACACTTCCAGGGATGGGGCTTCCACAGCTTCCCTGGGCAACCTGGGCCAGTGTCTCACCACCCTCACAGGAAAGAATTTTCTCCTACAGACACAGTACTTGGGGATATGTTTTAGTTCAGGACTTGTCAGTGTTGGGTTAATGATTGGAATGAATGGTCTTGAAGGTCTTTTCCAACCAAAGTGGCTCTGTGGGAGGCCTACAGCCCTCACTTCAGGGAAACTGTGAGTGACCGTGCCAGTGTCTGAGTGAGAGGCTTGCTCCTCTGGAACTCTACATCTCCACGTTTCCAAGTTTTGTCTTTGTTTTGGCCAGCAGGGACAGCAGCTGTGCTGGGAGCTCAGGGGTGGGCTGGGGTTAAGCAACCAGGCTGCAGGCAGCCCCCCAGCCCTCAGCCTGGCACCATCCGTGCAGGGAGGGCACACAACCTTGGCCCTTGTTGAGCTCTGTGCTCTTCTCTTCCCCCTCAATCTGTCGCTGTCAGGACGGTGGTTTGCTTGGGGTGTCTGTGTGTGCAGGGAATATCACCCCCCCCCGAGCCAATCTACAAATCTAATAACAATGAAAACCAGCACTGATGCATTATTAACATTTTGTTTTGTTTTGTTTTTCTTTCCTGCGAGCAAGAACCAGAGTATTTGGGAGGTGGGTAGATGGTGCTAAATTGTGTTTATTGCATGTCTGTTGAATATACAACATGTCTGTGCGACCTCCCTGAAGAGTTAGACAAGCCTTTGCACAACATCGTAATTCTTAAACACTTAGAAATGCGTACAAATATTCTGGTGCAACGGGAGGAATTTCAGACCCCACAGGCTCACTGGTGGATGTTGCTGGGGCCCCAGCAGCTGCCCAGATCTGCTGGAGAAGACCTCTCTTTTTTTATTTGGGTGCAGGAGCAAAATGCTGGTCCATTCTTCTGGAATGGCAGAGAAATCAGTGACAGGTTTTAAAGCCAATAGGCCTGGTGGGTTTTGGGAGAGCTGCTCTGGAAATCCTTGATAGCACAAGCCAGTCTGTGCTCTCTTTCACCTTGTGGTCAGCCAAAGAGCAGGAAAACTTCAGCACAGGAAGTTTTCTTGTAATTTTTGTTCTAAAGTAACATAATGGAATGTGTGGGGTTACACCAAATCTACTTTTTAGGATGCCACTCAATGCTCTTTTTCTCCCCCCCCTTTTCTCCCCCCCCCCTTTTCTCCCCCCCCCTCTTTTTCTTCCCCCCCCCTTTTTTCTTCCCCCCCCCTTTTTCTTCCCCCCCCCCCTTTTTCTTCCCCCCCCCCTTTTTCTTCCCCCCCCCCCCTTTTTTTTTTTTGGAAGCTGGCAGTGCACACAAATATTCTTCTTTTTTTTTCCCCCCTCTAATTTTAAAACATAAATGTTTTTTTCTCTGCCTTCAGATTACATTCTTTCTTTAAAAAGTAAATTCCATCAAACAAACATTTTTCTCCAGCAGGTTTGTATCAGGGTGCTGGCTGCTTGTTTTGGTGAAAAATATTTCATTGACTCACTGTAAGTTAAGAGATGGCAGAATTTTTCAAGATTGTGGTGTTGGATCCAGAAAGGCAGCCTGTTGTTGCCAAGAAGGCCAGTGGAGTCCTGAGGTGCATGAGGAAGAGTGTGGCCAGCAGGTCGAGGGAGATCATCCTCCCCCTCTACTCTGCCCTGGTGAGGCCACATCTGGAGTGGTATGTGCAGTTCTGGGCTCCCCAGTTCAAGAGGGACAGGGATAAACTGGTGAGAGTCCAGGGGAGGACAACAAGGTTGGTTGGGGGATTGGAGCATCTCTCTCATGAGGAAAGGCTGAGAGAGCTGGGGCTGTTCAGCCTGGAGAGGAGAAGGCTGAGGGGAGACCTTCTGAATGCCTGTGAGTATCTACAGGGTGGGTGCAGGGAGGATGGAGCCAGACTCTGCTCAGTAGTGCCCAGGGACAGGACGAGGGGCAACAGGCACAAGCTGGAACATGGGAAGTGCCATGGAAATATGAGGAGAAACTTCTTGACTGTGAGGGTGACAGAGCCCTGGGACAGGCTGCCCAGGGGGCTGTGGAGTCTCCTTCTCTGGAGATACTCAAACCCCCCTGGATGCAGCCCTGGGTAATGTGCTCTGGGCAATCCTGCTTTAGCAGGGGGGGTGGATCAGATGATCTCTAGAGGTCCCTTCCAGCTCTTGACAATTCTGTGTGATTCTGTTCCACAGTTCTGGGAAGGGATGGAGCCTGGGGGGATTTTTTTGTCTTCCTCCCAGTAGCTCCTATAGCTCTTTCCATGGGCAAACTGGGGAGTGAAGCTTTACTGTGCTGCAGTTGTATATAGCACACAGTTAACTCTGGTGTAAACATCTCTAGAAGACTCCTGGGAGAGTTAACACCCCTGGGACTGAAATCAGGACTTAGAGGTAGGAGATAGTAATAATCCTTTTGGCAGATTGAGTCTGCACATGCCTGTGGTTATTTGGTTCTGTTCAGCACCTCATTACAAGAGGTTGCTTTTCCTGGCGTTGGCTGGCCGAGGGACCACTTCCATGGCATGGAGTTTGCTCCTTGGCTAATTTTATCTGGGTAGCTGGCAGGGAGATGAGCAGTAGGTTGCTGGTGCCTCTCTTGGCTTTGCTAATATCAGAACAATTCCAGTATTACTCTGGAATTCGTGTTTTGACAAGATCCGACTGCAGCTGGCTGGTGGAACGGGTCCGAATCCCACATTTCCCCAAGTTTGGCTTGAGAAGGTTGTTTAGCAAAAGAAAAACTTGGCTGAAATAGCCAGGAGAGTAACCCCAGTTGTGTCTAAATGTGTCACCTGTGAAACAGTGGGACAGTGTGTGTGCTGTGTTTGCAAGAGTTACGGGCACACATCTCTCTTCTCTGGCCTTGGATTTGTTAACCTGCTGGTGCTGTAGGAGCTGAGCTCTAACTGGAGAAACCCTCTCTGTGGAAAGCTTTACTGGTACAAGCCCTCTGCCAGCTATCAGTTAATTAGTGATGAGAAACAGGTTCAGAGGGCTCCCTGAGAAACTTACCACGGGATTGTGTCTGCCACAGAAACCTGGGAGGTTGCAGGTGGACCTCACCAGAAGTTGGGTGAGTCGGCTGAACTGGTTGTCTAGGCTCCTGGTAGTCTTATTTATTGATGTGGTCTCCTGAAGAATGTGCTTGCTGCTGGGGAAAAGGCAGTTGTTGAAGTCTTTTGAAGGAGAGCAGGAGAAACCAGAGAGCTTACAAAGCTGGGCTTAAAAAAACCTGTCTCCAAGATGTGGTTGCAGTTCTTGCAATGAACTCCCTTGTGTCTTTTGCTTACTGTGAGTATATTTTCCCCTTCATTTCTGGGGTCAGTCCATGGACATGAGCGTTCTGATCCAAGGTCCAGATATCCCAGTGCGAGTCTGTCCCCCTGACACTGCCCCAGAGGGTGAATCCAGGTACTCGAGTTGCTGCTCTGCAGCAAATTGTCACAACCCACTCTGCATCCACTCATGTGTCCGTGGCAGGTGGGAGGTTTGAAAGCTCTGTTGGCTCACACGTGGTTCTGGCAGCTCAGAACCATTTGGGTGCATGTTCCAGTTGTCCTGCTAGGAGCAGTGACAGCTGGAGTGTGGCAGGGACAGGACAGCCTGCCTGGCTCTGCTCTTCCAGCCCAGCCACCCTCCCTCACTCATGCTTTGGCAACAGGAAGGAAATTCCTCACTGATCACAAAGGGACAGGAGGGAAGAATAAATTAAGAAGATTTAAAAAAAAAAAAAGTCCAGCTACTTTTCGTTCTCCGAAGTGCCCATTTTCTTAACTGTTCCTCCAAATGATCATCTCATTACATTTATCCTGTTCCCTTGATGCTGTTGTTATTCTGTTTGTCCCACGTCACTCAGCAAATGTCTCCCGTCTCCTTCCAGCCAACTTGCACAATACATTACAATTACATAATTATGCCATTGTAATCAAATAATTAAGTTGCACATTAAACACGCATTAGAGCTCACAAAGGAAGGAGCTTCAGACATGGGCACAGAATAGGAGGGAGTGAGCCAGTGAGCATTGGTGCTAATTGCATCTTGTTTTTAATGACTTGGGGACTCCAGGTTTTTTGGTCTCAGGTGGCAAAATGGGAGTGGGTTGAGGCTGCTGAGTTTTAAATAAGCAAGGAGGTGTAGTGAGCAGGATCTCCTGCAGTGAGAAACAAGACTCGGTGACCAAACACGCAGAAAAAGGAAAAGGGAATAATTGTGAGGCCTTTTGGCTTCAAGTCTGTTGAAATCTGCTTTCATTGAAGCTCAGAATCAGCTCTCCCAGGGGGAGGACACCTAGCCATTACCATCGTGGGACTCAGCTGGTCTAGCAGGAGAAGGTTGTGGTCTCTTTAGGATGTCATGATTTTAGCAGTGGTAGGGGAGGAGTGAGTGAGTCTGTGGGTGTCATATGGGTGGGGTTTCTCCCCTTTCTGTGTTTGTTGGGTTGAGTGAAATAGCACCAAGCAGATCCAGATCTGTATTTTGGCTTCACCCTGACTCTAGTTTGCTGACCACTCAGAGACCTGTGGCAAGCAGGGCTGGGATTCTCTGAGTAGGGTAGGTCCAAGAGGCAAAAGCTGTGGAGCCACTACTCATAATTCAAACCCTGCAGGATGAGGTCTGGGACAAAAGATGGCCCTGGTCTAGTCACATCAGGCCTAGAAAGCTGCTTTTTGGTACAATTCTGTGTGGTTATTTCAAAGGATCCTGTGTGAGTATTGGACAACACACCTCGGAATTCTCTCTCTCATAGCTGGGAAGTGGGCTGGCAGAAGAAGCTCAGGTGACATGGTGGCTTTCCATCAGGGCTTGGACATGGACTGCTCTTCAGCCCTGGAGAACAACATGCAGACCTCAGCTACATCTCTGCACCAGTGGCTACAATCTAGGGAAACTAGAGAGCAAATTCCAGCAGAAATTGCAGGTGTGGAGGAAGGACTCTGGAGAAGGAGACCAAATCTGTATCCAGTTTGGTACCCCAATATAAAAGGGTCTGAGTGGTAGGTCTTCGCAAGTGGGATCATGGTCCCTCCTAAAACCTTCGGTTAATAAGTCTGTAAGACTTTTTATGTTTAGTGGGATCTTTAATCTTGCAATTAGAAGCCAAGGTTTGTGCTCAGGAATTGCACAGAGGGGAAAAGGAATGTTCCCTGATGCACAAATAAGCGTTAGAAGGAGAAGAATGTTTATAAAGCAGGAAGCAGTGAGTTGCAGCAGCCTGCAGGGCTCCGTCCTCCCTGCTGGTTTGAAGGACAGTGCGTCAGTCTTTGGCCTCCTGGGAAATCCAAGTGGCTGAGCACAGCAGAAGCCAGCTGAGAAGTGAGGAGCAGCCAAGTACTCCTAAGTGGTCCATCATGCCACTTGCCACTGCTCTGGTGCCATACCCATCACACTGTGCTTGCCTTTCAAACTCCAGGGGGTGTGCAGAGCTCTTCTGGGTTTCTCACTGTGCCACTGTTGTGTCTTACGAGCCTGTTCTAGAGATCCTGACTGAGCTATGGTCCCTCTTCCTGCTGAGAGCTGGCCATGTGTCCTCACACAAACCGTGCCTAGCCCAGGCTGTCTGCTGACCACAAATACAGGCTGGGTGGATCAAAAACAGCCCTGAGGAGAAGGACTTGGGCGTGATGGTGGACGAGAAGCTTGACGTGAGCCAGCACTGTGCGCTGGAGCCTAGAAACCAACCATGTCCTGGGCTGTGTCACCAGCAGCGTGGCCAGCAGGGCCAGGGAGGGGATTCTTCCCCTCTGATCTGCTCTGGTAAGACCCCACCTGAAGAATTGTGTCCAGTTCTGGAGCCCCCAACATAAGAAGGACATGGAGCTCATGGACAATGTCCAGAGGAGGCTATGGAGATGCTCAGAGGGCTGGAGCAGCTCTGCTCTTGAGACAGGCTGAGAGAGTTGGAGCTGTTCAGCCTGGAGAAGAGAAGGCTCCAGGGAGACCTTAGAGCACCTTCCAGGGCCTGAAGGGGCTCCAGGAAAGCTGGGGAGGGACTTTGGACAAGGGCTTGTAGGGAGAGGACAAGGGGGAATGGATTAAAACTGGCAGAGGGGAGACTGAGGTGAGACATGGGGAGGAAATTCTGGAGTGTGAGGGTGGTGAGACACTGGCCCAGGTTGCCCAGGGAAGCTGTGGAAGCCCCATCCCTGGAAGTGTTGAAGGGCAGGTTGGCTGGGGCTCTGAGCAACCTGGTCTAGTGGGAGGTGTCCCTGCCCATGCAGGGGGGTTGGGACTAGATGATCTTTAAGGTCCCTTCAACCCACACCATCCTAGGATTCTATGATTCTACCTGAGTGAGGAAAAAAGTCGCAGCAGCATCTCCTCTCCAGGAGCTGGGAAGTGGAGAAGATGACGTGGTGGCAGACATGCAGGAACTTCACCTCAGCCAGAATTCAATATCCCGTTTTCCCGTAAATCTTGAGAAGAAAACACGATCCAAAGCAATTTTCACAAATCCCTACTTTGAGCATACATTGACATGTTTAACGAAAAAAAAAATGCTGAGCTTCAGATAAGAGCTCTTTGCTGTCTGAAATCTGATTTACTGGGCTCCTGTGCCACACAGAGACTTCACAAACCACAAATGGTGCAGATTAGATAAGATGGTGTTTAAAAGGAAAAAAATGTCCAACTACTGAAAGAAGATGCAATTCGATTAGCAGATCCAAGGCTGTAAGTGGAGATCGAATGGGCTATAAACAATTTAAGGCTTGGGAGAAGGCCAGCACTGGCTGGGTGTTCATTTGTAGTCCAGCGTGTTGTCTCTCTAATCCACTAAGAGGAAGTAAAGAAGAATGGGAAAAAAAATTCTGGGTAGAGTGATCTTTCATGCTGAGAGCTCATCATGTCGTCTGGCAAGATTCCTGAGCATCTCCATATCTATCTGATATTGTGTGTGTACTTAAAATAAGCACATATATCCCCACGCTGGAGTAGCAGAGCTGGGTATTTCTTCAGCCCTCCTGTGGCTGCTGGGCTGTGTATCTGTCTTGCTTAAACCTTTGTTCTCTCTGTTGTGTCTGCATCCAGATGAATTGCAGGAAGATACCTGATGGAACTCTCAGTGCACCTGACGGCACACCATAGTGGCTTTAGAAGTGGTCTGCTCCTCCAGTGGGGTTTTTTTTGCATCCTTAAGACTTTTTGAGCCTTCTTCTGGGTGATGGATACGTTGCTTGGCTCCTTTGAGCTTCCTGTGCAGCTGCCTGGAGAGGGATGTGAGGGGTTCTAACCAGAATGATGAGTTTCTTACAGTGCTGGGTCTGGGAACAGAGTGTTTCTAGAACTTGCATTCAAGGAAAAGGGGCTGCTGAGAAAAAAATAAAAAAGCCTGGAGGAGAAAGTTGGATGTTCTCTGAGGCTGTGAAGTCAAAACAACCTCCCATCCCCAGACTTTTTGGGCCTGAACTCCCTCTGGGTGACTCTGGGAATGTCTATGGGGGCAGACCTTCAGGTCCCCATTGTTTACAATGTTCATGAGCTTCTGACTTTTCCAGAGTTTTCTTTTCAGACAGAAAAAACAACCCCAGGAGATAGTTAGTAATTGTCTGACCCATGAAAACACGGGCAGTCACTTTGTTCTAGGGACAGTTTTGGATTTTGTTTAACAGTGCCTAAAAATTTGAAATCATAGAATCACAGACTGGTTGGAGTTGGAAAGGACCTTCAAGATCATCCAGATCCAACCCCCCTGCATGGGCAGGGACACCTCCCACTAGACCAGGTTGCTCAGAGCCCCAGCCAACCTGCCCTTCAACACTTCCAGGGATGGGGCTTCCACAGCTTCCCTGGGCAACCTGGGCCAGTGTCTCACCACCCCACACCAAAGAATGTCCTTCTAATGTCCAACCCAAAACTCCCCTCTTCCAGTTTTAATACCAAACCCCTTTGCAGAACAGAATTTGTGTTTGCTTGAATGGTTTTGATCTCCTCTGTAAATCTGTCTGGACAGATGTTTTTCTTTGCTGTGCTTTATTTTCTACCCAGCTTTCTAACCTGTCTCCTGGGTTGTTTTATGTTCCTGTCCTTCCCTGGTGGTGGCAACACACAGAATCATGGAATAGCATGGTCTGCTAATTCTGTTATTTGCTCCTCTTTTTCCTGGTTGTTACTGAAGGAGTGAGGAAAGATGGATCTAACAGTGATCTCTGCCAAACCCCACCAGGTACTTCTCTTCTTGACAACTTGCAGTTCATCACTTTGCCTGGTTTATGGTTTCTCCCTCATTTTGTGAAACACACAACATCTCTCATGTCCAAGCATATTTGAATGGAGGATCAGAGTGATCTTCCATGGGACACTGGATCAAATACCTTTCTAAAGCTGAAGTATAGTTTTCTCCTGTAGTTGGATGGAGGGCCAGAGGATGTTGACTAGGTAGGGGCTAAAATATCAGTGTTCTTATTTCAGGCCATCTTTGCTCTTGTGTAACCTGCTGAGGACAGCTCCATCTTGGGAAGTTTTTATGGAATATGTCATAGAATGGTTTGGGTTGGAAGGGACCTTCAAGATCATCTAGATCCAACCCCCCTGCATGGGCAGGGACACCTCCCATTAGACCAGGTTGCTCAGAGCCCCAGCCAACCTGCCCTTCAACACTTCCAGGGATGGGGCTTCCACAGCTTCCCTGGGCATCCTGGGCCAGTCAGTGTCTCACTACCCCCACACCAAACAATTTCCTCCTAATGTCCAACCCAAATCTCCCCTCTTCCAGTTTTAATCTGTTACCCCTTGCCCTGTCACTCCACGCCCTAGTAAAAAGTCCCTCCCCAGCTGTCCTGCAGGCCCCCCTCAGATACTGGAAGGCCTTTTTTACACTTTATAACACTCACATCCTCTAAGATACTTGCACACTGAAGCATCTTTTTTTTTTTTTTTTTAATATGTGGTTGTCTCTTTAGTCTCAGTGGCACTTGCTACAGCTCTGCATCTTGATCAGGTGAGCCTGCTCCTCCCTGGCCATAAGCAGAAGGTAGGGTTTGATGTATGCAGCTCTGCTCTGCAATATCCCCATCACAGGGGTTCAGTGTCCCCATCACAGGCTGTCCAGGTGCAGCAGTGGGTGGGGACCCTACAGAAATTAAATGTGTTGTGGAGCAATTTAAGGCCTTTGACCAAACAGAGCTAAAGGAAATGGTTATCACACAGTGCTGTCCACCCATCTCATCCTAGCTGAGAGGTTCATTTCTGGAGGGAACTGCTCTGTGACCACCCTGTGCCTTGACAGACCCCTTTGGGGTGTGGTTGCCATGAATGGGGTGAGAGCAAGGCAATAAATTTTCCGTGACAGGCTTCCAAAAGCTGTGTGCTTTGACTTTCGTGCCCTCCCCTAACTGGGACAGGCTTTGGGCACTGGGAGGAAGCCTTTGCCTGTCCCTCCTTGGACCCAACAGGATGTCCCACATTGACTGTGCTCCAGAACAGCTTCTGCTCACACAGTGGCAGAGCTGGGATTTACCTTATGGCATCTGATTATTTTTCCCCCCTCCCTAATTGGTTCCGTTAATTTATTGTGGACAGGAGCTTGTTCTGCCAAGTGCTAATTGCAAAGGTTATTTTTTCTGCCCTTTTCAGGGCACAGCAGGAAAGCCTTCAGTTCCATCACATGAAAAGACCAAAAAAAGCCAAAAAGAAGCCAAAAGTTTTTTGGACGGGATCTCAGCCCATCATCCCATGTGGTGTTTGTGGCACAGAGAATGCTCTGCTCTCCCACTGCCTTCCCCTTCCAGGAGGAAGCCTCCTGCCCCTGGGATGCAGGCTTGGAATCCTCATCCCTGTCTCTGCAGTGAAGCTGCATCAGGGTGAAACATGCCCTGGAGCATAGGTGTCCATCACCCTCTGAGCTGCTCATCCTGGGATTCCAGAGCACCTGCTGTGTGGGTGATCATGGAATCACAGACTGGTTTGGATCGGAAGGGACCTTAAAGATCACCTAGTTCCAACCCCCCTGCATGGGCAGGGACACCTCCCACTAGACCAGGTTGCTCAGAGCCCCAGCCAACCTGCCCTTCAGCACTTCCAGGGATGGGGCTTCCACAGCTTCCCTGGGCAACCTGGGCCAGTGTCTCACCACCCTCACACTCCAGAATTTCCTCCTCATGTCTCACCTCAATCTCCCCTCTGCCAGTTTTGATCCATTCCCCCTTGTCCTGTCACTCCCTGCCCTTGTCCAAAGTCCCTCCCCAGCTTTCCTGGAGCCCCTTCAGGCACTGGAAGGCCACCATAAGTTATGCTCAGTTTAGCTGAGCTGGCTGTAACCCATCCTTTCCCTGGACTCTGGAAGAGTTTTCCCAGCTGGAGAAGTTGAGTACCTTGTGTGAAGTGGGATTACTCCAAAGCCAGGCTTTTTCCTAGCATGGGAGAGGAGGAACAGTTACTTCTTGGCTGACTTTTCTCTGGAGCTGTTCTGCTGATGGGGCTTCAGCATCTGCCTGGCTTAACTTGGGTTTTATGGTGGGCATCAGCCATTAATCCCAAGTGCTTGGCATTGCAGTCTGTTGTATTTTGAAGGTGACAAGCCCCTTTGAGAAAGCTCAGAGTCTTTCAGGGGAGTTTCTGTATTGCTGAAGGCTCATCTTGGTTTTCCAGGCTGCTGGAAAACCAGGTGGAGCTCTTCCTCCTTTGGTTGGCTGTAGGTGTTTATGCCACATAGGAGAGTGTGCCTTCCTTGTGTTTTCCAATGGATCTGTTTCCTGGGGTATTTGCTATCCCAGGCTTTGTTCCCACTGCAGTGTTTTCTCTGGCTTGGTTCCTGTTTATCACATATCATGGCTGGAGTTTGTTTTTTGTTCAGCAGTTGAGAAGCTTTTGGAAGTGAGTGTTTATAAACAGAGGGATGTTTGGGACTACATTTGGATCCAGAGTCAGTCAGCAGACTCCAGTGTTGTTATACTGATTATGGCACAACTTTGTAGAGCCCAGGGAAGCTGTGGAAGCCCCATCCCTGGAAGTGTTGAAGGGGCTCTGAGCAACCTGGTCTAGTGGGAGGTGTCCCTGCCCACGCAGGGGGTTGGATCTAGATGGTCTTGAAGGTCCCTCCCAACCCAAACCATTGTATGATAAATGTATGGGCAGTATTTAGTTCTCTCTCTATAGGGAGTCTGGATGGCATCTGTGGACAGCACTTTCATGTGAAGCAAACACAGTTAAAATCTAAATTTCAGTGAAGAAGTGTATAAATCATATTTAAGGAAGCTTTTGAGCTTAAGATACCAAGGAGGATTATCTTTTCTAACTTTACTAGCTAAGGAGCTGTATCTCAAGCTGCTTTACAAAGCAGTGAGGTAGATAGTGGCAGCTCTGGCAATATGTAGGAAAATGTGCCCGCCATATGTGGAGCCATATCTCACATGCAGGCTTGGAACTCAGTTATTTTTATTGAAGGGCTGACTTTGCCAGGATGTCAAGACTGTCTTCTGCACTTTTGAAGTAGTGCCATGCTGTCTCTGATGTACAAAGGCTGGTGACAGGAGGGGAGCAAGTGCTGCCTCACCAGGGTACCTCCTGCTGCTTTTTGCCCACTGTTCCTGCGTGCTGGTGACTGGAGGCTCCACTTCAGCATGTGGCCTTTTCTCTCTATAATGGAGATTGACTTTTTTCCCTACAGGCCTTCTTCCCTTCTGCCTTCATTTTCATGATTCCATCTGTCCTTCTGCCTAGCCATCCTTCCTCACAAATTCCCATATCTGTTTTCTTCCCAAATTTTCATAGAATCCCAGAATAGTTTGGGTTGGAAGGGACCTTCAAGATCATCTAGATCCAACCCCCCTGCATGGGTAGGGACACCTCCCACTAGACCAGGTTGCTCAGAGCCCCAGCCAACCTGCCCTGTGATTCTATAATGTTGGCTGGGTCTCCCTGTCTCCTGTGAGGTGTTCTTTCCTAAAGCCTCCTGCAGACCCCTACCCAGGATGAACACTTGACCACGGGCCTGCGGGAACCAAATAACGCAGCAAATTCATCACGTTGGCCGGAACATCCACACGTGGATCTTCCAGATGTGCCAGGACTTGTCCTTGTCCCAGGACTTGAGCCCTTAATGTGCTCCCTGAAAGCCGGGTGGAGGAAAAAAGGCAGCTCCATGGGGTGTGTTAAATGTGTGTTGTTTTCATGCCTTGAACTGAACAAAAATGTTGATAGTGAAAGAAACACTGTCCACAAAGAGATCCTTCTTAGTTATCCAATTTGTGCAATATCTTATTATAGGGAAAAACAACTGTGATCTGCCTTGTAAAGGTTAATATAATAATAAGCAGATACTGACTTCTATTGAGATGAACATGATGATTTATTGACCCAAGAGGTAAATATTCAGTGAAGCAAAGCCAGGGTCAATACTTACCATGAGGAAAAGAAATTCCTGTATTTTCTACGATGGGGAGACCGTGCAGACCAGGCACCACTAAAATGTCAGCTGCTTGGATGGTGGTTGTTGCCATTTGCAGTGAGACAGCTAAATGTGGTACAGCACCAGCAGGCACCTCACCTCGTTTGTTTTCTTTTTTAGAGAAAATGTCAATTTAGAAGCACTTCCTTTGGATGCTTTTGTTCTTCAAAATACTTTTATTAAGTGTTTAAAAGTACTTTCCAAAAACCCGACCAAAGAGAAAAAGCAACTCCCGAGGGTTATGGTAGTTTTGAATTCCTAGGTGTATTTCTTGAATAACTCCTACAATTTTATTGTGGTTCATTTGACTTCGTTAGAGAAACACTCAGCTTCCAATTTCTAAGCCTGGCAGCTTTAAGCCCAACTGGAGGTTTTTCTGCATGCATGTTCGTTTTTGATTGCAAAGCTATTTTTCATTTAAGAAATGCTTCTACCCAGAAATGTCAAGCATCTCTTGTAGTTACCGTGGATAAAGACAGGCTCTGATGGTTGGCATGTGCTCCACTGCTCCCTGGGGTGCTCAGCACCCTGTTCTGCTGCTGTGCTGGACCAGCCTGGTGCTGGGTGGGCTTTTGGGAAGGAGGAGGGGCGGCGGGTCTGTGCGTACGGGGGAGTTGTGCTGGTCAGGGGGGTGGGATGTTGGTCAGATCACCTGGTCTCACCTGGGTGGGAAATGTAAATTCCTGCCCGTTGAGGGCTTGTTTCAGTGGTGATGGGGGTGGGAGGAATTGTAAATAGACTTGGTGGGAGGGGAGTTGTACCGTCTATTATCCAACTGGAGCAAAGTGACATGAACAAGGATATTATTTTAGAAAGCTTATCTCTTTTGTATCGATGGTGACAAGATTCTTATCTGAGTAAGACAGACTCACAGGCTGTCTGCTCCTTGTTATCTCAGGGTAGGATGACAGTACAAGTATCATGGCTAGAAATGTTATCTATCCTTTATTATTTCACTTGTGAGGGGCTAACAAGGGTGTTATCAGGGTGTTTACAATCCAAACACGTGCAGCTCAAGTGATAAAAGGGAGAACAGACATCTGATCTCCAAGGATATGAAGACAGTGCAGCCTTGAGCAGGAGGAGATGGATCTTATTATTGGAAATGGTCTTGGCAGGCTGGGAATGGACAAACAAGCCTGAGCGACTGTTCAGATCATAAGCTTGAGAGATGGGTTGGAGGGAGACACACACACACAGGCACACACAGTCTTGCAGAAAATGAAAAGGCGATTGTATCAACAGCACTCTCAGCTAAAAGAGAAATATTTGCCAATAAATTTTTTATGATTTTTTTTTTTCCCCCCTGTACTCTCTTCTCACTTGGAGTGGTGATGTGGCAAGCTGTCAGGAGCAGCAAGTGGAGGAGAGTTGCTTCAAGCCAGTCAGGATCTGAGCAAGCTTACCCAGGCTTGGAGCATGGAGAACAGACAGCTGCCAAAGTTGCTTATCTGGGAGCTCATCTGGATTAATTCCTTATCTTGCTTGGGTCAGTTCTGTGTTAATTTAGGGTTAGTGGTGACTGTAAACCTTATCCAAAACTCTCCCTAGGGACAGAGAGGCTGAATCCCTAAAGGATGTAGAAATCTGATCCTGAGATGCTTCTGTTGCTGGGAATTGAGAGGAGTTCAAAGGTGTCCGAGACATCAGGTTCTTATTAGTCTACAGCTTGAGCACACCAGGTGCAAATGGTATTGAATTCTGATCTTATCATAGAATCACAGACTGGTTTGGGTTGGAAGGGGCCTTCAAGATGATCTAGTTCCAACCCCCCTGCATGGGCAGGGACACCTCCCACTAGACCAGGTTGCTCAGAGCCCCATCCAACCTGCCCTTCAACACTTCCAGGGATGGGGCTTCCACAGCTTCCCTGGGCAACCTGGGCCAGTGTCTCACCACCCTCACAGTGAAGAATTTCCTCCTCATGTCTCACCTCAATCTCCCCTCTTCCAGTTTTAATCCATTCCCCCTTGTCCTCTCCCTACAAGCCCTTGTCCAAAGTCCCTCCCCAGCTTTCCTGGAGCCCCTTCAGGCCCTGGAAGGTGCTCTAAGGTCTCCCTGGAGCCTTCTCTTCTCCAGGCTGAACAGCCCCAACTCTCTCAGCCTGTCTCAAGAGCAGAGCTGCTCCAGCCCTTGGATCATCTTTGTGGCCCTTTTCTGGACCCTCTCCAACAGCTCCATGCCTTTCCTGTGCTGAGAGCTCCAGAGTTGGACACAGTTCTCCAGGTGGGGTCTTACCAGAGCAGATCAGAGGGGTGGAATCCCCTCCCTTGCTCTGCTGGCCACACTTCTTTTGATGCAGCCCTGATCAGCTGCTGCTCAGTAACTTCTTCATGTGTCTAAACCTGGGATAACAGATAAGGTAATCTCTCCAACTTGATATCTCTAATGTAACAATTATAATATGGTTCTTAGGAGAATGATCAGATCAATTTTTTCCTTTTGTAAAGCATGTGTTGGCCTACACTCCCAGCAAGAGGTTGCATATCTAGCTACCACTGGAGGACTTCTCCTTATCAATCAATTCATTATCTCTCTGTGAGAACTAGTGACATTTCAGCCTCAGATGTGGGGCTGGGGCAATCAGCCAGATGGGATGTGAATGGAGTGGTTCATCTGTGACCATGAAGTTGGTCCTTAGGAAGGACTAGCTGGGGTCCATCTCTTCTCTTCATGAATGGAGGGGGAGGAGCACCAAAGAGAAGCTCTGTCTGGACACTGTCCATCTGAAGGGCTTTTCTTGTTGGAGGAGCTTCCTTCTGCATCTCTCCCTCAGCTGCCACCTCCAGACTATCACGCTGAGCATCTGGGACATCTCATTATCATCTCAAGAAGTGTGACCTTAAGTTCTGACCTGCAGGATTGTCCAAAATAAAAATGTGAGCTTGATTTAAAAAAAAACACAACCAAAATAAAAATTCCTCCAGCTCAGATTTTCCTAGGCATGTCCAAAACCATGCACCATTTTCTCACAACTGCAAAGAGCCACTCTATGTGAAGTGGACACATGCTTCTGCCTTGGTTTCTTGGGCATGATCTTGCAGTTCCTCTTTTAAAAATTCAGTGTCATCAAAACCATTCCACACCCTGTACAGCCTTGTGGAAAAAAATAAGGAAAGAACCAGCTCCATATAACAGACATCAGTGATACCCCTGGAAGATGACAGCTGCCAAGGCAGGCCATACAGAAAGGACCTTCAGCTAGCTCTCTTGGAGCTAGTCCCATCTGCAGGTCTGAAAAGGCATCTTTTCTGTCAGGTGCCTGCCCTATCTGACAGGCAGAGAAGCTAATGCCCAAGGACAGCTTGACTGCCTGCATTCATAAAGTGATGAGGAAAACAAAGGTACATGGGAAGAGGTTTCAGGAGGGAATGAAATCTGGAACAGAGAAGGGTAAAGGAACATGGTTTCATAGCAAAGTAGTATTTTGGACTACTACAACTCCAGCTGAAGAAGAAGGAACTCCCATCTCAGCAGTCATTTGGAAGCAGAGGAATCCTGGTTGTCCTTCAAAGCTCTCGAAATGGTAGTGGTGAAGAACTTAAGCAAGGTCACAAAGCCCAGTGGTAAGCCACAAACCATGAGCTGGGTGTCCCAGGTCCCAAGCCACTGTTCTGTCCACTCTGCCTGGAGATGGAGGCACTTGATTTGTCATCTCAGGTACCATTTACTGTACTTCTTACCTGGTACCTTTGAATAGAATGGTCTGTGCTCTCAATTGGATCTTTCTGCTTTGCAAGTCTGCTCCTTATTGATGCACATTCATCTGTCTGGTTTTCCCTGCTCCTTGTACACTGTCATTTTTCTAACTGCAACATACCCAACTACATCATCCCAGGCATTTTATTTGTGTGGTTCTGCTCCAGTGCCTAGCTTAGCTGTTTCAAATCATGCCTGGCTTTCAGCTTTGCTTAAGTGTAAAAAATGTCGTCGAAAAAATGAACTACCCTCTGATGAAGGCTTTCAGACTTCTCATTTGAGGAACAGCATGTGGCTTTTTTGGGGGGAGCAACGGGAGGAGGATCACTCCAGCTTTTGTTTTACAGATTGCCACACTAGATGGCTTCCCTGCAGGGGGGGTTACAGTACTATATTATACTTATATAAAGTGTAAGGATTGGGAACTTGGAGAGCTCTACCCTTAGGAAGTGCCTGATGAGAGAGAACAGCAGGTGTGGAGGATGAAGAAAGCCTAAATGTCTTTCTCTCCTGACTTTCTCTTCTTTTATGTTTGGAGACTGAACTCGGTGTCAGAAACAAGTCAGTTCCTGCAGGTACATGAAAGCGGAAAGGTGTGAGTGTGGCAAGAAAGAAAACCCAAGGGAAACTGCTAGGAGAGCAGGAGCCCCACTCTCTGTCCCTGAGCAGGTGGCCTTGGAAGGGGCTGTGTTCAGGAACAGGACACTCTTGAACTCACATGGCAAAATGAGGGAATTACAGGAGGGGCTGGATAAAGAACACAAACGACAGTAAGCTGCCAAGGTGCAGAGGGGAAAGGCTGCATTGTGTTGCCTGGGTCTCTGGTCACATCAGCAGCAAGCTGAGGAAAAAAAAAACCAAACCACAAAACCCTGGGTAGGCTCCACGAAGACATTTTTGACCCATGGGAACCTCAGATGCAAAAAGTCTTACCTCTGCCTTTATAGACCTGATGCTAAATGCACCTTCATGCTGCTGAAGAGCACAAGGAGCCCCCCAGAGGGGAACACCTCCAAAGATGTACCCTTTCCTTGCTGTATAGTAGGCATAAAAGATGCAAAAGCCCAAAGAGGAGAACCAGAAAATGCCACCAAGATGTATGAACAGCTGGAGTCTGAACTGCCAGGGCCTGCAGCAGAAAAGCTGACTCAGACACCAGCTCAGGGGAAGCACAACAGCGTCTGTGTGGAAGCAAAGACTCAGCCCAGCACTAAGGGCCAAAGGAGGGGTGGCTGCTGCTCCCAGCCAGGCCACCAGCAGCTCTCCAGGGCTGGATGAGAAGTTGAGGTTTGACAGGTTGGCCCCAGATGAAAACACAGCCTGGATCTAGCAGGACAGGTCTTCCTCCTCTTGTCCAGAGCCTTCAGGCATCTGGAAGGCTGATTCAGAGTTGTTACAAGGGCTCTCCCCATTTTAGGGATCACACCTGTCTCGATCACATCTGTTGCCTGGTGTATGTTCAGCTCCATGATAATCCAACTTTAGGTGTCATTTGAGAACAACTGAAACAAATGCCTACAGGAAAGCTGGGGAGAGACTTTTCACCAGAGCGTGTAGCAATAGGACAAGAGGTAATGGATTAAAACTGGAGAAGGGGAGATTTAGGCTAGACATCAGGAAGAAATTCTTCACCATAAGGGTAGGGAGGCACTGGAATAGGTTGCCCAAGGAGGTTGTGGATGCCCCTCCCTGGAGGTGTTCAAGGCCAGGTTGGATGAGGCTTGTGCAGCCTGGTCTGGTGGGAGGTGTCCCTGCTCATGGCAGGGAGGCTGGAACCTGATGATCTTTAAGGTCCCTTCCAACCTTCACCATCCTATGATTCATGATTCTATGAAACACAGTAAGGTAAAAAAGCAGCAGAAAATTCCCTGAATAGAGACTTGTATGAAATAAGACAGGAACAACAACAAAAAAAAAACCCCTATGCATTACACCTAACGCTGCAAATATTCCAAACAGCAACCAAATCAAGGGGCAAGAAGCTGCTTGGGCAACTCAGTATTGCACATGCTTGCTCTGAACATGGACCAGAACAGCCCAAGGGGTATGGTTTGTGTCCCTTTCCAGGCTGAGTTTTACACAACCCCAAGCAAGCAGGCAAAGAGGTGGTGAAACATAACACTGAGGAATGTGCTGGACAGCAAAGACCTGCCCAACACTTTGTGAGGAAGGAAACAAAGATGGAACAAAATGCAGCCAAATTAAAGTGGCTCCGCTGGTTACAACACCATGAAGACCCAAACCAGTCTATGATTCTGTGAAGACAATGAAAGTCATAAGCTGAATACTAAGGAAAACTACAGCAACTTTAACAGTCAGTGGCACGTTAATGCAGAAGCCACCACATGAGCCTAAAATGCAACTTTATCCATGAAGCTGTGTTGCAAAAACTGCAGGAAGTGAATATCCAGCAGGCACACGTGCAACAAGAAACTCAACAGGGGAGTGTCCTCCATGACCCCCCACATCACCTTTCCAAGAGAAAACATCAAATGGTATTTGAAGGGGTAGGATGGCTCTGCAAGCAGAACTGGGTGAGAGGAGAGCAATATAGCAATACATTACAATAGGAATATATCCTGGGAATGGAACACATTAAAAGAACACCATGACGTGAGCAAAAGACATTTGTGATCCAGAAACGTCCCCATCATGGGGTAAGGTGCAAAAGCAAAGGAACCTAGCAAAAAACCAAACCATTTGCATGCCACTGAGCAAACTCAGCCCTGGATCAGCTCACATCCACATACCAGTGACTGAGGAAATACTCAAAAAGCTCAAAAGCAAAAGGAGTCAGCAAACTCTAGCTCTGGAAGCAGAAAAAACACACAAAACACACACACAAAACACACACTTGAGGAGCAGGGAGGCAGCAGCCTTACCGTGATCTCAGCACTGGCAGCAGAGGTGTGGGGACAGGGACACTCCCCGAGATCCAGTCTGCAGGGGAAGATCTCCAGTGCCACCAGCACAAGCAGTGCAGTCCGGATCCTCTCTGATGCCATTACACTGGATGTTTGAGCTCCCCACACACCGTTTGAGATCCAGCACACAGGGACTAACTCCTCTCTGACTGCTGGAAACAGCCAGGAGGGGAGAGCTAAAACCAAGATGAAAGAGAGAGGAGCATCCACAAGTGATTTCCCATCTTCAGGATCCAACCCCATCCTGCAAAGCAAAAGCAGCACAGCTGAAATCCAAAGGTACTAAAGAGACTCAGAGATTATGAGGGCTTGTGAATGATCTAATAAAACATCTTCCTAGTCCTACTGGCCCCCAAAGGCAATGCCTGGACAAACACACATCACAGCTGCATTAAGACAACACAGCTGCTGTATAAAACAAGCAGCTTTTTCAGAAATGCCACGAGGTGAATGAAGGTGAAATGATAACAGATGATGGCAGGGAACGGGGGCCAAAGTCCTGCCTTATCCAAAAGGAACAGCTAATACCTCTGGTCATAATAACCAAGGAACAAGCCTGTCTTGCTGGAGAGCCTGCATACAAAAAAGAGATGCAATATATATTCAAAGTCAGCAAGGCTTCAGGAAGGAAACCTCAACCCACTGCTGGGTGGTTTTTTTTAAAGCCACAGTTTGCAGTCCAAAATATCTCTCCTGCCTCCCACTGAAACTGAGATCCCAGTGCTTTGCCATGTGCTGTTGAGAGGAGGATTGGCTGCTGGGATCCTGCTCTCCCAGAGCGTCCCCCCAGCACCAGCGGCGGTGCTGAGATCTTCACCCCAGAATAAGTTCAGAAAACTGCCCAAAGACACGAAAAGCATCAAAACAAACCAGTCGGTTTGCCAACTTCAAAGGCAGGCTTGGATAGCCCCTCAGGGAACTATACAAGACCAAGCTTTCCTCTACAGGAGCTCCCCTTCCTCACCCCCTTGGGAGGGGCAGACACCAGAGCCAGTGTCGTGCTGCCTCCTGGGCTGCTGAGAAGGGTGGAGCAGGGAGCATGGTGCTGGCAAAGCAGGCACAGCACCAGGGCTGGGTGTCTCAGTGTAGTGGTCAGAGCAAACCACACACCAGAGGACAGACTGCCCTCCATAACACCCCTCCACCCTCCCAAGGAAACGTAAAAGGGGGATAAGGGAGAGAGAGAGACCTAGAGGTTGGAAATTAAAACTGGGACAGATTCACTGACACATGGAAGGGGCAGTAACAGGTGGGGTGAGGAACAGGTACATACACTGATACACAAATAGATACAAACCCAACCTTGATGATGGCAGGAATAGGTGGGTGAGGGTCCCTTGGAGCAAGGCCAGCTCAGGAGAGAGGCCCACGGCTCTTCCCAGCATCCAGTGGAGTTGGATTCCACAGAGCACCTCATGAGCTGAGGAGGCAGGAGCCTCCAAGTGCAGCAACTTCCAGGGAAGGAAGGTGCAGGAAAAGGAGCTGAACTGCCTGTTTTGGCTTTTATAGGGTACAGCAGGAAGCAGGAGGGAATCCTGACCCCTCTGTTCTGACCCTCCTGGGTCCTTCGGGGTCCTACAGACCCTCTCCCTACTTCCTATCTGTACCAACAGATTAGCTGAGCCCACTTGATCCATAACACCTGGATACAGGGAGGCTCCCCAGATTAGCTCAGGGCCTTTCTGGATCGGCTGGAAAGCCAGGGCTGCCATAAAACTATGGCAGATAGTGCCAGAGACCATTGATCTTCCTCCTGCACCCAAACTCCACCAGCAGTTCCTGAGAGCTGCTTTTCTGCAGGTTAAGCTGAGTGGGAGTAGGGATGTCAGAGGTCTGGCAAGTGTCAAACACATGTGGAAATGCTGATCAGAAAGCAGAGAGAGATGTACGTGAAATTCCTGCTGGCTTTGAGAGACCTTACAGCAAAGTAGGAAGGAGCCTGGCATGGAGAACACTACCTTATCATTACCCTCTCCTCTTCAGCCTTCCAGAAAACTGCTGGATAGGGCTGGGTTGGCACTACAGAAAACACAGTGAAGCCACTTGGCAGCCACACTCGTTTCAGACAACAGGTCTGGGATACTTGCTGTGCTTTTGTCCCATTTACCTGGGAAAGGAAACAGCCAGATTGTTAACACTCGGCCACAGTGACAGCAAGAGCAGAATCAGCAATTCAAATAGCTATGAATTAGCTGAAGAAAAGCTGCAGAAAAAGAACAGGGAAGCAAGTCACAGCCAGAGGGGGAATTGCTCCTGCTTGGGAAGTCCACATCCAGCATCTCTCACTCCCAGCCAGCAGAGCAGGGAAGAGCAACAAGAGATAAAGGCACCACCCGGGTGAACATCAGTGTTAGTGGAATAAGCAGCCTAAGAGTCCCAGAAATACAGGCTGCCTGATCCTAGGAAAAACAACCCTTTTCCTTCAGCCCAGCCACCCACGGCAAGCTTAGATTGAACACACAAATCCCCACACCTGAAGTGCCCCCAGACTACTAGATCTTCCCCTCCACAAAGCCAGGACAAGAGCAGCGAGCGGAGGAAGCGGAGGCTCGGGCAGTAAGCGCCAAGCAGCGGGAGGGGAGGAAGGAGAACAGGTTGACAGGTCTCCCACAGATGCTGGCAGAGGCTCTCCTCCTCATCACAGCCCACAGGTCTCATGTGTGGCAATTTCCTGCTGCCCCAGGAAAGATGCTCCTGCCCTACCACGGCAGCACCTGCCTGGGAGATGCCCTGGCTGCATTTTCAGGCAAATGCTGCAGATGACAAGACACAACCGGAGCACAACCAGAGCACCTCGGCACAGATGGAGCACACGGGGTTCAGGCTGCTGCCTGGCATGCTACAGGAAAGCAACAGTGCTCTGACAGATGGCAGAGAGCGCTGGGACAAACTGGGACAGCAGGGGACCAGGAGACTGCCGAGTCTCCGTATTTGAGGATCCTGAGAAGAAGACAAGATCTGTCTGTCAGGGGCAGCATCACTCTGGTTGGGGCAGGAGACCACCCCAGCCTGCGTGGCCAAGCCTCACCTGCTAGAGCTGCAAATGTAGCAGAGCTGGGACACCCTGGCCTAAGATGCACCCTCTGAGATCCTCTCACTCACACAGAAGAGCAAGTGGTGATGATGGGGGGGGGTCTGCCAGTGGTTCCCCAGCTGTGAGCCCAGCTGCCTGGGGGAGCAGCAGCAGCTGGGAGAAGTCTCCATGCAGGGAGCTGCAGCTACACACAAGGGGGAAGAAACCCCATGACCACACCCCCACACCCCAGCTCCGCCTGAGCACAGATGTACCTCTTTAGCAACAAAATCCAACGTTTCACACCCCAGGTTTCCATCACCAGGACTGGGACCGAGGTGGGGATGGTAACTCCCATTTGGCAGGTGCTGACAGTGAGCTCGTTGCCACGGGAAGTCAGTGAGAGAGGGGCTGCTGCACGGCCTGGAGTGCTTATTGATTTGCTACGTGACCTTGGCTAAGTCACTTAACCTCAGCTTCCTCATCTGTATATTGGGAATTATGGGACCTGCAGAGTGCCACAAATTCATCAGAGGGAACCACTTAAGAGCCCTATTATGATTTAATGGGATTTCCCACTTCAAAATTACTCCTGTGAGAGTTGAAGCAACTGGACTAGGATATTCATAACTCTGACTCCTCCTGTAAGTGCCGAGCCCTTTTTTTTTTTCCCCCTAATGTTTTTTACCCCCTAAAAACACCCATGTAAATCTTCTAGATCAGGAGTACACTGTCTACACGTGCCCAGGTTCAAAGCTCTTAACAAACACTTTTGGAAATGACTTTGGCCTCATCAGTCAGCCACGCTAACAAGCCCCTCTCCTTGCCCCATTCACTCCATTTCAAACATAGAGTTTCTCACCGTGGTGAGGTGCTCAGCTGGGTGCTCATGGTGTGAAGGCTGCTCAAATTAAGCTGCAAACTGTCACTCCTTGGAAGAAGTGAAAATCCAGACAATCTTTAAAGCTAAAGCCAGTAACAACACTCTGCTTTTCTCAGGAAGGCCAGGTCCAAGGTCCAGCTTCACCTGTGGTGCAAGTGAGTGAAATCCTAGCATCCACAGCAAGGTTTAAATCCCTTCCTACCCACCCCAGAACCAAGCCTGCCTCTGAGCTGCAGCACGTGCCACTGACACGAACCAGGCACTGGAGTTCCCCCAGGAACAACCAGTGCCTCCATTTGCACAGCAATTCGAGACACCCTGAGGATGAAGCAGGCTGTGTGGCAAGAAGCTGAAAACAAAAGGCTTCTCCATGGTGGAAGCTTTGCCAGGGGAGCTAAGATATCAATACACAGTGTTTGCATCTTAGCACAACTAATGCTTTACAAGCACGCTCACAGACCAAGACACACAGCCACACCACTCCAAACCCACAGGAGGAAACCTAAAGACCTTTCCTATGCTTAACTTGCCCCTCTGTGGGGAGCTTAAACACTTCCAAGATGAGGAATGCCTACCTCTGTCCCGTCACACTCCCTTGCTCCTTCCTCACCCTTCCCCTCATCACCCACATGGTCATTTGGTATTTATTCTCTTCTATTTTCTTTGGATTTCCTCTAAGCAGAGTCATTAATCTTGCCCACAGATGCACAGCTCTGACAGCAGGGTCTTGACACCTCCAGTGCCAGTGAAGGACATTCTCCTTCTCTTTTTTTGTTTCTTTTCCCCTTGTTAAAGAAACCCTTTCTACCTCACCAGCCACAGGGTTTTGATTAGAAGGTCATGTGAACTGGAGACAAGGGGGCTGTGGGGGAGGAAGGCAAGGGAAGAGGATGCAACTCCCACAAGGAACTCCCAAAGTCCCACTGAAAAGGTCAGCATGCTTTTGAGTCATCTGCACTGCCCCCCGACACAAAAAAATACACTCAGCCCAGTGCAGAGATACTCGATAAAGAGTCTAATGAAGTGGAAAGAGTGTTGCAGGAAAAGAATAGTCCTCTCTCATCCTGACATCCCATGATGCTCCATCTAGTTGCTATGGAAACTTAAAAAGAGAAGGGGGTTTTGTTGTCTTGAAGGGCCTTCTCCCTTCCCAGTAACCTTGACCTTTTCCAGGTTTGTGTGCTTGTGTATGTATTAATAAAAAAGAGATAAGGAATTCCATTCCTTCTTATCTGGCCGTGGCTCAGTGGCTGGCTCTGATGCACGTGGGGGGCCATCAGCTTGTCTCAGCATGGAGATTTGGAGAGGACAGGAGCAAGAAAATACAGAGGGGAGCAGCTAATTAAGGCTGATATTGCAAAGGACATTGTTTGCTGCATAATGAATTCCACGTGCTTCAGAAACATACGTGCAATTAAAGGTGTGAGGGGTGAAGGGCAGGAGAGGAGCAATGGATCATGTATTTCCATGCAAACTGGCCCCACTGGCCCTCCAAAAGCTAGGGGTGCAAATGAAAAAAACCCCACCACATATCACAGCTTGCTGCCAGCTCCCACAGGTGAAGAAGGGTCACCAGGAGCTGACAGTCATTAGAGAGTGATGTGACAGTCATTTAGACAGGCTGAAAGGAGTTTGCTTCACGTGGTGCCCAACGCAAGATGAATATGGAGTTAAGCAGAATGCTACTGCAGGATACTGCTGCATACGAGAGGTTCATGTTCATTCCCTCCCTGTTACCTGAAGAAGTCACCTACTTTCCATGTTCAGTCAACCCTACAGTCAAACTAACAGATGCTCAGAGAGGGGGCTGTCACAAGGAGCCCACCATCCTCCAGCATCCTTCACAATACCTGGCTCCCGTCTGTGTCCCACAGAGACACTCTCCACCCTCCATCTCCTTCCCAAGGGAGAGGGGGGAACCTGGTGCTGGAGTTGGTGCCTTCAGCTTGGGTCCTCTCCTAGCTCAGAGGCTGCTACAGATCCTGCTGCTTGCTCTCCATGAGGGCATAAGCTTCTGTGTCTTATGTCATGAGACAGACAGTCAAGTGAGGAAAGATGATATAAAACCATATTAATTTGTGGTATAAAAGCCACAAAGCTTGGATTAGAGAACTCTGATATCAAGAGTGGAATGAAGACATGAACTGTCCCCTGCTGCAACCTCTTCGACAGCCAGCCAGCCCAGGGACTCTGTGCAAGAGCACAACCTCCTGCAGGAGAAAGACCTGGAGAAAGGTGGAGTGTTGCACAACTGCATCTTTAACAAATGAGGATAATTCATGTCAGATGAAGCCAACTGTGTCATGGGCTACATCAAAAGCAGCGAGGCCAGCAGGGCCAGGGAGGGGATTCTTCCCCTTTACTCTGCTCTGGTGAGGCTCCACTGTGTCTAGTTCTGGAGCCCCCAACATAAGAAGGACATGGAGCTTTTGGAGAGAGTCCAGAGGAGGCCACAAAGATGATCCTTGGGCTGGAGCAGCTCTGTTCTTGAGACAGGCTGAGAGAGTTGGGGGTGTTCAGCCTGGAGAAGAGAAGGCTCCAGGGAGACCTTAGAGCACCTTCCAGTGCCTGAAGGGGCTCCAGGAAAGCTGGGGAGGGACTTTGGACAAGGGCTTGTAGGGAGAGGACAAGGGGGAATGGATTAAAACTGGCAGAGGGGAGATTGAGGTGAGACATGAGGAGGAAATTCTTTCCTGTGAGGGTGGTGAGACACTGGCCCAGGTTGCCCAGGGAAGCTGTGGAAGCCCCATCCCTGGAAGTGTTGAAGGGCAGGTTGGCTGGGGCTCTGAGCAACCTGGTCTAGTGGGAGGTGTCCCTGCCCATGCAGGGGGTTGGATCTGGATGATCTTGAAGGTCCCTTCCCACCCAAACCATTCTATGAATCCTGACTTTACCCTGTCCAGATACATTCCCTTACAATGCCAATGGGAAGGCACTTCCCTTGGGTGCTGCCCGAGCTCTGCAGCTGCTCCTCTCCGAGGGCCTGGCTGCCTGTGCAGCACTCAGCTCTGGTTGCCCTGCAGCTCTGGCCTTGCACAGGCTGCTGTGCAAAACGCTGTGGAATACTTGCTGGGACCTCCCTTCCCAGCTCAGAAGCTGCCCCTTCAGATGAGGCTCTTCTTCTTGAGCTCTCCTAGCCAGGCCCCTCCCTGACAGTAAGTGGGGAGCACTGTGAACCATGTCAGAAGTTAAGGCAGATGTGCAGGAACCTTTTCTGCTGCATCTAAAAGGAGGGAGGGTTCATCTGACTTCCTTACAGCTTTCAGCTGCTGTTCTGGTCCAGTTCCCCCAAGCTAAGTATCTGAGCTGGCAGTGGATGGAGTGAGTTTAATCCTGATTAGTAACTTGCCAAATGTTGTTATTTTGGTTTTTTTTGTGATTTCTCCAGGCTTTCACCTTGCTTTGCTGATCTCTGGCAGACATGACTAAGTCAGTGGGCTGAAAGGTAGCAGGGAAACACAAGGGACAATTTGAGGTGGTCCCTCAGAGCAAACATGCTTGGGGTTTAGGTGCATGAGGAGAAAGAGCTTTAGAGCTAATCTGAAGAGACATAAACCTCTAAAGCCATGAGATACCAATGGAAATCCAAGGTACTCAGCATCTGAGTGGAGGGACGCTGACTTCACAGTCCCAGGGTGGCAGAGTCTGGTTTGCTTGGTGTCAGAATGTGTTATTCCAAGTAGAGACTGGGAAAGATCATAAAGAGACAAATTCCCTTGAGCATGGAATGAGGACTTAGAGTAGAAGCATGTGCCAGTTGGGGAAATACCTGTCATGGAGATGGTAAAAGTAACCAGTGAATTGTCCCTCAATTTTGAGCTCCTTGGGGCCACCCCAGCTCACAGTGTGGTAGAGTTGCACCTGGGCTCCTGGTCATGTTTTACCAGCTGCTTGGTTAGGAGATGCTCTGACATTGTTGGTTTCTGCTGGATTTCACGTTTGCTACTTGCTGAATGCTATTAATGCTTCATAATTTCCAGACATCTTTATTTTTGAAGGTGTTTTCAATCTGCTTGTGACTGTGTAGATTCCCAGCTGTCCCAACCCTGCTTAGAGGAGAAAAAAACCACCTCACTCTCTAGCACAGCGGGTTGTGTCTCTTTCACTAACTTGACACCACTTAGTTTTTCCATAATTCTGGAGGACTCTTCTCCCCTTCTCTCTTCAATAAGTATCCCGGTTTTTACCAAAGGCTTTCTTGTTGAAGACATTCAGTGTGTCCAGGGACTTCCACTTTACAGCCTCTCAGGTTTCAACTCACCACCACAACTCACTTGCCGTGTGTTATGGTTTGGGAGACCCCGGCAGGGTGTTGGACACCTATCGGAGAGAGAGCGGGTCCTTAGCACCCTGAGAGACTGGCAGGGGTCAGGATTCCCGCCCACTTCCTGTCACAATCTATAAAAGCCACCAGAACCGGAAGCCGCTCTCTCCTTCCTGCTACTCCTCTTCCCCTGCCGGGTGTGCTGCTGGTTTCCTTCGGCTTCCCACGTGCTCGCTCCAGAATCCAACTCCATCGGGTGCTGTGAGGAGCCGTGGACCTCTTCTGGAGCGGCCCTGCGTTCCCCATATCCCTGCCATCCTTGAGATCGGTTTTGTAAGTTTGTTTATAAATATTTACTCATTTCCCCCCCCGCCGCCTCCGTTTTCTCACTCCCCGCCCACCCCTCCGTTTTACCCTTTTTTTCGTTGTGTTATAGTAAACTTGTTTCTGGTTTCAATTTCCAAAGTTGAAGTCTCTCTTACTCCCCTTTCAATCTTCCCTTGGGAGAGAGAAGTTTGGGGGTAATAGAGAGCAATTCTGTCCTCTGGTTGTCTGGGGTTCACCTTTAATATTTAAACCTTTATTTACAGGCCTGTTTGGTTGGCTCCACACAGCAGCTCTTAAGAAAACGATTTAATTTCCTTTGGGTAGTCAGGGTGTTTTTTTGGTTTTCTGTTTTGTTTTTTTTTTTCCTGTCATTACCTTTGGTTTACCCTGAGTGTTCTGGCTGCTGTTAAATGTTAGTTAACATCTTACCGAGTGGCCAGTGCTTTACAGTCTTCTCTTTCAGCAGGTTGTTTTTTTGGCCTCTGGTGATGTTTATGGATGCATCTCCCCTTGTCTGTTGTAGCTATATTTTACTGCTTGGTCATTTGCTTTATGACAGTTTGCTGTTGGTTTTTGGAAGAGCTTTTCAGCGAATGGTCTCGGGAGTTAATACCAACCTGCTTCCTTGGCTTCAGCAGCTGCTCGTGCCCTGGCACTGCCTGACCCAGCCGCTAATGCTGCCATGAATTTGCTGTCAGCGTTTTGCAGTCAAGGTTTTTGGCTGCTGCTGTTTGTCATTCACTTCTGGCTCAAGCTTCTCTGTGATGTTCTGAGGGGTGAGATGAACCGTGCACAAGCGGTTGCCCTGGCTCCTGCCCGGGAGGTTCCTGGGGGGGTGGAGAAGACCTCAGTCCATGGGGCTTGCCTGGGACACTGTTAGCTACAAACCCAGGTTCTCTAATGGCTGAGTTGTCCTCAGAGACTACTTCACCTTTTGCAGGATGATTTAGGAGGATGTGCTGTTCAGGATTCCCCTTGGAGCGTTATTTATTAGTTTTGTAGTGTCTTCCAGGCTGCTTTCTTCAGTGTCGTGTTGATTCTCTGGGGACAAAGGAAACAAAGGAAGGAAAACGCTCACGGGAGTGATAAAACAGGAGTATGAGTAATATCTTCTCTCTCTCTGTAGTGTTTTTTCACAGATCAAAAATCAATTAAGGGCGAATTTCGCTGGGAACTCTTTAAACAATGTAATATTTCATCAGAGATTATTGCAGGCTCTTTCACATTTGCAGCCCAGGTGTGAATTACAAAATTAGCCTGATCCTTTTAATAATTTCCTCAGAGGTAACATTCCTCCAGGCACCCTGTGTTTAGTGCAAGCTGTGCAGCTGCTGTTGGAAGAAGGTGTATTTATTGTCTTCTCCCACGTTCTGATAGGGACTCAAGACTGAAGGAGTGGGGTTGATGGTGTGATGGCAGCCTGGCTGGGCAGAGGGTTGTGGGCTGGAAGGAGATGATAGTTGAAGAAAATAAGGGTCTGTTGTTATAGGAGAGCTGGACAGGGACTTTGAAGTGAGTGGATGTGGGGTTTTTCCATCACTTCTTGAGCTGTCTGTTCCTAGCCTAAGCCTCTAACCATGTGAAATGCCTGTGTTTCCATAACTTACCATCTCCTTCCATGGTTCCTGGACCTGTCCTTTCTGCTGCTAAACCCCCTGACACAGAGCTGGGAGGGCTCTGGTAGTGCCAGTGCATTTTCACTGGCATCTGCATTCCTAAGTGCTCTCCCTCCAAATGGTCCCCTTCCTGAAGGTCTGAAGAGCTGAGCAGGGTGGCTTCCTCTGCTCCACTGCAGACTCCCCCTTTCAATCATTAGTCATCCCTAGAACTTGCCCTTTTCAGGATCCATTTGTGACGTGGTACATCTTTCCTTGTTCACAGCCCGGTTATTGATTCTTACTTGGGTATCATCTGTCTTGCTGAGACTCGGGGACTCAAGATTTGGAGGGAGGGGCAGCATCTTTGATTAGTTCAAGGGTGATATGGTTGGGTGAGGGTGAATAGGTGAGCTTTTGGGATGCACAAGGGCCACTTGAGATGTCTCCACGGGCTCCATAAGGGGTGTTTGCACATCCAGAAGGCTGACTGCCTGCCCCACCTGAGCAGGTGCCTTACTTGAAGATGTTCCCTTTCCCTGTAAGCTTCACCTTCCTCTCCTAACACCGTCACAGCTGCAACAGCCCAACTGCAGAAGCTCAGCCCTCTCCTCCTGATACTATCCTCCCTCTCATTTGAAGTCAATAAGACCTGAATTAGAGTTATAAGAGCAACCTACACATCCACATACATCTGTGTTCATCTTACTCTGCCTCCCTTTTTCCTTGTTCCCTGTCTCCAGTTGGTTTCTCTGCATACTTTATCTCCTCCTTCTTCACCAGGAGAGTGTTCAGGGTTGGCTGGGCCAGGTTGATACCCAGTATTGCAGGGAGGACCCACTAAAAGCAGTTGCTAAAAAACCACCCCTGTGGAAACCCACTGGCCATAGTTGCTTTCCTAGAGAACAGGAAGGAGAGGGAAGCAGTTAGGATACTTTCCTTGAGTACTCTCTTGGGCTCTAATTATTTAGCTCTAATTATTTATAGCTCAGGATATTTTCAGTGTCTGATAAGACTCATCAGTCTCTAATAATCCTTCCTGGATCTCCCTTCTAAGTACTTGCCCAGCCTTGCCTTGAACCCCTGTAAACTTTCCCCAGCCCTGTCTTCTTAGGAGCATCTACTGCCTGTTACAGGACAAACCATCTCCTGTTTGCTGTGGACCTGTTTGATGACTTTTCCTCTGACACTGCTAGTTCCTGGGTTAGACAAGATGGTTTAATGAGCCATCTCCACCCACCCCTCCAGTGGACTCAAGATTTTGCAGACCTCAACCTCACCTGCCTCTTTCCTAGGCTGAAGCATCCCAACCCACGGGTTTATTTTCCATGAGGAAGCCATTCCAGACGTGGACTCGTGCTTGTCCTTCTGTGCACCTTTCCCTGCTGTATCCCTTCTGCTTTGCACCACTGGGGCTCTGCAGTGACACTACCCATGTAATTTACCTGGCTGCTAAAGAGAGTTTTGGGCCACTTTGTGTTGCTGGAGTGACCAGAATGAGCTGCATGCTTTGGTGAAGCTGGCCCTTATTTGCAAAGGCCTTTATTACATCAACCTTTTCAGCAAAACTGCAATTATTATGAATCCTGAAAGAGGACTCTCTGCAGCTTCCAATTACAGTGCTGACTGTGTCCCATTTGAATGTCATTTGCTATTTAGGGAATATTTGAAAATGCATTTTGGGATGTGTCTTTCATTTCATTTATGGTGGCTAACATTATTTCTAATGTTAAAGGAAATTAAGAAGTGCTTCCTGCTTAGAATCAATTAGTTTTAATGACAGAAAAAAAAAGAGTAGGTTGCTGTATGCTGGCCACGTGGCAGCTTCACTGAGAAAGGGAACCAAAGTACCTGGATGCAGCACCAGGGTGATGTGTCTGTGCTCCTCTGTAAGTTCAGCTGCACCCAGAAGGACTTGGTAGAGCTTTGTGGGCCTTTGAAACAGAAGGCATGGGTGGCCAAGCTGGGTTTGCTCTGAGGGATCTCCTAAAAATGCTCAATGAATCTGATCTGTACACAGATAATCTAGTTCAGATGGGCTGATTTATTCTCTTTGCTTCTTGGAAGTTCAGGAAAGTGCAACGGGTAAAGGCTCATGAGAATTTGGTTTTATAAGTTGTGGTTTCAGGATCTGAGAACTTCTGGTTAACCCAGTCATGAGCATTTGATTCAGATCAGGTGCTGGCATGTTGTTTCACCTCTGCTGAATTATCCACATCTCATGACACAGGGTTTGTGTTGGCATCGACCTGCCATAAAACCTGCCATGACATGGCCTGAGCAGATCTGAGCCAACCATGAGAGCCTGAACCTTCTCAATACCCACCCAAGGGGCACTAGAACAAGATTCACAGTACCATCAAGGGGGGAATGGATGAAAACTGACAGAGGGGAGATTGAGGTGAGACATGAGGAGGAAATTCTTGAGTGTGAGGGTGGTGAGACACTGGGCCAGGTTGCCCAGGGAAGCTGTGGAAGCCCCATCCCTGGAAGTGTTGAAGGGCAAGTTGGCTGGGGCTCTGAGCAACCTGGTCTAGTGGGAGGTGTCCCTGCCCATGCAGGGGGGTTGGATCTGGATGATCTTTAAGGTCCCTTCCAGCCCAAACCATTCTATGGTTCTCTGATCAAATGATGCTGGCTTGCTTGTGTTTGTGTTTACACCTTCCTACTTGGAAACATGCACAAGCAGATAAAAAAAGCACTCTAGTGGATTCCAGCATTAAGTCAAGTGACTATTGGATTTTTTTCAAGGGTTCAACCAATCCTACAAAAAAGCAGGTTGTTATGTGTTAGTCTGGAGCCCTTTTGTTCAGCCTCAGGTGTTTTTATTCCCTTTTTGATACTTACTGAAAGAACAGGAAGAAAATAACTCCAGGTAGCATCATCAGAATGAGAGTGCTACATTCTGGCTTTTCCTCCAAGGGCAGTGTGATACCTTGCCCTCTTTTAAGTCAAGTAGCAGTTGATAAGAACAGAAAGTAACAGAATAACCCCCTGAATCAAAGTCCTACCAAAAGAAAAGGCTGCATGGCACAGTTTTTCTCCTGTGTATTGTGGGGAGTGGTGATGAGGGGAGGTTGGGACAGGAGGATGCGAGAGAATCAGAGAATCAGACTGGTTTGGGTGGGAAGGGACCTTCAAGATCATCTAGATCGAACCCCCTGCATGGGCAGGGACACCTCCCACTAGACCAGGTTGCTCAGAGCCCCAGCCAACCTGCCCTTCAACACTTCCAGGGATGGGGCTTCCACAGCTTCCCTGGGCAACCTGGGCCAGTGTCTCACCAGCCTCATAGTGAAGAATTTCCTCCTAATATCTAATCTAACTCTCCCCTCTTCCAGTTTTAAGAAGGCACCATGTGTGGCAGATGTCAGTCGTGTTGTTCGACCCTCAGGCTGTGCTCCCATGGCATCAGTGAGGAGGAGGAGCCATAGAAACATCAACATAACTTTAAATAATTAACTGTAACATAAATTATTCATCCAATCCAGTTTCACCTGCTTATGCAGCGACATTTATTATTATTCTATTACTTTTCTATTATTTTTTATTATTATTTCTATTATTATTATTTCTATTTTTTTTTCTTCTTCCTTTTGTTTATTTTTGTTTTCTTTTAAGGAGTCTAGTAAAGCATTTTATTCTGTCTCTGGGAGATATTCCTAAATTGTTTTTTAACTCCGAATCCCGAAATCTGCTTGGCTTGGAAAATCCAGAAACACCTGAATTTCTTTGAACTGTGTGTCCGGGAACCTTGCCTTGATGTGGATGATGTATTTAAGCTGAGGGGAGACTGAATAAGAAGGCCTGGCCATGTGTTTTGGACAATGGATTTTGCAGGCAGAGATTTAATAAGGGAGATTCATTATGTTTTGTTCAGTGGTCCCATTATCCATATGCCACTTCTCAAAGCTGACATGCTTACTGAAGGCATCTCAGTGGACTTGTAGGCTTTTGTCTTGTGTTTTGATTTTTGCTTGAGAATGGCAGGCAGAGTTCAGGTTATTTATGCTGTTTAACTCTGGCCACAGCATCCCATTTGTTGTCTTGACTTGTTCAGGGGTTTTTCAGTGCCACCTTATTACTGAATCGTCTGGTTTTCTAGCTGAGAGTGTACCAATCTTTTTAAGGATCTCTTGGAGGCAGCTAAAGGTATCTATAAAACATTCATCTGGCCATATGTTCATGAACAGAAATTATGCTCCTTTTCACCCCAAACAGAGTGACCAGTAAGTTAAAGCCTTCACAAGCGCAGCCACGTGTGGTTAAAACAAGCTGAAACCTTGAGCTGCTGGAGGTGATTAACAAGATTTAATCAGATATCACATCAGGCTACATTGTCCTGGTCCTGATGCCCAAACTTGAGAGAGCAGAGAGCCTTTGTTCCAGGCTGCCCAGCAGTGGTGCTGAGCAATGGGGTGTGCAGCAACCACCAGCATCCAGGAGCTGAAGCACCCTGCTCAGCCCTGAGGGTGCTGTTTGTTTCTCTGTTCAGGCCTCTCTTCCCTCTTGCTTGTTTAAACGTGGATAATCTCTTTGGTAGAGTGGGTATTTGTTGTTGGACTTAGCTGTAAAGCTCCTGCAAAGCTCAGGGTGAGGGCAGGGAGCAGCTGGCAAGACGTTCCTCTAATGGATTCAGTTCACCCTCCCTGCCTCATGTGCTTGTCCCCACTCACCTCTTTATTTTGCTTTACTTTCTCTTCACTGCCATCTCTTTGCTCTCTTTATTCAGCTTCCTTCTCAATTCTCTGTTCTTGCACCTGCCACCCAGATTGCAGCCTTCCCATCTTGCCTGTAAGACAGGATGCTGATGGGACATGTACCTGCCCAGAAGCAGGAAAGACTTGGTGCTAGGTAGGACATACGCAACCAGCAAAATACTGATCTTTTTTGTTTCACACACAGAATCACAGAGAACTGTCATAGTTGGAAGGGACCTCTAGAGATCATCTGATCCACCCCCCCTGCTAAAGCAGGATTGCCCAGAGCACATCCCACAGGGCTGCATCCAGGGGGGTTTGAATATCTCCAGAGAAGGAGACTCCACAGCCCCCTGGGCAGCCTGTCCCAGGGCTCTGTCACCCTCACAGTGAAGAAGTTTCTCCTCATATTTCAGTGGCACTTCCCATGTTCCAGCTTGTGCCCGTTGCCCCTGGTCCTGTCCCTGGGCACTACTGAGCAGAGTCTGGCTCCATCCTCCCTGCACCCACCCTGTAGATACTCACAGGCATTCATAAGGTCTCCCCTCAGCCTTCTCCTCTCCAGGCTGAACAGCCCCAGCTCTCTCAGCCTTTCCTCATGAGAAGCTCCAACCCCCAATCCCCTTTGTTGCCCTCCACTGGACTCTTCCTAGTCCTTTTCAGGCTTCTAACAGTCAAAACACATGACAAACCCCATTTCTGCTCCTCCTTCTCTTCATTTAAATGATGGAGAAAGCCAGGGCTCAGCTAGTCTGGCCTTTGTGCCATGCTTCACCCATGGCCATCGTAGAGAGGACCTTCTAGAAATCACATCAAAGCGTGTTGGTTGTGCAAGTCCTGCCTTCTGCTGCACGTTCATGGCAGCTTGTGGCACGTGCCTCTCCCTGAGCAGGCCCTGAGGGACACAAGCCAACGAGGGGTGAGCCAGAGCAGAAGCCTGCTGGGGTGCTGCATGTTCACTCTGACCCAAGTCAAGCTACTCACCACCTTTCCCAGCTCTAGTTCTGTGGCACATTGAACATGACCACGGGCAGCTATTGGAAAGATTGAAGTGCACCAGGCTTTTGCCTGCCTGCAGGTGAGTGAAATCTTCCCTCCTTCTCCAGCTCTGCATAGAGACCAGCTCCCTGCTCGGGTTGCCAGCCCAGCCACACGCTAATTGGGGCTGGCATCAAAAGAAATGAGTTTGCAGGTGAGCTGAGTTCAAGCAGGTCTGCATCTCAAGTGTGCACCTGCCCGTTCCCTTTTGTCCCCCTTCCCTTCCTGCTTTCCTTTTTCTTCTCTTGCCTCTGGTTCTTTTCCTTTTTGCTTGTTAGAAGGTTTTTCTTTGGAGGTGATGAATGTAAATGTACTCCCCTGAACGGGAGGTGGGAAGCTCAGTATCCAAGTCACTTCAGAGAAGCAGGCAGGGCAGGGCTCCACTGCTTGAGGGGACACTGGGACGCTGGGGTCAGGGGAACGTGGGTAAGGGCTTTCTTGGCTTGGAACATCTCCTGTCCACAGCCAGCCCTCTGGAAAAGGCTGGGAAAGAGAGGAGGCCTGATGCAGTATACATCTTTCCCAGTCTGTCTCAGCACCCCTTTGGATCATCTCTGACCACTCACTTGAATGCAGTCCCAACAGGGTGGGTTGCTCCTGTTTGGCTGCACCCATTGGTCCCAAGAGGTATCACACCTTGGGCATTGATCCTTCATACCATCTCCATGTTTTTTCAGCACTTCATCTCACGTTGGGCTTTAAAGGCTGGGCTTTGCTAGTGGCCTGTTGTGGCCAGGGCTGATCATTCCTTTTTCAGACTCCAAATGTAATTTTGTCTGCAGAGCATCATGTTTTGGTGGCACTTGTAGCACCCCTCATTTCTCATTGTTTCAGGGCTATAGTAATGGTTGAAGTGTGATGGGACCTTCTGTGTCCTGCCTGTAAGAAATTCCACTTCCATCAGATGAAAACACAGAGTAATCCCTTGCCTGTGTCCCCTAGGTTTGTCTGGGACACAGGAGGTATCTGTGCCCTGATGATCTTGAGAGGTCGAACTGGCGAAGGCACATCAGAGGCTGCAGATTTGAGCTGCGTCTCCAGTGTCTCTGGTGTGATACCCTCCACATCCTCTGGGTACCAAAGCCATCAAGTGGTGTTCTTCCAGATCTTCTGAACGTACCACATAGCTTTATCAGTGGTGTTGGCACTGGCTTGGGTCACCAGATAACACAGCTCCAAGGTCTTTTCCAACCAGAATGATTCTGTGATTCTGTTTTCCCCTGCTCCTAGTGTCACCTGGCACTTTGCTCCCCAGACCTTCTGGAAACCAAACATGATTCCCTGTGTGGCTAGTCCAGCACGGAAGGTGGAAGGAGGGAGCAGAGGGAAGCATGACAGATGGAGAGACTGCTCTGCTCTGCGAGGGCACCAGCAGGTATCTCTCAGTTAGTTCAGAGGGTGATGCTCCAGGTTTTGCAGGTGGTGTTTGGCCAGGGGGCTCCGCTCCAGGGCAGGTGCTCAGTGACCACCTGCATCAGGGGAGGGGATTTCCTTGGTGAGGAAGACAAGGGTAGATCTTGCCCCAGGCTTTGCTGTCTCTGAGGAGAACGTGAGGAGTTCTGCACAGCCTGGTGCTGCCAGCCGGGTTATTAATGGAGTGAGAGGAGGCGAGGTGAGGCCTGGGCCCTGCTCCTCACCCCTGCCACCTCAGCAGTGAAGGATGATCCAAGAGCTCCAGGCTGTCAGCTTATCTTACCCTTGTGAGCGCTTCACCCTGCACATCCCCACGTTTTCTGAGGGCTGGACTGGGGCAAACTGGGACAGCACTGGAAACCATCTCCCCCAGACTCATTCCACGGGGAAGCAGAGCGGGGCTTCTCCCACCACGGGGGGGGGGGGTGTTCCTCTAGCTAACAAAATTCATGGCTTGGGAGGTCATGGAGCCAAGAGCCACCAATGGGTTCCATAAGGGGCTGGATGATTTTATGGCCAATAATAACATCTGTAGTTCTACATGCTACAGTAAGAGAAGGCTAATCAATTCTCATGCTTCAGGTCAGCAGCTGATTGCTGCAGGGGTCAGGAAGGAATTATTTCCTCACCATTTACAGCTTTATTTAATTGGCCAGATGCATTAAGACCCTTTTAATTTTTTATTTTTTTTTTTCTCCTCTTCTGTCTTCTGAGGCCTAAGGAATGAAGCAGCTCCAGAGACAACACTCTGGTAGGACACCACTGCTCTTGTCTGGCAGGGCAAATCTTGTGTGTGCATTAATGAACCCTTTTAATGCTGGGATTTAATGGTGGAAGTTAGCAGGGTGGGGGTTTTTTGTATTCCAGAAGGGTATTTCATGAGTGCTTCCTTGATAAATCATAGGAAATTCATTTGGTCCTTCAAAGTGGGCAGGACTTGCTGTCCATTTGGGTCCAGAACTGGATGGGAATTTTCCACCACAGTGCTAGTTACACAGGCATAGAAATGTCTGTAATTCTAGATTTCCAGCTTATACTCAGGAAAAAACCAACCAAACAAAGGCAACTGAGGCAAATCCAAATTGAAGAGCTTTGCTTTGAGTTGAGTCAAATTAGTTGCTTTAAATGACCCGAAGTCTGCAGTTAGGAGCAAATGCAGCACTGGAGAGCTTCTGGGGGACCTGCAGTGGAGATGCTGTGTGCCTTGGCATGGGCTGTCCCCTTTGGGGTGAGCTCATCTTCACTGAGCTCTACTGTCATCCTCGCAGCCAGGGGAAAGGGGAGACCTTATTGCTGTCTACAGCTCCCTGAGAGGAGGTTGTAGAGAGGCAAGTGAGGGTCTCTTCTCACAAGTAACAAGCGATAGGATGAGAGGAAATGGCCTCAAGTTATACCAGGGAAGGTTTAGGCTTTCTTCATGGAAAGAGTTGTCAAGCACTGGCACAGGCTGCCCAGGGCAGCGGTGGAGTCACCATCCCTGGACATGTCTAAAAGTCGTGTAGATGTGGTGCTGAGGGACATGGTTTAGCAGTGGGCTTGGTAGAGTTGGGTTAATGGTTGGACTCGATAATCTTAAAGGTCTTTTCCAACTTAAGTGATTCTATGAAAGGAGCACCCTGGAGAACACAGTCTGATCATCCCAAACTGCCATTCCTATGACTCCACACGACTCTGCTGAAGCACACGGTGTACAAGTCCAGCTCTGAAATCATCTCCCACCATTGTAATTTAAGATAAAACTGAGTTTTTCATTCTTCTCTTCTGAGTCTCACCTCGGGGGAAGGTCCATTGCATCTGTTCTGAACTGGTGAAGCCCAGGCTCCTCATCCTGTTTCCTCACTGCTGTCTGGAGATGTGCAGGTTATAACCCCCCTCCACACCACCTCAGGATGTGCCCACAAGTCCTGTTCCCTTTCATCAGGAAAGAAGGCAGATACCATCCATTTCAACAAAAAACCTGAAAAAAAACCCCAGAATGCTTTTCCCTCTTCAGAGGAAGCCTGCAAAGGCTTTCTCATTTCAGAAGCTTTTCACTGCAAACCTGCTTTTTCCAGGGAGTATCTTTAAAAAATGAATAGTCTCATTTGATTAAAACAAAACAAAAAGCAGCAACTCTCAGATGTTTAAAAGATTCTCTTTAAATTAAAATCTCCAGTTGCTGCGTGGGCCTTTCTGATGAGCTGAAGTTTGTCCTCCTTCAGACTGGAGCGCCACAATCCTTGGATCAAATTTCTTCTCAGTTTTTTTGCTTGTATGTTTTTGCAAAACTGCTGACCTCTTGTCTGACTTTTGAGAGGGAATGACATAAAATGTCTCCCCTGCTCTTGCAGGACAGCAACAATATATGATCCCCTACTCTAACTTGACACATTTAGTAGGAAGGAAACCTCTGGTGGGGAAGCTCCAGGCACAGCCTGGCAGTGCCATGTGTTTCCGACAGCCACGCTGCATCATTTGCTCCAATCTCCCTGATTTTTAGCCCCTTTTTGCTTCTTTTTCTGTCTTCTAGAAGTTCTCCTTGCACAGCAGCATCTGCAGAGGGGCTGCCCCCCTCCTGCCCCAGGGTGGTGAGCTGGGTGAGAGAGGCTGCCTTGCCTCTCCTGCTCTGTCCTCATGCAGAGCTCATGCTGGAGTTAATGCAAAGTGCCTAATGAGGTGATTAATGAGGCAGCAGTTTGAACCCCTGTGCTGCCCCTCTGGGACTTCAACCAGGGTGACCACACAGCAGACTGGAGGTGGCAGCAAGGTAGGAAAGAGACGAGTGAGAGTGAGGATGGGGAGCTGCAGCCAGATGGTGATGCTAAGGAAGGTCTTAACTGAACCTGGGGCTGGCTTCTCTGGAGACAGTTTCAGACTCGTCCAAATAATTGTTTTCATCCTGGCTTTAGTGAAAGAAACTCCACTTATTCTTGCTCCTTAAAATCTCAAGCCACCCCAGGAACAAGGAACTGGGGACTTGCTGGGTTTTGTGTGGTTGGACTCTTCCTGCAGGCTCAACTGGGTGAGGACTTTCCATTTCAGTTCCTCAACAAATGCTTCCTGAAAAATGTCATTCAGCCCATGTCTGGGGAGATGGAGAGGTCTGATGAAAGCTGCCTGGCAGAAAAGGACCTTGGTGTATTGATTGACAGCTGAATATGAGCCAGCAACGTGCCCAGGTGGCCAAGAAGGCCAATGGCATCCTGGCTTCTGTCAGAAATTGTGTGTCTAGCAGGGCTAGGGAAGTAATCCTGCCTCGGCACTGGTGAGGCCCCACCTCGAGTATTGTGTTCAGTTTTGGGCGCCTCAATACAAAAAGGACATTGAGGTGATGGAGCAGATCCAAAGAAGGGCAACAAAGCTAGTGAGGGGTTTGGAAAACATCCCCTATGAGGAACGACTGAGGGAGCTGGGGCTGGTTAGTCTGGGGAAGAGGAGGCTGAGGGGAGACCTTCTCACTCTTTACAAATACCTGAAAGGAGCTTGTAGTGAGAGTGGGGTTGGTCTCTTCTCACTGGTGACTGATGACAGGGCAAGAAGAAATGGGCTCAAGTTGCATCAGGGGAGATTTAGGTTGGATATCAGAACAAACTTCTTTACAGAAAGGGTTGTTGGGCACTGTAACAGGCTCCACAGGGAGGTGGTTGAGTCACCATCCCTGAATGTGTTTGAAAGTCATCTGGATGTGGTGCCTGGGGACATGGGTTAGTGGTGGGTCATCAGAAATAGGGTGATAGAGTTAGGATAAGGTTGGACTCAATGGTCTTAAAGGTCTTTTCCAACCTGAACAATTCTATGATTCTACGAAAAACTCCACTTTCAGTGCACAATCTGTATCTATTTTACTTACAAGAATCTCTGCTGCAGGATTTGACTTTCTGAAGTGGCTTGGCCAGGATGGGAAGGGTTGCAGGCAGCTCAAAGCATACAGCATTTGAACAAGCAGGAGAGCACTACAAGGGCGTTCTCCTGGCTGCGGGCAGGAACCTGCTGGGCTGCTACGCTCCAGTGCCTTGCAGGGGAGACCTGTCCTTCTGTCTCAGTTTCTGTCCTCCTGGAGTGAGAGCACATCAGGACTTCAAGTGCAGTTATTGTCAGGGAAGATCTCTCAGAGGGGTTGGTCCCTTGCCCCCTGCTCACAGAGGACTTTTGGACTTGGAAGCAGTGCCTAGGAGAGTGGTGACACTCGCGAGCTTGAGCCATCACCCTGACATGGGCAGAGCTGCTGGGCTGTGTCTTGATCTGCAGCAGTCACACCTCTCCTTTGTACCTATCGTGAGATAGCAATGCATTAATTGGGGTTCATTAATTAGATTAATTGTAAAACTTCAACAAATCTCCACCTCTTTCCTGGTCTATAATCACTCTCTTTCTACGATCAATTAGGCAGTGCCAGTCCATAATTTAGCCTTTTCCAATACCCAGGCAGCAGTACTGGGGGTTGTGCCTTGGGCTGGAATAGAATAGACCAAGGAATCGTGATGGGTTTTGCTGTAATACAGACTGGGAAGAGTGGGATTCACCTGCTACAACTTGAACTTAGGGAAAATCCACCAAGAAAACCGCAAATTAATTATTTCAGTTGTGGTTTGCTGAGCAGAGAGGGCTGCACGGGTGTGTTTAAGTGCTCTCTGCTCAAACCCTCCTGCAAAAAGCTCTGCTGGAGCTCTGGGTGAGGAGGTCCAGGCTGGGTTTCAACCACTGTAGCCTCAGTTCTGCCCCATTTTTGAACCTAATGTTCAAATAACAGCTGATTTCCCTCTCAGTAGAGCTGGCTAATTGGGGAAGAAAAGAGGGAGATTTACACCTGTTCTCCCAACTGGAAAAAAAAAAACCTGCTAGTACTGATGAAAGGTTGAAACTTTAAAGTCAGTTCTTCAGCTTGGTGTTGCATAACTGAGTGTAGGGATGGGAGCAGCAACATGTCTGGTGACCGCAGAGCAATTCTCTGTTTCCTTTAATTGTTTCCGTAACTTGATTTACTTTTGCAATACTTTGTGGATCTTTTGCTTATTTACTGTCTGTTTGCATTTCTATCACTTTTTCTGCCTCGACTGATGAAGCACATTCATCCTTTCTTTTCATTTGGTATGGACAGATACAGTTACTCTTGACAGCAGCTTGCTTAGAGAAGGAGCTTCTGGCAAAATGGTTCATATCAATTTGAGATGGAATGAGTGATTTGTAGGGAAGAAGCAGAACCAGTGTGAAACTGAAGAAAACACCCTGTGGAACTTAGCATTTCAGGAGCATTGAGGAAAATCTAAGCAGGATGAAGCTAATTAGAAAAAAAGAAAAGGTTGGGCTAGCAGGGATAGCTGGGGAGATCAGAGAAGCTTTTGGGAGCACAAGACCACATCTTGCCTTGGTCCTTAGGCTGTCAAGGCCCCGGTGAAATACCTACAGAAGAATTTCTAAATGGCTTGAGGACTTCACTTGGCCAATTAGGCTTAACTAGAAGCTGACATGTGGGTAGAGCTACAGTGTCTGTAGAGCCCCCAGTTTACCAGCATGTTACCAGACACAGGCACATGGGTTGATCTGGGGAGTGTGTTGGGATGGTGGGGGAATACAGCTCCATTTCCATGGCATCATCAGAGCGTGCTGCTGACCTGGCTGTCTTCAGCATCCCAGAATCACAGGATGGCAGGGGTTGGAAGGGACCTCTGGAGATCATCTAGTCCAACCCCCTGCTAGAGCAGGATCCCCTAGAGCAGATCCCACAGGAACACATCCAGGTGGGTTTGGAATGTCTCCAGGGATGGAGACTCCACAGCCTCCCTGGGCAGCCTGTCCCAGGGCTCTGGTACCCTCACAGGAAAGAAGCTTTTCCTTATGTTTAGTTTGAACCTCCTGAGCTCCAGCTTGTGCCCATTGCCCCTTGTCCTGTCACTGGGCACCACTGAGAAGAGTCTGGCCCCATCCTCCTGACACCCCCTGTAGATCTTTCTCAGCACTGATGAGATCCCCCCTCAGCCTCCTTTTCTCTCAGCTGAACAGCCCCAGCTCTCCCAGCCTTTCCTCACAGGGCAGATGCTCCAGCCCCTTCATCATCTCAGTGGCCTGTGCTGGACTCTCTCCAGTAGCTCCTTGTCCTTCATGAACTGGGTAGCCCAGAACTGCACACAGTGCTCCAGGTGAGGCCTCCCCAGGGCAGAGCAGAGGGGGAGGAGAACCTCCCTCCACCTGCTGGCCACACTCTTCCACTTCCCTTTGCTTCCTTTCCACCTTGCTGCCTTTCTGCACATCTCAGGCACATGGCAAGCCCACCCTTTATACCTGGGAGATGTTCCTCCCTCCTCCCACTTTCTTAGCTTGCCAAAAATCCTTGCTAGCTTTGCTACATCCAGGGATCCAGCCAGGTGTGTTTCCTGCTCAGCTGTGCACCGGCTTCTCCTCCTCCTTCCCACCTATCACAAGAGCATTTCTTCCTCCCTTGGAGCTGGTGGACACCTGTGCTCAGCTGCAGCCCACAGCTACTGGCCTCCTTTGCCCACGCTGGTTGCAAAGGCAGCTGGAACAGCTGGTTTCATTTTCAGGTTTAGCTTCAACTTACTGCCTCTCAGCTCCAAGGACTCTTACCTAAATCTAAACTCACCACTTTTTGGCCAAGACTCAAGACCTATTACTCTGTGTCTGATTTCCCATATGCTCTTTGTAATGCTTTGTCTCCGGACCATTTTTTGCTTTTAATTTTGCAGTGAAAAATAAATTGGCTGAAATAAGTGTTTCAAAGATGACTTGTTGATTGGAAGCCAAAGCTGGGGGCTGCTTTATATAGATGTTTCCTAAGTGTTTTCTTCAGGAATAATCAGCCCAAAAGCTGGTCTCAGAGGAGGGTCGTGGCTGAGAGTTATCAACAGAGGTTTTTATGAAACAGGAGACTTGCACTCCAATTTCAGTTCAGATAAAACATGCCAATTGAAGTGTATCTTTCCCTTGTCACTTCTGCAGAGAGAGATTTTATTAACACCAATTGCATGGAAACGGGGGTCGGCCGCAGTGCCCCCGCGTAGATAAATAGACATTAATGCACTTAGGCTGTGACAGCAAAGAGCAGCTGGTTTTATTTTATGTTCCTTTTTGACTCCAGAGGGAGTTTTGCATGAGCGGTGCAGGACTTTGGGGCTGAGTTCAATGACAGATCCCTCTATTGAACATCTGCAGCCAACAGGCTGTGAAGGAGCAGCCTGTGGCACGTAGCGTTGGTGGCGAGGTCCCGAGTGACCCCACTCACCCCCTTAGCGTGGGTAAGTTGTGAGGACCTCAGGGTTGCTGGCAGTGGATGAGGGATCCTGCTCAGGTGCCTGCCCAGCTGCAGTGGCTGGAGGCTGGTTTGTCTTGTGTCAACGGGCCAGGAGCATGTGGGGGGTTCTTCTCACTGCTTGCCTGGCAGACCTCCAGCCATGGTCATGGTTTGTGTAGCCTGGTTGTCTCTTGCCAATAGATTCATTTTCCACTGTCTCAAATTACTGTTGGAGCCAGAGATGAGCTTTAGCCTGACCCAGACAATGGATATGGAAAGCTTTGGGAAAGGACTGTGCTTGATCTTGAGCACGAGTCTTAGGAGGAGCAGCTGAGGCAGCTGGGGGTGTTCAGCCTGGAGAAAAGGAGGCTGAGACCTTCTTGCTCTCTACAACTGCCTGAGAGGAGGTTGGAGTGAGGAGGTGTTGGTGTCTTCTCTCTAGTAGCAAGTGATAGAACATGTGGAAATGGCCTCAAGTTGTGCCAGGGGAGGTTTAGGTTGGATGTTAGGAACAGTTTCTTCCCCAGAAGGGACAGGCTGCCCAGAGCAGTGGTGGAGTCCCCATTCCTGGAGGGATTTAAAAGCCATGTGGATGTTGTGCGGAGGGATGTGGATTAGTGGTGGCCTTGGCAGTGCTGGGGTAATGGTTGGACCTGAGGATCTGAAAAGCCTTTTCCAGCCAAAACAATTCTACGATTCTGTGATTGGGGACTGACATCTGAAACCCAGTCCAGAGTCCTGCACCCATTGCAGTTTCTCTCTCAGGGTCCCTGAGCAGGAGGAGGACTGTGGCTCTCCCACAGGGTGCGGGGCAGCAAAGCCCATTTCCCAGCCCCACCATCCTGTCCTGGGCACGGTGTGGTGTCACTTGCTGGTTGCAAGCTCAGTCCCAAGCCTCATCTCCTATCACAGGGCCGTGTTGTCAGAAAGGCTGAGGTTTTTGCAGCTCTGCTGCACGTGCTGCTCCCACCTGGTGTAGCCAGCTGTGATGATGGATGTATCTCTCAGTCCTTGGCAGGAATTGTCCAGCACCTTCAGACAGCACTGCCCGATTGATTAGTACATCTCCTTCCATCAAGCAGACTATTTTGCACGAGCCTGAAGCAGCCTTCCTGGGACGTGGGCTCCAACCTGCCTTTTGCAGCACGTGGACCACCTCCCTGCTGGGAAGGGGTGGGGAAAGCTTTCTGGAAAAGCTTTCTACTTCTTAGCCATCTGATGTGAAGCTTTCTAATAAATAGGCTGCTCGACATTTTTTGATATAAAGGTCAACATCCTCTGATAGACTCAAGGATTCTATGATAAGTGGAGGAAATGGCATTGGTCGGCTGATTTTGATAATGATCCTCATCTCATATCTGATCTTTGATAATTATACTAACCCTGCTCATCTCTCTGAAAACGTGGCTGGTGTCTCTTTTGGCAGAACTCTAGTGCCTGTTAGCACAGAGTTGCTTTGCTGGGGACTTCAACGTGGGTGGCAGCTGCCACAGAGAGCGCAGAAGAGGAAGCTTGGATTGTTTTTAGGAAAAAAACCCCCCACAATCAGAGCAAGTGTTTAATCAGAGCAAGTGTTTTTGGCTGAACCCCTTGAGTCAGCTTTCCCAAACCTATTACATGTTTGCTAATTAATTGTTGTAGGCATAAGTACACATTTGACATAGCAGCCAAAATGCATTTATAGGTGGAGACTTGTTTTGGAGAGCATCTTCAAGTGCTTGAAATCCTTTCATTCAAGCGGAGAAGAGGGGCTGCCCCTTATTGGTGGTACCAAGGAAACCATGAGTTTTGGGAAGCTCTGTGCTGTGGGAAATGTGAGAAGGGGTTCAGCACAGGGCTGCACCACATCCTTCTGGGCTGTGGGCAACAGATTTTGAAGCACCATTCGTGCTGTGTGTGTTGGAGAAAGTTTCTGGTCACTGTGTGTTTTTTATGGAAATGCTTAAGGGAGAGTAGAAGGAAATATGTTAGGACCAGGGAGGTTTATCTGTCCTTCAGTCCTGATGATTACAGTACTGGGGATTTGGATTGAGACCTTTTCAGGCTCAATGGCATTAGGACCTTGGTCTCCAAGGCTGGATGGTCACCATATGAGACCCCCCCCCCCCGTAGCACTATGTCCAGTTCAGAGCAAGTTCAGAGGAAGCCACAAAGATGGTCTGAAGGCTGGAGCAGCTCTGCTCTGGAGACAGGCTGAGAGTGTTGGGGTTGTTCAGCCTGGAGAAGAGAAGGCTCCAGGGAGACCTTAGAGCACCTTCCAGTGCCTCAAGGGGCTCCAGGAAAGCTGGGGAGGGACTTTGGAAGAGGACAAGGAGGAATGGATCAAAACTGGCAGAGGGGAGATTGAGGTGAGACATGAGGAGGAAATTCTTTGCTGTGAGGGTGGTGAGACACTGGCCCAGGTTGCCCAGGGAAGCTGTGGAAGCCCCATCCCTGGAAGTGTTGAAGGGCAGGTTGGCTGGGGCTCTGAGCAACCTGGTCTAGTGGGAGGTGTCCCTGCCCATGCAGGGGGGTTGGATCTGGATGATCTTGAAGGTCCTTTCCAACCCAAATCATTCCATGATTCTGTGACTCTGTGATATGAATGTTATAATGTGAGAAAAACGAAAGAGATTGGTACAATAAAAAATCCTCGGCACAGAGCAAGGGTCTCTCTTGGGATTTACACCAGTAGAACAGATGGAAGACTGGTCTGTAGTACTGAACTGGTGACTGCATTGTGGTTCCTGCAGGAACCTGTAGAGAGGTTCCTGAGCCTAGTGGAGGAAGGACTCCCAACTGTAGCTATGCCAGTGTGTGGTGGCACGGCCCATACGGGGCTGATGCCCAGATCAAGCTTGTTATTCCTTAGAGAACTCTCCCAGCAGAGCTCTGAAGCACGTGAGGATTTCTGGGGACATCAGCACTGGTGAGGTCTGAGCTCCAGTGTCTTTGTGTGCTGAGTGCTTTGCTGTCTCTTGTGAATGCTACTTTTCTCCATTTAGGGTGACACGTGCTCCTCTACATGGTCCTCTGGTTTCTAACATGATACATAGGGTCAGTTTCCAGGTAGTCTGAGAGCCAGGTAACTTGCAGGTTGCTTGTCCCCTCTCTAAACCCCTGTTGCTTTCTTTCTCAAGAGCTTCATGTATGGTGTTCTCAGAACATGGGGCTGCTTTCTGCCCTGCACAGTCCATGTCTCTGGCTTGTTAGACACCTCCCACTGTCCCAGCAGCTTTTGTTCTCCACGCCTATGATCTGTCCCAGGCACACACTGGAAGCTGATTGCCATCTCTCATCGGGTGGATCAGTTGTTGCTCTATCTGGCTCGAGCCAAGGGCCTGTAGGATTTCTTTGATAAGGTGCCAAAGTGACTTTCTGATATCTGAGCCAAAGCACTGAGTAAATGCTTTTCCCATCTCCCACCACAGCAGACTCCCAAATCCCAGAAGAAGCAACTGAACTTTGGTTACTCGGCCACTTGCTACGAGGAATTGTCTGCCCCAGCAGAAGGTAGTTTGTTCTCCCTGTGTGTGTTAGGCTCTTGCTCCCTGCAGAGAGAAGTGTAAAACTCCTTCCAGGTGACATTTGCAGAAAAAAATCAATTGTTTATCAACATCCCTGCAATCAATACATGCAGTGATAGGTGCAAGTGTCTCTACTGGAGCTCAGCCTTGATTGCAAAGTAGAAGCTTTTTTGCTCTGGCCTCCTGTGGTTGAAGCTTGGCTGTCTCTATGGGGCCAAAGTGTGGAGTTGGTCTCAGAGCACAGGTCCTCGGAGGAGCAAAGAGTTGCCTTGTGCTGTCTGGAGCCCTTCCCTCCCATGGGATGGTGGTGCTTACTGCTCTGTGCTCCATCTGTTGTCCTCTGCTGTCTAGCTGAGGTAGCTCAGGAGATGCCCATGCACACCTGGGCAGTTAGCAGCCAGGAAGGTACCCGGTCTCTGAGTTTTTCTGCACCAAGCCACAGTTTCAGAGTGAAGAGGTGAACCATGGACATGAGACTCACGCTGGTTCCTCACCCTAGAGGAATTCACCACCTATTTTGAAGTCTTAACTGAAGTAGTGTCTACTCATCTTCTCTGCTAAGCCCCTAGACTCTCCTCCCTCCTTCTGGAGTACCCCAATGCTAGTATTACATGCTCCTCCCCGATTCTCTTGCATCCTGGGCTTGCTTCTGGAGAAAGTGGGCATGGAGGAGGACCCTCTTAGAAGGCTTAGGTGTTCCTGGGGTGGGCATTGATGAACTTGCTTTCAGCATGCTGTACTGGTAGGCATCTCTAGACATCCATCATCTTCTTCCTTCTGTGCTACCTCTACCCAGCTGGTGCTGGCTGGTGGGCACAGAGCTGTCCCCATGCATGGGACGCCTGCAGGTTTTCACTTTTGTTTGGAGCTATTGCTTGGAATGTCATTAAATGAGGGAATTTAAAGATGGCCTTAATTGCACAGGGTTCCTGAGCCTGAGCTTTCCCATCTAACCAACTTTGAGGTCTCCTAGGGGCTGCCACGTGGCTGAGATGCCTCCTCACAAAAAAACAAAGCAAGGTGTGGAAGAGTTAACAGCAACAACTCACCGACACACTGGAGAGTTACATCATGTTGCTGTGGAAACTAACTTCCTGAAACCACAGTGATGTATGGTAAAGCTTTGGGTCAGCGGGTAATAAATTCTGTTTAAAAAGTGATTTTTTCCCCATCTGCTGATGTAAACATCATTAAGAGAAATGACGGCTGAGAGATGGATTTCTTTTTATATCAATTTTCAGACAAAGAAAATAATTTTTGGTTTGGTTTTTTTTTTATATATATAAGAAAAAGTTGCTGGAAATTGGAGGGCGCTATAAATAATAAAATAAAGAAAAAGCACTGGTGATGGAACAGAAATTTTCCCTGGTGATTGGTTTACAGCTTTCTTTGATTTAATAGGAACTTGCAGTTGCCCGTGGGAAGCTGCAGCAAAGCCCTGGATGGGCTCCATAAGCTGGTGCTTTGCAAATTGTAGCCTGGATCTCAAACTTGGAGGCCTTGGTTGTCCTACAAATCTGCTGTCGCCAGCATTGCAGCCTTCCAGTATCTCAAGGGGCTACAGGAAAACTGGGAAGGAGCTTTGGACAAGGGCTTGTAGGGAGAGGACAAGAGGGAATGGATTAAAACTGGAGGAGGGGAGATTGAGGTGAGACATGAGGAGGAAATTCCTGTGAGGGTGGTGAGACACTGGCCCAGGTTGCCCAGGGAAGCTGTGGAAGCCCCATCCCTGGAAGTGTTGAAGGGCAGGTTGGCTGGGGCTCTGAGCAACCTGGTCTAGTGGGAGGTGTCCCTGCCCATGCAGGGGGGTTGGATCTAGGTGATCTTGAAGGTCCCTTCCAACCCAAACCATTCTATGATTTCCTTGTCCTGCCTGTTGCCATTGAGGGGCCTGTGTCTGTTGGGCCAGGCCTGGGTCACGGCCGCTGTGCTGCCCTCAGGATGCTCGCTGGGCTGTGGGGTTTGTTTTATCAACCCTGAGGGCCCAGGAGGGTCTGGAGTGAGGCAGCAAAACCCTCTCCATTTACACAAAGCAGTGGGACAGTCCCAGCTAGCAGCACACGTGCCACTGGGAATGCAGACAAAGGTGTCACTGTGATTAATGGGGTAATTAATAAGCAATTAATGTGCTCTAGAGCATGGCTTTACCTTTTCTCCCAGCCATCCTCTCAGCACTGATCCTCTTTCTCTGGCGAGCGGGGTTCAGAGCGGCTTGGGCTGATGGAGTTGATGCTTCCAGATCTTCTCCTTGATGCCACCAAGAGCAGCTCTGCATTGGCATGGCAGGGAGTCAGCTGCAGAGGAAAGGCAAGGAAATTGTGTTTTTTTTCCCACTAATTGTTGAGATTTAATACGATTCAGCAGATTGCCCTTGAAACGAGTGCTCTGAAATGTCCTTCTTTGGCAGCATCACATCCCCAAACTCTCTGCAAGCTGGCCCACGTGCAGAAACCCCACCTGGCATCACAAAGCCACATTTCCCTGATTTTCAGCATTCCTTTCAGCTCCTCCTTCTGCCCCTTTGCTCTCCCACCTCAGCCTGCATTTCTACATGCCCTCCAGCAGCCCCTGGTTGCCCAGTTCTCCATCTCATCTGGGCAGATTCTCTCCATTATATGAAAGCCCATCAAGGTGTTATGCTGAATCCTAGACCTGAGCAAGAGGTGTAGTTTCCATTTCATGGCAAAATTCTGGACTTTAATTGAAATGTATTTTTTTGTTCTGCAATGTCCCTGTGAAACCGCTACAGAAAAATGTTTACGTATTTTGAGTCAATTTTTTTGGCATTTAAAAGCAATTGGAATGTAAGAGAAACTTCGAAGTGAGAAGTTGTTTTAGAATGAAAATGAAAGTATTCTGTGCCCTCAAAATAATGAAACATGAATAATAATGAAACTTGGGTGATGTTTTTGTTTGGAAACAAGAATGTGTTGGTATTGACATGTGCAGCTGACGTGTTTCTTCTGCGAGAAACCAGCACTCTCCTGATGGAAGGTCCCCATCCAGCTTTGGGAAGAGCAGCCAAACCTTGCCCCCTTGTGCAAGGCCATCCTTTGCATTCCTCAGCCTCAGAGCTTGTGCTGGTAATGAATGAGACCAGGTTCTTCATGGAGGGGGAATGCAGGAGCAAAAAAATAACGATGCTGCAGTGAGTGAGTATCTTCGAGGCTGTGGGCAGTGTAAAGTGTAAAAAAGGACTTCCAGTGCCTGAAGGGGCTCCAGGAAAGCTGGGGAGGGACTTTGGACAAGGGCTTGTAGGGAGAGGACAAGGGGGAATGGATTAAAACTGGCAGAGGGGAGATTGAGGTGAGACATGAGGAGGAAATTCTTTGCTGTGAGGGTGGTGAGACACTGGCCCAGGTTGCCCAGGGAAGCTGTGGAAGCCCCATCCCTGGAAGTGTTGAAGGGCAGGTTGGCTGGGGCTCTGAGCAACCTGGTCTAGTGGGAGGTGTCCCTGCCCATGCAGGGGGGGTTGGATCTGGATGATCTTTAAGGTCCTTTCCAACCCAAACCATTCTATGATTCTATGACTCTGTGATAAGAATGTTATAATGTGAGAAAAACAAAAGAGATTGATACAATAAAAAATCTTGACCGGGTCAACAAGATGCAGAAGATACCACAGCTCTGACACGTTGGAGATGGGTAATTTTGCACTTTGTCATAGACTAATGGGAACATTAGCAGGAACAAAAGATCACTGGTTGCTTTTAGAAGGCAGAAGAGAGGAAAAATGGATATGTGAGATTGCAAGGAACCTCTTCCCCCCTGAGGCCAGCATACGTGTGTCATCTGAGCTCAGTGTTTTGGGATCTTCAGTGATTTAAGTTGCCTGTGATTACGAAGAGCAGGTGCATGGCTGGGAGCTGCCTGCTGCTCCTCAGCAATCCTTGTCCCTCCTCAGGGGAGATGCTCCCTCAAGAAAATGTGTCTCCCAGTGCCTGGCTGAACTCACTGGAGGTTGGCAGTGGGGACAAGTTTGGAGGCCAGGTTGGCCCAGGAGCGCAGTGCTGGTCTCACCTGGAATCGGGGGGGCTCCTTTCACTTTGGGTCCTTATTTGCTCCTCCACTAATGGAGTTCCCCCCTGCCCTAGGAAGCTCTCCTCAAACTGCTTGCGATTTTCAGCGCACCCCTAATCTTTTGTTTCTCAGGCCCAGCCTGGCATGTGGATATTTGCAAGGGCAGTTTTAGCTGCCTGTCAGCCAACACAGCTTGTGTACTGTAACCAACCCGCTCGTGTCATCATTTACTGCTCCTCCAATGTTTGTGTCAACTGTGATCTCTGCTGGCAGCAAGCTCATGTTTTCCTTTCCAGATCACAGAGAAAAATCTCCAGCATCCCTGAGATTAGAGCAGAGCTTTCCCTGGACCCTGCCTGAGCTCCCAGCTCCCTCCAGAGCCAGGCATCGCTCTGCTGCGGAGGGGTCAAGATTTCAAGCCAAGGCCCCTCAGTCCTTTTACCTCCTTTTTGTCCACCCAGCAGAATTACAGGACGTGTGCTGAGGAAATTGTTTGAGCTGTGGTTGCAGTTTGACAGCAGGGACGAGAGGGCGAACGATCTCTCAGTCAATGCAGTAAAGGCCGTTGCCTGCTATTGATTTTTGGGATAGGACAAGAGGTAATGGTTTTAAATGGAGAGAGGGGAGATTTAGGATAGATATTAGGAAGAAATTCTTCACTCTAAGGGTGGTGAGGAACTGGAATGGGTTGCCCAGGGAGGTTGTTGATGCCCCATCCCTGGAGGTTTTTAAGGCCAGGTTGGACGAGGTTTTGTGCAGCCTGGTCTAGTGGTAGGGGTCCCTGCTTATGGCAGGGGGGTTGGAACTTGATGATCTTCAAGGTCCCTTCCAACCTTAGTGATTCTATGATTCTATTTGTTTAAGCAGAACATTCCATTCAAAGGAGCTTGAGCTTTTAATGCTTTTCCCCACTTTCTCTGGCTGCTCCCATCTCATCCTGTCCTGCCATGGGACCCTCAGCCTCCCACCAAATGTTGAGCAGGTTGAGGACAGGGCCTGAAGCTCTCAGCAGTGCCCCTTTAACATGGAAGCAACTTGACTTTTATTGCCAGTGCTGAAAGCATCTACAAACATAGATTTAGCATCAGCCTCCAGGCTTAAGATACAGCTGTTATATTTTATTTTCTTCCTTTAATTTTTTTTTTCCTCCCTCTCCTTTGCACTAATGTAATGCTTATTTAGGAGCTGCAGCCATCTGTGGCTGCTATGGATGGCACTGTTAAATTTGCTATTGCTTTCTTTCCCCTGGTTTGATGAGGCTCCCAGTGCATAGAAAATTTCCCAGGACAGCAGCGACTTTCTTTGATTGCATTTTTGATTCCCTTGGAAAGAGGTTGCTCACAGTGCTCCTTCTCTGCTGGAAAAAAACAAAAAAGATGGTCAGCCAGAGAGCTGAGGATCCTGCCTTATGCTGGGTTAATGAGATGAGTTTATGAGAAGCTGGTCAGAAAAAAGAAGTTGATGATATTAGAGGTGGTGGCTTTATCTTCAGGAGGGAGGGAGGAAGGGCTGGGACGGGACCCCTTCCTGTTCCTCCGAGCAGCTCGCGGTTGATGGTGAGACATTTCATGTGGCACCTGGGACAGTTGCAGTGCTCCAGGGAATTTTGTTAGTGGTTTTCAAGTGGAATAATTCTGCCTCGACAGATGGACAGGGACCCATCCCAAGCCTTCAATCTGGCGAGTGGCGGGAGGCTGCGGCACAGCTCCCTTCCCGCCAGGCGGAGCAGGGCCAGGCGTGTGGCTTCGCCAGCAGGCACTTGGCTATTTTTGTCAGGCAAGGCAGAAGTTGATTTCTCCCTGTTTGGTCGCTGAGATGCTTGCAAATGGCTCATGTCCATCCTTAGCGAGGGAAGGTAAAGCTTAAAAATCAAGAGGAAGAGAAGAAAAAGCATCGCTCGTTTGGCAAAGCCTTGTAGAGAGAGCTGCAGGGCTCTTGAGGGAGAGGTTCTAGATGGAGCCCCCAGTCCTACAAGTCCTACCTTTCCATCCCTCTCTCCTTGATTTTGTCTAGTGTTTTCTCTGTCATTGTTCCTTTAAGCTCTCCTCCATGGGAACCATGGCTCCTCTTTGCACCCTAGGCCCTCTACCCTGCTGGTTGCCCTCCCAGAGGGAAGGTTAATAAATGAGTTTATCTGAAAAGACTTTTCCCAGGGAAGCTGTGGAAGCCCCATCCCTGGAAGTGTCCAAGGGCAGGTTGGATGGGGCTTTGAGCAACCTGGTCTAGTGGGAGGTGTCCCTGCCATGCAGGGGGTTGGATCTAGATGCTCCTTAAGGTCCCTTCCAACACAAACTAGTCTGTGATTCTGTGATTCTGTGTTTCTGTGTTCTTGTGAGGAATCGTAGGGCAGAGGCATTAGGTAGTGGAGGTGCTGCTGCCTTGTGGTTTCTAGGGGCTGAGGAGTTTTGGGTCATGTCTGACCATCAACCCTTTGGCTGCATCTGTTCAGGCTCCCAGGGCCATCCCTTGTTCCCTGTCTGTGCTCCTCTGAAGCAGGTTGTCTGTCTGCAGGCTGCCTGTCTGAAATGGTCTCGTCATCTCCCAGGGTGGGATGAGGCATTGTTTGACATGGGTTGGATCTAGATGATCTTTAAGGTCCCTTCCAACCCTAACTATTCTATGATTCTGTTATAATAGCCCCAGTTCAGAACCACAACAGGGACTGCTGCAGTCACAAGATGGTGGAGTTGGTCAAGTTCTAGGTGTCAGGAAAGCGGGTTTAGTTTTCTAGGCTGTCTGAAGGTCCTGGTGTGCCTGAAGTGAAAGACTCACTGGGAGCTTGCTACCAAAGTAAGGTCTCCTGGCCTAGTGGGAGGTGTCCCTGCCCATGCAGGGGGGTTGGATCTAGATGATCCTTAAGGTCCCTTCCAACCTAAACCATTCTATGATTCTATGATTCTGTAAATCTCCTGGTGCCTCTCCATCCTTCAAACCCAGGCAGTCAAGAGCACGTGCTCAGAGCGGGTCCCCGGGCTGTGCCGCCGCCGTCCCGCAGAGGCCAGGGCAGGGCTGGGTGCCTGCAGGGCTCACAGCACACCCACCCCCCTGACACTGCAAGGTGGTTTTGTAGCTGTCAGTGTGATGAATGGATGGTAGGTTTTATTTCCTGCTTTATCAAATGCTAATTATCTGTATGATAATTCTAAGTGTTGCGGTTACTTTCGGCTCATTTGTTTTTCACTGTCCAGAGACGTAACGGGGCATTTCTGTCCCCCCCCCCTTCTTGAAATTCTGCTTTAATTGCTTCTCTTTGGCTTTTGCTTAAGGTTTCCCTCTCCGAAGGGTCAGTGTATTGATCCTGCACTTTGATAAGGTCAGAGAAGATCAGCTGTGACATTTGGAAGAGTTTTGCTCCTCCCCTAATGGGCTTAGTCATCAAAGAGTTTTACAGGGGACAGGGCAGAGGAGAGATTGAATTTCAACTCTTACTTATGTTTATTTGGGCAGTCCCAAAAGGCTCTGAATGCTGATATCACCTGAGAGACCAGAGCATCGATGTAGGGGTTACAAGCCCTGCATCTGACACCAGCCATGGTAACAAAACCTCATGGACCCTCTGTGTTGATGACCTAGGGTGCAGCACATGCCGTCCCAGTCATTAGGTGAGGTGGCACCAACTGGTCCCGAAGGGTGCAGAGGAAGGTGACCCTTGCTCCCCACTTTCAGCACATCAGCAACTTCTGGGCTGGGCCTTCAGGTGGTGTCTCCAGCCACAGCTGATCATAGAATCATAGAATGGTTTTGTGTTGGAAGAGAACTTAAAGATCATCCAGATCCAACCCCCTGCATGGGCAGGGACACCTCCCACTAGACCAGGTTGCTCAGAGCCCCAGCCAACCTGCCCTTCAACACTTCCAGGGATGGGGCTTCCACAGCTTGCCTGGCCAACCTGGGCCAGTGTCTCACCACCCTCACAGCAAAGAATTTCCTCCTCATGTCTCACCTCAATCTCCCCTCTGTCAGTTTTAATCCATTCCCCCTTGTCCTCTCCCTACAAGCCCTCGTCCAAAGTCCCTCCCCAGCTTTCCTGGAGCCCCTTCACATACTGCAAAGCCACTATGAGGTCTCCCTGGAGCCTTCTCTTCTCCAGGCTGATGATTCAGAGGAAGGTGAGAAAGAAAAAAAAAAATAGCAAGCAACATCTGTCTGGCCAAATGAGCCTGGAGGAGGAAAATAAATAGATGAATTCCTTCCTTCTGTGTGCAGGCAACCAGCTGAGGTCTTGGGGAATGAGATTGTACTACAGCTATGAGCTTAATGAGGAGCTCCAAGGCTGAGCAGCAGAATTTCCTGTTCTTGGCATGGCTGAGGGGAGAAGGAAGGGAGCTGGGGCACAGAGGTACTGCCTGCCCTGTCCAGCCTTGCTCCCTCTGAGCCTGGGCTTTGGAGTTTCTCCCAGAAGCTGGATTAGAGCCTAGTTGTTCAAAAGTTATCTACTGCTAAGCTAGCGATGTCAAAGGAGGAGGGTCCACACCCTGGTGAGGTCCTCCAGTGTTTGGTTTCCCTCCCTGCTGGGAAATTGCACTGTATGTGGGGATTTATCTGACCTGAACTTCCAGGCATTGAATCTCACCATGTCTTTGTCAAAGCCTGGGAAGTCCCCTGCAACCCAGGATATTTCCATGTTTAGGATGTCTAGACATCTTGTGATCTCTTTAGCGACTCTTCACTAAACTGGACAAGCTGAGTTATGAGTTTTTCCAGCTCTCAGCCACGTGTCTGGCCTCCATTTGATTGCTCTCTGCTGTCTCCTCTCCCTGCATGGACACCAAGGCCTGGGGCATAGCCTGTGGAAGAGCAGGCAATGAGAGAAGGCTGGTTGCACAAGCTGGTTTCACATGGTTGAACCTTCAGCAGCCTTGTCATCACCCATGAGTCCTGCTTGGCCACACTCTGAGGCAGCACCTCTGCAGGGTCAAGCCATGGGTGCTGAGCCCAAACCTACAGCATCCTACATTAACCTCATGTGGTCCAGCAGGCATGCTTGTCCCTAGCCCAGAGCTCTCCTGGAAGGGGATGTGTGGATGTCCTCTGCCTCTGTGTGGCTCATGAGGTTGCTGACAAAGGGATAGTTGTTTTTTTCTGCCAGAGACATCCCTGCATCTCCTGGAAAAGCTCTGTCAATGCTGAGCTATGGTGTGCTCTGCACAAGGGCTCCCTGAGCCTCTAGTTAAACTGTTGGGGGGGGGTAGGTTGCTTTTCTTACGTGGAGTCATGTAAATATGGGTAAAAGGGGGGGCCAAATGGTGGGTAAGAGAGGAAGCAAATCACAGAATCACACAATCACCAAGGCTGGAAGAGACCTTTAAGATCGTCAAGTCCACCCTATGACCAACACCACCACATCAGCCAGACCATGGCACTAAGTGCCACATCCAGCCTTCCCTTGAACACCTCCAGGGACGGTGCCTCCACCTGGGCAGCCCATTCCAATGAAAGCCCCGTTCCTGCCCCTGCTTGGATGAAAATCCACTTACTTCATGGAAACCATCTGTAGTCCTTGGTTGCAGTAGGTGCTTTCGGAGGTAATCTCACCCATTGTAAGTAGCTGTAATTAGCATTCCTTGTTCTCAGAGGTGTTGTCTTGCAGTTGGTTGCATCAGAATGCCTTTGTCCCCAGCAATGGGCCTGAGCAGGGCAGAGCAGCTCGTGGGCTAGGGACCATGAGTGGCTGAACAAGGCCTGTGTGTTGTGTCATCCACTTCATCCACCTACCGAGCTTTATCCGCTTGAATCCATGCTTGGTCCCACAGATCAAGGGGCCCTCCATCAGGGGTAGACTTCGTTGACACCTGATAGGACAGGGTGGCAAAAATGTATTTAGTGGCTCAATAACAGGCCATGAATCCTGCCCCTTGTACCTGAGCTCTTGGAGCCTACTCTGTAACCCACCCTGTTCTCATCATTCCTCGTTATGTGACCTCTCCTTCTGCTGTCTATAAATGTTCCCAGCAAGGAGTATCACTCCAGCAAATGGTGGATAAACTGCTGAATGATGTGCCCCAAGAGGAGAGCACTGGCATCCATCTGAAGTGCCCAGAGGTCTGTGTCTATCCAGAGCAACAGCTTTTGTTGGTGTTGTCAGCAGCAGGAGTGAGGCCATAAAGTTTTCAGGATATCCCAGGCAACTGCAGAGCAATTCAATCAGGCTCTCTTATCAGATTCTCTTTGTCTCACTTATCTTCCCCTTCTTTTCTCCATCAGGGTAGGAAATGGCTTCTCTAAAGGATTGGCTACACATTTTGAGGATGGGCAGCTGCAGCCTTCAGCAGAGTATGAAGATACAGGACCATGAAGTAACTTAAAAATTCAGTTGCGTAATGAAACATCTGGCCTCCATGTCCTCCCCAGCTCCAGTCCTGCCCACCTTCATGCCTGCAGGCTCCTCAGGATAGGAAAGACGTGTTTCTTGCCTGTTCTATGCACCCAGGCTGCTTCTCCATGGAGGATTTCCAAGGTACCAGTCTCTGAAATGCTCTTGGATGCTGCTCTTCATGGAAGCACCATGAAGACAACGGTCAACTTGAGCCCACAGAGGGAGGCTATGGGTAAGTCACTGTAACTAATGTTTCTCACCTGGGTGTGAATTATCTCGAGGCACAGACTAGCTTTGGGTACTCTGGCTGTGGTCCCAGCTCTCACCCTGCAGATCCTGTGTACCTCAGTTAAGGTGGGGCAGTATGAGACCTTCAAGCAGAACATCACCGGAGCATCACCTGGGACATCACCAGAGCATGCAGACAGATTTTGGTTTGTGGCATAACTAATGCTTTGCAAACAGTGTTTCCAGAAGAGAAGTGATAGCTCCAATATCATTTAAATAAGTTTGAAGACTGGGGATGAGATCCTTAGACCTTGGAGTGGATGGAGCAGGACAGCGAAGTCCTCAGAAGCGGATCTGAGATACACAGCTGCCTTGTTTCTGGTTCTGTCTGTGAGTTAGAGCAGTCACAGGGCTCCCACTGTTCAGAGTCTGAGATACCTTGGGGTCACCAAGCTGAAGGGTGCTGTGATGGGACCCTCAGTCCTCTTGAGGACCTCCCCGTGTGCTCCTGGGTGCTGTGTGGGCTGCACTGGCTGTGGAGCTGCAGGGAGCGAGGTGCAGGATGGGGCTTGAAACACCTTGGGGAGCTGGTTTGCCAGATGTGGCTTGGGGCTCAGTGTTGAGGGAGCTGTTAACACCTCCCTGCCAAAAACCACCTGCAGGCAGGCAGCTGAGACCTCCTGCTTTTCCCTTCCTTCTCTTCCACTGCTCCTGTTAAGCTCTCTTCAGTGCACTCACCCTAATGGTCCCTCTCCTGGTTTATGTCCTTCAGACTCTTCCCTTTAAACACTTAGTCATCACTTAGCTAAACTACTGTACACAAATATAGCTCTTTTGATCTTCCTACGTAAATCAATACCTCCTGCCCTTTAATCTTTGTAGTGGCTTTCTCTGAGCTCTCTCCAATTTACTACCTGTCTTGGAAAGTGAGTTGTCTTTTAGGCCACATTCTCTACAACTTCAAATTTCCCAGAGCCCACAGCAGGAATGTGTGGTGGCTCCTTGCCACCTTACCTCCTGGTGGTACAGGGTTACCTACAGAGCATCTCTTGTCCCCTTGGACTGGCGTGGCTCTTCACAGGCAGCCTCCATCTGTGCAGGAATTGAACCATGATGCAGTTCCTGCTCCTGAGGCAGGTCCTACAGGACCCTGAGAGCCAAGGCACCAGGCAGCCTCCATGCTGCTGTGCCATTTAGGGGTGAAGGACAGTGGCCCCACTTGGGTTGTGGGAAGGAGTTTCTGCAGTCATTGGTGGCTGTAGAGATGAATCCCACGTTTTCTGCACCAATGCAGAGAGTATGTGATGTAGGTACCTGCAACCCTTGGAGGAGCGGAGGGAAATGAGATGCAAGGAGCAGCTCTTTGTCCCTTCAGAGGGGGTGATGTGGGCATTCCTTCCCGAGCCAGGCACATAACCCTGCCTGGCTGCTGGTGGGGCATCTTCAGGTTGTGCTGTGGGCTCAGAGGGAAGCTGGACGAGGGACACCCATTCCAGGGACAGGTGGGGTGAGAGGCTCATGCCATGGCTGTGACAGGTTAGGATTGGCTCCTGGCAGCTGCTGGGCTGGAGCCACAGGAGCCCTCAGGGTCTCCTGTTCAGCTGAGAGAAAAGGAGGTTGAGGGGGGATCTCATCAGTGCTGAGAAAGATCTACAGGGGGTGTCAGGAGGATGGGGCCAGAGTCTTCTCAGTGGTGCCCAGTGACAGGACAAGGGGCAATGGGCACAAGCTGGAGCTCAGGAGGTTCAAGTTAAACATGAGGAAAATCTTCTTTCCTGTGAGGGTACCAGAGCCCTGGGACAGGCTGCCCAGGGAGGCTGTGGAGTCTCCATCCCTGGAGGCATTCCAAACCCACCTGGATATGTTCCTGTGGGATCTGGTCTAGGGGATCCTGCTCTAGCAGGGGTTTGGACTAGATGATCTGCAGAGGTCCCTTCCAACCCCTGCCCATTTGGTGATTCTGTGTGATTCTGTGAGTCTGCTGGGGATGGATGGCAGGGGGTCACCTCCTGCCTTGATTTACTGCGGGTGTTGGACACGGAGCCCAGCTCACACTTCATCCCAAGTGTTTAGCCTGTTGGTCATGTTACATTTGGTAAATAAAACTGTCAGTGAAATGGTCTTGAGCATGTGACTGTGGCTCTAGGGCAAGAATTAAGGCTCTCTGTGGGGCTTGGAGAGACCATTGTGCAATTCCTCACACTCCCCCTCTCCTTGCCCCTCCTGTTACCTCCAGTTACTTTGGGACCATTCCACCCCTGGACTGGGAATGCTGGGAAAGTAATTTAAAGCCATTACAGTAAAAAGTCTTTTTCTTTTTTTTTTTTTTTTTCCCCTTTCAAATGAAAGGTTTATAATAGCAATAAACTCCTTATTTTAACATCTCGTTATGGGTCAAATAAAAGCTGGTCAGAGCATGAGACAGAGAATCTCCCCACTCTGCTCATCCCCCCTGGATAATTGTAGTTGTGCTGCCATGGGCCATATAGCTTAATTAGTCACTATTCTCTGCTGTTCCTAAAAGGGAAAGGAAAAAAATACTTTGTGAAGGCTAGGCAGGCTGGCTGTGTCATATTTCCTGTGTTCTCAGAGGTGTTAATGAATTCATTAATCACTTAATGGCAAGGAGGGTCTTCAGGGACCAGCATCACAATTTACTGCTCCCAGGAGGCAGACTCTCTCTGTCACTGATCTGAAGTTTCAGCTCCACTAATTTGTGCCAGCAGAGCCGCTGAGCTTCTGCCTGCAGCCCTTGGAGCTCTGAGCATCCATGGCTCCAAGGAGCATCCATGGCTCCAAGGAGCATCCATGGCTCCAAGGAGCATCCATGGCTCCAAGGAGCATCGCAGCAGCACACAGAGTGACAGGGGCTGTTTGCTGGGTGAGGGCAAATGCAAATGTTCTGGCTCTAGAAAGTTCAAAGGATCAGCAGGGCAAAGGAAACCTCCTTTTGCCCCCTCCCTGGAGGTGTTGAAGGGCAGGTTGGCTGGGGCTCTGAGCAACCTGGTCTAGTGGGAGGTGTCCCTGCCCATGCAGGGGGGTTGGATCTAGATCATCTTGAAGGTCCCTTCCAACCCAAACCATTCTGTGATTCTATGATATGATTCCATGAAACATCATCTCATCCTTGAAATTGTCTTGCTTTTGGTTTGGTTTGGGTTTTTGTCCACTGGGGCAGGCTTCCTGAAAACCTACTGCAAAAGCTGCTCCTTGCCATAGGCTTGGGAGCACATAGTGAGCCTCAGGTTTTCCTTGCTGACTTCTAGGAGATGTGAGCTATGCCAGCGTGGCTGTAGAATCTGGTCTGGGACCACAGGCTAGGCCGTGAAATGAGTCTGTGAATCTTGTCTAATTGAAGAACGTCAGGGTGATGTATTTTGACTGAAGCTGTCAGCTAAGATGGGAGTTTGAATGTTTGCATTTCTGTTCTGCAGAAAATGTTGATTATTTCAGTCTCTCGCCGTTGTTGCAGGGGAGTGGCTGATGCCAAAGTTCCCTACAAAATGGCTCTTTTGGCTTATTTCTAGTCACACGGCAGTTCAGGGAGAGGAGGAACTGAGCAGAGCCTTCCTCTCTGCTCATTCCCTTCCACCAGCCTGTCATCACTTCACAATTGCACCTTTTTGAAGGCTTTTTTTCTCCCTGTTTTTCTGTTCTCCTGTTTAACTTCTGCTCTGATTTCTCTTCCCATCTTTCCTCTCAGTCTGTTCCTTTCCCAGACTGGGAGCCGAGGGATGGGAAGTGTGTGTAAGATGAGGGGTAGCAGGGCAGGCAGAGCCCGTGGACCATGGCTGTCCATATGCAGGTGTTTGCTCCCCATCCCTGTCACTCTCCTGGGATTCATTCCCACGGTCGTGTTCTTTGCTCAACAGTTTCCACAGGGATGCACGTGATGAAAGGCAGGAGAGAAGCTGCACGTCAGACTGAAAGAGAGGAGAAAGGAGGGAGAGAAAGCAGGAAAACAAAAGCACTTCATGGTAGAAGACACAAAAGGGAGGCAATTCCAATAATTGCCAGATGGTCAAAATTAGCCAGAGACATGTAGAGCCCTGCATGTCCAACTGTTTGCTTTGGCAGGGATCCTTCAGCTTTGAGTTTCCCAGGCACCCTTCCTCTTGTCCTTGGCTTTCCTCATCCCCTTTGCTCATCCCCTGGACACCTTCCTCTCACTCTACCTTTCCTGTTCTCTCTCTAGTCTCTTTCCTGGCCTCTCATCTACTGCTGCCCATGATTCATGTTGTGCCTCAAATGCTGCCTTACGTCTGATCAAAGTTTGACCCGTCCATGCCAATCAGCCTTCTTCAACCCCCAAGAGACGCCCCTGTTAGAGAGCAAGGCTGGTTGAACATGGGAGCTTGCCACGTGGCCAGGCAGAGGGCAGGAATCCTGCTGGGGATTGGGATAGTATTACCTGCACATGGTGAGCACAGGTGCCAGAAGACCACTACCAGCAGAACCCTGGAGAAATGCTGGAGCACCTCAGCTCTGGGCTGTCCTTCCTGTGAGCATTAGCTTCTTCCTCCCCTGCATCAAAAGCAGCGTGGCCAGCAGGGCCAGGGAAGGGATTCTCCCACTCTAGTCTCATGAGACCCCCCTACAGTGCTCTGTCCAGTTATGGAGCCCCCAACACAAGGAGGACATGGAGCTGTTGGAGCAAGTCTGGAGGAGGCCACGGAGATGATCCAAGGGCTGGAGCAGCTCTGCTCTGGAGACAGGCTGAGAGAGTTGGGGGTGTTCAGCCTGGAGAAGAGAAGGCTCCAGGGAGACCTTAGAGCACCTTCCAGTGCCTGAAGGGGCTCCAGGAAAGCTGGGGAGGGACTTTGGACAAGGGCAGGGAGTGAGAGGACAAGGGGGAATGGATTAAAACTGGCAGAGGGGAGATTGAGGTGAGACATGAGGAGGAAATTCTTTCCTGTGAGGGTGGTGAGACACTGGGCCAGGTTGCCCAGGGAAGCTGTGGAAGCCCCATCCCTGGAAGTGTTGAAGGGCAGGTTGGCTGGGGCTCTGAGCAACCTGGTCTAGTGGGAGGTGTCCCTGCCCATGCAGGGGGTTGGATCTAGAGGATCTTGAAGGTCCCTTCCAACCCAAACCATTCTATGATTCCCCAGTGGCTTGAGCCAGCCTTTATTGTTTGGTTTTGGTGGGAAAGCCAGCAGGATTCCTTGCAAGCAGCAGAGGCAACACATGCTGCTGATCCAGCAGAGAGGGGGGGACCTGGCCTTGTTAAATTTGAGCACCACCACAGGACACGTTGCTCCAGACAATGCAACCAGGAGAGATCCAGCCAATGGCGGGCTCTTTTGTGTGCGTGTGTTCTCGCTGCGTTCGAAACATTTATTATTCTAAATTGCCTTCTGCACATTTTACAATAATTACGACTAGTGTTTGCCTTGTTATCTTCACAGTTCCTTGCAAGAATGCCATCATTATTCCAGTCATTAGCAAAATGGATGTTGTTGTCCGGAGCTGCTGGCTGTGGGACTGCTTTCAGGAGGAGGCTCGTGCTCACCAACCTTCCTCGCTCCGTCTTTCTCACAGGGCGAGTTGTTCTCAGTAGGGCTGAACCTAGGGGGGTGAAGGGGGAACAGAGAGTACTTGAAGGGGGGAGATTGAGGTGAGACATGAGGAGGAAATTCTGGAGTGTGAGGGTGGTGAGACACTGGCCCAGGTTGCCCAGGAAAGCTGTGGAAGCCCCATCCCTGGAAGTGTTGAAGGGCAGGTTGGCTGGGGCTCTGAGCAACCTGGTCTAGTGGGAGGTGTCCCTGCCCATTCAGGGGGGTTGGATCTGGATGATCTTTAAGGTCCCTTCCAACCCAAACCATTCCATGATTCTGTGTTACTACATGGAGAAGACCTGGTTTGAGGGAGTGCCTGTGGGTGTCAAGACGAGCAGCAGTGAGTTCAGGGAAGCTGTTAATGGCAACAGCAGTAGGAATCAGAGAAAAATCTGCCATTTCTCCATGCTCCTTCTGTATTTGGTGTGTCTTAGGTGTCTGTTCCTGGCAGTACAGCCTGACACCTCTCCCTTGAAGTCCATGTTGCTTGGACCTGAAGAGGTGCTCTTTTTCTGACGATGGAGGTAGGCAGATGAAGGGGGAAAGGCTGGAATGAAGTTCAGATGATGCAAAGTGAGTCAGGCAATGGGAAGCTCCATTGCCTGCCCGGTGGCACCCATCTCATCAGCCTTTGGAGGCCCCAGCAGAGATTCTGGACCTACTGGGTCTCCCTTGATAAAGACAGGCTGGGTAGGTTGTGTTTTTCAATAAGAGCCTTTTTTTTTTGTGGCCTCCCTCCGAGGATCTGGCAACCCTGAGACTTTTGGAAATTCAAGTTAGATTTCCCTCATTTTAGGGAGAAGAATATGGGAGGGAAATGGTGCTCCCTAAAGAACCCTCCTTTGCCCTGATGCCTTCTGTTTCATGTCCTAATGAAAACGTTGACCTTCATCTTTCAACTCTCACATACTTTTTTCTTGGTATCTTCCCAAACGTGTTTACAGACCCTCGGTGACCCAAGTGATGCATTTTGTTTAAGTTGAGTAATAGGTTTCATTCCAACCCAAATGAGTGTTTTTCTCAGTTTAGTAGGAAGGAACTAAAACAGGGATTTCTTAATTTTCCTTCAATTTCTGCAGTCTTAGGGGAACCAGAACTGGTAAGTGTCTCCCTCACTCTGACACTCCAGAGGGAAGGTCTTATTGGCTTGGTGTGTAAAGACAAGATGCAGAAAGACAGAACCAAACAACAAGCAAGGTTTGTTTGGGTTTTTTTCCCCAAAGTATCAACCTTTTGCACCACAGTGCAGAAATTTCCACATCCTCCCATGGTTCATCCTCACAAGGCTTGGTGTCTCCATGCTTAGAACCTCCTTACATCTTTGCAGGACAGCCATGTCCTTGGTATATTTAAACTACATTCATTGTCCGTGTTTGTTTGGGGTTTTTTTTAATAGGGAGCTGGGAAAAACTTATTTCTGGGCAAATTTTCCTCCTTTCTAAATGCAAATTATTAATTCAAGGGAAGATGTATAATTGTTTCCTGATGTTAGGTGTCTTTAGGTGTGCTCACATCTGAGTTCTGGCCTTTTTCCATTCCGCTTTGGAAAGAAAAACAAATTTCCAGGGGATTGTGTTTGCTGAATACTGATTAAAGTAACTAAACAGAATTTAGAGTTTCCTTGGGAAATAGGGTATAAAATATGACTGACTGAGTTAACCTATTTCCTGTATCTTAGAAGACTATCACCACAGTAAAGTGTAACTATGATAAAATGCAACTCGTAACACAGATGATAGAATCATGTTCCTTAGGATGAAAAAGGACTTTTTCGTGTCCTACCAAACTTGGAAAGCAGCAGGAGAAGTGATAAACACACATAAGGAGTGATCCAAATCTGCTGCAAATCAAGTCATCTGGGTGTATATTGAATTACCCCAACGTGTGATGTTTAAAAGGTATTAAGGGTCTTCTTCAAGGCTTGAGTAAAGTCAAAAGAAAAGTGGATCTGTGATGTCTCTGGAGGGCAGCTTGTTCCTGGAGATGACGCTACAGAGACAACATGAGGACAGTTTGGGTGATGCCATAGGCCATATTCACAAAGGTTCCTAATTCTTGGCCCAGACCTTCAAGATCTTCTGGTTTGTGACATTTAGAGATCTTGTTCCTCAGGACTTGTGGTTCCCATCACAAAAAACCTGTCCCGCCCTGTTCCACCTCTCCGCCTTTCAGTGGGTGTCACCAAGCCCCACAGCTTGATGTCAACATGCTGCTGAGGCACAACCCTTGTCTGACCCCCATCCCACAGATGCTGCCAGCACAGTGCCCACATATCAGGAATCTTTTGTTGGCTGAAACTCAGATTAAGATGATGACAATGTTGGGAAGTGGGGAAAAGAAGGAAACTGCCTTACATCTGTGGCTTTGAGTGAGGGCTAAGTGGACTGTGGGCTGCATCACAGAAGGCAGGGTTGCTTGGAGCAAAGGCAGTGGCCCAAGAATATCCAAGTAGACCCTCTGAAGGAGGTTGGAGTTGGTGACTTCAGGGTCCAGTGCCAACCCCGGACCTTACTGCTCCCACTAAAGCCCTGGGAGTAGCACTGAAGAGACCAGTGACCCAGATCTCGTCACACTGGACTCTCCATCCACCTCTGGTCAGAGACTCTGCTGAAGAATGACGCTTAATTAAACAAGATAAAGAGGGCAAGAGAAGCAGAGTGATTAAAACTAGGGCTGAGTAGCTGGGAGTTGCTGCTGCTCTTGTTTATGCCCAGTCTCTCTGTGGGGGACGTTCTTCAGTTTGTCTCAGCTTGCAGAGAGTCCTTTCAGTGAGAGGCTGCAGTTTACAGAGTCAACAGATTTAAGCAGGCTCCGAATATTAATTATTAGTTACTCTTGGAGAGTGCTATGCATCAGATTGGTGAAGTAGTTAACAGCTCTGCCTCCTCCTCCCCGCAGACACGCTCCTGCTGTCAGATTTCTCTCCTCGACTATGGACCCAAGTGCTAGAATTAGGCCGAAAACTATTTTCCAGTCGAGTGGCTTTTAATGGGCTCTCCAGACTTGTTCTTTGCATCCTGTGAGTGACTAGGTGTGTGGAGAGGAGAGACAGTGGGATTGATTCATGCTGGAGGAAGTGGGAGGGTTTTAATGAAGTGGGGCCTGGTGATGCTGGAGGTTGCTCTCCAGAAGCTCCTGCTAATGACCCACGAGACAGGGCAGGGCTCTGCTCTGGAGAAGCCCATTTGCAGGACTCCTGAAGAAAGCTGTAGTTCTGATGAAAGGCACAGCAGTGGGGGTGGGGGGGGGGTTGGATCATCTCTTGTAGAGAGAGCTCCTTACTGCAGGTTCAGTATGTTTCTGGGAGCCCCTCGTCCACCTCAGCTATGGCAGAATGAATGAATTGGTATTTTGTGTTATGAGCACGATGGTTTGGAGATGGTGGAATGTCCTGGTTCTCTGCAGATGTTAAGGATGTGTTTGAGTGTTGCTTACAGCTTTTAAAGCCATGAAGGTACTGCTTCCTTCCTGGAATGTTCCTCTCTGTGTGGTGCAGCATGTGGTGCAGCTGGGGGACATGCTCTGTTAAGGTCACCCACAATTTCTTGCGATCTGAAGTCTGGCCAACATAAAGGGACTTGCCATGGGAGCAGAGTGCCACAAGGGAAGGCACTTTGAAATGACATTGGTGGGTCTTCTGCTGAGCTAGGCCAGCATAGCTCTGCTGGTTTTAGGTGTATGTCTGAGTCTGGGCTGTTGGTGTCTTAGAGCAGTGGATGGAAAAGACTCTTCAAAATTGGAAGTAAACAGCAAGCTTTGAGTCCTCCCTGATGGCCTCATTGCATGCTCCATAGCCACGTGGAGAGTGCAGTCCTGCTTCCCAGCTGGTTCTCCCTCTCTTCCTTCAGCCACTCTTCAAAGAATCATAGAATGGTTTGGGTTGGAAAGGACCTTCAAGATCATCTAGATCCAACCCCCTGCATGGGCAGGGACACCTCCCACTAGACCAGGTTGCTCAGAGCTCCAGCCAACCTGCCCTTCAACACTGCCAGGGATGGGGCTTCCACAGCTTCCCTGGGCAACCTGGGCCAGTGTCTCACCACCCTCACAACCCCAGCATCCTCAGCCTCTCCCTATAAGACTTTCCCTCTAGTCCCTTCACCAGCCTTGTTGCTCTCCTCTGGACCTGCTCCAGCACCTCAACGTCCTTCTTGAAGTGAGGGGCCCAGAACTGCACACAGGACTCGAGGTGAGGCCTCACCAGTGCTGAGCACAGGGGGAGAATCACATCCCTGCTCCTGCTGGCCACACTATTCCTGATACAAGCCAGGATGCCATTGGCCTTCTGGGCCACCTGGGCACACTGCTGGCTCATGTTCAACCAGTTGTCCACCAGCACTCCCAGGTCCCTCTCTGCCAGGCTGCTCTCCAGCCACTCTTCCTCCAGCCTGTAGTGCTGCCTGGGGTTATTGTGGCCAAAGTGCAGGGTCCTGCACTTGGTCTTGTTGAATTTCATGGCCTCCTGTGGGCTCTCTCCAGAAGCTCCATGTCCTTCTTACGTTGGGGGCTCCAGAACTGGACACAGGTCTCCAGGTGAGGTCTCACGAGAGCAGAGTAAAGGGGGACAATCCTCTCCCTTGCCCTGCTGGCCACATTGCTTTTGATGCAGCCCAGGACACGGTTGGTCTCTTGGCATTGCAGAGTGGTGGCCCAGCTGTGGAGCTAGAGGCTGAGCAAAGCTCTGCAGGCAGTAGCCAAGTAGAAGAGTTCCCCAAGAAAGGATGAGCCTCTGGGAAGATCCCTGTTGACTCTTCAGCCGGCCAGGATGAGTCCCTGCCATGGCAATTTGGGATAAAGCCCAGTCCTAATCACAGGAATAAATCAGGCAATAGCAAAAAGGGCAGCAAAGAGAAGTCTCGGGAGCTGCTTCTGCAAGAGGCAGGAATATTGTGATTTGTTAGCAGCTGCCTTGTTTCCAAACACCTCACACGCTTAGTTCGTGCGCTGTATTAAATAGCCTGGAGAATTTAATTCCTCTGGGAAGAGAAACCCCAACCAAAACAAGCTCCCCACCCCCAAGGCCTAGGGATGTTGTAACTGGGCTGTGACAAAGCCGAGTGCCTCTGGATGGGGATTGGGAGGGGTTGGGCGGCTGGAGTCGGTGTTGTCAGGGAGCCACAGCAGGAGCCTGTGTCGAGGCAGACGGTTTGGCAGGGAAAGTCACAGCTGGGTGATTCCAGCTCCCTCAAGCCGGGCTTTTTGGAGTGAAAATGCTGACAGCTCCGCAGCAATCGCGGGCAGGACTCTCATAATTTATTTTTAATGCCGTGCTGTCTTGAACCGTGCGGTTTCCTCCGGGGTGTTTGCTTTGAGATTGCGAGATAATGACATCTCAGAAACCAGGCTAATTACAGTTAACAGCCCGAAAAAGTGAAGGCCCCCACTTCCCCCCCTTGCCCCCCCGCCCCTTGGCATGGCGGCAGCGCGAGGAAGCGGGCTTGGCAGGGCCCTGGGATGCTGGCTTCCCGTCGTCGCCCCACCGAGGTGACGCCCCATTGATTTGTCTTGGGTGGGGACCTGGCTGCCCCTGCCAGGACCAAGATGGAGAAGTCGATAGTAGGAAGGTCATGGCTGGTGCAGGGGGGGAGGAGAAGCAGGATGGGGAGAGGTTGGTGCCATGTCAGTCTCTCAGTGCCCTCTGTTGGTTGGGTGGACCGGCCTGCGCAGCCTCATCTGTTGCTCCGCTGGATGCTTCCTTCAGCCAAGTGGAGAAAAAACCCCTGAGTTTTCCAAGCTCTGCTGTGCAGGATCTAGGTGCAGCATCGTGCAGACGTGGAGGTAGCTGGGCAGCACTTTGTCTCCATTCAGCTGTCATACCGTGGCCCATCCATTCCCATTGTCACCTGCAGTTACCGAAGGCTCGTGGGGTGTTGGCAAGCCCTGGGGCTAGGATTGAGGTTGGGATCTCATCGCCAGGCCTGCCCCTGCCTTCCCCTCTACCAGTGGAAGATGCTTCTGTGAGAGTTGCAGAGCACTGGAACAGGCTGCCAGGAGGTTGTGGAGTCTCCTTCTCTGGAGACATTCAAGACCCCCCTGGATGCAGCCCTGGATAATGTGCTCTGGGCAATCCTGCTTTAGTGGGAGGGTTGGACTAGATGATCTCTAGACATCCCTTCCAACTCCAATGATTCCGTGATCTGTGGTGCTTCCCCCTCCTGTCCCTGCACTGTTTTTTCTCCATTTAACACAGGCTTTTATTTTTAGCAGTGATGGGGTTGGAATTGTGGTGAACTGCAGCTTTTGCAGGATAGTTAATACTTTTATTGGTCCAAATGGGAGGGGGGGGGGAAAGCCCTGAACCTGGCAAGCAGGTGAGCAGTCTCATGAGGCAGGAGCATAGTCCTTGTTCCTGTCTCTGTCAGTGGTCTAATAAAAGCTCCTGATGTTTCTTACAGGCCATGCTGCTTTAATTTATGAGGTTGGTCAGGGACCAGGAGCCCACTCGGCTGTCAGAAACATGGGTGGGTGGGAGGGATGCTAATTTTAATGGGAGCACAGGGAGGCCCAGCAGTCAGAGCTTCCTAGGAAACAGGGATGTGCTTTTCCTAGAAGCCCAGGGGTGGCAGGTTGTGGTCCAGGGCCCCCTGGAGTTTATGCAGCGTTTGGCTGTCCTTGCTCAGGATGCACTGACTGCAGGACAGCTCCAGCACGACTACACTCAGTCCCTGCTCCTTTGGATATAACTGTGAAAGCTCAAGGGAGGGGATTCTCCCCCTCTACTCTGTTCTCATGAGACTCTGCCTGGAGAATTGTGCCCAGTTCTGAAGCCCCCAACATAAGAAGGACATGGAGCTGATGGAGCAAGTGCAGAGGAGGCCACAAAGAGGACCAGAGGGCTGGAGCAGCTCTGCTCTGGAGACAGGCTGAGAGAGTTGGGGGTGTTCAGCCTGGAGAAGAGAAGGCTCCAGGGAGACCTTAGAGCACCTGCCAGTGCCTGAAGGGGCTCCAGGAAAGCTGGGGAGGGACTTTGGACAAGGGCAGGGAGTGAGAGGACAAGGGGGAATGGATTAAAACTGGCAGAGGGGAGATTGAGGTGAGACATGAGGAGGAAATTCTTGTGTGAGGGTGGTGAGACACTGGCCCAGGTTGCCCAGGGAAGCTGTGGAAGCCCCATCCCTGGCAGTGTTGAAGGGCAGGTTGGATGGGGCTCTGAGCAACCTGGTCTAGTGGGAGGTGTCCCTGCCCATGCAGGGGGGTTGGATCTGGATGCTCTTTAAGGTCCCTTCCAACCCAAACCAGTCTGTGATTCTATGATCCTGCCTGAACATCGCCCTGCTCTGTCACAGTGCAGTGGCCAGGCTGTGAGTGACAGCAAAGAGCTTCAAAGCAGTCCAACCCCCTCCTGTCCTCCTGCAGCCTCAGCTGCTGCCTGGCAGCGGACATGGACACTCCCTCTTCGGACATGGACACTCCCTCTTCATGTTTTTACACCATCGGCAAGGTTAACCCCTAGTTCTTGCAGTCTTGTAAAGAATTCATCTTCTCCTCTGGGATTCCAGATCAGGGATTAATTTAACGATTTCCCCCCCCCCTCCCTTTCCCATTGTTTGTTTTTAATGATGAAGGTGATAGTTATAAATTGCTAACAAGTTCTGGTGGAAATGTGATCTCAGGGAACTTTTTTTTTTTTTTTTACGCTGAATAAAAGAAGACTGAGATTGATTTAGCAAAGCTGGTGGAGTTGTTGTGTCTTCATGGTTCTGCACGAAGGGCCAGATTTTTGAGAAGCATTTAGACTGAACCAAAATCAGGTGCTTAAGCACCTTCAAAATAACAGAAGCTTCTGGCTGTAGGGAGTGATAATCTTGTGCATGAAATCAGTCAGTACGTGTTAGACCTTATTTTTTAGGCTGGGTATTTTTTTTCAGGCAGATCGTTTCCCCTGGCAAGCTGCTGAGCTGGCACGGAGTGATTTGTTTATGGAAAAATAACCCTTTTTCCCCTGGAAACAGCCCATTTCCCTGGAGGTCACCGAGCCTTGGTGACATCTCCATGGGTGCTTGGAGTGGTGGCATTTTGGGGTGAGCTGGTGTGGAGCCTGTGGCTTTTCACGAGGAAGAGCTTGTGGGGTTGCCTTGGCTCCTTTTGCTTTGCTCTCATCCTGCTTAGTGTTTGCTGATCTACAAAGCATTTACTCCTGGCAATTATTCAGACGAGGCAGAGGGTTATTTGAAAGCTGTGAACGGAGCTTTCTGGGGAAATGTCTTCAAAGGATGATCTGCTTCCGACGGAGGTTGTAATTGTTTAATGATTTTCTATATGGATTTCCACGTGGGCTGCTAGGGGAGAGCCAGAGCCAGTTTGTCAGCAGAGCTTCTGCTGGTGCTTCTCCCTCTCTGCCCCCAGTGCCTGGTCAGCTGGTTTCTGTGCATTGTCGTGGTCTTTTGATTTGTCTTTCACTTGGTTTTTACTGCCCTCCATCAGACCCAAACCTCAAACTTGTCTCATTTTTTCCCAGTTGACTCTCCTGACTCTGCACAAATATGTTGTCTCTCCCAACACACCTTGGGCTTCCTGCATCTGCACAGCTGCAGTGACACTGTTTGAACAATCCAAACAGGGTTGGGGCAGGACCTCCAAGCCATCAAGTCCTGCTTGCTGCTACTGCAACCAATGAACCATCTCATCCCTCCCCTAGGCTGAAAAAACCCCTTCATATTGCATTGGCTTTTCCTCTAATTGTTTGGACAGCAAGAAGCCTTATTCTAGTTTCTCACCTAAATTTATTCATGAGTGGTTGATGACCTTTTGCTGATGTTGTCCTTTCACCTTAAATAGCACTTCCTCGTCCTTCATGTTAAACCTCCTGATACATGGAGAGAGAACAATTTTATCACCTCTCCACCTTCATTTTCTTAGACTAAGGAGTCAGGCTTTCCTAGCAGCTGACTTTTTAAAAGGCCATCTTTGCTGCGATGGTCTGGAGAGCTTTCTTCTGAGCCAGTTCCAGTCTCAGCTCACCAGCCTTGACCCCAATTTTGGGTGACAAGGATTGCAGAGGACTTCATGTGCCACCAGGCTGGGCCCAGTGACTCTTGCTCCCCCCACAAAGCACATGCAGATGCTTATGAAGTTGCAGGGTTTATGTGGGGCTCCTGCAACATGCAAGACCCTTGTGTTTGAGCAAGGGGATTTTAAAAGATTTGATCCTTTTCTTGATGAAGTCACTGCTGAAATTCCCATTGATTTCTAAGATGTGTGTCTAGGACTCAGTAAGTCTTGTTCCTTCAGTGCCAGAAGTGGTGAGCTCCTCGTTACATGATATTGCAAGTGCCAAAGGTGTTGATGTGTCTGAGGGAGAGCTGAGGGGAGCAGAAGCTCAAAGCAGGTGATGGCAGTGCTGGGCCAGGGATGGGTCACCTCCTCCTGCCCCCTTTGCTGGAGTACAGAGTATATAAATATTGCTAAATAATTTTTAAGGAGAACAAACAAAGCAAAATTGGACCCTCGGCTCCCTGATGGATGGGAGCAAAGCTTGTGCAAGGCTGAGAAAGACTCCAGAGGGCTGGATCCTGAGCAGGCAGAGGGATGTTGGACACAGCCAGCTCTGGGGTCTGTCTCTGAGACTTTGGAGTCCTTGCACCCCGGTGGGAACACAGGGAGTAGGTGATCCAGAGAGGTGCAGGAGGCTCCTCCTTTCCAACCAGTGCATGTGGTCTAGTGAACTGGGGCTGGGTCCCGAGGCTGGCTGGATATCAACTGGAGATCCTTTGTGATGGAAACAGAATCCTTCTGTTTCCTGATCTGAGCCCCATAACACACAGCAGCTGGAAAGGTCCGGCCCAGATCAGGAAATCTTTTGTGCAGGAGGTGGAGGCAGACGGGGAGCCTGCAGGAGAGAGCCAGCTCTGCAGGGGAAGGGGACACTGTGCCTGCTCTGAAGTGTATCCTGCCTTTCAGGAGTGGTCTGGAGTTAAATCGTGCCCGTGGCAGGACCTGCATCTTCTGCAGGGCAGGGGGATGCTGTGCCAGCCTCCCCAGCCCGCCCGAGGTCCCTGCAGGCAGCAGCTGCCTCCCGCCTCGCAGCGCTGCCAGTTGCTAAACAAAGCAAGGGAAAATCAGGCACAAGCTGTGCAATTTGCAGATGATCCGTGTACCTGCTAGCTCCTAACAGATGTTTTCCTTCGTGTGACCATTTGTGAGCTGCTTCCTTGTCACAGCCTGTAGTAGCTGTAACGCTTGGGAGTGAGTGATATCTTACACCTGCACAGAGCAGCGTTCCTGCCTGTAAACTTGCTTTGCAATTCCAGAAATCTCCCATTACACTGTTTTATAGCCAGAGCAAACCACGGCAAAATGAGGCTACATAATATTTTTGACACAGGCCTTCAAAAAAAAACCACAACCTAGCAGAGGGGAACTGCAGGAACTGGATGGGATCCATGTCGCTCCGCATCCTCTCCGAGGGGTGGCCGGGAGAGGGTGTTGCAAAGGGAGGTGCCACAGAAGGCAGAGCTGCCCCTTGTTGGACCTGCTCATCAGCCCAAAGAAGAGAAGGCTCTGGGGGGACCTCACAGCAGCCTTCCAGTACCTGAAGGAGGCCTAGAGAAAAGCTGGGGAAGGGGTTTTTTACAAGAGCACATAGTGAGAGGACAAGGGGGAATGGATTAAAACTGGCAGAGGGGAGATTTAAGTGAGACATGAGGGGGAAATTCTTGCGTGTGAGGGTGGTGAGACACTGGCCCAGGTTGCCCAGGGAAGCTGTGGAAGCCCCATCCCTGGAAGTGTTGAAGGGCAAGTTGGCTGGGGCTCTGAGCAACCTGGTCTAGTGGGAGGTGTCCCTGCCCATGCAGGGGGGTTGGAACTCGATGATCTTTAAGGTCCCTTCCAACTCTAACCATTCTATGATCACCTCCAAGAGCTGGAGGTTGCCTGCAATATTAATATCCCTTTCAGCAGAGCTGTTGATATTGAGATGTTGGTATTTAGCTGTTGTAACTCCAGCTATTCTTGTTAGCCACGTATGTGCCTGCTTCCTCTCTGAAATGTCACAAATTCTTGGCCACGACAACTTCCCGTGGAAGTTAGCTCCACAGTTTAATGGTGCATTGTGCAAGCCCCGCGTTTCCTTCTGCAGGGCCGTGCCAGGGTGGTGTCAGCAGCACAGAAATGCTGGGTCAATCTTTGCAGGGGGGGTTTCTGAGCAGCAAAACATCACCATGGCAGGCTGGAGGTGTGCTTGGCTCTTCAGACAGGTCTCTTAACAGATGGAAGGACTGCAATGCCTCATCTCCTGGGCAGGTTGGCAGGTGGATGGGAATGGGATACCTTCCTCTGGGTTCCCCACCAGGGGAAGGGTTGATTTGTCCTGGCTCCTTGCAAGCTCCACCAGCAAAATGCCAGACTGGTGTTGGGATAAACGTGCAGCACAAGTTGAAATGAGCCTAGAAGATCTTGTGCTGAAGAGATGTGTTTTGCAGAGAGCTTTTTCCCTGGGCTGTGACACTTCTCAGGATAACCAAGATCTGGTAGCTCAGGGCTCTGAGTGTGCAGGGATGGAGGGATGGCTGCACCTCTGTGGTGGGAGAAGGATGCTCTGGATGGGGAAGCAGTGCTTGCCCCATGGCATTGTGTGGCCACCCTCCCAGGACAGCCTTTCTTATCCACTCTGGAGGAAGATAACGCTAAACCACAGGGGTGATTCTTGAGATTTGCTCCTGTCCACATTTTGCACCAATTCCTGCATGGGCTGCTCTGCAGGGACCTGTAGGAGCCTGGTTTCCCCACAGGCACTGCCAGAGCGTGGGGCAGCCTGTTGGCCATGGCTGCTTGTCATCTGCTGGGCCCCAGAGAGCAGGGGACTGGGGTGGGTTTCAGTCAGGTGCCTTCAGGCACAGCATCCTCTGTATAGCTCTGTCCAGAACAGCAGGATCAGTCCTCTTGCAAGCAACTAAGCTGAGATCAGGATGTAAGTTTCTCTGCTACATACAACAGAGGAGAAAGCTCTTGTTGTTGTGTGCCCAAGGTTTGTTGTGCTGCTGACCTGACAGTGTGAGCTCAGCTCCATGGGGACTCCTGGAAACTGGTTGGGCAAAATGAGTATGGGCAGTTGGATGCATTCTTGTACCTGCCAGCTCAATGCCTCTTCTTCACCCCACAGTGTGAACCAGCTGGTCTGCCCTGACAAGAAACTCAAGGAGATTTAAGGTGGCACCTGCCTTTTGGGGAGAGTAGTGGTGAGTGATGTGGGTTTGGGGATGAAGGTTGAGCAAGGGTGAGGAGCTGTGCTGGCTGGGGAGATGCTGGGGTGGCAGGAGCTGCAGGGGTCTCACCTGGGGTATCCATGCTTTGGAGATACTAGACTTTCAAGGCAGAACAAAATAGAGAAGGGAACAGGAAGGCAAGGAGTATCCTATTGTCATGGATGAAAGGCAATCAGGTGTTTCTCCATGTGTAGCTTCAAAAAGCTTCACAACAGAAGCTAAAACATTTCCCCTCAGATGTAGCATTAACAAGGGGATTGTCCCAGTCAGCTCAGCTCTCCTGGCCATATTACTTGAAGGGGCCCAAAGTAACAAGCTTTATTTAACTTGGAAACCTGGGTCAGGGTCAGGGAGAAGGGGAGACTTTGCCCTGGCTCCCTGGCTTTGCCAACGTGACCCTCTTTTGCTCTGTGTGCAGGGGAAATTTTTCTTCCCTTCCCTCTCCTGTTGTCAGATTCATGCCCAGCTAACCAACAAATCCATCTCTTCAGAGATCAATTACACTGTCTGGCTGTGAAGCCTTGAAATCCAATTAACTCCCAAATATATATATATATTTTTTTTTTTCTGTTTTAAAGAAAAAAAAAATAGAGAGGGGAGAGAGAGAGACAAAGAGAGAGACAAAGAGAGGGAAGCACATTGAAGCGGGGGCATAAATCACCTCGAAAATGTTCCAAACATTAAAATAAACAAGGATGAATTTCAACTTCATTTGTCTCTTCTTCAGATTCTGTCACTGATTTATTTTACTGCTCTGTCTGAGCATCATTTTTATCTTTGTTCTTGTTCAGAGTTGGTTCAGAGCCTCCAGCTCCATGCCAGGATGCCTGCCCAGGACATCCTCCCTTCTGCAGGGCTGTGCTCCACTCACCTCAGGTGCTAAGGGGCTGAATTGTTTCCAGCTTGGGGACCAATTGACACGAAGCTGGGTGCAGGTGTTCATCTGCCTGAGGATAGGGAGGCTCTACAGAGGGATCTAGACAAGCTTGATCAATGGGCCAAGACCAGTGGTATGAGTGTCAATGAGACCAAATGTGGGGTCCTGCACTTGGGCCACAACAACCCCCAGCAGTGCTGCAGGCTTGGGGAGGAGTGGCTGGAGAGCTGCCCAGCTGAGAGGGACCTGGGGGTGCTGGAGGACAACCAGATGAACGTGAGCCAGCAGTGTGCTCAGGTGGCCAAGAAGGCCAACAGCATCCTGGCCTGCATCAGGAATAGTGTGACCAGCAGGACCAGGAAGGTGATCTCACCCCTGTGCTCAGCACTGGTGAGGCTGCACCTCGAGCACTGTGTGCAGTTCTGGGCCCCTGGCTACAGAAAGGACATTGAGCTACTGGAGTGTGTCCAGAGAAGGGCGACAGAGCTGGGGAAGGGTCTGAAGCATCTGTCTTATGAGGAGCAGCTGAAGGAGCTGGGGGTGTTCAGCCTGGAGAAAAGAAGGCTGAGGGGAGACCTGGCTCTCTGCAACTGCCTGAGAGGAGGTTGTAAAGAGGTGGGGATCGGGCTGTTCAGTGAAGTTACAAGTGACAGGACAAGAGGAAATGGCCTCAAGTTGTGCCAGGGAGGTTTAGATTGGATGTTGGGAAGAATTTCTTCACCAAAAGGGTTGTCAGGCATTGGAACAGGCTGCCCAGGGCAGTGGTGGAGTCACCATCCATCCCTGGAGGGATTTCAGAGTCACACAGACACAGTAGTTGGGGATATGGTTTAGTTCAGGACTTGTCAGTGTTAGGGGAATGGTTGGACTTGTTGATCTTGAAGGCCTTTTCCAACCAAGGTGATTCTGTGATTGAAATGGATACTCAGCTCTGCTTGGTAGTTTGGGTGAGGACTGTGACTCACCAGATTTCCATGGAGGAAATAACTGGTTCTCAATCACAGACTTCTGACTTTTTGCAGCCACCCAAAACTGGCTGTTCAAATCGAACCTCTCCATCTCAACCTCCTGTCCTTGATCTTCTAGGGGACTTAGTCCATTTGGCCTACTTGAAGGCAGGCTGAGAGAGTTTGGGTTGTTCAGCCTGGAGAAGAGGAGGCTTCAGGGAGACCTGAGAGCAGCCTTGCACCTGAAGGGGCTCCAGGAAAGCTGGGGAGGGACTTTGGACAAGGACTTGTAGGAAGAGGACAATGGGGAATGGATTAAAACTGGCAGAGGGGAGATTGAGGTGAGACATGAGGAGGAAATTCTGGAGTGTGAGGGTGGTGAGACACTGGCCCAGGTTGCCCAGGGAAGCTGTGGAAGCCCCATCCTTGGAAGTGTTGAAGGGCAGGTTGGCTGGGGCTCTGAGCAACCTGGTCTAGTGGGAGGTGTCCCTGCCCATGCAGGGGGGTTGGATCTAGATGATCTTTAAGGTCCTTTCTAACCCAAACCATTCTATGGTTCTGTGACTCTCTGAACTCTACTGTGTCCTCAGGCCTCCTCACGGCTTAAAGGAGTCTCTTCTCCAGAGGATAATGAAGTGGTGGCCATGTGGAAACACAGTGTGTCCACTGAAGTGCCCCAAGGTAAACAGGGCCCAGGTGTGTCTCAGGCTGGTGGTCTCACAGAGATATTAAGAGAAGGAATGGGAAATATTGCAAGAAATTAAAGGGAAAGAAATAAGGGTTGACAGATTTTTAATGTTTCTGGCTTTGGGAATTGGCCAACCAAGAGTCTAGCAAGCCATCAGTGATACAGGTGCCTATCAAAGCAAGGAGTATGAATGGTAGTGGAGTCAGAAGAAGCATCTTTACCTGAGTAAGAGGGTTTTCTGTCTCTCAAAGCCCCCGTATTAGGCTGCAGACATTTTGGAGTTGGAATGCAGGCACCTAACCAGGGTGGTTGGTACCAGTGACAGGGTCTGAGCACCTGTACAGTAGCTGCAGATATGATGTAGCATCCTTGAGGGGCTGGTGCCCCTCTGGAGTGGCAGCAAACTGGGGGTAATACCCTGGACATGCCAAACAGGGAGATGTCAGCCCTGGTCTCTGGGCCTGGGGAACCTCTGTCTCGCTCAGGCAACAGGGCTTTGAACCTGAAGCCTCCCTGCTGCTGTCTGTAGTCCCTGTCCCCCTCCTTCAAGGAGCTTTAGTTTCCATTCCAGAGGAGGATGAATAATCCTTGGGGGTTGTTGTGAAGAGGAATTGTCACCCTTCCTTCAGCTCTATCAGAAACTCTTCAAAAGGCAGTTAAGAAATAACCTTCCCTTGGGATAAATTAGCTCCCAATCCCAATTGAATAGCTGCTCATTTGAAGATGTCCTTGTTCCCCTTGTGTGAGTGGCTGATCTTCCTTTGAATCCTGCTGTGTTTTCAGACCCCATGATGACTGCCAGCAATCACCAGTCCCACACCCACAGCTCATGCACTGATTGCACCGGGCGGTCCCAACACAACCTTTTGTCAAGAGCTGGGGAAAGTTGAGCTTATCAGAAAGCCACACAGGTCTGACTCCAGCACATATTCTGGCAACTTCAAATGAGGACTGGTTTGCAGGGGCTGCTGTGCAGAGGAGATCTGTGCCTCAGAGCCTGGCTTGAGCAAGAAAATCTTGGAGGCATTGTCAAGGAAACCTGGTGATGGTGCAGAGTTGGCCAACAGCCTCCAGGCAGCCTGGAGCACAGGCTGAGATGTGCAAATAGGAATCCAAATGCTTCTCTTTTTTTTTTTTTTTTTTTTTTCCCCCTCTCTCCAGCCCAACATCATTGCAGAGTTGGAGAATGGCACAGGAACAGCTCAAAAAATCCCCCCTCAAACCCACATCAGAAAGAAAACCTCCTGCCCTGTCATCTTGCCCAGACCTTCCACAGCTCTGTTGAGGACCACCTCTCCTGTACCAAAGGCATTGCTGCTGTTGGCAAAGAGTGTGTCATCCTTCCTGACGAGCCTCTCCAAGCCCAGCAGACTGAAACAGTCTTGCACCCAAGCTCTAGAGTCGATTTTTGGCTTACAGGACTGTTGTGAGATCCTTCCTTCCTTCTTCCACACCAGTGGCAGCTGTATTGTAGGTATCTCGTGTCAATTCAAAAATCTCTTTAATCAAATACTGGCAGGGGAAGTGTTCAAACTATTTGAAGAATGACTCCTAAAAGCTGCTGCTTGGCTGGGAGTGAATTTATCCAGAGATTGCCCTGCCAGCCTGGCGTGCAATACAAAAAAATCTCTGCTCACCTTTATTTCCAAAGCTGCCAACGAGCTGCAGTGATGGGTATCAAGAGGGATCTGTGTCCGATGGAGCAGGCTACAGTCAGTTCTTTTGCAGGAGATAATGCCCCAAGAAACCTTTGTTTTAGACAAAAAACCCATTACTCAATTTATCAACCCCTAGTTACACTTCAAATTCCTGTATCCTGAATCCATGGCATAGATTAGATAGCTTAATTGGAAATGTGAAAGTAGGCTGGAAATCATTGCTGTGCAAATTGTGTAGAGGGGATATATTTTTTTTTTTCTTCTGTTCCATGGCTGAACTGGGCTTCAAAAGAATAAATAAAATCTGTTCTGGTAGCTCCCAGTGAGGAGTAGATTTCTTTGGAGAAAGAACAAAAAAAAACCAAACCAACAAACCCCCAACCCTCCCAATATTTTATTCCAGCCAGAGTGAGGCATTTTGATTTGGGGGAATTCAGCTAATTTTCTTATGCCTCAAAATAGGTCAACTTTGAAATAGAAAATGCCACGTTGAAACAGAGAGTGGAATAGAAATGTTTAGAAAATGTAAGATTATATATACATATATTTGGAAGTTTAACAAGCTCGTGAATGGGAAGAAAACACCCAGGCTATTTATAATTCAATTAGGCTCAGATTTAGCACTGGATTTCACTCTCTGTAAACTGCATTTCTTTTCTGTTTAGAACAACCTCCTCCCTCCACCAAAGCCCCTTCTCCCAGCTATAGCTGGAAATATTGATCCATAATCGAGTTGGAATGGCTGTAGACAGACTGTGTCAGCTCACTGCTCTGTTTCTCTTTCCCAAGGCTCTCCAGGCATCCAGGTGTGTTCCCCTGGGAGTATCAGCATTTGGGGCTGAGGGGTGGAACATCAGGGTGTGTGCTGCTGGAACTGGTAGCATGGAAATGTATTCCAGCAACTCTCTCCTGCAGGACTTCTCAGAGGTTTGTCTCTTTTCCTCCATTCCCCTGCAAATATCATAGAATCATGGAGTGGTTTGGGTTGGAAGGGACCTTCAAGATCATCCAGATCCAACCCCCTGCATGGGCAGGGACACCTCCCACTAGACCAGGTTGCTCAGAGCCCCAGCCAACCTGCCCTTCAACACTTCCAGGGATGGGGCTTCCACAACTCTGGGCAACCTGGGCCAGTGTCTCACCACCCTCACACTAAAGAATTTCCTCCGGATCTCTAACTTAAATCTCCTCTCTATTTAAAACCATTACCCCTTGTCCTCTCATCACAAACCCTTGTAACAAGTCCCTCCCCAGCTTTCCTGGAGCCCCTTCAGGCCCTGGAAGGTGCTCTAAGGTCTCCCTGGAGCCTTCTCTTCTCCAGGCTGAACACCCCCAACTCTCCCAGCCTGTCTCCAGAGCAGAGCTGCTCCAGCCCTTGGATCATCTTTGTGGCCTCCTCTGGACTCTCTCCAGGAGCTCCACGTCCTTCTTATGTTGGGGGCTCCAGAACTGGACACAGCACTGCAGGGGGAGGTCTCACCAGAGCAGAGTAGAGGGGGAGAATCCCCTCCCTGGCCCTGCTGGCCACACCACTGGTGCCACAGCCCAGGACACAGTTGGTTTCTGGGCTCCAGTGCACAGTGCCAACCCATATTGAGCTTCTCATCCACCATCACCCCCAAGTCCTTCTCCTCAGGGCTGTTTTTGATCCGTTCTCCCCCCAGCCTGTATTTGTGCTTGGGGTTGCCCTGATACTCCTCTCTGGGTTTTTTTAAGGACCTTTTCTGAGTTCCTTCACCATCTCTCCTTGTGCACTGGTTAAGTGTAAGTAGCAAGTTAGTTCCCATTCTCACTCTGGGGAGTTGTCTCCCAAACTATTTATTGAGCAATAAAAAGAGAAAATCACCAGCTCTTGCCCAGGGATAATGTGCTCATGACTGGACAAACGGTTGGACCAGCCCACAAATGGTGGTGGGCAGGAAACCTGGTATCTATTGCCAGCAGAACCACCCTCGAGGAGATAAAACCTCACTGCTAGTAATCAAAGTTGATGCAACAACTGTGAGCTATTAAAATTACTTTGGGGATGGGTGGTAGGATGATAGTTAGTACTTGCAGAGTAGAAGTGGCAGATAAGCATTTTGGAAGGTGTTTAGAAGTTAGTCCTCCATGGAGTGAATGTAATGGACCACCGTGTCTGCTCACCCTCAGGTCCCCACACAGCCCACAGCTGCTGGGCTGGAGGCTGGGGATTCCTGGGAATTAAAGGGTGTTAATGCTTCCAAGCAAACATGAATCATCCTGGAGATAACCAAGGGTTTCAGTTTCTTTAGGTGTTGTCTGATTGTGTGGCACTTGAGGCCACTGAACAGTGTCCCAGCTCTGGTGCTGCAGAGCACAGAGCCAGAACCTGCTGCTGCAGGGTGTGTGGTGGGTTGCCCCCAGCTGTAGGGCAATATGCCCCATCCCCCTCACCCCAAAACCTGTGGGTTTGGTGATCACTATTTTTAGGCTGTTTTTAGGCCTGTATCTGGGCTTAGTTCCCATCCAGTGTATCATCCAGCTCCTCTGAGATGCTGAGATCCTGACATCTGACAGCCTTTGCTATCAGTCCATGACATATGCCCGATGAGCCCCTGACCTCTGTGATGCTGGGGGTCCAACACAAGCTCTGGGCTGATTGCAAAGGGTGCCTCTGACCACCCTGCTGCCCTCCCAATGCTTCCATTCCATTGCCAGAAACTTAGGAGTGAAGAGCACAGCTCACCTGGCCTGTCCTAAACCATTCTGAGATGTGCCCCTTCACCATCTCCAGGAGGATTTTCTAATCCTTCCTGGGGGCAGAACATCGTATCTGCACTATCTTCTTTCCACTGTCCTGGAGTTCAGTGGAGGGTTGGCTGAGGGGGGCTCTGGAGAGGTCTCACTCTCTGCCCATCTCCCATGAGGTGGGATGAGCTTGTACCTCTTCCAAACCAGCAGCAGATCCAGCTCTTGAGGTGGGCAGGAAGCCATGCAACTGGGAGTAGCTGTTTGCAGCTGCCAAGACCTCACATTTGTATGTGAGCAATGCAGATAGAATCTCATAAACCAGTCTCCATCCTGCTTTACTGCTGATTTAATGATCGGAGGAAGAACTTGACTGTTTATTAAAACATTGGGCAGTAAAGTTTAACAATAGACAGTAAAGGGTTTTGTTTATCCATCCTCCTGATTGTTAAAGCAACACCATGTTGGGCTGGAGAGGGACCTGCTCCCGATCTGAATCCAGAATGACAGGGGGTTGTGATGGGACTGGGCAGCTCCATCAGGCAGGATGAAGAAGTTGGCATTGCCCCTTCTGTGCCTGGCACCTCCAATATCTGAAGAAGGGCAGGGCCTCATCCCTAACTGGGCTGTCTCACCAGGGCAGCTCACCCGTGGCAGAGGGGTTGGAGCAGCACAGCTGTCTCTCAAGCCCTATTTAGTTGTTGACCAGCACCACTGACTCTGCACCAAAGGTATTTGCTTCCTCACCCCTTCTCCTTCCCCCCTGGCAGAAGGCACCTCTGCTGAGAGGCTCTGGTGGGAGCCAAGTTCTCCAGCATGTTGCATGGATCTGGAGGATGGACAATCTCTGCCAGCTCGCATGGGCCTGCAGCAGCCTAAGCTGGTTCAGGCCCAGAGCTCGTGTGATTGTGGGGAGTAAAAATATGTTGAGGCCTCCACCGGTGGAGGTTGGCACCTAGTCCTGAACTGTGGAAGTGGCTCCTTAGGGCTGGGTTTTTTTCTGCAATTTCTATGGGCCGTGGAGTTCTCTCCTGAACTCACCTCTTCAGCCTGGTTCCTCTGCTGAGCTGATTGGCCTGGCTTCTCCTGGGGTCAGAGGAGAAAGGCAGGGCTTCCTAGGATCACTCATCAGTCAGCCTCCAGAGATGCTGACCTTTCTCCACAGGCTGTAGTGGGACTAAATTAATTCTTTTTGATGTCTGACATGTAGACAGGCTAATGTCTGCAGAGGCAAATCTTGCTTCAGACCATGAAACACAGTAAATATGTGTCCTTCAGGATCCACCTCCCTGGGCTTGCCTGGAGAACCCTGAGTGCAAGCACAACAGCCCTGCTGAGGGGTGGTGGGCTTCCTGAACCTTACAGAGTTCTTTGGGTCATGGGAAAGCCCAAAGCAAGTTACCTTCAAGCTCAAGTCTCAGTCCTGATGAAGGTTCCCATCCAGTGGGTCTTGGTTGGATCACATAGGAGGGTCAGTGGTTCAGATGTAGGAGAAGTTTCTACCCTCTTCTCGTGCTGCAGTGGGGTATGAAATCCAGGTGCTGCTGGAGGTCAGCCTGGTGGGCAAGGAGCTGGTTCATCAGGGAGCTTTATCCTATGGACCAGACCCTAAATGTAAGAGCAGGGTAAGATGTACCTTTGCTTGGCTGGAGGGAGAAGAGGGACCAAGTGCACCAAGATGAGAAGGGGTGATTGCTCATGGTCCTGGCATAAAGCAGTATTTGCATGAGCTCAGACCATTCTGGGCACTGAGCTGCTTCTCTTGAGTCCTCCAAAAAGGCTTTCAAAAACATAGTTGCCATGAGATAGGAATGAAGGTGCTGTTGGGAACCAACAGCCTTCTCCAGTGGAGAAACAGCAAGCCCTTCACACTGTGGGCAGGCACCACAAGTGAGGTCCTCCAGGGAGCCATGGATTTTGCTGTCCTGGCCACAAACCAGCTGGAAAGGAGAGGCAGAAAAACAAAATTGGCAAGGACACAGCATTGTTCAGGAGAGAGCCAGCAAGAGCTGACTGTGAAGAAGGGCAGAAGGGTTGCAAGGTACTGGTGGCTACGTGATGGAAAGGCAGAGGAGATGCCCTGTTGGCACCTGCACATGGGGAAAAGTCAACAGCAGTTTGGCCCTACAGAGCAGCATGGTCTAAGTGAGATGTTAGGTCTCTGGAAGGAAAGTGTAGAGGCATTGCAGCCACCTCTGGAAATGTCAGCAGTGAGGCAAGGGCAACGTGAGGAGTTACAGAGGAAGGACTGGAGCATAAAACAGAGCCTGTCACTGGGTGACTGGGTGCATCCCCAGTGCACCCCATGGTGCTCAGATGCTGCGTGTGGTTCTGGTGTCTGTGTTTCAGGGGCTCAGGCACAAGGAGGGAGCTGAAAGGAAACCAAAGCTACCTGTTGTAGCAGCAGGACCTCAAGTGACCAGGACACCTTGATCTGAAGAGGACTGAAGGAGCAAATGAGAGGGAAGCCCTGGGTGGCTTGGAGGAGGTGGAGCTGGATGGACCTCTGCTCTGCCCAGGGCTGATGCTCTGGAGACCCTAGCCTTGGCTCTCTGTATTTGGCAGTTACAAGTGCTGAACTGGGCCAGCACCCAAAAAAATAGCTCAACATGGGGACATTTGCCTGGAGGACAGCCAGCCCCACTATGTCCCCTCTTTTTGGCCTTGACATTCCCAGTCAGCCCCCCCTTCTGCTGCAGAGGGTTGCAGCAGGAAGGTGCCATTTGGGCATTGTGCTGTCCTCTGGGCTGCACTGGGTGACAAAAATCAGCCCTAGAAGACTTAGATGGACTCATCCTGACTGCTCAGCCCTGGAAAATCTCTGTACATCCAGGGATTAGATCCTGACCCCAGTGAAAACAACTGAGTGATTTCTGGTGGAATCTAGTGGCCCAGAATTTAATTCTCAGTTTTAAAGGCTCTTTAAGATCATCTGTGATATATAACCAGTCTTTTCAGCCTTTAAATACCTCAACAAGCTTGGCAGGGCTTGGGGGGGGACGTTGGCAGGATTATGGGCTAATCCCTGAGCTGGGAGAGAAACTGGGGAGCCGGGGTGGGACAGAGTGGAGCTGCAGAGCTGGAATTGCTTCTGGTTGGAGCAGAGCTCTGCAGAGAAAGCTGGGTAGCAGGCCAGGTCCTGTGCTACTTCAACACCAAAAGGCTGTGGATGCATTTCTGTTGGTGCATCTGCTGGCTGGAGCATGTTTGTGCCTATATATTTATGTACACAGACTCCCAGTCTCACCTCCCCTCAAGTACATGCACCACAACACGTGTGTTTCCTCAGCCTGCATCTTTCTGCAGGTTGCAAAAACACAGAAGAATAACCTGAAGTCCCTTATCATTGCTAAGTCATCAGAAACTAATATTGCAGCTACTGGGCATTTCTTTCCTGAACTATCCCCACTTCAAGATCCTGATTTAGGGATTCTTTCTATAGCTCTTTACATTCTATTATTTATAAGAAACAATATGCAGGCCTCCCTTGACAGTATTTGCAGGGCTGCAGACAGCAGCGCAGCAGAAAGGTGGTAGAACAATTTTGGTTATGTTTCCATAGCTACCTAGCTGCTAAATGTGGTTTATTCCATTTTAAAGTCAGCCAACACACACACACACACACACACGTACCCTCGCACACACGGG